>BSBN01000850.1:14405000-15605000 GCA_027924645.1 Cunninghamia lanceolata
AGACATGGAAGAAGAAGAAGCAGAAACAGCTCAACTTGAAGCCCTCATTGCAAAGAGACTGCCAAGAGGATCCGGTAAGTATGAAGGAAAACTACCCTTTAAGTGTTTTAACTGCAATAAGATTGGTCATTTTGCCTCAAGATGTCCGGAGAGATCTGCAAGATCTAATACTCACAGACAAAGGTTTCAAAAGAATTGCTATTATGTTCATGAAGAAGATGACAATGAAGGAGTAACAGATGATGAATCAGATCCAGGAAGCAAATCCGGAAATGAGTGGGTGTTTATAGCCATCAAGGAAGAAGATTCCTTGCTCTCTGAATCTGTCAATCACAAAGTTGTTGAAAAAGCCTTGGCTGCTCAAGTGGAAGAAAAGGATGATTGGGTTATTGACAGCGGATGCTCTCACCATATGACTGGTGACAAGAATAAGTTCTTAGACTTGGAAAGATATGAAGGAGGAATGGTAAAGTTTGGTGACAATTCTGCTGGCAGAATCAGAGGTAGGGGAACTATTTCCTTTGATGGTAAGAGCAAAACAGGTAATGTACTATATGTTGAAGGATTGAAGCACAATCTTCTCAGTGTTGGTCAGTTAGTGGACAAAGGCTATGATCTCCGGTTCAAGAATGGAAAATGCAGAATCTTTACAAGCTCCGGAACTGAAATTGCATCCGGTACTCAGACAAGAGGTAACATCTTTCATCTGGTTGGTTCAAATAAAAGTTGTTTGTTTGTTCAAATTGATCAGAGTTGGTTATGGCATAGAAGAATGTGTCATGTAAATTTTGATAACATCATCAAAATAAGCAATACTCAGGCTGTGAGAGATCTTCCAAAGTTGATAAAACCTGCAAACAGTGTGTGTAAAGAATGTCAGTTAGGCAAACAAAGCAGAGTCTCTTTTAAAAGCAAAGATCAGTCTTCTACCGGATTGTTGGAATTAGTACATACTGATCTATGTGGTCCGACAAGAATCAAGAGTCAGCAAGGTGATAGATATTTCATGTTGTTAATTGATGATCATTCCCGGATGATGTGGGTTACCTTTCTAAAAGAAAAATCAGAAGCTTTTGAGAAGTTCAAAATCTTCAAAGCTATGGTGGAGAATCAAACCGGATTGAAACTAAAGTGTCTAAGGTCTGATAGAGGTGGTGAATTTACATCTGGTGAATTCATTGACTTTTGTGAGAAACAGGGTATAAGGAGACAGTTGTCTGCCCCTAAGACTCCACAGCAGAATGGAGTAGTTGAGAGAAAGAACCGGACCATCCAGGAAGCTGCTAGGACAATGATGTTGGAAGCAAATGTTCCTCAAATGTTTTGGAAAGAAGCTATCAGCACTGCAGTCTACACTCTCAATCGAGTTCAAATCAGAAACAACACCGGTAAGACCCCCTATGAACTTTGGTTTGGCATCACTCCTACTGTGAAATATTTCAGGGTATTTGGTAGCAAGTGTTATATTAAAAGAGATGAAGATCTAGGAAAGTTTGATGCTAGAAGTGATGAAGGAATTTTCTTGGGCTACTCCACTCAAAGCAAAGCATATCGGTGTTACAATAAGAGATTGAGGAAGATGATAGAAAGTACCAATGTAAAGGTTGATGAAGGAATTGAGAAACCTTCAAGATTTTATGAATTTGATGAAGATGACCAAGATAGTGTTCAAGGAACTCAATCCTCTCCGGTGAAACAGAGTCAGCCTGATCCGGTAAATCAGGAAGAAGAGTTAGGTTTAAATGAGCCTGATCAAGAAACAGTAGTACTGGATACTCCCAAAATTCCAAGGTATGTAAAACTAAATCACTCTGAAGATCAGATCATAGGTGACAGAAGCAAAGGTGTACAAACTAGAAGGAATATTGCTCAAGATCAGAATGAATGTTGTCTGATTTCAAGGATTGAACCTAAAACAATAAATGAAGCCTGCAATGATGAAAATTGGACCAAAGCAATGGAAGATGAACTGATGCAAATTGAGAAAAATCATACTTGGGATCTTGTTCCCAGACCTAGAGACAGGAATGTAATTGGAACCAAGTGGGTCTTCCGGAACAAACTAAATGAAGCTGGTGAAGTAATCAGAAACAAAGCTAGATTGGTCTGCAAAGGCTACTCTCAAATAGAAGGAATTGACTTTGAAGAGACTTTTGCTCCGGTAGCAAGAATTGAAGCAGTCAGATTACTTCTTGCATTTGCTGCCTTCAAAGATTTCAAGGTATATCAGATGGATGTCAAGTCTGCCTTCTTAAATGGTGATCTGGAAGAAGAAGTCTACATTGAACAACCGGATGGATTTCAATTGTCTGATAATAATGATATGGTCTGCAAGTTGAAGAAAGCTTTGTATGGATTGAAGCAAGCCCCAAGAGCATGGTATGAAAGGTTGGATAAGCATCTTGTGCAGATTGGATTCAACAAAGGTACTGCTGACAGCAACTTATATTTCAAAATTGATCATGAAAACATTCTGATTGTTGAAGTGTTTGTGGATGATATCATTTTTGGAGGAAGAGATAGTATGTGTAAAACTTTTGCAAATCAGATGAAAAGTGAGTTTGAAATGTCTATGCTTGGTGAAATGAATTTCTTCTTGGGTCTGCAAATTACTCAAACAAAAGAAGGGATCTTCATTTCTCAGACCAAATATGTGAAAGAATTGTTAAAGAAATTTGGTATGGAAGACTCAAAGCCTATGAACACTCCTATGGCAACCGGATGTAAGTTAAGCAAAGATGATGATTCTCCAAAGGCAGATCAGACAAAGTATAGATCAATGATTGGTGGATTGTTGTATCTCACTCAAACTAGACCAGATATAATGCAAGCTGTTGGTCTTGTGGCAAGATTCCAGGCTGATCCTAGAGAATCTCATGTTATGGCAATCAAAAGAATTTTTAGATACTTGAAAGGGACAGTTGAGTATGGTCTATGGTATCCTAGAGATCCGGATTTTTCTCTTCATGCTTACACAGATGCAGATTGGGCAGGAGATGTGGATGACCGGAAGAGCACTAGTGGTGGAGCATTCTTTTTGGGGAAGAGATTGGTTTCTTGGCTAAGCAAGAAACAAGATGCAATATCTCTGTCTACAACTGAAGCAGAATACATTGCAGCAGCAGGTAGTTGCACTCAAATCTTGTGGATGAAGCAGATGCTAAGAGACATCAAAGTTGAATATGAGGAGCCTATCACAATTTTCTGTGATAATTCAAGTGCAATTAATATTTCCAAGAATCCGGTATTGCATTCTAAGACTAAGCACATATCTATCAAATTTCACTTTTTGAGAGAACAAGTAAACAAGGAAGAAGTCAGATTGGAGTATGTTCCCTCCAAGGATCAGATTGCAGATATCTTTACAAAACCTCTTCCCAAGGACTCTTTTGAATATCTCCGGGAGAAGTTAGGGGTCATGGCCCCTCCGGTGATGAACTAAGATGCACTGATGTGCATCAGTCCGGTGGCTATCACAGTCATATCTTGTGATCCGGACTAAAGGGGAGCTGCAACTAAGGGGGAGCAGCTGGTATTATTCTGATGCATGAGAGTTGCAAGTATGAGCCCTTTGCCATTGATGTCAAAGGGGGAGAGAAGACATGTGAAAAACAAGTGGTTGTTGATAGGGGGAGCTGTGACAGAAAAGAGAAGTTCTTGTCTTGATGGTTTTTCACATCATATGTTGCCATCAATGACAAAGGGGGAGATTGTTGCAAGTATGAGGTGAGCCATTGTTGTCATTGATGTCAACATACTCATACTGCATTGACAAGAAGGATTTGATGAGCTTTGTGCTGAGGATATTGAGAAAATTAGCCTCAGTCAGGAACAGTGAAGAACAGTGATGAGAAGAAGGTAAATATACTGTATAGGATGAGAACCGGAGGATGCGGATTAAAGGGTTAGTAGATATGAGTCTTGAGATGCTACAGTTAAGATTTCAGAGGTCCGCATGAAGATCTGAAGGAGTTATGGCTGCCGGTATAGAACCGGGTCCGGCAAGTATCCGGAGGTGACAGAGGATCACAAAAAGGTCCGGTGAGGTCCGGAATTGTATTATCATAATCTGCGGATTGGTAGGAGTGTTTTAGATGTCCTTGTGATGTGTCATCCTGATTTGTGTGTGATTTGGAGGTCCGGAAGTACCTCCTGCATTATGACAGTGGCGACAGACTGTGTTCTTGAAGTTCCGGATGAGGAAGACAAGAGATTCCAGTAAGCAGAGGAAGTGCGGATGTATCCGGACATTCAGACAGACTTGTGAAGGCTCTTGAATCATGTTTAGGTTGTGTTGTTGGTCCGCATTGATGGTAGAGCCCGGAATTGAAGTTATTCTTCCGGATGAAGTTATTGCTCTGTTTAGCCGACCGGATGAGTTGTTCATCCTGCGAATGTTCTTGTGATAGCCGACCGGATGTGTTATTCATCTTGCGGATACTCCTATGGTTGTTTGCCGACTTAGATGCTTGTTCCTAAGTCGATGTCTTGTATAAATAATGATTTGTGAATTCATTTCAGTGATGAAGCATGTGGATGAGTATGGTGTAGCGAAGAAAGGTGCGAAAGGCAGAGCAGAGATTGTTGGGCTTAATTGGAACTGATCCGGACATGGTAGAGATGTCATTCTCCAGTTCAAGACTGTGATTTTTATCACTCTGTAGACAGTGTGTCTCCTTGTAGGCAGTGGGCCTCTTTGTGAGCAGTGTGCTCGGGCAGTGAGCCCTTATTGGCATGTGCCATTCATTTTTCCTTATTCTTCTAACAGAGAATAATTCTTGGGTTAATCACCCCGTGGTTTTTCCCTTAACCGGGTTTTCCACGTCAAAATCTTGGTGTTCAATGTGTTGATGCTTATCTGCTCTTGTGTTTATGTATTGTGCTTCCATGAATGATTATTTGATATGCTGCTAACTAACAACAGAGAATTAAGTGTTTGAAAGAGAACAAGTTCTATACAACTGATTCACCCCCCCCCTCTCAGTTGTATGCCCTAGATCCAACAATTATTCCATACATTTTTGCACTCTTCAAGATCGACATCAAGGGATTTTTCAAAAGGTGGGATAGAGAATGCAAATTCGATGTCATTGGACTTGAGGCTACACAAAACTCGCCCATCAAACACTCGAATTTCCCTTGACTCAAGGTCATAATGCTTAATACAAGCAAGTACGAACTCTAGGCATTGAACCGAGATGGGAAATGAGTCGACTTGAACAAACCTGGAATAAATCAAATTCTTGGTTGTGGTGCTTTTGGCTTTCATCATGGAGTCCAAGTCAAAACCCTCGGGGGCAACTTGATGTTATGTGACTTTTTACCCAAAATGGAAAAAGAAAGCTATTTATGAATAAACCTCTAAAATTATATGAGGATAAAGTTTATTTACCCTTTATAATTAAAAGGGAGATGGAAAATAAAGGATATTATGATCCTTTTGGTTAAACTGGAGATAAATAAAGAATAATTATGAAAACCCCTTTTAAAACAGAGGAGTTATTATGTTTATTAAACCATTATTAATGACAACCTTTGTGAAAGGGTGTGATGATTTAGAAATCACCCCCTGAACATAGCGCTACAAAGCGCGTTTGAAGGACACACCTGAGTTGAAGCAGATGCGCCTCATGTTTGGCGCGTGTGCTTCCTCAGTGATGCGTTTTTTTATTTTTAGCGTGACACCCTCCTACATCCATGGCCGACGCTCCGTTTAAAATGATCCGCACCTCCTTGAAAACTTGAAGCGCTTCCTCCTAAACCTCAAGCGTGTTTCTCCTTTATGGAGCGCACTTCTTTCATCCTAGACGTGCCATTTCTTTTTGGTGATCTCCAAATCTCGGGCATACCAAAATTAGGCGGACGCACCTATAGAGCGTTGCGTTTTCTCCATGGATTTGGCGCTTTAACTCTTTTCAAAACGGACAATTTCCTTCAAATTTTTCAGCGCTCCAAAAATAGAAACAGTGAGACGTCCATGAGGTCGGCCTCTTCACTATTATAGGCGCGCTTCCCTCACAATGAATGCGTCGACCTTTTTTGACGCATCCATGTCATTCAGGACATGCCTTCTCTAGATTTGGAGCACTTTTAATAATGTCGATGCGCCTAGGATGATGTCAACATGCTTGAATTGAGTTGGCCTTTTGAAATTTTGAAAACGTCTTTCATGAATTTTGAAGTGTTCCTTCCTTCTAGCGCACTTGCCTCCTTACTAGCACGTCCCTTTTGTATTTGGAACGCCTTTGCTGGGATGGATGCGCCTACGATGCACCTTGATGCAGCTTTTCAGTTTTAAACTTAGATTTTGAAATGATTAAGTGCCTTGAATATGGCGCGTCTCTGACCTCTTTGGTGCACTCCTTCAAGAATAGGCACGTTTTTTAATGTGAGGCGCTCCAATTGTCATGAGACGTGTTTTGATTTTAAACTTGGTATCATGACACTTCCTGTTTCTTTTTGGCACATCCATACTACCCCCGGCGTGCCTTACCTCTTCAAAACGCACCTCTGGCTTCACAAATGTGCTTGTTATCTTTGAATGGCGCTTCTTCCTTCCTTGGCACGCATCATCTCTTTCTAGTGCGCCTAATTGCCCCTTGGTGCATCTTCCTTCACAAGAGCATGCTTTTCCCTTGTCTTGGATTTTCAAAATATTCGTTCTTGGCCTGCAAGGTTAGTTAGTGAAAAATTGGCAACATGTGTACAAGAGGTGATAAGAATAAGCTTACATTCGGATTTTGTACGGTAACAAGGAGAATTTTGTATGGGTACAACAATGTTCACAAATAATCTGGTCAATGGAACTCAAAATACAACCAAAAACAATAGGAAAGACCTAAGGTAAAAAGAACCCTAGGATCTCAAAATACTAAAAACTGAAGTCACGAGAATTATGCAAACATAAACAGAGGGTGTAAAACTTAACCGTATAACTGACGAACAAGTTGCTATGTGAGGGAAATACCCTCAAGGAAAACAGAGAGCTAATGGAGATAAAAACTAGAAACAAGTGTTGTCACATATCTGTAGCAAATAAATGAAAAATAATTGGTTTTATCATCATCCTCCATCACAATAGGGCCAACAAAGGATATGATAATTTACATAGGGGACTGCCTAGTGCTAAGAGATCCAGGTTGGGAAATAAAGGAAGAATGACGATAAATGCTTATTTACTTCAAACAAAGGTATCATGAAAATATTCCTTTCTACTAAGGTTTATACCAATTTTTATTTTTAATAAATTTTAAACCATGCTTCTGTTATCTTTAAATTCTTCCTGAGGTATTTTGAAATGCATTTCTATCATCTTTTGCAGTGCACATTACTCATATCTCTTTAATCTTAAGTTATGCTATTATTGATAAAAGGGCATTCAAGCTTGCAAGCCAATTAAGTTATGTGCCCATAGCGGATTACTCTCAATGGTATGAAAGATCTTAACTAGTAGAACTTAGTATCCTAGATGTGTACAAGATACCAAAGGAGTTTCAGCACTGTAAAAAAAATCATGCGGCCAACATTTCTACAAGGATTCAATATTTGCACATTTCTACAAGGGAGACTTATCATATGCAGAGAGAATTTGAAATCATTTTATAATAATAAAATAGTGGTGAGTAATTAGAAGCTTAGTACACAGGATGCTTGTCAGTATGACAGTCCTGCTGAGTAGGAATACTGAAATGTCTAATATGGACCCTATTTAAGATAGTTGAGAACTTAAATATTGAAAAGACACCCAACAATAACAGATCTAGTCTTTCATGTTTTCTCATCTATCCTTTGAATTATAAATATTTTCTCCCCAAAAAGGCATAAAGAAATCCCCCACCACAAAGATAAATATTTTGCAAACTGTAATTTCTTTCGGTTCTCCTTCATAATGCTCTTAAAATCAGCTGTGTACGGACATCATTTCAATTGCCAACAAGAAGCATGGAAACCATGTTATATTGCTTACCTGCATGTTACCAATAAGAAGTGCAAAGAGAACTAAACCAAGAATGGCGATTAGGATGGCAAAATTTATTTCTCCAACATAGATGCTTGTATCAAGGTTTTGTCCCAGAGAACTGCAAAGTAGAAATTGATTCATGAATTTTATACACCGTATATTGTAACTATATCTTGAGTAAAATGAGAACACACTAAATTCATATAATAGCTGCTAAGTCTGTAACAAAATTTATTTGAGCATTCAGCCATGCCTCACTAATCATTCATATTAAAGAACTTGTAACATATACTCTACTACTAACCACTAGGTATTGTGAAACATGACTGGACCTTTTTTTACTGTCATAGATGGCATGTTTCAATTACCATACAACTGATTGTTATGTCATAAGAAAAGAGAATCATGTTTTAATATCTCACCTCAGGTTCTGTAAGCCCCACCACAAACAGAAAAAATATTTGCTTAAAAACCCCGAAGAAGCAGTAGTGAATTTTAGGGCCTCTTCATAAATTCCAAATTGGTAAGAATTTTCGTTAGTTATGCAGGTATATGTAATATTACTCGATTTGAACCACTTATCCCTCAGCTCGTTTTTCAAACTTTTGCAGTCAAAGTAATTATTATTACATTGCAGCCCTTCAGATCTGCAAACATGCCTCCAGCAGGAATCTTGACGCTCAATTGCCAATAGGTACCAGCATGCTCCAAGAACCTAGGAGAGAAAAAAACATTAACTGTCATTAGGATTGTTATTAACTTATTATCATTTTCCACAAATTCTAGGAATGTTATTAGCATTCTCTTAAAACTTTATCAATCTAACTAGGTAAAAAAATGTGCAATAAAATTTGTTCAGCTGTATGAATGAATGCCAAGCTTAATTTACAAAAGCATACTATTGGTTGGAAGAAACTCAATGCTGAATATAATGATCAAATTTAGGTGCAAGATACTTATATGTGTGCAACTTCAGATAAGCACCATCTAAAGGCTTTTTAGTTTTTTTCAGAGATTAACCCCAAATAACAAACAATAGGTCAAGACTCAGAAGTTTCTACTTTTTACAGTTTCTGCTAATATGCACATACAGCAATCTACTTACACTACATGTGCAGGTAATAAAATTTTGAAAAAAGCAATCTTGAAAGTAATTGTTTCAAGTTCCACTGAAATTTGAGAAATCTCTAACAAAACATCCTTGACAGGTAGATTGTAGAATTGATTGTCACAATGTCAAAGGACTATATTTTGTAAATTGTAGTGTAATCTATCTTAAATATTCTGCAAGATTGAATAGAAGAGCTAAAGAAAACAATATCATAACCTTAAGCTGTCACTATTCATTCTTTGGCCATATTTCAACATATGTAGACTCATGCATCAGCCACCACAAATTCAAGAAGACAACCACATTCATGCTTCACCCCCAAGAGTTGAGTATGACAACTACTTTGAGATCAATGGATTGGGGAATCTGGAAATAGAGGAAGGCATTGATGCGATTGGCCTTCAGACCCTCTCCACTTTTCTTGTGAAACAATATGATAACCATATTGTTGCTGATCTGGCTAGGTTGCCAAAGGACAACCAAACCACTCTACCAAATGAAGTTCTCAATCATGGATCCCTCAAGACAAGGATCACTTCTCATTCCATTCCACGTATCCCCTACTGCCAATAAATAGAATCGGCCAGATTAATGTGATGGGGCCTGATTGAATTAATAGAAAGACTTCACTATTCAATCAACTAGCGAAGAACCAAAGGAATGGGTTGGAGTACCAAAGAATAGTCACATCCCCATAAAACTCACTTTTACAACACCCATAGTTCTTTTGTAATTTGGACTAGGGTGGAAACTTGATAAATGTGTTGTCCATTTTGGATTGAGTGTGCTTGCATAGAAAATTAAATGTCACGTCCAAATTTAAGGTTCGGCAGAAACGTAAATACCTGGTTTATGCTTGTGGCTTTTAGCAATGATTATGTCTAGTAGAAAAGTAAATGTTTTGATTAATGATAGTTTTCACTTTTAGTTGTACTTTGCAAATTAATTGGTATGATTATGCTTATGACTAACTGGGTAGTAATTTTTATTTGGTGAATTGTGTGCAAGGAACATTGCTTATCTTGCAAGGGCCAAGGTGCAAGGTGATGTGGATTATGTGGCTGTGTTGAAGAGGAAGGTTCTAATGCCAGATAGATCCTGCACCTATTTAAAATGTATGTCATGTCCAAATTTAAGGTTCGGCAGAAATGTAAATACCTGATTTATGCTTGTGGGTTTTAGCATCTGTCTAGTTTGTTAGGGCCAGGAGGTCCTCTTGGTACATATGCCTAATACCCAAAAGGATATCTAGGATGTACAATTCCTAGTAGACACATTGTATGGAATTATAATTAAATTATAATTTATTATAATAGTATAATATATTTTGATGTTTTAGGCAATTAATTAATATCTAGTTTACCAATTTTAATGTACCTATAATGTAAAAGTTTAGTAACTAATAACTTGCTAGTTTAAAAAAAAAACAACAATATTAAAAAAAAATCACTCACTCGCTCTGCAACTTCCTACCCTTTGCTCGGTTTGAATTTGAATCCAATGGCTACTGGGGATCCGGACGACGCCCCGGACCCGCCGATTCTGGGGTGTCTGGGCTCTGCTATGGGGAAGGTGTCCTCCCCTGGCACGACAAATAGTTGCGTGTACAGTCACATGCTGGGTGCCAAGAATCTGGAATCCACTGGTCTCACAAAAGTGTTGGGGACCGGAGCTTGGAAGAGCGCCCTTTTAGCGGACGTTTCGGAGGGGAGTCGTGATACTCCAAATGTACGTGAAACGGCTGACGGTGCAACGTTAGTGTTACCAGACGTTACGGTGGACAGAGTGGTCTCCACCATGGACAATGCTCTGGTAGGAAAGTTCTTTTCTTTCAGACCTAACATAGATGCTGTGAGAAAATGGGTGAGAATTCAAAATGGAAAGTTAAAGGGAGCATTTCAGTCAATGCTATGACTAGTGGAACATTCCTCTTTAGATTCACGACCAGGGAAGATCTTACCTCGGTGCTAGGGGGGGGTGTCCTTGGATGTATGGGAAACAAAGTCTGTCCCTGTGCAAATGGAAACCAAGTTTTGATTGCGCTGTGAACCTCAACAAATCTGCTCTGGTCTGGGTCAAACTTCCGGGTCTCCCTCTGGAGTACTGGGACGAAGAGATCTTCAGATGGATTGCCAATTCGTTTGGTCATCTCATTGACTTGGACAACACTACCAAAAACAAAACCAGATTAGTCTTTGGTAGATTCTGTGTTAATGTTGATATTAACAAGGTTCTCCCTAATAATATCACCCTGGAATCTAAATATGGTACTTGGACCCAACCAATACTCTACGAGAATTCAACAACTTTCTATCAAATCTGTAACAAAAAGGGGCACCTAGCCTCCCAATGTAAGGCCAAGAAAACTACCCAGAATGAACAGGCCAAGGGAGATGATAATGAATACCCTTTTAGGGAGGAGTTGCTAAATATGGTTGATTCTCCTCTAAAGGATCAAGCTGGTAAGGATAAGGGTAACTCCTCGTTGTGCGATGCCTCGTTGGCCCCTGCTAGCTCAGGGCCGGGGGTATCCCAATCCTTTTCCCCTGTTGATAGAAGTGTTATTCCCTCTTCAATGCCAGTGGGTTTAGAGGAGGGTGAGTTGCATCAGGAAGAGATCCTAAATTCGGAAGTTTTAGGGGAGAAATTGGTGTTGGCAAGTGTTGGTTGCTCCCTGGGTAAGGGGTGCACTATTGACGAAGGCGAATTGAACCAAGGGATATCCTCTCCTATCAACAAATCTTCTGCCCTTGCCCCTGGAGCTAGCTCAAGTGTCGCTGATCTGGGTGGATGAACTACAACTAAGAGGAAAGGTAAAAGGGACAGGGAAAAAAGTCCTTGATGTTGGGGGAGATTCCAAGCAGGGAAGACCATCCCATAGGGAGACTAGGCAGAAGGCGATCAACAAAGATATCGCTTTGGGCAAACAGAGGACCTTGGAGATGGGCTCCAAGAGGGCAGCTATCAAATGAGAATCCTGTCATGGAATATTTAGGGGTTTAATAACCCTCACAAACAATTCTTAGTCAAGAACTGCATTTTGACAACAAGGTTGATATCCTGCTTCTTCAAGAGGTTAAGATGAAAAGTGATAACTTCCAGACGGTTGCTAGAAATATTTGGCCTAATGCTGAGCACCTGAGTTGTGATGCATGTGGGGCCTCAGGGGGAGTTGCGACACTATGGAACAACAATACTGTTAAGGGGTGGATTATTGAAAGCAATAGAAATTTTTTGGCAGTCCGAATGGAATCGAACAACCATAATTGGAACTTGATTAATTTATATGCTCCCAATCAGAATGGCCCTAGGAGGGAGGTGTGGAGCCTTCTCTCTTTGCTGATTGCTAGTGATCCCTCTAGCTCCTGGATGGTAGCTGGGGATTTCAATACCCCACTTTTCCCTTCTAAGAAGAGTGGGGGGATCATGGATTACACTGACAGCATGATGGATTTAAGTGATTTTCTTAACAAAGTTGGGCTGCTGGATTTGAATATGCAGGGGAATAGGTTCACATGGACTAACTAGAGAAAAGGGAGGAATCTTATACAAGTCAATCTTGACAGAGTCTTAGTCTCCCCGTTTTGGAATTTCTTAAGCTCCTATTCTTTAGAAGCTCTTCCCAGGACTACCTCTGATCACAACCCCCTGCTCTTTCTTGGAGAGAAGCGAATGGAAAAGGCCCATATCCCTTCAGATTTGAGATCATGTGGACCAAACATCCTAATTTCAGAGACAATCTTATGGATTGGTGGAGAGAAGATGTCCAAGGGACACCCATGTATAGATTGGCGCAGAAGCTCCAAAGGGTGAAGAAAAAGGTGAAAGGTTGGAATAGGTTCAGCTTTGGGAACATATTTGACGAGAAAAGGAGAATCAATCTCAACCTAGGAGAACTTCAAAAGAAGTTGGAGGGGGACACTTCAGAAGAGTTGGCCAAAGAGGAAGAATCATTAAGAAAGGAATGGAAGGATTCACTGTTGAAGGAGGAGGTCTATTGGAAACAAAAATCAAGAGTGCAGTGGCTAAAGGAGGGGGACAGGAACACTACTTTTTTTCCACCAATCAACAATGACACACAGGAAAAGAAACAACATAGCTAAACTAATGGATGAAAGAGGCATTTTGGTGGAGTCTGACTCCCAGATTGGGCTGGTGGTGGCTTCTTACTTTCATAATTTTCTTGGAGCACAGGACAACTGTATAAATCAGAATATGATAGATATCGTACCTACCCTCCTTGATGAGGGTGATAATGAACAACTTTGCAGAATAATTTCTGAGGAAGAGGTTCGTGCTAGCCGTTTTTCTATGGGTGCCTTTAAAGCCCCAGGACCTGATGGCTTCCCTCCTACTTTTTTCCAGGAATTCTGGGACATTGTTGGTAAAGATGTCACTACGGCGGCAAGGGACTTTTTCAAAGGGGGTAAGATCCTAAAACAATTGAATCACACATTCATTGTTCTCATTCCCAAAAAACAAGACCCGGTTAGTACGGGGGATTTTAGACCCATTAGCCTCTGTAACACGGTATATAAAATCTTTTCCAAAATCCTTGTGCTCAGATTGCAACTTCTTCTTGATAAACTCATAAGCAGCTGTCAAAAAAGATTTGTGCCGGGTAGGCAAATAACTGATGCTGCCATCACCACCCATGAAATAATCCACTCTATGGAAAGAAGCAAAAATCCAAGAATGGCTTTCAAACTTGACATATCTAAAGCCTATGATAGAGTCAACTGGGAGTTCTTGTTTACTATTTTAAGGAAGCTTGGCTTCAAAGATAAATGTTTGGGTATCATTGAGGCCTACGTTACTCGGTTAGATATTTTGTTCTTGTGAATGGAGTCCTCAGGGGGTTTTTCAAAGCGGGTAGTTGTCTTAGACAGGGTGACCCCCTGTCTCCCTATCTCTTTATTTTATTGGCTGAAACCCTTAGTAGAAGCTTCCTCAAGTTAGTCCAAGCCAGAGAAATTCAAGGGGTTAAACCTGCTTCAATAGCAACTCCGGCAGTGATCCAACAATTTGTAGATGATGCTATTTTTTTTAGCTCAATCTCGGTGATTGAGGCCAGAAAGTGGAAAATGGTGATTCAAGACTATGCTACCTCAACAGGACAATGCATTAACTACAACAAGAGCCAGGTCCTTTTCTTTAACACTCCCTTTGTTTTGTAGCAGAAGGTTATGGGGATCCTGGGTTGTGCGAGGGGTGAGTTACCTGGCACCTATCTGGGACTTCCCTTCTCGGTCAAGGATGCTCCTCCGGAATACTGGAATTCCATCATTGAAAGAACTCAGAGGAAATTAGCAAGGTGGAAAGGGAAACTTCTGAGCCAAGCTGGTAAGTTTCAATTACTTAAGGCCTCTTTGCAAGGGATACCTGTTTACTTCTTGACTCTATTTAAAATTCCTAAATATATAGCGGAGAAGTTGGAAAAAATACAGAGGAACATTTTATGGACAGGCATGGAAGATAAAAGATTGGCTTTGGTTGGATGGGACAAAGTCTGTAGATCGAAACTTTAGGGAGGTTTGGGGCTAAGGAAGCTGAATCTGCTCAATAAAGCCATGATAACCAAGGTGGGCTGGAATCTCTTAACTGGAGACAAGGATTGGGGATTAATCATGGGTGCTAAGTACTTTGGGAATCGGAGACAGGAGGACCTTCTAATGACTTCTGATTTCCCCAAAGGATCAGTGATTTGGAACAATGTCTTGAAATATAGATCAACTCTTATAAAGGGAGTTAAATGGAAATTGTGAGATGGAGGAAATATAAGGTTTTGGGAAGACAACTGGATCAAGGGAGGGTCATTAAAAGATTTGTAGAATCTCTTAGGATTGGCTAACCTAGCTGTGCACCATTTTGGGGGGTTGGTTCGAGACTATTTCCTTCCTGACAAAAGGGGGTGGAAGCAGCTGTCAGAATGCTGCCAATGTGGGGTCAATCTCATTAGGGTTGCTGAAGAGATCCAACTCTCTTTCAAAGATTGTAGAATCCCTCTTTTTCCTCGGAAAGATAAAGTGCTCTGGGCTCTTGAAAACACAGGGCAATTCTCTGTCAAATTTGCTTATAATCTTTTAATCCCTCAGAATGTTGATACTATTTGGAGAAAAGTTTGGAATCACAATCTTATCCCAAAGATTAACCAGTTCTGGTGGCTGGCAGTGCAAAATAAAATCCTTAAGATTGATAATCTTATGATCAGAGGTTTCCAAATCCCAAACAGATGCATCCTCTGCAGGAATGATGAGGAAAATGTCCCTCATATTTTTTACATTGCGATTTTGCTTGGGAGGTTTGGAGCATGGCCTTGGTTATGCTAGATATCCCGAGGTGTTGGAACAGAGACTTAGTGGATTTCTTGAGAGCCTGGTCCCCCCCTTCTCAAATCCTGTTTGTAGGGAAATTTGGGCTTTGATCCCCCCTACATTATCTTGGTGTATCTTGGTGTTTGTGGAAAGAGAGAAATAACAGGCTATTCAAGGAAAAGTTCAGAGAGCCTAAGGAAGTGTTTGGATTGGTTGTTAAACTGTTGCAAGACAACATTACCAACAACACACTGAGAGCTGCAGAAAATCCCCCGAATAAGGAGTCATATGTGATAAATCAATGGGCAATCCCTGTGAGCCTTTGTGGGGTGGATGATAAGAGGAAAAAAGCTAGGGCATGTACTAAATGGTCTCCCCCTTCTGCGGGTTGGTTTATGCTCAACTTCGATGGTGTTGCGAAAGGTAACCCAAGGTTGGCTAGTGAAGGAGGATTAATAAGATCGGAGAATGGCTCCCTTTGTGCTGCATTTGCGGGAAGTTTAGGGGAAAACACCAATAACATGGCGGAGGCTTATGCTCTTCTATGGGGAATTAAAATTGCCTTGGCCCTTGACATAAAGTACATTATTGTTGAAGGTGATTCCAAGTTAGTGATAGATGTTGTCAATGGGAAGGGCAAAGTGGGGTGGCAGTTGGAGTATATAGTGCAGGATATAATAACCCTTCTTTCAAACTTTGAGGGAAAGGAAGTGAGACACATTTTCAGAGAGGGGAATAAATCAGCGGACCTACTAGCTAACTTAGGGACTATTACCAACCCCCTAGGGTATTGGAGAAATATGGATAATCTCCCCCTTAGAATTATTGCTAGTATTCAGAAGGAAGCAACCCCCTAATTCTGTTGTCATCATGATTACAAGTAATGCTTGGGTTGGATTATTTCTCTCTTCACTATTTTCGATGGGAGATGTGACTTAAATTATAAGCTAGAGAACTCCATCAATTTCTACTTGGTGAGGTGGAAGATGGATGGCCACGTGGAGTATGACAACCGCAAAAGGGAGCAATATAGGCGTATTGATGGTTTTAGTAAGTCTTTTCGGCCACCTCCAGATATGATGGCTGGGAATGGTTCACACGAGTTAAACTCTGAAGGCATTTATGACTTGAACATGCGCGGGGTGGAACATGCGCGGGGCGGCGATGGACAAGCATGGAAGATCGAGCAAAGTATTAGAAATAATGTTCTTTATTCTCCTTTCTAGACTATTCGACTCTCTCTTCCATTGGTTCTACAGCTGCACTTACAGTCTGGGGTTTGAGTTGGGTTCCAATATGGGTGGCGGTAAGGTGAGGATTGAACCTGTGAATTGTAGTGAATTCAAGGAGGATGCTCGGGTGTGGAGTATTGCGTACAAAGGTGGGGTGACGCCGTTTATCGAATGCCTAAACAGATTCAATGAACATTTGTCGACACAGTTTGCAGCTTCTTGGTATAACAACAGGGTGGTGAAAGTGGGAGGTGTTGAGTTCAAGGTCTCGGAGGACGCCATTGCTATGGCCACGGAGCTGCTATGTTTAGGGAACAGATTGAAGAAGCAAACGAGGGTGCAGGACAACGAAGGCACGAAAATGTTTTTCAAAGGAGAGAAGCAAGTGAGACTACAAGGCGGATTCGAGAGGGAAAGCCTGGTAAGTCCTTGGAACCGGGTTTGTTTCTTGATCATGAAATACTTTACCTTAGAGGGAAGATATGAAGTGTTCTACCACTACCATTTTGCCTTCGTAAATCACTTCCGCCACAAAGTTGTTAACTTTCCCTCTTACCTTTTGTCTAGCCTGGAAGCTTCTGTTATGCAAACCAAAAAATTTGGTGAAAGTAATCCTGAGGTCTCCAATTTGCCTCTGCACCAAGGGCTTATTTTCTGCCTCTACCAGTATCATCTCGCCCTTTGCCCCTCAAAACCCCCTTCTGCCCATCTGGTGGAAGATAGTTCTTCAGAAGATCCTGAGGACAAAGTCCCACTCGGTGTGAGACTTGGACGACCAAAAAGACAAAAACACTCTATGCCCTCGTCACCTTTTTCCCCCACCAATATACCTTTGAGTTCCTCAGCTCCGGCCCCTAGTCCTTCTACTTCTAAGGCTAAGTCCCGGTCCAAGTCCCTTCTTGAGACTCCGCAAGCCCATGGTGTTGGCGGGTAGAGTTCCCTTGGGGGCTCTAGGGCTGATGCTGCGGTGGGTCTGTGTAATTTAAAGGGCAAATCCCCAAAGCAAAGCAGTAAGAAACACAAGAGGGATGTCACCGAGCAGAATAAGGATGGTGGAAATATTACTAGCAGAAGTGGGGAGAAGGGTGGTATGGAGGCTAGGCCTGCTCAAGGAGTGCCAAATAGAGAGGAGAATCAAGTAGAAGTGGAGGTCAAGGTCGTGAAGCAAAGGGCCATGGGGAAGCATGGTGCTGATAGGAGGCCTAGCACAAGAAGATCCTCTAAATTGGTGAGGGACAAACCCCAATTTGTGAAGATAGTGGACTACTCATCCAATTCTAACCAGGAGGTCTTAGAGAAGAAAGAGGATGTCGAGAAAATGAAGTCAACCCCGGTGCAGGAACAGGAAGGTGCCAGCCACTCTAAATCTATGAACAATTCCCACTATGACACCAATGAGGAAGACACAGAGATCCAGGAAACCCCTGACAAGGATGCTATGAGCGCTAGAATGGATTTGGACACCAAGAGGCTAGAAAAGGAGCTTACTGAAGTTAAGGCGTGTCTGGCTGCTATGGAGAACAAAGTGAAGGGTTTGATCAATCTGATGTTGAACAATTCCCACAGGGCTACTGCAGCATTTTCGGTGTTGCATGATGATCGGGCCAAAGGCGAGGATACTCTGCTACACAAGGAAAACTTGTTTAATTTACTCAATGAAGACTGGAAGAACTTGCTTAGTTAGATTTTTCTTTAGTTTATGTTTTATAACTCTTGAACTCTATATTTTTTGGTTATGTTGTTAAACTGTTGTTAGTCCACTGTTCTATGGCTGTTTGAGGCTTTGGCCTATTTTGCTGCCTATTGGCTTTTTGTTATCGGGTTCTACACCCGGGTTTGCAGCTTATCTATATCAAAAACTTGCTAATTTTAAATATTCATCTATATAAAAATATACAAGCCCAAGCTTACATGCATACCACAATTCAATGAATTAAATATTAAAAAGCCTTATCCATTTGGGACGTCAATGAAGGTCACAGTATATAATTGATATTTATAGGGTGAAATATTTATCATCTCTGCAGCAGCAAGTGCAAAGAATTGGCAGCAATTATTAAATTTAAAATTGATATGATATATATTTGATGAGAAATTGACTTGTCCAGTAAAAGAAATCCCGAAAAAAGGGGGAAAATTGAGAGGAGTGAAAGGACAGAAAGAGAAAAGGTCGAGCCTTGCCACTTCAGGCAGCATACACTGAGTGGGAAGTTCCAGAAAATGTAGCAGTAATAGAAATTACCTGGGCAGTAGGCAGGTAAGTCCTCATAATGTTTATATGCCCAATTATGTATCTTTGTTGATCACTCTCAATAGATTTAGAGGAAAGTATCATGCTTGTTACATTTTTGTATTTCTTTACTTAGTCCAATAGCACAAGTATGGGATATAAATGAATTGCAAAAAAAAAAAAAAGTAGCTGTATTTTTTGTTTCACTTTCATCCATGTAGAGGGGCTATATTCTATTGCAGTAGACCCACAATATACAGCAGTCCAACTCATAGTTTAGTACAATCTATATTGAAGCTAAGATACTCAATGAAGATAACAATATATGATATATCCAAAAAAAATCCTTGGTCTCCAACGGCCCTTAATGGCACTAGTAATATTTGTCTTAAACCTTTCCATGATTCAAATGTTGCTGCTAACATAAATATCTGCCAATGCCATTGTCTTTTTTTTTCTCATCCACTTGAATAACACACATCAATTCATTAAATTTGTCTATCTTGCATTGGATTCTAAGAGGCCCCTTTTTCTCGAAGCCATACACTTCTTCCCTCCTCTTTAAAAAAACTCTGAGAGTGGATGATACAGATGTTCATTATGATTCATGACTAATGAAGCACACCTGCTCTTCAATATTTATTAGCAAGCAATCCTTGGCAATATCTTTACTTAAATTCTTTCCTAGTGTTCACATTGTAACACCATTGTCATTAATTTATAAGAACTGTGAATTATAGTGAGGGAAAATAAAAGATCAACCTAGAATTCTTTAACGAGCACAATACTTTTAATTTTGCTATTAACTGTCAATTATAGTGAAGGGAAATAAAAGATCAACCTAGAATTCTTTAACGAGCACAATACTTTTAATTTTGCTACAAAGAATAGCTCCTTCCCACATTAAAGACATTTGAAACTAGAGTTTGTTGTAGAGAAAGAGTAGAAAAATAGGGATAAAAGATAGAGATTATTTTTATCCCTTAATTTAGAACCTAGTGCTATGGAAGCAAAACTTTGATGCTGGTGATAAAGACAAAGTAAGTTATCAATACAAGACATATCATTGTAGTTGGTGCGATGGTGTCCAGGTCATACAACTATCAAATTTAATTTTGATCAAACGAAAAGTGCACATATAATGGCCTATCAGCCAAAATATTTGAACTTGGAAGGCTGTACTAGTGGAAAACTTCAGAAAATAAAAGCAATTGTTAGAACTTTTTTAAACACATAACTAGGCAAGGAGAATGACATATTTGATGCTAACCATAACATTTCTCCTCCTATCTTGAGGAACTCATTCTATTCCTTAGCATCGTTGAATGCCTACATGGCAGTGCTGGTAATAGTTGCTGATATATAGTTGCTCATTTTATAGTTTTCTAGATTGTTAAATTTTCTCAAAGGTACACTTTGTAAAAGGAAATTTTGTGAAGAAAAGCGTGTGACCAAGTTAGGATTATTAAGGAGTTTAGTCATAAGTGTGGAATGAGAATAAATAATATGGAATTAAGAGTATACTCATAAGTGTGGAATGGAAATAAATAGTATGGAAGGTAAAGGAAAGATTAGCCACTCCCTTAATATAATTTTTGAAAGTGGGGAAGATGCCTTAGAGGGTAAGATTACTGTCAGTGGTAGGTTTTATTAGATGAGTGGTGTTTAAGTAAAGTTGGTAATGGGAAAGCATGGCAGAAAAGGGGAAATTTGATAATTTAACCAATTTGAATCTGTAGGCTCTAGTTAATATTCAGATGTACCAACTTATTAAATTAAAATTCTACTCTTAGAATTAACAATAACCATACTTAAACTTTATCATGTTATCCTATCTCAGATATCTTTTGGATAAGCTCTTTAAGTAGAATTAATAATGTAAATTAGTAATGATTTAAAATCCATGTTCAGGGTCATCAAAGCTTGGAATTGGAGCTACCTGCTATTAAATTACATCATTTCAAACCATACCTTAAAATATTAATAGAAGACTTGGAGTCTCATGTAAGTGTGTGAACTAGGAACTTACCTGAATCAAGGTCGTACATAGAGAAAATGTGGGATAATTGTGGGGTACGTGCTACTCATAATACCTATAATTGAGTATAAAAAAACAATCATGAATGATCTCAAGGATACTAAATTTTATGTCAGTTTTGAAAGGAAATCCACATACACTGTCAGTACTAAAACTTCATAGACAAAACTCTGATCACAAACGTAAAGGAACTATGCCCATAAACAATGGAAACCAAACATTTACCTATGAAAGAAGCAATGCAAATAAGTTCAGATCTACAAAATAACAACAAAAAATAAATACATAACACAAGATATTCCTTGTAAAAACACTTTTAGGAAAAACCCGGCCTCCAAAGCACACCCAATGTCTTATCAGCAATAAATATGTTACAACACAATATCAAAATATTAGTGTGTTGTCGAGAGAAAGAGATCATCAACCACTAGCTTCTGGAGTCAATTTGACAACAAATCCCCCATCTCTAACACATGCTCTCCAATGTATGAACAAACCAGCAGCATCACAGCCATACATCCATTTCCATATCGCAATGTCACAACCAAGAGCAATAAGAGATCAACACTCTTAAACCATGGAGGAGATCTGATAGCATAACACTACAAGTACAAGTGCATGCACATAAAAGCTACATCCCAAGCATTTGATTTATAATCAAGTCCAAACAAGAAACCGTGAGTGGTTTTCAAAAACCATGAGCCAACAAACCATGGGTAAATGTGGCTCCCAAATTGCATGGAACAAATTCCAATGCCCTCTTTGTATGATGGCTTGACATGCCAAAATAGAATGTTAACTCCCATGGACTATTCCACCCATCAAACTTTGGCGATCCACCTTGGACTTATACCTCCATTACAAACATGATTTATGATGCGTCATTACTACATGTTATAAGTTGTGTCAATTTGCATGGTCCACTTTGTCACTCCCTTTTTGCATTCTCTTACACACATCATAGAATCTTTTACACATCTTACAACGTTGTAGGTGCTCTTACACATTTTACATGACATAGATGCCTTCTTACACATATTATAATACAACTAACACATGGCATGGAGTGTGGGATGCCCTTTTCCATAGGGGCACATAAATAATATAAAATAATAAATAAATATGAACATTAGGAATCACAAGGTGTATGACACCAAATCCCAACATTCTCTCACTTATCGTATACCTTGTAAGAGCAAAAGGAAGCCAACAAAAGTGAACTAACTGCTAAGGGTTGAGAAGGCTATAGCCATGCTACATCAACCAAACTCCTCTATGTTCACAAGCTTCATCAAAGCTGTCATGTCCCGATATTAAGGCATTGTTTAAATTAAAGATTTAACATCAAGTTAAAAGACGATGAAGTCGCTTTAATAAAAATGAATGATATAAATCATTATATATTATTAATATATATTATTTAATAAATAATATTATTATATGAATATTTTAATATAATATATTTATTACTTTTAATAAACAAATATATATATATATATAGAAGCAATTACAAATTATATATATATATATTATCATAATATACAAATATATACATATAATGGATAAATGATATATAAACTTAAAGGCAATTATTATTATAATATATAACAAAGATGTTAACATAAATATAAATTTAAATATTATTATATTATGTAAAATAAATATTAAATAATATATATTAAAGGGGTGCAATATCTCTAAACCACCCCCGATGACTCTAATATTCAAGCTCTGACAAGCAGCGACTAAAGGCTGCAAATACAATCAGCAATTAGTTATAAATCAGCAACGATTGGCATTTGAAAGGGTATGTATTTACCTTGTTTTGTGGTGTGATTAATTAGATGAGTGAGCGATATGTTGTGGTGGTTGTTCCAACTATAGAGGCAAAGTATATGACAGTTACTCGGGCCTATTTTGGAGGAGTTTTGGCTTCAGTGTTTGTGCTAATATATTGGGTTGAAGCAGGAGAAAGTGGTGATTTTGTGTGACAATTAGTGTGTCATTAACTTGGCTAGGGATCTTATCTTTCTTGTGTGGATGAAGCCATTTCACTTTGTTCATGACATGATGGAGGATTAGAGAGTTTTGGTTGAGATGGTGGTCACCTTGATGGTTGTTGTAGATGATTTTGTAATGTCCCCTTCTAGCAAGCCAAATTTTCGCAACCTTACAAACAATTTCAACTTGTAAAAGAGTACATTAGAGTTCAATCTTTTTTATCCAATTACATTAACCACAAATATATTTTAAATCAAACCTTATAATCATAATTCTATATGCATTATATCTTTCTCTATATCTACTTTATATGTTCATAATTTATCCCGAGAGAGACATACTTAGGCCTACACATTAATCAAACCACTCACCCAACAAGAGAGGGTTTATTAGGGGGCAATATTGCCATGGGTCCAATGTTCCTTTCCTTTGACTCAGAGGGGTGAAGGACTTCGCCAGCTTGAGTCAAAGGCCTATCCACTTGTCTTAGAGGGGCGATGTTCTCACTAGCTTGAGACAAGGGCATCTCCACTTGTCTCGGAGGGGTGATATTCTCACCAGCTTGAGACAAGGGCCTTTCCACTTATCTCAGAGGGGTGATAGTTCACCAGCTTGAGATAAGGGTCTTTCCACTTATCTCAAAGGGGTGATAGTTCACCAACTTGAGCTAAGGGCCTTTCCACTTATCTCAAAGGGGTGATAGTTCACCAGCTTGAGATAAGGACCTTTTTACTTAGCTAATTACCGCTGGAGGATCACAACTATTGTCTCATGCTTACTTTGTCTTTAGTGTGTTTTGTATTATTCATAAATGCTTATTATGATCGATGCCTTACATAATAGATCATTTGTTTATCCTTATTCATAAGAGCGCTGTTTTGTCTTATCTACGTGAGCGTTGTTTCGTCTTGATTCACATTGGATGTTTGTCTCATTGTATGGCGCCCTCTTCTGAGTTACATTCTCATTTGTTTGCTTGGCTAAGATCTTCAAATTGTTTGCCTCCTTGGATCTATGCCGTGATTTCACTCTAGATCAGGATTTGATAATTGTTAGTCTTATTCCTTGGGAACTTCGACTATCTCTTCTTATGATCGGCGCTAAACTCATAGTTATTATTATTATTGATTTGGTCTTCATGCATACGTGAGGATGATGCTTGTAAGACTGATTTCATTCACTTCCAATATATTAATCCTCTCTTAATACATTCTTTTGTTTTATTCTATGATCGCTGACTTCTCCTTCAATTGCTGTCTTATAACAAGATCATTCCCATAATAATTCACTTCTTCCCTTTCTAATATAATCGCTGTTTTCTGTTTACTAATGCATATTACATTGTAAGCACTGCCTCTAGTACTTAGATGTCCACTGCACTCATTTTAGTTATAATTGCTGACATCGAATCTCCATTATAATATAATAATATCTTATTAACATATATTATATTAAGATATTAATATTATCATTATATATTAATAATATTATATATGTTTATTAAATGCATGATTATCATCAAATTGACTCCTCCGTCTTTCATGATGTTTAAATCTTTAATTTAAACAATGCCTTAATATTGGGACATGACAGTAACTTACATGAGGAGAACAAAAATCAGTCAACATGCAGCCCTAGAGGAGATGTAGACATAAGTGAGGGTCATAGGGAAGAGCACATTGAAGAGTACAGGACACTTCAAGATGTCTACACGGTTGAAGAAGAATCATCTATTGAAGCTATAGATGAAGAGCATCTGAAGATTGAAGAGGATACCACATTGGAGATTGTCAAACCTGCCATGTTAGATCAGCTGCATGAGGATTTGAGTTCTTGTGATGTTCCGTTGATTGAGCCTAGCATTGTTTCATCACCTTTACATCATGTTGGTATGGAATCAAGTTGCGGTTTGGATGTCCTTGAGTGGGATGTTGTTCATACGAATGAAAATTCAACATGTGGTGAACAAAGTGAAGCAGATAAGATTGATTTGACATTGCAAGATGCAGAGGATAATTTGGTGCTTAAAGAGGATACAGTGGTGCATACTCTTTCTAGATCAGACATTGTAGAAGGTCATGTTCTAGAAGATTCTAACTATTTTGGTGGTGACCCCTTGATGGAATATGATGGTCTAGTCTTTACACATGGGTATCATGAAGAAGAGGCCATGGAGGAAGCTGATTGGGAGGAACATGCTTTTGTGGGCCATCTAGAAAATGCATTTCAAGATGATGATCTAGTGACTGATAGTTTGAAGGATCAGCTGAAGGTTACAGAGGACATGATTGTTGCAGCCTTAGTACACTATGATGACACACACAAGATCACTGAAGATCTCTACTGGAAAGCTCAGATGGAGAGAAGACAGAAGGGCATAGATGGTCTACTTCCTTTTGCAGATTTATAGACAATCAAAGAAGACGTGGTATCGATGAAATCAAATTTCTTGCATTTACTTTCAGACAGGGATCATATCTTCAAGATTGTTGGAGTGTATGCTAATGCTTTGAAAAGAAAGGAGGATGTAGTTAATAAGCTCACCTTGGAGCTTAGGCATACTAAGGAGGCTTTGGAGAATACGCAGATGGCTCTTGAAGAGGCAGAAAGTTGGCTTTATGTAGTCAAGCAATCCAGGAAGAAAGAGAATGAGGAATTGGTTGAAGAAATCAAACAGGTGATTGAAGAGCTTGACAGCATTCAAGAGGAGTTTGATCTAGCGCATATTTTCAGGAGATCAAAATGTGGAAGTTTAGATCAGCAAGAAGATTGGATTGAGCATGAGGATAATGGCAGTATTCAGTTTGTTGATAACCCGCTGTTTGAAATGGGACTTGTTGAATGGGTTGATGATTTGTTTCCTACAGTGAACCTAATTGGATTGGATCATCATGGTTTGATGTTTGACTTTGTGGGATTACCACAAGGGAAGGTGTACTATTTTGGTGTTGTGTTTGGGGGGATAGAGGCTATTGGTGTTGAAGTTTCAGGCATCATCAGATACACTCTAGGTGAAGTTCACATGGAAATCAAAGAGGTGCAGTGTCAGCATGGTGGAATTTCTCTTGAGGTTAGTATCTATGCAAAGGATCATCCTTGTGGGCTATTGGTAACTAATGATGATGGAAGAAACATACCATGGAGCAATGGTAATGATATTGTTATCTCTTTTTGCAATCATTTCATGAGTTCATTTGAACTCCTACAAATGGATTTGAGGGAGATTTTGAGCAAATTCCGAAGTTCTTCCGTATTGATAACTCTCGGAGGAATGTTGTCAGCCACTACTGATGAAGATGGAGATGCAGTTTTGGTTTGGACTTTGTTCATTCATGGAGCACTTGGAGAGTTTTCTTGTGTTGGCGACAACTCTTTAATTGAATTGACAGCTGCCCTACTTCAGAGAATTTTGATGGTGACACTTGCCTTTTATCGACATGCACTTGGAAGAATGGAATTGCAGCAGAACTATGACATTAGGTATGGAAGCATCACAAGGGCAATTGAAATTGAGTCACCAATGTTTATGTTGCAGCTGGACTATGATATAGGGTTTGGAAGTGAGCATGATGACATTGATGTTCCATCCCTAGCCTATGGAGTACTACTTCCTACTTTGATAAGAGTTGGTTGTTCTATTTCATGGAGCATGAATTTCTTGCACAACTCTTGGAGGACAGTGATTGTTCGAAGGTTGGGTGGAGAGTTGCATCATCTTCTCATAATTGGAGTATGGTATAGGATTGATATTTTATCATCCTATTGCATCCACATAGGTCAGATTCTCAGTCATGAGGTTGTTGATCTGTTTTATACCAGCAACTTAAGTGGAGTGGTTATACATTTTCTTGCACCTATGTTGGGTACTCTTCACATATATGGGCAATCTACAAGAATTGAAGAGTTGTTTGGTGTTTCTAGCACTCTGAGTTGCTTTCGTCTCTTCATGTTTGCCATATGGGATGACATGGTGATTTGGGATCCAGGTGGTGTCATGCTTGGCACATCAATTCATTGGGATCTCGATGAGTTGCTTCACAACTCAAGAAGCGTTGGTGTTGATTTTGATAGAGTAGAACAATGGAAGCTTGGAGACTTGTGATTGTGTTTCAGAGTTCACATTCTTCATCACTTGTTGACGGGCATGGTTTCCTTCAGGGTTTCAGATTGGCCTAGTGTTTGGTCCTTGTTGGACTTAGCACTCATTAAGGATAGAGATTCTGGAGACTTGGAGATTTTGGTTGAAAGCATTGCTTCCTTTGGAGGATGGAGTCGAGTTGAGTTCGAGTGTGTATGGTTTTCACCGTTGGAGCTCACTTTGCAGGGCATTCTTCAGATTCTTCTTGGGAGCTGCAACCACAGATTGAGGAGTTGTGTGATCACAGGACACTTGATTGGATGGAGATACTTGTCATTTGATGGTATGTTGCAGGATATAGGTTTGTCATTGCTTGAGGGCAAGCAATCTCGGGAAGGGAGGACTGACATGTTCCTTTTTTAGGAGTGTTCGCAGAGAAGAGAAAAAAAGATTGTTAATTCAAATATTTAATTTGAATTTGAAACATCGATTTTTTGCTAAGGTTTGGTTGGCTCCATGAAGGGGATCAAACAAAATTTAAATTTGTTTTGATGGCGCCAAAACCATTGTTTAAGGTCAGCCTATTGAGGGCAGAAATCTAGGTCCACCAACTTTAAGTCAAATTGGGTCGGCCCTATACTTCTAGTTGGCCTACCTGATAAAATAATAAAAGGAAATTTGAATTTATTCATGGCGCCAATCCTTGAAAGTGGTCAGCCAATGTTGCAAGGCTTTTATGTTGGCCCTAAAAGAGTTTAATCAGGTTTAAGCGCCAAAACTCTAGTGAAGGTCAGCCACTTCTATGCCAAGTCGGCCTTGTGAAGGAAAACGAATAAAATTTAATTTTTTGAGCGCCAAAAGTTCAAATAAGGTCGGCCTTGATTGAGGCTCAAATGAACATTATGATGCTGGTCGGCCAGCAAAAGGAAAAGAGGCAAAGCATGTATAAATGTGAGGTTTTGACATCATTTCAATGATCTTTTTGGCATGTCAACCATTGTATTGTTCTGCAATTTATTTGTATTCTATTCCAAGGACGAAAACCCTTGTGAATAAAGGTGTGTTGGACGAAAACCCAACTACATCTAGGACGTGAATTCGTACGGAGTTCACAATTGCACTTCATTGGAGATTTGTAGATTGCTTGGACACCATTGATACATCGTTCGAATATTGGTCGAAGACCATTGTTGAAGATTGCATTGAAGAGTTTAATTGAAGATCCTACATTGTGTGAAGACTTCAAGATCTATGTCATAGTTGGGCGCTGATTTATATCACCAAAGACTTGTGTAGATCTGTTGCATCTTGAAGACCCTTGGACACCATATGCATTGTCTCTTGTGTGCCAATTTAGGAAGAGAATATATCATCTACTGGGCGCCGATCTGAAGGTGGCCGTGGGCTGTTAGATGTCATCCTACCTGCCAATTCACTACTCAGCAGTCCTCATACCCTAGCACTGCTTGGAGACAGTCACATAATCATTGTTGATGCTCATTCTTGATAGAGGCAACAATAGATTTGATTGATAATTGAGGAGGCCATCTGCATCAAGAATCAGCGACTAAACATTGGAAGGAGTTCGCACCTGTTGGCTAGCGATCAGACTTGCAAAAATTGCTAAAGCAATTGTGCGCCTTTGAAGACTTTATAACAGCCGTAGAGATCTAACATGTCCCAATATTAAGGCATTGTTTAAATTAAAGATTTAAACATCAAGCCGCTATTGATGATAATCGCGTATGTTTAATAAACATATATAATGATACTAATAGATGTTAATATTATTTCTATTGTATTTAATGAATATAAATACAATTATTAATAATATTAAATATTAATAAATATATTAGTCAATGCAAATAAAGCTATATCAAAGAATTATAATATCTATATATAAGGAGCATTGTAAGACTAGACCAGCATAGAGGCGAATCCTAATAAACAATTAGCTATTGAAGGTTATAATGTAATATTATTAAGTCAAAGATAAGTATTAAGAAGACAACAAATCCAGTATGCATTGAGTTAGCGGTAGCTAATACCTAGTAACAATAAGACAATCATCGATCGCCAAATGAACACTCATGAGAGGATGTCATAGAGAAAGGTGACTTTTAAGTGAAACAACATAACTTTAAGATATAAAAAGTATCCAAAAATGATAAACACTGCCTCTCGGGGGACCAGAGGATGGAATCATCATATGATGTGGAATCATCAGTATATCGTATAGGAAGTTAAAGGGTTAGGCCAATAGAAGATAGAAGTTCCACATAAGACTCAAACGTGAGAATTGGAGATCATTACCAACACTGTTTTGGGGCGACAGGGCCCAAATACTTTATATGGAAAGCAAATAAATCTCAATGGGATTTCACTTTAGCCGCCTATAGGGGAATCCCGCCCTTAAAGACATCCTCTCAGTCCTTTCGTTGTGAGTCTCAGATAATCCACATATTAAATTATTATCAACCACGGTGATGAACATCATTGGCAATTTGCAAGAAGTTGAAAGGTCAAGTAATAAGAGCAACATCGATTTGTAAGCATCGAACATCTCTCATTCTCTCTAATGCATAGCAGCAGATCATAAGAAGTAAGATAGAGATCTTCAGCCAAACAAGGAATACAGCCTATAATTGATCATAATCATCTCATCAATCAAACGATATCATTCAACCACAATCGAACATCATTAAATCAATCCAAACAGCAATCAGCCTGCATACTGAATTAGCCTGCAATTAAAGGTATGGAATCTCCATTCTATGTTGAACTTATAGATATATCTTAAAGCAAATTTCTGAATTCATGCATATGCTCATTCATATTGCAATAAGTAACACATAGTTGCAAGTGAATTACTCAATGTTACATTGGTAAATAATAGAAATGTATGACATGAGATAAGATATAATTAGCTTATAGAATGCATTGCATTATATTGATTAGGACGGCAATCATTTGAGATGGATCATGTAATTGATATAGGATATTCATATGCATTATCATCATGAATATGAAATATAGAATAGATGGATAAAGGATTGTAGGAAAGAGATATGATAAGTTAATTATGAAAGAGAGATTAGAAATAGAGGCCCATGGCTCATCAATTATCAATATCCCAAGGATGAGACAAGGGAAAGGAGGCAATGCAACATGGTATGTTGGTTGATGCCTGAGTTGGTCAAGAGAACCTTCCGGGCTAAAGACCCAATAGGCCTTATCTCAATGTTGGTTCGTAGGACCCCACGGAGATAAGTTTCCCATTGTCTCATGTTGGTCAAAGGGACCCCATGGGACAATGGATAGGCCCGTGTCTAATGTTGGTCTAGAGGACCCCACGAGGCAAGGGATGGGCCTTTGATTTGGGTTGGTCTCCAATCAAAGGAATGCAATATGGACCCCATGATTGTACCTCCTATAGGCCCTCTCTCGTGGGAAAGTGAATTGATGGATGTGTAGACCTAAGTATAACTCTCTCAATGGATATGTGTAATAGTTATAGTGAAAGTATAATACATATGGGTTATGTTTATAAAGTTTGAAGTAAGATTTCTTATGATTTATTATGATAAATAGAAGAATTGAATTCTAATGTACTCTTTTTGCAAGTTGAAATTGTGTTCAAGGTTGCGAAATTTTGGCTTGTGAAAAGGGGACATTACAAGATCCAACCACCTTCCCTCATTCTTTAGCATCAGCAGTGCATTGTATTTGGTTCAGTTGTCATCATAGGTTGATATGTGGTATTCATTATTCTATCTCTGATTTTTGTAGCAGCAGTCCCATTGTTTGACTGCCATATTTCATGAATGTGTTGTAATTGAAGTTTTTATAAGGACTGAACTGCAACAGCAAGGTCTGATTTAGTTCCTCATCATTTGCTATCTATTGTATGTTTTTCATGATGCCATGAGATTGCAAAATCCATACATTGTTCTATGATCAATTTGTAAATGTAGTTCATGTTTTCTACATTGGCAAAGCTAAAATAGAAGAGTGAAGAAATTAAACCAGATTTCAGTCCTACGGTTTCATTGTAAAATTGGCAAATTCAGAAAGTATTGTTCAAACCCTGGTTCGGCACATCATATGTCAATAATAGTCCTCATATGCCGGCTTCACCAACAAGGCAAGCGGTGGAACCATCTTCTCCTGTATACACATACCACTTGTTCCATGCAACGAGTGAGCATAATGGAGAAGATTGTCCTGAAATACTCAAACTGTAATATCCCCAATGGGATCTGCCCTAAAATTCTGATTTTTATTTCTGCTCAAACCGTAATTCTGATTTCTGATTTTTATTTTCTGATTTCAAAACAAATATGACAGACAACATACAATGCCAAAATAAGCCAAATAAACACGCCAAAAGGTACTACAAATTTATGATCATATCAACATGAAATCCACCATGAAATACACAAGATATGTTATCCAAATGCAACATATAAATCTGATTTTCTGAAGACAACTTCTGCTGTTACAAATCTAAGTACAATGACTGAAAATTACATCAAATGCAAGGGCTAAACATGAACAAACATAGCCCGGAATGCTGCTGTCCAAATCTGCTCTAAAACCTAGGTTTGTACATACCAAAATATGGTGAATGAAGCTCAAACAAACCCGCCAAAGGGCAGCACTCACAAGGAATGATGGCGGCCGCAAGTTAGGGTTTAGAAATCCCTCCAAATGATGAAATCGCCTCCCTCCAAGCCAAATCGACCTCCTCCAAAGGTGGCACTCAAGTCTAGGGCAAAACCCTAGTGCAATCTCCACACAAAATGCCAGAAAGAAGTGCTGCTCCAAATCTGATCTGAATATCTGAATATGCAATAATGCTCCAAACCTCCAATGTCTACAATGAAATGCAAATAGAACTCTGTTATGAGTCCTCCACAAGATGAGCTAAATTTTCGTCCAACTCACCGTATTCTCAAGGGTTTTCGTCCTTGGAATATAGCCCAACAAAAGTTGCATCCAAAAGAGAAAATCTCAATGAGAAAATATGATCTGAATGGATGATGAAATGACTCCAAACGAACTCATATTTATAGCCCTTCTTTCCTCCAATTCCACCTTGTAATGTCCCCCACTTAGCTCATCACTCCAAGAGTTCAAGGTTAGCCTATCACAGGATTCCCGTAGGCTAACGGCAGTGTTCGGGGAGTCAGTTTGGAGACTTACTATTTATAGTAAGTCGTGACAAAGCCAATTTCCATTTTTAGCAGGGCAATGCAGGAGCCAGGGCACGAGATTCGGGAAGTCGAATCTTCTAGAGCTATATCGATTTTATATAAGTCAAATTAAAGATTTAACTTATTATATTGTGAGGTGACTTTAAGTTATGTTATAATTTAACTTTATAATGTTAAGTTATAACTTAAAGTTAAAAAGGTTATGTGCCTAGGGAGGAGTGCCCACTTAATGGAGGGATAAGGGGTTGTTTAAAAATTAAAAATTAAAAAGAATTTCCTCTCATCTAGGGCATTGGGATTGAGAGAGATAAAAGAGCAAAAGAAACCTCATTTTGCTTTATGCTTGCTTATGTTATTTGCTCTGATATTGAGTTTGCTCCAACATTGGGGTTTGAGTTTGGCTCTTGGCTTTGATCATCGAATTGCAGAGACAGAAACCTTTGCATTTCGCCTTTCCTCGTGTATGAGAGAGTGCATCAGGAGAGGGTTTGAGGAGGCTTCACACAGGGGCTTCATTTGTGCTTTCAGGAGAACCATTTTGAGGAAGATTTGGACTAAAATTGACTACATCCTACGGAGTTGAATGTGCAGATTGAAAATAAAGGTATTATTATCAGATTTATGCATTTGTGAGAGTTTTATTGCTGCCATTTATTGTCTACAGCAGGCCATACTGTCCTTGTTGCTGGGCTGTACTACCAAGGGAGGCCATACACTTTCTAGTAAGGGATTTGCTCTAGTTTTGGGCAGCTTTCCACATCTATTCCCATTGTCCAGCTAGTGCAGAGATTTCTGAGCAGAAAACAGAGATATCCCAAGGGTTTTGAGAGTTGTCTTTGCTGATTTGTGGTTCCAGCTTGGTCGTACTTCATCTAGGGAGACGTGGGCTTTGTGGGTATTGCTCAATCTCTATTTGCACTGGCTTCTCACTCCATTCTAGGCGTTGGTGATCATTTTTATTGCTGCCACTTTGTATTTTGTGAAGAATTTCATTGTGTTGCACTTCCGAGTGATTTTTCAATGCCAATATAGTGCTGGTACAAATTCGGCAATGAACCAAGTTGAAGTATTTCATATGGATATGTTTCTCTAATTAGTTTTGTTGCATTTTATGATCTGGGTTGCTTTTAGTTTGTGCAAATTCATTAGATATTTTCTAGGTTTGTTTATCTACTTTATATCTCGCACATGCAATGCAAAAAACACACATGCAAAATAACCCATGAACCCTAAACAACAGAAACCAAAAATTACAAAAAAAATCAGTGAGTACAGAACATATACAGAGGGGTGTATGTTACACACCTTGGCTGACCTCTACGAAATATCTTTTATTTTATTTGTTTTTCCCATCTCCTCATGGCCGACCTCATGATAGGCATGCTAGGCGCCCAAAACACAAAATTAAATATTTTTATTTTATTTTTTATTCCTTCCTCCAAGGAGAGCGAACCACTTTGAGCATTTAATATTTCATGTTTTGACCTTACACTAGGTCGTCCAACTCAAAGGGATTTTCTTTTGATTTATTGTATTTTTCCTTGACATTACAAAATATCCAAAGGCATTTCCATCCTTTATTTTCTCCTTCCTCTTGTAATGTCCCCTTTCCTAGGAGGTGTTAGTCTATACTTGGTTCCCGTAGACTAACCGACATGGTTAGGGAACTCTGGGAATTTCATTGGATGGTTTTGGGGCATCTAGGCTAGAACTTACTATTTTTAGTAAGTTAGGATTTTGACCACTTTGGGGAATTCAAGATTGGAGGTGGAGCGTTTCAATGAGACCTTTCCAACGGTCTATAACTCATTGGATTCTGAGTTCTTTTGCCCTTCCATTTCAAAGACCTTAAGTTGATATTACTCATTTAATATTTGGACTTTATAACGTTGTTGTGGTGACTAAGTAAAATGTTAAAAATGCAAATAAAAGTCACTTAAGGACTTGGACGCCTCAAGGAGGAAAATAAAGTGAAATTAAAATATTATAATTCCCTCTCGTGTGGATCGACCCTCTAGTGGGAGAATATAAAAGCTAAAAAGAAAAGGAAGAGCTTCATTCTTGACATTACATTTTTATGATACTTAGCTCTACAAGTAAATGAGGGTTTGTAGAAACCATCCTGGGCTTTTGGAGATGAAATCCTCCATTAGTAGCAGCATTCCGCAGGTGTGAGAGACCACCCAAGGGTGCTTTGGGCAGCCATACTCAGTGGTTGCATTTTGAGCTTCATTGCACGAAGTTGTGTTGTCGTGGAGAGCTTTCCTTTGACAAATCTTCTAGATTTTGGCATGATAATTTATGGACAGCATAGAGGAACACAATGCAGATCTAAGATAGAGGTTTTGGAGGTGATTTGATTGGGATTTGGATCCCTTATTGCTGGTCGTACAGTTCTATACCTGGAGGTACCTATGAGTATAAGTCTTGAGTTTGGGGAGTGTTTTGAGCTTAGTTTGAACTGATAATCTTCTCTCAGCCTAGGCGCTTCATTTGCAAAGGGTTTTGGACTATTTCTTGAGCTTCATGGGAAGATACCAACATTTAATTGCTGCTATCCTTCTTTTCTGAGCCATACCAGCACTTAGTAAGGACGTGTGGTTTGAAGATCTCTTCATTGATAGAGTTGTGCATTAGGAAGCCTTTGTGTGGGTCATTTCTTCATGTATTGAGGGTTGTATGCTATCTTCTTAGTGAAAAGATTAATTTGTAATCTCCAAGTTGTTGTTCCTTTCATTTCCAAACTTGCATATTGTGGACAGCCATCTGGGTATGTCTAATATGCTGTGATTTTGACATTTTACCATATGGGTATTGTTTCTTTGTCATGACCCGATCTTAAGACATTGTTTAAATTAAAGATTTAAACATCTCAATTAAAGACGGTGAAGTCACTTCCACGAAATGCGATGATTAGTCAATTTGAGTGTTAGAGATAATTTGGTATGTATTAATATTTAATACCTATAACATTTAATACTATCATTATATAAATATTCTACTAACGAGATATATTATTATTATAATTATAATTATTATAATATAATATATAAATATAATTATAAAATATAATTAATGATAATATAAATATAAATATTATTATCATTAATAAAAATATAATATATTTATTTACAAAGGTATATAAATAAATATAAATATAATTAGTAATATAAATAATACTTATTTAAATATTATAAGAAGCAAGAAATAACTATAATTAAATATTAATTAAAGATTAATACTAACGATCATAATATTTATGATTGAGAATTTTATCACATATATGATCAGGCTTGTGAAAGCACTGAACCATATTCAAAGGAGATAAAAATATAAACAAAGGTATTAATGATATAAAGCAGCGGATATGATAAACCAAGGAAACGCAGCTTGATCATTATCATAATACACTTTTGCTATTTAACTTATTATCTATTTCCTCATATAATCGTCATATTCGATTAGTATAAACTGGTGGATGTTTTTCTCCAATCGCTATGACTCTTGGCGATTAGACCCCTTCGTAGGCTTTTTAAAGAGCAACGTTCCCTCCTCACAAGGCATGGATCATGATACATTTTCATCTCTGCACAACAAGGAAATAAGATAAGCAGAACATTGGAAAGAAAAGAGAAGATTAGCAGACATCGAACCATCATACATTCTCCTTTCAGGCATCGAACAAGAGATAATATCATATCAGCAATTCAAATTACTCATTCCATTAGCGATTTGCAAGGATAAAGCATTGAACAATTAAATACTTACTTCCAGCCATTGAATATACTTCATATCTGCTGTAGAAGACTCTGAAGTATATTTATACAAGGAGAACCACTGCAAAAAAGAGATACCAATACGTAATCATCCCAATCTACATTCTATAAAGGATATCATTGATCGAACTAGCATTATACGGCTTTGAAACATACAGGTATGATAGCGTATTGACATTTCCTTTTGCATAGTTACATTTCCTTTTGCATATTGTTATTCTTAGAATTTGATTCTATATGCTGTGATCATATATGTATCATAATGAAAATGCTGTAGCGTATATGCAATCTGACATATGTATCATAATGAAAATGCTCTAGCTTACATGCATATCAGTCATATGTATCATAATGAAAGTGTTGTAGCTTATATCAATCATATGTATCATAATGAAAAGTGCTATATTGAACACATTAACTTCATATGGGAAGAATGAGAATGAGACGCCTTAGAGGCCAATCATGGGTATTTAGAGGCCTTTGTCACATGTGATACAAGGTATCCATATTGCAAAGGATAGCAATCACATAGAGGCCTTTGTCACATGCTAGTACAAGGTACCCATAGTGCAAAGGATAGGTGATTTAGTGGCCTTGGCTACCATGGTGTAAGGCATCATAAGTACCAAGGAGTCTCATAGAGGCCTTGACTCTAAGAGTACCAATGGTACTACTTGAGTCTAAGGATAGGAGACATAGAGCCCCATGGTGGATAGTGGCAAATCTCATCTCATCTCTCTCATATGATGTTAATGAGTAACACATGGAATAGAGATAGCAAGTATGAAATATATATTGATAGAGATCATGACTAAATAATAGAGCATGTGAAATGTCATGATAGAGAATATGAAAGACATATGGATAGTGATCATAAGAGTAACATGTAAAATATAAATGATAGAGAATGTGCATTGAAAGTGATCATAAGATTACTGATAGTTTAAGATATGAATTGGCATTTGATCATAGAAATGATAAAAGTAATGTTCTTATGTGAATTATATATGTGGCCATAAATGCAAAGTGTACTAATGTTCTCTTTTTGCAAGTTGAAATTTGTGAACAAGGTAGAGAAATTTTGATTTGTGACAAAGGGACATTACATTCTTAATGTTTTATAATGCATTTCAAATGACATAGAGCAACTGGGTATTTTTCCATTTCGTGTATTTTGCAAAATATATGCATGCACATGTGTTATGTTATGGAAACAATATCAAAATGCAAGCAGGTTACAATTAAACTACAGAAACCCCTTCAAACAATGAGAAAAAACTAGACCCAGATCAGAGAATATAAAACACAGAACGGGGTGGGTTATTTCAATGGTATCAAAGCTAGTGCATCTTGCCAACCTGTGATTCAGTTTTATGAGTGAATGGAAAGTTGTTTATACCCAAGATACTTCGATTGCTTATGCCAAAAACACACAACAGTGGCACCCACCTGAGATTCCAGAGGGTGAAATAGTTTCAAGCATTTTGGGTATGAACCGAAGTTCCTCTAGTAGCAGTGACAATATAACTGGTAATATGGGGGATAGAAACAAAGGACGGGAACAGCCAAAGAGTCCTAACACCAAAATAGAAAGGAAATTTGATATTATGCTTGATATGATGTCCCAGCTACTTGGAAAAATGAACCAGGGAAACCCGATAGCACAACCAGATACAACACACAATGGTGAGGGCAGTGGTTCAAACAATGGCAATCACCGACATGCAACTCAAGGTAGTGGTCAGGGCACTAGAACTACCCCAGGATCGGTTCCGAGACCCCTTCAGCCTATCTTCCCACGCAGGGAGAAAGTACCAGTTAATCCGAAGCCAGAGGTACAGATTTCCGTGGCGGATGACATTAGGATACAACACACAAAATACATGACCCTTCCTCCAGAGATCAGAGATATGTTGAGATTTGAAGTTGAACAGTTCATGAACCAGAGGAGGTAGAGGGGAGCTATGGGTGGTAGAGGAGATTATAGAGCATCTAGAGTTAACCAGGACTACTAGCATGCATTAAACAAAGTTCCTATGGATCGCTTTGATGGGAGTGGCAAGGTTTCAACCAAAGCTTGGGTGCAGAAGCTGGACAATTATCTGACACTTAAGCCTATACTGGAGGACGAGGCTCTTAACTTCACCACAATACATCTTGACGAGGTAGCTCATGAGTGGTGATATCATGGGTTGGTCACTTTGGGCCATAATCTCATCACTAAATATGATGAGTTCACAAACAGACTCATCGAGAGATTCGATACCAAGGACCCAGAACTACAGTTTAAAGAGTTAGCACAACTGAAGCAATACAGGTCACTGGAGGTATACATTTCAAAGTTCCAGAGGATCAATGTGACGGTTCCTAGCATATCAGAGAGAAGACTCGTAGTCCTATTCACTGAAGGACTAATGGAACCACTCATGGGATGGGTGAAGGCATTTGACCCACCGTCATTATAGAAGACTATCAAGAAGGCACGGAGTATGGAGTTTGCAGTGCCTAAGAACAAGTTCGTCTCCAAACCCTTTCCTCCACGGAAGGATAAGACGCCTTCACATTATAAGGACACTTTTCCATAGAAGAAACCAACACCACGTCTAGATGATGATGCCTTGAATGAGTACAGGAGAAAGAAGTTATGTTTCAAATGCAAGGGTCCATGGGATCCTAACCATAAGTGCCCAATGAAGGGGCAAGCGAAACAGTTGGAATACTATTCTACCGAGGAGACAACTTCAGAACATTTAGAACAACAGAGTGACCGGGAGGATAGTGATGTGGAGAGTGCAGCAAAGGGGGTGCAGGATACTCAGGATGAGGATGTACCTACATCACATCTTTCTGCCATTCAGAAAGAGGGTTCCTTCAAGATGCGAGGAGTATTGGAGGGACAGAGAGTGATCACCTTGCTCGATACGGGGGCCACACATAACTTCATCAATGAAGGCCTGGTAGCACGAAGGGGACTCAAAATTGAGAAGTTTGACGGGTTCAAGGTTAGAGTTGCGGATGGATTTGTTATTAACTGCAAAAGGAGGATCCCCAACTTGACTATCAAGCTAAGTAATTATGTGTTCCAGGCCGAGTATTATGTGGTCAGCATGGGGGACATGGATGTAGTCCTCAGTATGAAGTGGCTTCATTCCATTGGGGAATTTACTCTCAATCTTTGCACTATGGAGATGAAGTTTGAGGCGGATGGCAAGAAACATATCTTGAGAGCTATATCAGATGGTGGTTTGAGGATAGTCTCTTTGAGGAGGATGGAGAGGATACTACAACATGATCAGGTACAGTGTGCAGCAGAGATATTGGTGATGCCCGAGGTTCCTAAGCAACAAAAGCAGGAGTATCCAGTAGAGATCCAGACTTTGTTGACTAAACACACCAAAGTGTTTAGTGATATACCACCAAGTAGACCTCCTGACAAGGGATTTGACCTCGTCATTGATCTTGAGCAAGGTACCAAGCCAGTTATCATTGTACCTTACAAGCATCCTAAGCAGTATAAGGATGAGATTGAGAAGGCCATTTAGGAGCTTCTCAAGATGGGACATATTAGACCTAGCAAGAGTCCCTTTGCTTCTTCTGTGGTATTGGTCAAGAAGGAGGGCACACTTAGGATATAAATAAACTACAGGGAGTTGAACAAGAAAACGATCAAGAACAGATATCCCATCCCTAGGATTGATGAGCTCATTGACGAGTTGCACGGGGCATGCTTCTTCTCGAAGATAGATTTGAGATCTAGGTACCATCAGATACGGGTACGAGAGGAGGATGTAGGCAAAATGGCATTTAGGTGCCACTATGGGCACTTTGAGTTTCTAGTTATGCCTTTTGACTTAACCAATGCACCAACCACAATCTAGTCTTGCATGAATAAGGTATTCAGAGAGCAGCTGAGGAAGTTTGTGCTTATCTTCTTCAATGATATACTCATATACAGTAGGATTTGTGAGGAGCATCTGAGGCACCTTGATATTGTGTTGGGCATACTTGAGCAGGAGTCCCTCTATGCCAAAATGTCTAAGTGCGAGTTTGGCATGACAGAGTTAGTATATTTGGGACACATCATCAGTGCAGAGGGTGTTCGTATGGATACGGAGAAGATCCAGGCTATCATAGACTGGCCGCAACCCAAGAATCTCTCTCAGCTCAAGGGATTTTGTTGCCTTTGTGGGTTCTACCGCCGCTTTGTGAGGGGTTTTTCTCAGATAGCTACCCCCCTTACAGATTTGACTCGGAAGGGTGCTTTCGAATGGTCTACTAGCGCTCAACAATGCTTTGACAGATTTAAGGAGGTGATGAGTACTTGTCCAGTCTTGGCCATTCCAAACTTCACAAAACCTTTTGATCTTTAGTGTGATGCCTCAAGGGAAGGCATTGGAGCAGTGTTGATGTAGGACAAATACCCCATTGCATTTGAGAGCAGGAAGTTGAGGGGTGCCGAGAGGAACTACAACATTTATGATAAGGAGATGCTAGCCATTATGCATGCATTGGCTAAGTTCAAGCAATACGTAGTTGGAGGTAAATTTGTTGTCAAATCTGATCATAATAGCCTGAAGCATTTCCTTAGTTAGAAGGATCTGAACGACTGGCAATAGAAATGGGTCAATAAACTACAGGAATATGACTTTGACATAGTTTTTGTCGAAGGAAAAAAGAATGTAGTTGCTGATGCATTGTTCAGGAGACCTCACTTGTGCACCTTGCGTGAGATTGCAGAGGATTGGAAAGATTTGATTTCTGCAAAGTATGCAAAGGATAAGTGGACTTTTGGGATTGTTGATGGCACCATTAGTGATGACAGATATTCAGTTGTAAATGACTTGATCATTTACAAGAGCAAGATTTATTTGGTGCCAGGATCTGCTATGAAGCAGAAGATCTTGAGGGCTTTTCACGACTTGCCTATGGCAAGACATCCAAGTTTCTTCAAAACCTACAGGCAGGTTAAGAAGCGGTTTACTTGGAAAGGCCTCAGGACCGAAGTTCAAAAGTATGTGAGGGAGTGCCCGGTGTGTCAGCAGAACAAGCATGAGCACTCTTACCCAGGTGGTTTGTTGTAGCCCTTACCCATTCCCGAGAGGAAGTGGGATTGCATTTCGATGGATTTCATTACGGGCTTGCCCAAAGCCCAAGGCAAGGATTGCATCTTTGTGGTGGTTGATAGGTTAACTAAGTTTGCACACTTTTGCTATTTCAGCCACCTATACAACAGCTTAGGTTGCTGAATTATTCTTTAGAGAGGTATTCCAATTACATGGGTTGCCACGGAATATAGTGACAGGGACAACAGGCTCCTGAGTAACTTTTGGCAGGAGCTCTTCAGGTTGAGTGGGACAGAGCTCACCCCTAGCACGAGTTACCACCCCCATACAGATGGGCAAACTGAGATAGTCAACAAGTGGGTGGAAGGGTACCTCAAAAATTATATTGCAGGGCAGCAGAAGGCATGGTTGAAGTGGCTTCACTTGGGTGAGTATTGCTACAATACCACTTTCCACATGTCTATTCAGATGTCACCATTTATGGCACTTTATGGGTACGAGGCTCCAAGCTTCTTGGATTTGTTATTTGGAGACAGCAGAGTACCTAAGGCCAAAAACCTCTTTCAGGAGAGTCAGGACATTATGAGGTCTTTGAGAAAGAACATCCAAAAGGCGCAAAACCAAAAGAAGTAGTATGCAGATCAGCACAGGGTTGAGCATTCATTTGAGGTTGGTGATATGGTGTATCTTATGTTATAGCCTTATAGACAATCCACTCTTAAGAAGAGTGGTGCAGAAAAGTTGAAGCCACGATATTATGGACCATTTAGGATCTCCAGGAGGGTTGGAGAGGTGGCTTATGAGTTGGAGTTGCCAGAAGATAGCAGGGTTCACAATGTTTTTCATGTGTCTCGCCTCAAAAAAGGCACTGGGGCACAATGTGATACCTTCTACAGACTTACCTCCTCTTGATGAAGAGGGGAAGTTGGTTTTGGTACCGGAGGCCATCATTGACACCAGGGAGCATACATTGAGGAAGGGGGTCATCAGGGAGTATTTGGTGAAATGGAAGAACCTACCGGTGGAAGATGCTACATGAGAGAGTGAGCAAATTTTGATGCATCCAGATCTGAGATTGCTTGAGGCACGCAATTTTGGGGAGGGCGGACTGTAATGTCCCCTTTTCTAGGAAATATTAATCTATACTTGGTTCCCATAGACTAACTAACATGGTTAGGGAACTCTGGGAGTTTCATTGGATGGTTTTGGGGCATCTTGGCTAGAATTTACTATTTTTAGTAAGTTAGGGTTTTAACCAATTTGGGGAAATCAACATTGGAGGTGGAGTGTTTCGATGAGACCTTTCCAACGGTCTATAGCTCATTGGATATCGAGTTCATTTTCCCTTCCATTTTAAAGTCCGTAAGTTGATATTACTCATTTAATATTTGGACTTTATAATGTTGTTGTGGTGACTAAGTAAAATGGTAAGAATGCAAATAAAAGTCACTTAAGGACTTGGACGCCTCAAGGAGGAAAATAAAGTGAAATTAAAATATTATAATTCCCTCTCATGTGGATCGACCCTCTAGTGGGAGAATATAAAAGCTAAAAAGACAAGAGCTTCAATCTTGACATTACATTTTTATGATACTTTGCTTTGCAAGTAAATGAGGGTTTGTAGAAACCATCCTGGGCTTTTGGAGACGAAATCCTCCATTAGTAGCAGCATTCTGCAGGTGTGAGAGACCACCCAAGGGTGCTTTGGGCAGCCATACTCAGTGGTTGCATTTTGAGCTTCATTGCACGAAGTTTTGTTGTCGCAGAGAGCTTTACTTCGACAAATCTTCCGGATTTCGGCATGATAATTTATGAACAGCATAGAGGAACACATTACAGGTCTAAGATAGAGGTTTTGGAGGTGATTTGATTGAGATTTGGATCCCTTATTGTTGGCCATACAGTTATGTACCTGGCCGTACCTATGAGTAGAAGTCTTGAGTTTGGGGAGTGTTTTGAGCTTAGTTTGGACTGATAATCTTCTCTAAGTCTAGGCGCTTCATTTGCAAAGGGTTTTGGACTATTTCTTGAGCTTCATGGGAAGATACCAACATTTAATTGCTGCTGTCCTTTTCTGAGCTGTACCAGCACTTAGTAAGGGCGTGGGGTTTGAAGATCCCTTCATTGACGGAGTTTGTGCATTGGGAAGCCTCTGTGTGGGTCATTTCTTCATGTATTGAGGGTTGTATGCTATCTTCTTAGTGAAAAAATTAATTTGTAATCTCCAAGCTGCTGTTCCTTTCATTTCCAGACTTGCATATTGTGGACAGCGATCTGGGTATGTATAATATGCTGTGATTTTGACATTTTACCATATGGGTATTGTTTCTTAATGCTTTATAATGCATTTCAAATGAAATAGAGCAACTGGGTTTTTTCCATTTCGTGTATTTTGCAAAATATATGCATGCATGTGTGTTATGTTATGGAAACAACATCAAAACGCAAGCAGGCCACAACTAAACTACGAGAACCCCTTCAAACAGTGAGAAAAAACTAGACCTAGATCAGAGAATATATAAGACAAAATGGGGTGTGTTATTTCACCTTTTATTTCCTTTTTCTCTCTCCTTGGTCACTCACAACTAGGGATTCACCAATAAGCTCACAAAAATATGCAAAATCATCTCTCATCATCAATTTGCTCTAATAAATTGATTAAATATAATATTTAATCAATTAGGTCATTCCCTTAGCCCTCCGACTTAGCTTATGGGAATAGGATAGGCTAACCATCTCCATTAGGTGATCACTCAAAAAATGGGGATATTACAGTCCTCTCTTCCCGGAATTGCTTGCCCATAAGCATATGCAAATTTGGATATTATTTACCTCCCCAAGTAGCGTCCTCAAGTGGCAAGTCTCTCCATCCAATCAAGTACTTCGTGATCATCCTGCTCCTCATCTTGTGGCAACACTCCCCACAGTGAATATGAAGAATAGTATGCAAGGTGAGTTCCAGTGGCCAGAAATGAAATAATACCAGCCATATAGACTCGAACTCAGATCTACTCCATCCTTCAAACTCTGAAATTCTGCTCCTCAAGGTTGGCGCTCTCCCATCATCAAGAGTAGTATCAAGCATAGTTGTAAAAATCTCTAAAAACTCGCAAAAATCGCGAGTAATTGCACGTCCTTCTGGCCTGCAAGTTTTTCCTACAAAAACTCGGCCCGAGTTTTTTGTATTGCTTGCCGCGATTTTTGCTGGAAAAAATCGCTTGAATCGCTAAAAACTCGCTTGCACCCTTTGAAAACTCGTGGACATGGCGGAAAATAAAAAAGGTTAAGTTGAAAAGAAAAAGTAACACAAACTTATCATTTGTTTTTTTAGCTCGAACCTCCCACGAAACCCTAGCACAATGGCGACCCACGAGTCAAAGAGTCAAGACGAGTCTGGTAAGTCCTCTGAGCATGGACGGGAGCGGCGAAACCCTTATAGTTATCACAAATTACAATCGATTGTTGTTTTTAAATTTTTTTTTTTTGTAAATTAAAAAAATTCCTAAGCTTTGCATAAAATTTCCTAAACAATCAAGATTCGAAACCCTTGGGAGTTGTGAGTCACTGAGTCATGACAGTCGACTTTGCTTGTCAAGCAATTTTTTTATGACAATTATCTATTCATCTATGAATCATTATCAAACAGAGTTTGTCCAAAATCTCTCCTTTCATATGATACAGTCTTTTTAAAATTTCAATTGTTTTTTACAGCTAAAAATTAAAATGTCAAAATACAGCGATTTTAATTTTTTACAACTATGGTTTGTTCAAAATTTCTCCTTTCATATAAAAATTTAAAATTGTAAATCATAGATATGATATATAGTCTTACCTTGAAAAATCATATATGTCAACAGTCATATGACATATAAAAATCATATATCATCATAATCCTATATAAATTGACAGTTTGTCCAAAATCTCTCCCTTCATATGATACAGTCTTTTTAAAATTCCGATTGTTTTTTACAACAAAAATGTCAAACTACATCTATACAACAGTGACCAGTCAAGTGTCAAATTTAAGCCCTATCTCAGAGGACTCGTAACAACATAAAAAAAGGAAAATCATTTTTATTCCAGATTACAATATTCTGAGCTAAACATATTAAAAAATTATGCATTTTTAAATGTTCAATAAATTTGCCGAGTTATTGCCGAGTTTTTGCTGCGTCTCGAGTTTTTAAAAATTTTGGGTCTGCCGAGTTTTTGCCGCGTATGAGTTTTTCAACTATGGTATCAAGTACAAGTAACAACTTCCTTTCTTCATTCAAAGGTGGAAGCTCAGGAGAAGATGTAATATGCTGCTCACTTGCCCTCTTGAGGCAAGATAGATGAAATATATTACGAATCCAACTACCCTTCAGCAACTCCAACTCATGCATCTTTTCCAACTCCACTCTCAATCCTATAAGGGCTATAGAAATGAAGCTTCAGTTCCCTGCACCACTCCTCAATGTAATATGTCTGTATAGCTATAGGAACAAGAAAACCAAATCACCAACCTCAACTGTCATGTACATATCCTGCATCAACTTTCTCACTCCGAAAGCTCCTCTGACCTCAAATGCTAAGTCTATAAAAGACAAAGCGTCATACCTACCCACACAACATGTGATAGGCAGTATCATAACAATGCTATCTGAAATACAACCACCTGCACCAAGCCTTCCGATGCTCCACTCTGATACAACTATCACTCAACCAAATGTTGTGAAGCAACTCACCAAGATCCCTGTGAAGTATTGTACCAACCATATGAATACTTGGATCCCAAATTATTGCACCATCATATAGACTAAAAATGAAGAGATAAGTGTCTCTCATCATGCCACCATCACAAACTATCCTCAATCTGAATTGTTGCATATGGACTTGGAAAGTGTCCATCATATGTGCATAAAAAAGCATGCAAATCCACTCTAGACTGCTGGTACAAGTCAGATCAGCACTAGTAAAACTCAGAATCAGACCTATAATCATCATGAAAATGCTTCTGCTGTCATAAATGTATAAGGTCTCAACATCATGCAACCTCTCAATGCTGTAGTGGCAATCCCATGCACCTAGATTCATCCAAACAGCTACAAATATCAATGAACAGTCTGAAAACTCCATGATTAGCAATGTGGAACAGCCATCAATCCTCAAGGTGTGAGCTGAAAACCATTGGATTAGGTCTGAAAATTTTCTGCTCTCCTACTCATATCCATGCCTTAGATTAATGTCCAGCTGAAAACCAACATCCACATGCACATACCTCTCAAATCGGATACCTCCATGGCATCTTCTTCACATAGATCAAGTTTTGAAACCAGGGCAGCATTATGCCCAATCAAAGAACCATCCTCATAGTGGTATAGTGTCACAACACAAATAGAATCTTTGAGCTCTCCATGAATGATCAAGTCCATCAAATCTGAATCAAGAATGTTCTCCTCTACACATGCATACCTATCATTATTTGACATATTTGTTGATCCATAAGGTGTATGCACAACTTCCTCTTCCTTAACCATGACTTGAACCTTCAATTGGTCTTCCAAATGATGTGTCTCATGAACCCTATGAGTAAAATCATTTGCACAAAATAAATTTTCTGATTTGTTTTCAGAATCATACCTCTCAACAAGTTCATGCAAATCTGATTGGTCTTCATGTTCTACCATCATAAGAGTTTCATCCTGCAATGTTCAACCATCATAGTTTCTTCCCTTGGAAGTATTCGAGATTGATGAAGAAATGTATCTAGTTGCTGTCTTTCATGATTGTAATGTCCCCATTTCCAGCGTGATCACCAAACGGAGGATGGAGTTAGCCTATCTTCATTCCCGTGGGATAATTCAACAAACAAGGGAATATTCTGGTTGAGCTAAGGATTCGAAAAGATAACTTTGTTGAAAGGCTTGGAAAATAGAAAGTAGTTCTATAGGGCTCAGCCAGTGTCCGACACAATGGAAGAATGAATTAATGTGATTTTCGCATTAATTATCAAAGGGAAAATAAATGAGATATTACTCCTTGCTAAACGCCCAAGAGAGAAGGAGACAATTAAATAATATTATTTTAATATTATTTAATATTGAGGCGATTGGAGAAAGAAAACAATAAAAGATATTTATCCTTGATTTTGGTGTCACCCTTGAAGGAATAAAATATTCGAAAATAATAATATGAGTCTTGCCTAGATGGCATTCATCTTGGAGATTAAAAATATAAAGTATTAAGACTCTTGAAGAGTGGCGCTCACATTGGAGAAGGTGCTAAATTAATAAAATAAGGATATTTGAGGTTGGCGCTCATATTGGAGATATAGTTTCAAATAAAACAATAAAATATTGCATTGGGCTGGATGCCATCCTTGGAGAAACAAATATTTTAAATAAAGGAGGGAAAAGGACAATTCAAATCTTTAATCTGGATTGCCGGCTTCATCGGATGAAAGAAAAAGAATCCAAGTATAAATCAAGCATGAAGGAGCTCATTTGCGCATCATAAATCTTTTGCATACTTTGGCATTTTGCTTGGCATTTCATTGCTACGGTGGAATTGGACGAAAACCCAATTTGCATCTTGAGGCGGATACATACGGAGTTCGCAAATTGTGCTACATTGAAGATATTGTTTGAGTTTCATAGATTGATATTCGTCATTGGGTCGGAGACCATTTTGGAGATTTGAAGTCCAAATATCATTTGCATACTATTGAAGATCCTGAAGGCATTGCAGATTTGAGTTGGTCGAAGACTTGTTGATGATTGTTGAAGACTACTCCTTGAGCACCGATTACATTCAGACCTGATTTGTACAGCAGCGAATACATTTCAAATTGGCATGGACTTGCAACCCTAGCCACCGCCCTTTGTAGACTGTTATCATCTGTGAGAGGCAGCGATTTCATCCTAGAGGGAGTTTGCTTGCAATTTGAGGTGCGATCTGATTGGGAGAGGAAGCGAACAGCATCTAACACCCAGTGAACATCATTTACAGTCAGCATACAGATATCTATCATATGTCAAGGCAGCGATCACTGTGAAGGTGTTTATAACAGTGATTCTCCATCATCATTGGCATAGCAATTGGTATGTTAGCATTGGATACATCTCTGAATTTTGTCACAGCAGTTTATACCTTTGTAATTGGCTGTCATAGAGCCACGAGTTGATGTTGTAATTGAAAGAATTGATAGACTGATTTTGTAACAGTGAGATCTGGTTTCATTTCAGTCATTGTTATCATTGTAATTTGCAAATTTCATCTTGTAATCCAAATTGAAAGGCTGCCAATATCAATCTATTCTACTATAGATTTGGATTTGATTCCCTGTTGTCAAAGACAAATTAGAAAGGTGCAGTAGTGAATTCAATTTTCAGTCCTAAGGTTTATTTGTGAAATTGCAAGATTCAGAAAATGTTGCTACGAACCTAGAACGGGATATTACATGTGAACAAACTGAATTCATAACAGCAGAGATCTGAATTGATTGATCATCATTTTCTATCATCCTAGTGTGTAATTCATTGTGTAATTCAACTAGGGTTTGTTGGTACATTTTGATATGTTATTTGTGATGCATTTGGTATGATAATTTGGATGATATAAGTGTATGATTGGATCTGAAAACAAAAATCAGAATTCAGTCCTAGAGTTTCAAAATTGAAATTTGCAAATTCAGAAATTTTTGGTCAAACCCTAGTTCGGGACATGTCAGAATTTCACTGGCAATCTTACCCTCTCAAAACTTCTCGTGTCATTTGTCTAACCTCTCAATCTTTACCACATCATAAAGTTGTTTGTTTTCCGATTAGCCGATTTTTTGACTACATCACTCTCCACTTTAATCCAAACTCAACGAATATTTTCTATCAGGGTATACAATCCAATAAGTTCAAATGTCATTTATTTAAGTTTTCCTACTTCAAGCTTTCTTAGGCCTAAAGTAAATTTAAACCAGTTGTATAAATTTCACACATAGTTCTAAGTGTTTATAGCCCTAGGTCCAACTTTGGGGTATTGCAGGTGATGCGAAAGGTCACCTTGAGACAATTTTATCCACAACAAAGATACGTTGGCAAAATAGCTGTCAAGTGGGACCTGGTAAGAAGTATAAAACACCAAAGGGAGGACCTGAAACAAGCAATTAAATTAAGTTTTTTTGGAGCTTGGTAAGTCTAACAAGGGAAATGAATGCACTCTATCCTTTGAAACTCTTAAACCCTCAAAAACATTCAAATCTGGTTTAATTTTTTTTTGCTCCAAGGTATTTTCCCTACCATTTTTTCAATCCTTTGGAGCTTCCTAGATGTTGCCACTTGTACCCTTCAAAGCTTCTCAAATTATGTCGCATGGCACTCTTAGAATTCAAACCCTTGATGCTATGTATACCCCTAAGACTGTCAGAGATTAACACTTGGCTTGTGCAAAACCAAACGTCTTGTAGGTTCCAAGTTGTCAACAAGGTGTGATAAAAGTCAAAGCTTAGACTTAACAGATTCCTATGCTAGTTTTAACAAATCAGTATGTCTAAATTCTCAAAGGCTTTTAGAAATGTGTGGGTGCGCTTTCCCTCTATTAATATTGTCTGGTATTGAAGGAGGCAAATATCGTGTCTCCATTGGCAACTTCCTCTTGGATTAATTATTTTGCAAACATCTCTTCATGTTGCAAATTGTTGTAAAAGGGCTTGCTTATTGAATGGATCTTTGACACACCTTGACAACAACTTGGAAAGGTAATCGAAGTTCACGACACCCCAACTAAATTACCATTTTAAATGCTCTCTTCAACTGCCCTTCCCTTTTCCCCATTTCCACTACCAATGTTTGTATCCCACAATATGTTAAACTCCTCATTGTCATTTAGAATAAAGGAACTCATATAATAGTGCTGCAAAAGCAAAAACAAATTTTTTTAAAAAAAATAGTACATAAAAATCTTTTCCAAGACTCAAGACTCAATTTCTACTAAAGGATTTTCCTTGTGTTTTTCTTGTTTAGGCAGCATGAGGTGCAATAGCAGATGATACACAAAAGATGTTCCTTTGTTGAGTTATCTAAGACTCCTAAGACATTATTTGATCAACCTGTTATAACTAAAAAATAAAAACAATTACTAGTTACTACAAACACAAGGATTTTCCTTATGTTTTTCTTAATTCAGGTTGCACAAGGTATAAAAACAAAAAATACATGGAAATTGCAATCCTATTACAATCTAAAAAATGAAAAAAAATATACCATAGTGGATCCAAAAAGTAGCACATTTATTTTTTGTATTAAAATTTAGCGTTATTTAATATTTATGGAAATTAAAAAATAATTTCATGAATGATGGAGTTTGAAGTAGAAAATGGGAAGGTGAATGATAAATGATCGATGGAATTGGGAACATAACTCAAGGAATTGGTGTTGTTCATCTTCCTCTTTGCAAACGGCAATGTAAAATAAAAAGGGTTTAAGGCTATGTTACCAATCCTGGTATTGGTTTGGGTTAGTAGGTTTGGTTAGTAGATTTGGTCAAAAAGAATTTGGGTTCATTTTGGGTTCATCCATACAAAAACATATAAAAATCATAAATAAATATATATATATATATATATATATATATATATATATATATATATATCATAAATATATACATACTTCGTTTTTATTCAATCCAAATTCTCATTATTTCTCATTATATCTTCAAAGTGTCTATATTTAAATTGTAAACCATAAAATTTAAAAGGATTTTTCCTTAATTAATAAGCAAATAAATCCTTATCATCAATTTAATAATAGATAGAAAATAAACCCTTTGAGTTTAATAATACAGTACTAACCTTCACAATATTATGTTGCCAACAAACAAGAATATTTTAAAATAGATGCAGGGTTTATTTTGGATCTATTATTCTTATCGCCAAGAAAATAATAGTCTACATGTTCACTAAAGTCATGAAAATTTTCAAACATGAAAGGTGCAAATTCAATGCAAAGAGCTTTGAGTGCATTCCATAGAGCTCAAAGTGCATGTACACCGTCCCATAAAATATTTCTGAAAAGAAATTTGCGTCGATAATCGCAAGAAAATAAACTCTTATCACTGACATGCAAAGTCAAATGCAAAATAGAATGAAAGAAAGCAAAAAAAATTAGAAAACTAGTGGGTTCATCGCGACAATAGAGAAACCATCTAAATTCCTAACAGGTTTGCCCGAGTTCATCCTGGACGAACCCACAACCAAATGGCGGAACCCTGAATGCACCCCCCGCCAAACTGAACCTAGATCCAGATCCAAGGCCAAATCAGACCTAAAGTGGTAGGTCTAGGGAGCCAAACCATTAACATAGGTTTAAGGTTTATTTATAAGGTTTGGGGCACAATAGTAGGCACCACTTTAGGGTTTAGGGTATTTTAGACTATTGTTTTCTAATTTTTTTAATATTTTGTGGGTCTTTTGTGGTTCACAATCCACAAAGATGCCCAACATCCCCAGGACAATTCAGGGATGCTTGAGCACCCCCTAGTCCATCCTCGGAACGACAAGGCATCCCAAATGCCCCCCAATAGGGCAACATTTCCAAGTACATCCCTGCTGTGTAGGGGCATCTTGTAGGCATCCCCTTACTAGGGCCAAGGAGATGTTTCATCCTTGGTATAAAGTATTCTGTCTCATAATCATTTTTGGTAGCACAATACTATCTAACAATCTATTCAATACAAAATCAAAAATACTAAGTCACAATCAACTAATCTAAAAAAAGTACTTTTCTGAATCTAAGAAGACTACTTTTGTATCAGAAAGAGGAATCACCTTTTAACAAATAAAGAAATGTCTATAATCAGAACTGGACTACTATAACACAATTTGAAACACTTTGTTGTGGATATTTATAGATATCAGAAACAAAATATAGATTGGAAACATTTCGTAGCTCAAACTTCTAGAAACTTTAACCATTTGCAACATATATTTTCTTGGATTCATTGACAAATTTCCTCGTAATGTCATTTTTTACCCCAGGAAAATTATGGTACTACACTATTGGCTAAGGTAGAAGTATACTTCTGCAATTTTGTAAACCTTTTGTAAATTATAATGTAAATTTTCCTTTTACTAATAAAGAAAAAAAATTCCTTTTACTAATAAAGAAAAAGTTTCTTATGCATTGGTAGTTTACATAAGGAAAAGCCCCTAAAACAATTTTTGTTCATTTGACTTGATTTCCTTGCACATTTACCACTTATTCCACAATCATTTGAAAAATAGACTTGCCATAAAAACTATCAACCAAATCAGAAAAAAAATGCAGAACCATAGAGAGGATGTTGTTAAAGAGCCTACAGCAGCCCATTTATCACATCCTCCAAACTTGGTGTTTCATATGCAAAAAGTTAAAAATATTAACTTAGTGTCCTTGTGCATTTTAGGAAAAAGAAAATTCAATGCATAATTTAGGGTTGGCTAATCAAATTTGAAAGTGGCTTACATGGCTAGCTAAGATATAGAGCAATAGATTGTATGCTGCAGCAGCCCAGGCTGCCTCAATCATCATACCCGTTGTCTTTACTATTTTTGATGACAGTGGAAAAATCATCAATAGCCTTGGAAGATATTGAAAGATCAAGATAAAGCGCAACATATTTTTTGTATAGTCTTCTACAGAACCACTTAGAGAAGGAATAACAAGCCATTGAATAATCTGCAATAGAAACCAACATCTTTTAAGAATGACCAGTTCAATGATCATTGCATATCAATTACAGAAAACAAAGAAACTATATTAGATAAATAAATAGAAAGAAAATATGGTTATTTATTACTATCATGCCTTAAAAAAATGTGAATCCTAAAACTAATCTGCATGGATCCAACCCAATAATGATAACTAGAAACCAGAATATTTCAATACGTGGTTTAAGTAGAAATAAAAAATTGAAGAGTAAAAAGAACAAACTACCAGCCAATACGTGCAACATAACAAGAAGGTGCATTTTAGTTGAATTTTAATCAATAAATAAATTCTTAGAGAAAATTTATTCAAAACAACGACTAAGATCACCATTATTAATACTGTATCTGTGAAACAAGAATGCAGTCACTTTCTAGCAAGTCATTTTTTAAATCACCCGTGTTCAAAAAATAAAGGCATCCACTAGATATGAGAGTTGGAAGCTCAAATTTCCTCCATGCCACAAGAAGTTTAGTTACTTATTGTGCATTCCAAAGCATTGGATGCAAATCTTCCTTCTTTTCATCTTCGAGAGAATCTCCCACAAAGTTTGAACATCATCCTTGAAAAGGCCAGATGAATGCTCAAAAAATCAAGTTACTATGATAATTCTTCACAATGCTTTTTAAATGGTCCCTAAAGGTCTTTCAGGATGCCTTATTATTTATGTCAACATGCTTATCCTCTGGTTCCTATTCTTTGGAGGAAGGAAAAGGTTTTCAAAATGAAAAACAAAATGCATAGTTACAGGATACACCACCCACTCTCCCTTGGTATGCATATCGCCATATCAGATACGGATACTCATAAGATATGTCTTGGATACCCTATCTGGTCGTACCAAAAAAACCCTATTTTTTTCCCATGTCGGATACATGCAAATACAACAATCTCATGATATTTGTGTTGTATCCCAAAAATATTAACCCTAGGATTTTAAAAATTGCCGCAAGCAATTGCTCCATGCCCTGGCATGCTGATTTCTTGTTGCAAGGAACTACTCTAGACCAGCATGCACACAATCGGAAATATGTCTTTCTACGCAATCTTATTTACTCAAATAATCATGTTCAATCTAAAGTTGGAGATATAGTGTCAACAAGCAATGGAGGAAGAGGCAAATTTTATTATTTGGTGATACTTTTTTTAATTTTTCATTTTTTTTTTAATTTTACGATGTAAACTTTTATTTATTTATTAAGTTTAATACATTTAACTTTTAAATTAAGTTTAATTTATTAAAATTTTATTAAGTTTAATTTACTAAAATTTTATTAAGTTTAATAATGTTTATTATTAGATTGCAATTTTTTAATTAAGTTTATTGTTTATTAAGTTTAATTTATTAATATATAATATATTTGTTAAATATATTAAATATTATTTGTATTAAATTATATTATTATTAAATTTAAATTATTAATAGTATTTATTGCTAATGCTGCTATATATATATAATATATTTGTTAAATATATTAAATATTATTTGTATTAAATTATATTATTATTAAATTTAAATTATTAATAGTATTTATTGCTAATACAGCTATATATATGGCCGTATCCATATTAGAGCTCTTGAAAAATAGCCATATCCGTATCTGATACCATATTTGTATCCGATACCGTATCCGTGTCCATGCAACTCTAACAAAATGTCTAAAGGTAGCTTTAGTGGTGAGCATGAATCTCTATTTCAGACTGAATAATTTATCTTCATGGTTCTTGTCCATTACTAGATGGAAAAAAAAATTGATGGGGAAGATGAGTGTAATATCCCCAATGGGATCTGCCCTAAAATTCTGAAAAGAAATTTCTAAATTCTGCCCTAATTTTCTACTCTTTAGTTTTCTGCTCAAAACCCTAATTTTCTGAATTCTGATTTTTATTTTCTGATCTTAAACAATTTATCACAGTGAACACATATATGCCCAAACATGACAAATAAGCATGGCAAATGATGCTACCAAATGATATTCACAACAAACATGAATTACACAATGAAATACACAATATAGGGCATCCAAATGCAACAACCAAATCTGATTTTCTGTAGAAAACCCTTCTGCTACAAATCTGAATATTCTGATCTGATTTTTACAATAAATTCTAGGGCACAAACATGACAAACAATGCCCAGATTTCTGCACTACAAATCAGATTTAGAAAGTATGATTGTACATACCAAATACATGCAAAATAGATGATAAATGTCCAACCTTAGATGGGCGAATTGTCCATGAAGTGTGCTTAGGGTTTTGGCTGCTCCAAACAAGTGAAATCGCCCTCAAAGATAGGTGCTCCAATTTGCTCCAAATGTGGCGCTCAATATTAGGGCGAACCCTAATGCAAGATGCTCACAAAATGCCACCAAAGTGCTGCTCCAAAACTGATCTTCAAATCTGAATTTGCGATGACACTCTTCTCCTCCAAATGTCGCCAATGAAGTACAATGTGATGTCCCGATATTAAGGCATTGTTTAAATTAAAGATATAAACAACACAAAGACGGAGAGGTCACTTTCGTAAAATATGGTGTTTGTCATGTCCTCTCTATCGTCAATTTGGATGATAATTATGTAAACATATATAATATTATTATATAAATATTTTTTAATATAATTAAAATACAATATATTTATTAACAAGAATATATTATTTAAAAATGATAAATATAAATATATAATATATATTATATAAATATAAACATAAAATATAAGTAATAATAATAATATAATATTCATTTATATTATTATAATTATATTATAAATATATAGAAATAAATATAATTAAAATATAATATATGATATAATTAGTAAGTTAAGTATAATAAATTAATTATTATAATGAATATCACGTAAGTATATATGCGTAAGTAATATTACATATAGATCATTATTTATAAGTCTTAAGATATGAACATCACAACGACCAAAGATCATATGTAAGTAAGATATGAATATCACTAAAGAATAAGACGAGACCAAAGTAACAACGATTTGCTAATAGAACAACAGCGGTTCATATTATGATTATAGGGGCAGCAATCGTTTCACAAAGGGGTGTGATCACTAAGAAGCTACGTAACCTTTCAATGAAAGCATCACTTGAGATATTTAAAAGGGAAACACATCCCTCATTCAAAGGCATCGGGAAGATTTATATTTCTGAATTGTGAGCATACCAAAAGCAACGAATGATACATTTCTGAGAATAAAGAAAGAACACTAGCTGGTTGGAATAGAAAGAAGAAGAATATATATATATATATACTTGTCAAATGAAAAGGCCATGAATATCACTCGAATATAAAAGAGGAATATAGAGGCTGATTTAAGAATAAAAATAATGACAAAGAAGGGAATAAGAAATATATGTCTAAAATATATATATATGAATCAATATTCAGATCTGCATAAGTATAGAAGGGATCATACTTAAGAGATAGAAAGGAAGAAGGGAGAGTATCAAGGAATATATCTGATTATAGAATATGCAAGATAGCACAGAAGGAAGGAATAAAATCCTCAAGAGTTCCAAAGGATACAAAGGCAAGAATTATCCTCCTGGTATGATGTATCTAACCCTATGTTTATTGTGATGAATGCCATGTGGTAAGTAGTGACAAATGCATTTAATTGAAAGATTATCAGACATGTATACATATAAGCATTGTGAAACTTGCTATGAAATACTTAAAGGAAAACATCAATAGAATTCACAACATATTAAATAATGGTATGTTCAAACTCAATGCCTATTTACTTCTATTGCCTCCAACTTGTGAGTGAGTAGCGTGGTGTTGTTAGGGAGAGGCGGAGTAAATCCAACCATCGAGTTGGTGTCATTGCACCCTAGACAAGTAAATCCCCATACATGGTTGAGGATTAGAAGAGAAATAAGGATTGAGACTTGAACATAGCCAATACAGGATATGCTATGAATAAATGTGATCATTGGTATGTTGAAGTATATCGAAGTATGTTCAAGTTTATACTTCTAAGTTATTTCTATTGCCTACAGCCTTAGGAGAGGCAAGGTGTTGTTAGGGAGAGGCGGAGTAAATCCATCCAATGGGATGGGCCCCAAGGGTGAAGGACGAATGTTCCAAAATCTGGTTCCATGCTCTTGAGGTGGTGTCATCGCACCCTAGACAAGTAAATCCCCATCCAAGGTTAAGGATTAGAAAGGAAGTAAGGATTAAGACTTGAACATAGTCGATACTGAATTGTGTTATGAATTGAACTGAATGTGGATTATGCTATAACTAAAAAATAAAAACAATTACAAGTGGTATCAAAGCATCTTTCCTACCATCAAATGCTAAGCCCTATGAGTTCAAACTTGATCGTTTTGGTGACTATGATTTTACCAGTTCACTAAGCATTTATAGAAACTATGTCAACTAACATAATAGATTTAGACAATATTAAGTGGCATTGAAAGGAAGGAAATATGTGGATAACATCTGGTTGTCTACACAACATCAAAATCACAAAATAGTCTAAATATGAAACCAGCAATGGAGGTTAAATAATGTCTTACCATAAGTTCTAATCACAATACAAAGAACTTGCATACAACATTAAAAAACTTATATTTTTCTAAGGACTCCTTCAAATGCAAAGTAAGTCTTGTCCAAGCTGAGTAATTATACAGATCAACTTCATAAAACTTATAATTATTAAGCTCTATATATTAGAAGCCTAGACCGATACACAAAGGGAACATCATTCTCATGAAATATACCTATTATTCATGTAGGTCTATCATATCTTTTGAATCTCCCACAGCATTGAATTTATTCCTCAGATTTTACTACCCTCAATATTGCATTAGTTATATACAGAGAACCTGGGATTTGATAATAGTTGATGTTTTTTAAGCTTACAGTATGGTATTGACTAGGGCTTCAGGGTTGTTCAAGAACTAAGTTGAAAAGATATCATTCTAGTTACAGAATGCAGTGTACATGCAGATGATGATTCTAGACTTTGCAAGAGTAGTTTCTATTTCTTTCAAAAATATATTTCAAAACTTCACTAAACTAGTGGCTGCGTGTAAGAAACCACAGAATGATTTCTTAAATGGCAGACAACAAAAACTCCAACATACATGCTATTGTATTTTCAACCCTTATCTGGGTGTCCTCGGAAACTATTACATGTCAAGCTTAAACACCAAAAGATTGAGTCCTAATGTCAACATGGAAGGTACAGGTGCAAAAAGAGTCCTCAATATATGGCAAAAAATACATTATTCATTGATTTCCAAGAGGCAGCATCATTGATGACGTATTTAGAAAATGTTGGCTTGACACACTACATAGAGATGATAATTGCACTCTATACATTAATGTATGATTATGGTTATGAATGTCCTCTTGCAATTAACTATTGATGTTTTCTTTAAAAGGTGTAGGATATAAAATTGAAAATAACACAAGCATAATCTAGAGTGAGAACAAGCCAAAGGCATAACAGCTTGAATGTATAATTTAAAATGTGTATTCAATTTACCTGTGGCAGAGGCAAAACACAAATGAGGTCAATCCAAAAGTCCTTCACCAAGTATCTCGAAGCAATCTTTGCAGGGTCTATCACAAGCTCCCCCCTTCCAAATACGCGAGAAGATGGAGCAACATAAGCTGTATGGAACTGAAGACACATGTGAAATAGATAAAATAAATCTGTAATTGAGCGCAGGACAGTGACAACTATATCAAGAGGGCTTGCTATTTCCACACAAGCTTTACTAGTTACATTTGGTAGATAGAAAAATAGTGGATCCACAAATAGTGAAATTAAGCATGCCACAAAGAATATTCTGTTCCATTTGCGAATATATCTGCCTCGAGGATCCAGTATCCTCTTGTTTACTCTCTCATAATCTTCAGAGAAAACCCTGGATAACACTTTAGATTTCAAGGACCTGCCCAATTTTGTTTTTGAGCAACTCAGGCTGAAAATCGGCATAACCCCTGCATCAGATTTAGATTTTTCAATATTGTCTGGTTTGCATGTTCTGAAGTTCGACCCTTCCAAATCATTGTCAAATCTGATAGAGAAGACAACAATGTAAATAATTTGACAATCATGATTTGGAAAAGCCAATTTTTTAATGGATTGTCATTGGAATAACAACCCTTAAATGAACTAAGATATCATAAAATAAAGCGTGGATGTGCAAAATTTAGAAGCTGATAAAATAAGAACAAAATTTAGCAGACAAAAATTGTAGTCATGTGGAATGCAATTCGCTCCTTTATGGATACTAAATTGCTGTAGCAGAATAAAAGGGATCATAAAAAGGCCAGATTTTTGGACAGGGTTTGTTATATCATAATTAAGATGAAAAATTCCATTAAAAGAATATTAACTAATGTTTCTATATCTAATTGCTCTTAATTTCTGGGCTAGTAGCTTTAGCCAGTTGAAAAGTCCTGTATAGCAGAGAGTATTCAAGAAAATTAGGAGTAAATGGGAGAGGGTAGTCACTAAGCACATAATATTGATTTTAATTAGACTGGAAAGTCATTCTGACTCATTTGAGAAAAAGAATTACTCTATCTCTAAGAATGATAAAGATGAATATCCAGTCAAATCACTGAGTCTTGAAATATAGTTTGACTTTCCTCCTTTATTCTGTTCATAAATCTGTAAACCAAATTATATTTTTGAACTTAAGCATATAGAAAAGAGATAAAACCAAAAGGTTCTCAAGCATAGAACTCTCGTTAACAAATTTATGAAAAGAGCAGATAATCAATTGATATGTTTGATAATACATAAGATACACCAGAATCTTAGAGGTTGCTGTAGCCTACTTGTTTTTGGCTCATTATCTTTCCCAGTTGTCAGTTTTAAGTTGAAAATTTATGTTTCAAAAATTTAAGGCAAATGTAATAAACAAGCAACATCATAAAATTGTTGCCTCAAAAACTCCACCTAGAAAATTCATTTGGAAGTTGGAACATTAATATTCGACACCATTTAACAATTATGGGTACTCCACATGGGAGTAACTCATTTTGTGACTCCATCCCCTCACAACATCAAAGCTGTAGAATGAATTTAATTAGATAATTTGGATGCTTGTATGTTGAGGAAACATTGTGCTATAAACATACAAGTCAACCCAATATACTCTTTTGCGATCAAACTAGTATTCCCAATGGCTGTTATGAAGCTGGAGTTTGTACTATTGGTACATTAGCATAAAGAGGCTATAATTTAAATTCTATAGGGACATTGCACTGACCTAGAGACAGTGCACATTAGACACCTAAACCACTGTGAAGAATGTATTCTTAATTTCAAGGAACAAAGGGATGCAATGCTGTGCAAGGTTCTCATAGAAGAATCTAGTAAAGAAAGAAACTCTTGTATAGATTTTTTACTTTCTCTTGAATAACTTGGTGGGAGCTGATTCAGGGGATCTGTTGAGCACAGGCCCTAACACCACGTGCAGCTCTACTACATACATAACTTGATGGTAACAGCTCGCTCATGTTACACATATAGTGAAGTACAACACTCTCTATCAGTGCAAGTGATTTCCATCACCCCATCAGTAGTAAGTTTGTAATAAATGAGACCTGAACCATAACATAATGACTCAGGGTCAAGCTAACCAAAGACAGCAGACTACACCCCATGCCTAACTCACCACCCAGTACTTCTTTATAGATGTCATACACTCTCGGTGACAAATACTCTTCCTTTCTTATAAATACTATTTTCTACTATACACTACAGCACTGTAAATATACTGAGGCAGTAACACATTGGGCATTACTATTTAATGGAATTATTTAGTCTAAATGGTGCTCCTCTTGTGATGTGTATGTTCTTGATTTGTTTCCTACAATTAACAACTTAGACCAAATCTTTTGCTTAGTTTTCTTACTGTTAAGATCCCCCACAGGTAAAGCTGTGACTAACTCTCATTAATAATATAGTCCCTTTATATCTCTTATAAGTTGGGTTCATATCAAACATTATCTTCTTCTACAACTTCCTGACTTGGGGCATATTCTTCCTAATTAAAAATTAGGCTAGATAATTAAAAACATGTTACTATAGCTCTCCACCCTTTCAATAGCTACATGTTGATATGGATCCACAGAATGATAACTGGGTTAAAAGGCATATGAGAATTTAAAATTAAAAACCATAATTTTGATATCCCAACCTATAAATGAATTTTGCAATTAAATCAAATGCCATAAAATAAATGCATAAATATTGATTAGCCCCAAGATAGCCTTGGAACAATCTTGCGAGGGAAAGATATCATTGTTCATTTTTGAGTCAACCACGAAGGGCTTCAAAATGTAAAGTGTGTTTGAGCACATACACTCCAAAAGGAGAAATAGACTGGTCATGCAATAGTTGAATTACATTGTATTTGTCCACTACAACATTCACCTTCATCACGAGTAAATTATTACTGAGGTTGATTTATCCTCCATCGAGTCAAAGGAGATTGATCCATAATCATTGTGGCTCACCAAGATTTATGAGCCCAAGTTTTTAGAGGAAGGCCATGCATGGGTCTATTAAGATGGTTGCAAGGCTAACACAATAGCAATGGGAAGGAGGAAAGAGCACAAAAAAAGAGTAGAGGATGTCACTACTTTAGGTGCAACAAGAATGACTACAATAACTTCAAGAGCATATGCAAATCCCCTCATAGGGGCCATTATGGAGTGACCAATGTTGGGACAAATGATGCTGGATCCTCTCAACCTTAGTTTATGCCATGTTTTTGTTTTTGATGTCATGGATATTCAAATCCATAATTTTTGTACAACAAAGAGGATTTTGAAATTTTATATCAAAAGAAATCTCCTTTCCTTCATCTTGAATCATGTTACTTATTTTTTGTATATATATAATTGTGTATGATAGCAAAGTAGAATGTAGTTGATTAGTTTCGTATGTCTTTTAAGTTGTTTTGATGTGGACTATATATAAAAACTTATTTTCCATAAAATCCCCTCCAAGTTGTGCCTTTTTGATACAATCATCGAGCCTATAGTTTTATATAGTTTGGAGGTTTGGGACCTAGCTTGGAGGATGTTGAATTGGCCCATATTGAGAGTCTAGACTCTCAAGCTGCTTCACATGATCCATTGCAAGCAAACAGTTCCTTGGTGCATCGTCCAAGCTGAATTTGTCACCCAGCTCCTACGCCTTGAGATTATCTTCAAGCTTACTCCCTACATCCACAAACTCAAATCCACAAGGGCCTTAGCTTCTGATCATGAGAGATATACATATTTAGCACTTAGCAGTTAGCACTTTGCTCTTCTAAGAGGATTGGTTCACTTGTCCCCATTGCTGCCCTTCTTCTGATCACGAAATATACATATTTAGCACTTTACTCTTCTACAAGGATTGCTTCGCTTGTCCCCATTGCTTCCCTGGTCCCCACCAACACTGTTGGTACTTGGAGACTAGGTTGTTTCTTCTTTCTATTGGCATATCTATTGATAGGATACCCCTTTTCATGTACTCCCTAGATGCCCCACCCTGGCTCCTTCCCATGAAGGATGTCATCACTAGGTCTCCTAAGAGAGGACATATACAAACAATATATCCTGACCACCTAGATCTCCACCCTTGAGTTGCTTAGCCCCAAGCCATCCTTTTATGTCAAAGATTTCTTATAGATAGTAGATGGTATTATTCGTCACCCTCACTATCTTCAGTGCCATTGGTCCCACAGCTTGAGATTCCCTCCCTTTGCCAAATGAGTGTGCTCTCACCAATTACAAGTTGAAACTGATCTTCACATCCTCAAGCCCAAATTTGTCATCTTTGTCCCTCCATGAGGTGGAAACCAAGGAACACTTCATTTTTAGATGCCCCAATTACTATGAGATCCGGGGAAGATATCACTACCTCTACAAGGACTCAGGCAACTGTCTATCTACTTTCTCTAGATACTCATACCAACCATGGATAGCTCTTTTTCTTCACAAGGTCGACACACTCCAATACAAATCCCTAGAGGGGAGGAATCTAAAGGCTCTAGAGCCACTATGTTGATCACCTCTTTTTACCAACCAACCCAAGTGGTAGGAAACACAAAACGACCTTTGGATACCAATATTCCACATATCAAAGTTGATAGATCAATTAGGTCACACTTCTCTCATCACACAATTACTACTCAAACTACTCAAATTCCCCAACCTGGTCTCCCTCGACATCATGTGTTTGCTCATTCCTATTGACATGACAAATCCCCATTCCGGCGACTTACCAGCCACCTCTAGACCACAAGGGCAAACTATTCCTTTTCTACTACAAGAGCTACACTAGCCTTGGATGTTAGGAGATTTTCTATAGGAAGTGCTTTGATTCCCCCTAGCATCTCCCAATTTGGCCTCTCCGACCTTGGATACTCCCCAATGAGCATTATTAGATCTTTCACAATGACTAATGATGGCCCAAATGACTCCTCCATTTTAGACAAAAAGAGATATTCAGATCTGGATGCATCAGAATTTGCTCACTCTCCCATGTAGCATCCTCCACTGGCAAGTTCTTCCATTTTACCAAATACTCCCTGATGACCCTCTTCCTCAATGTACGTTCCCTAGTGTCAATGATGACCTCAGGTACCAAAACCAACTTTCCCTCTTCATCAAGAGGAGGTAACTCTGTAGAAGGTATCACATTGTGCCCCAGTGCCTTTTTGAGGCAAGACACATGAAAAACATTGTGAATCCTACTATTTGCCAGCAACTCCAACTCATAAACCACCTCTCCAACCCTCCTGGAGATTCTGAATGGTCCATAATATCGTGGCTTAAGCTTTTCTGCACCACTCTTCTTAAGAGTGGACTGTCCATAAGGCTACAACATAAGATATACCATATCACCAACCTCAAAAGAATGCTCAACTATGTGCTGATTTGCATACTGTTTCTGTTGGTTTTGCGCCTTCTGGATGTTCTCTCTCAAGGACCTCATAATGTCCTGACTGTCATGCAAGAGGTCTCTAGCCTTAGGCACTCTGCTATCTCCAAACAATAAATCTAGGAAACTCGGAGCCTCGTACCCATAAAATGCCATAAATGGTGACATCTGAATAGACATGTGAAAAGTGGTATTGTAACAATACTCACCCAAGTGAAGCCACTTCACCCATGCCTTCTGCTGCCCTGCAATATAATTCCTGAGGTACCCTTCCACCCACTTATTGACTATCTCAGTCTGCCCATCCGTCTGGGGGTGGTAACTCGTACTGGGGGTGAGCTCTATCCCACTCAACCTAAAGAGCTCCTGCCAAAAATTACTCAGGAACCTGTTGTCCCTGTCACTCACTATACTCCGTGGCAACCCATGAAGTCAAAATACCTCTCTGAAGAATAATTCAACAACTTGAGTTGCTGTGTAGGTGGCTGAAATAGCCAAAAAGTGTGCAAACTTGGTTAACCTATCAACCACCACAAAGATGCAGTCCCTGCCTTGGGCTTTGGGCAATCCCGTAATAAAATCCATTGAAATACAATCCCACTTCCTCTCAGGAATGAAGAAGGGCTGCAATAAACCACCTGGGAAAGAGTGCTCATGCTTGTTCTGCTAACACACCGGGCACTCTCTCACATACTTCTGCAACTCAGCCTTGAGGCCTTTCCAAGTAAACCGCTCCCTAACCTGCCTGTAGGTTTTGAAGAAACCTAGGTGTCCTGCCATAGGCAAGTCGTGAGAAGCCCTCAAGATCTTCTGCTTCATAGCAGACCCTGGCACCAAAAAGATCCTCCCCTTGTAAATGATCAAGTCATTTACACCTGTGTACCTATCATCACTGGTAGTGCCATCCACAATCCCAGAAGCCCACTTATCCTTTGCATACTCTCCAATCCTCTACAATCTCCCCCAAGGCACACAAGTGAGGTCTCCTGGATAAGGCATCAGCCACTGCATTCTTTTTTCCTTTGACAAAAGCTATGTCAAAGTCATATGCCTATAGTTTACTGACCCATTTCTGCTGCCGGTCATTCAGATCCTTTTGACTAAGGAAATGCTTCAGGCTGTTATGATCAGATTTGACAACAAATTCACCTCCAACAAGGTATTGCCTGAACTTAGCCAATGTATGCATAATGGCTAGCATCTCCTTATCGTATATACGGTAGCTCCTCTCAACACCCCTCAAATTTCTGCTCTCGAATGCAATGGGGTGTTTGTCCTGCATCAGTACCGCTCCAATGTCTTCTCTCGAGGCATCACACTGTAACTCAAAAGATTTCGAGAAATCTGGGATGGCCAACACTGGGCAAGTGCTCATCACCTCCTTAAATTTCTCAAAACACTGCTGAGCACTAGTAGACCATTCAAAAGCACCTTTCTAAGTCAAATATGTAAGGGGGCAGCTATCTAAGATAATCCCCTCACAAAGCGGCAGTAGAACCCACAAAGGCCAAAGAATCCCTTAAGCTGAGAGAGATTCTTGGGTGGCGGCGAGTCTATGATAGCCCGAATCTTCTCCAAATCCACACGAACACCCTCTGCATTGATGATGTGTCCCAGATATAGCAACTCTGTCATGCCAAACTCGCACTTAGACATTTTGGCATAAAGGGACTCCTGCTCAAGTATGCCCAACACAATATCAAGGTGTCTCACGTGCTCCTCCCATGTCCTGTTGTAAATAAGTATTGCATCGAAGAAAATGAGCACAAACTTCCTCAGCTGCTCACGGAAAACCTTATTCATACAAGACTGGAATGCCACTGGAGCATTGGTTAAGCCAAAAGGCATAACCAGAAACTCAAAGTGCCCGTAGTGACACCTAAATGCAGTCTTCTCTACATCCTCCTCCTGTACCCATATCTGATGGTACCCAGATCTCAAATCTATCTTTGAGAAGAAGCATGCACCGTGCAACTCATCTATGAGTTCGTCAATCCGAGGGATGGGATATCTGTTCTTGATAGTCTTCTTGTTCAACTCCATGTAGTCTATGGACATCCTGAGTGTACCGTCCTGTTGTGACCAAATCACACATCACCCCATTAGAGATGGGGACCCCCTTTCTTTTGAGCTCAGATGCTTTGCATTGGGTTGTGATGCATCATTTTGTCAGGGTCCTGAATAGTGAAAATGCCTAAGGAAGGATTGATTGTCTGGATGATTTTGAGCACCTTAGGGAAAAGCTATGTATGTTTGAATTTGACTGTAGATGTCTAGCGCACTTTACCCCTCCTTCAACCTGTTCTAGCGCTTAAGGGTCAGAAGGAGGTCTTGTAAGAGAAAGATACCCTTGTTCAAACTGGGCGCTCATTTCCCACTTCTCCCACCTAGTTTGGTGCCTAAGCATTAGAAGCAGAATCTAGCGCCTTGAGGTAAGATGGATGAAGTCTAGTTCACCTTGTTTGGGCGCCCTGAGTTGAGGGTCAGTAGATACAGGAAACATGTGCGCCTTGAAGATAAGTGGAAGCAAAGACTCAGGACTTTTGGCGCCTGGAAGTGATCTAAGGGTAAAGAACTTAAAACGGTGAGTATTAAGGCACCAATTCCTTCCCAAAGTAATCTCCAATTTGCGCCTTGAGGATGGAACGCCCTTCACACATCCAAATAAACATCAAAATGCGCCCTGGAAAGAAGAACTTCAATTGACCTCTGAAGAGGAGTCTAGGCGCCTTGAAGAAGTAGAGTCTTTCAAAGGCTAATATTCTTCCAGAGGAGTCTAGGCGCCCATTGGTATGATCTCTAAACATCATCAAGACACTAAAATTGCGCCTAGCATTAAAGAGTTTTCTACCTTAAGCTAGTTGAAGTCGAATGGTAAATGTGTTGCCTTTGCTTGATGATGTAATAGTTCTTTAAGATCTTTGAAATTCTTCCAAGTGTAGTGACACCTTCTTTGAAAAACCTCTTGAAGGAATTTGAACATGATGCCTTAGAACATGATGCCTTGAGACGATTCTGTGGCTCCACCAACACTCCTTATGTAAGTTGATAATGATCTTGAAGAGTATGAAACAGTTGATTCTGGCGCCTTGAATAAGCGTGAACCACCTCAAAAGGAGTATGTGCGCCTTGACCGCCTTGATCAATCTTGAAGGTCTGAGGACCAAGACATAAGCTGAATATGCATTGAGCGCCTTAATGAATGAATGTGCGCCTAGGATCAAATGGACTCATTGAGCGCCTTTGTTGGAACTAGACTTCATCTCCACCTAGTTTGGCGCCTTAAGGTCATAGTGTTGGACTACTTCATTTTGTGTCTAGAGGAATGATGAGGAAAATTTCCTTAGGTTGGCGCCTTGTTCAATTGATTGAGATCCTAGAAGTAAACCTCAAGAGAGCGCCTTGGAGGTAGTAAGAATGTTGGAGCGCCTTGGAGTGAGATAGCGCCTAGTTGGAAGAACCTTAGGAGGTGGGGAGTAAATGTTTGGAGTTGAATTCAACCTGAGAAAGCGCCCTAAGGAGGATAACATGGAGTGAGCACCTTGATTGAAATGGTGTCTAAAGTATGATGAAGTTGGTACTATGGATTTAGAATGTTTGAGATCATCTCTATTTGCACCCTAGGAAGAGAATGAGACATCTAGGCGCTCCTAAGACACTACTTCAACCTTGAAATGCGCCTAGCAAGTCCAGAGAGATTGCAATGATGATTTGTTGGAGCGCCTTGGAGTGAGATAGCGCCTTTAGGGAAGTGAGAAGTTAATAAGAGAATGCATTGATTCTAGCGCCCTTCATGGGAGACACCTTAATATGCGCCTTAAAGAGAAAGAACGCTCTCAGTTGATAATGATCTTTGGAGAATAGATGATGATAAAGTGTTAGGTATGTTAAGATAAGAACATGACATGAGAACCATGACATATGGGCGCCCAAAAGTACTTGCGCTTCCACCTTGAGCGCCCTTGACATAAACTGTCATTTTGAGCGCCTTTCATACAAAGGTTTTGAATTTTTTTGAAAATTGCAAAAAATTAAAATGGGCTGACCTCACCCAGCCACCCACATTTAATATATGAAATCCCTATATAAACATGAGCGCTCCCTTCATTTCACCTCATTCACAAAGTATAAAGTGGAGCGAATTCCTTAGAGGAGGCAGTGACTTTTGTTTAAGTGGCAGCGAATTTCCTTAAAGGATCAGCAAATTTAGCAAAAGGAGATAGTGAAGTGCTTCAAGAAAATAGTGGACTTTGAAGAAAAAGCAGAATTTTTCAGGGTAGACCTGCATTTAGAGGACTGATTTTAATATTTTTCCAGAATTCTGCTTCCTCTAGGACAAAAAAAAACTTGACACAAGGTATGTTTTAATCACCTCTACTTCACAGAAAATTGCCTCTTATTTGTTTGATCTTGCAGATTTATCATCAGTTTATCACCCAGAAATCAGGTTCTTTCATTCATAACTTTGAAGTGTCCTTTAGAAGTTGATGAAGTGATCTAACATGATATCATTGATGTAGAAAACTTGTAGAATCTATTATTTCAACCCACTTATTCAAGTCTGGTCTTGTAGGTAAATGGGAATGACGGCCAAAGAGAGACAGGTCCTTATCAAGATGGATGCTAAATCCAGTATACCTGAGTCCAAGCTAGAAACGCAGTGGAAGGATGTCAGCGACACCAACATGGGACATGTCAATCTGGAAGAGGTGAAAGAATTCTTGCTCGCCATCACAAGGAATGAAGACATCAAAGCCATCGCAAAGAGCGGGATTGTACAAGCAGCTTGCTTTCCGCCTGCTTTGCCAAGCACTGAATTAGTGTTGGAGTGTATTCAGCACTATGATAAAGAGAAAAGACAGATTATAGCAAAGGATGGAACTGTTCTTGCCTATCTCCAAAGGGAAGCCATTCAGGAGATCTTCAACATCCCGAAAGTGAAAGGAGTCTTCATATGCCCTACAACTGCTCAAATGACTTTCGAAGGCAACTCCAAGGTCTACATGCAAGAAATCAGGAAGAAGTGGATGACTGATTCATCAATGCAGATATATAACTCTGAGGATCCAAAGTACCACAAGGCTGACTTCAAGCAAGAGATGAGTTACCTGATCATGTTCTTGAATCGAGTAACAGGTAGGCCTCAATCATCTACTTTCAAAGGATGGATGTATACTTACTTTGATCATATGTTTACAAAGAATAAGATGATTGACTGGGCTGGCCTTATAAGTCATTGCCTTGATGATCAGTTTGAGAATTTTGATGAAACGAAGTCTTTCTTCATGACTTCATACCTTTTTTATATCCTGGCGAGAAATGTAGTCTACAAAGGACTGACAGCTAAAGGGCAAGTAGGTACAAAACCTGGACAGATTCTCTCACATCAGTGTTATCCTCAACTCCACTTGAAGAACATAAATCACTATAAGAGATTCAATGATGCTTTTGCCATGTTCATAGTGAGAAAGTTGCGAGGTGAACCGCATAGGAGACTAACAGGTGCTGCTAGGAACTTCATCAAGCAATATGGAAGGTATTACATCCAGTATGACAAGTTCACATATATCAGGATTCAAGGATTTACATCTTTCCCATATAGACTTCCTAGATATCCTTCAAACAGGATGGTGTTGCTAGAGGTTTCAAGATAGCTATTAGAATTTCATAAGATGCAGAAAGCAAGAAAGAAAGCAGGAGTTCAGTTTCCTCTTCAGTTGGGTAGATATTACTCTTGTCCATCACTTCAGGCAGCTGAGCATTCAGAAGTTGAGCTTCAGGCGTATCATCTGCATCCGCATGATTCAAGAAGAGAAAACTTTGATCCACATGGAGCCATCAAGCAGTCATATTCTTCTTACAAACATAAAGAACAACTGGAAGATCATTGGGCTGATGCTATAGATGATGATGATATCAGAATGCAAAAGTGTTCAAGATTGAAATGGGACTTAATAAGAGCTACAAAAGTACTAAGGATTCCTGATCAGTTAGAAGGTGAAAGAGCTCTTCTGGGTGATGAATATAATAAGATCCGGAATCTGCCTTATGAGGTCAACTGGGCTGATAGAGAAAAGGTTGACGATGAAGGATTGATAAGGCATATCATTGCTATCACTGAAGAGCAGATAAATAAACAAGTACAAGCCTTGCTTGATGAAGGAAAGAGACTCACCTATACTAAAATGGGGGAAGTAGATCAGCAAGAACAACACAATGCACCTAGTAAAGATTCACGAAGCAGAGGAAGTGAAAGAGATTCAGGACAAGGAAAGAAAAGAAAACAGCTTGAAATTGCCCAAGGAGAATCCAGTAAAAAGAAGAAAAGGATAAGTATTGAAACTGCTTCTTCTAGACAACCAGGTGATACTTCATTAATTCAAGATATAATGGTACCTGCTGAGAATGTAGTTCCAGGAGCTCCAATTGAAGAAGTACCTTCTAGTCCACATGACACTGAGATCATTGATGAAGCTAATACCGAAGATAAGGATGAAGCTGAAGAAGAATCATTGCCTGCACAAGGAAGGCAGTTACAACAGTAGCAAGATCTTTCATCACTGCCGGAGTGGTTACAGGAAAGAATCAGAGAGAATTATGAAGTCGAGAAGTGTCCTCCTCTTCCAGTTGATGAGTTACTTCTGGACATGTCGAAAGAGAAACCGAAGAAGAAGGCAAAGATCACTAAAGATGAAACCGGAGTAAGGAAAGCTCATGTAGCAGTTCCAAAGCTTGAGAAGAATATGAAAGATGTAACACCTGATGATTATGACATCAATACAATCAATCTGGGTCCTTTAACTGAAATGCAAGTAGAAGAAGAGCTTCAGAATTCAATTGATAATGCTCGAGCTATTATAAGACAAGAGACAGAAGGAAGAATCAAAGCTAAGCAGAGATGTCAAGCCTTGGAGTGGTACATTCAACATTTAGTTCATCCTATTCATCAACAGGAAAGAGTTGCTACACCTCCATCTCTCCTTCCTCCAGAAACAGTTGAACACCTAGAAGAGTTGAAGTCTTCATCTCACAGAATGAGGGACTGGATGAAAAGATCAAAGGAGGCTACATTTAGACATCTAGAAGATATCATGCAAGTATGTGATAAGATTACTGATCTTAAGGAGAGGGTACTTGCATTAATAACAGTCTGTGTTGAATTCAAAGACATCAAAGAACAATACATACCACATTTGAAGAGCTTGATGGAAACATCAGTTGATGAGTTGTTACATGCTGAAGTGATTGAAGAAGGTAAAACATATAACTTCTCTTCCTGGTATTATGGCTTTCGCATCAAAGGACAATTGCTGGATAAGATAGAAACAGACATGTCAAGAGTCAGAAGTGTACTTCAAAGGATTCAGGATGGAATACATGCTTCTTTGATGAAGATCTGTAATCCATTTGGGGAGATAACTCTTGATAATCTGAAAGAACAAGTTCAAGCTTTCTATTTTCAAGAAGATGATGTTACTGATGAAAGGCTTGATAGTATTTTTTCACTTGCTGTCCACCTTGGCGACAATAAAGCAAGAATAACTGATTGGGACAAGACACTTGGCCTCTATTCAGATGATGTACTTGAAGCTGAAGGAACCATTTAGAATGCGCCAAGTGTACCTTTGGAGGAAGTCAAGCAAATAGTATCCAGGTTCATTGAATGTCAAGCTTCTAGTGATGGATATTCGCATGGGGATTCTTCATAGGTCAATGACATGTCATTTTTATCTTCTGGGGAGGCGTGCCTTTGTTCCTTTCCTTATAGCTTCTTTCATTTAATAAAGTTGGCCTCTTTCATTTAATAAAGAAGAGTTTGTTACAACTACTTGTGATGTGGCTTGATCTGGTCCGCTGGCTTGGCCAATCGATCCTGACCCTTCATTCATTTGAGGTCTATAAAAGGGCTCTTGTTGCTCTCATTTCTACGATTGAAAACTCTAGAATTGTTGCAAGAACTCTCTGAGATATAAAAAACTCATTGTTTCGGTGATTCTATATGTGTTTCTGAGTGTTGCATGGTTTGGATTTTCAAGCGAATATTAAGTTAGATTGAGTTTTCTTTAAGTTTATGTTAGTTAATAGAAGGTTTCTTTATTGTTTCGTGGTGAAATCTATAAGTTCACACCATTTGTAGTTTGTGGCTTTCAAATTGCAGTGCATGGTTAGTCTGAACAATATTCGAACTTCAATTTGATCTTTATGTTTGTTGAATCTCTCATGAGCATAATTGATTTAAACATCTTGTAAAACCCTAGAAGATTGCATCAATCTTGTGTAGTTGTCTATCTTGGCGAAGCAAGAGCTGGTTCGATTTCACCTAAGCAGTAATCATCCTTACATCTAGGATTAGATTAGTATCACTAAACCTTACGTCTTTTGTCCTTTTTTTATCCATTCAGTTAGAGTTAGGATTGAAAACATCATTGCAATATCATACGTCATAAGTTGTAGTACTTAGATTCTCCAGTGTTCGCCTCTGTAATCATTGAATCAACAGCTTATCTGAACAATTGCGTAAGTCCCTTTGTGTTTAACAGCAAAATCATACTTAGTCACTGAGCTATCTCTTACAAAATCATAAGAAAGGAACCTTGGAGTCATCTTGTTTGATCACTTTGTTCAGCATTCAAGAGACTTTGCTCAAGAGGGAGTCAGATACTTTGTATTTCACTCTAATTGTTGACTTGTCCAAAAACAATCATCAACACGTCCTTCACAAGAACAACAGAAGAAGCAAAGGGGCTCTTACTTGGCTTGATATGCCCCATCTTGAGAAGCTCCTGAATAGCCTTCTCAATCTCATCCTTGTACCACTTAGGATGTCTATAGGGTACCATAATAACTGGCTTGGCACCCTGCTCAAGCTCTATGACATGCTCGAATCCCCTGTCAGGAGGTCTACCTGGTGGTATATCACTAAACACTTTGGTGTGTTTAGTCAACAAAGACTGAATCTCAACTGGATACTCCTACTTCTACTGCTTAGGAACCTCGGGCATCACCAATATCTTTGCTACCCACTGAACCTGATCATGTCGTAGTATCCTCTCCATTCTCCTCAAAGAGACTGTCCTCAATCCACCATCTGATATAGCTCTCAAGACATGTTTCTTGCCATCCGCCTCAAATTCATCTCCATAGTGCGAAGATTGAGAGTAAACTCTCCAATGGAATGAAGCCACTTCATATTGAAGACTACATCCATGTCCCCCATGCTAACCACATAATACTCGGCCTGGAACTCATAATTACTTAACTTGATAGTTAAGTTGGGGATTCTCCTCTTACAAGTGATGACAAACCCATAGACGACTCTAACCTTGAACCCCTCAAACTCCTCAATTTTGAGTCCCCTCCATGCCACTAGGCCTTCATCTATGAAATTATGTGTGGCCCCTGTATCAAGCAAGGTGATCACTCTTTGTCCCTCCAATACTCCTCACATCCTGAAGGAACCCTCTTTCTGAATAGCCAAAAGATGTGCTATAGGTACATCCTCATCCTGAGCATCTTGCACCTCCTCTGCTGCACTCTCCACGTCACTCTCTGTCATATCCCTCAATTTCAACCCATAATAGCTCGAAGTTTTCCAATTAAAGATTGGAAAGAAGACTAGTTTATAATGGCTCAGTTTGATCTTGAAGGTTACATATGTTTATGATAGTCAACTCTCTTTATGTTCCATTTCATAACTTAGCCAAATTTCATGGCAAGAGGAAAAGACAAAATAGAATAGGACAAATCTGACTTGGCACTAAAGGACAAATCATATTTTTAAAGGCAATAAAAGACAATTACCAAAGGATCGAATGGGGCACTAAGGAATCGATCCTCATTAAGAAATAAATACAATTATAAATGATTTAATGAAGAGGCACGAAGGCCTAAAAGTCTCCAAAGATGACTCCTCCACACCATAAAAGGAGGAAACGAAACCAAAGAGATCATCATCAATCATAACAAGGAAGACATATCTTAATAATAAGGTACGGACGTAGCAGCAACAAGAAATTCTGATCTCTTCAAAGCATCAATCCAAACATCAAATATTATCATTAATTAATATAAGAACATCTTCCAAGGCTGCAATCCATTTTCTATCAGCAAGTAAGCATCTTCAAATTATTCTTATTCTCTTTGCCTGATCGGCTGCCGTACTAGCACAGGTATGAAGGAAATGACATTCTTGTTTCATTCTTGATAACATTCATTATGTAGACAGTCATATGCATTTGCTCATGACAATGTATTTGCATTGATTATGATAACTCTAAGTAATGAACAGTCATATGCTTTCTCTCATAAATGTATCGATTATGATAATTCTAATTTATGAGTAGCGATCATATGCTTGTTCTCATAAATGTACTCATCATGATAACTTTGATTTATGCGCAGCCATTCTTAGTAATGCAATGTATACATTTCATTATCCATGATGTTATAATCATCATGAATAAAGAAATATACACAATCATATAGAATGATCATTTATAATATATCTAGTATGCAATAACTTAAATGATATATCTTGTATAATGCTGTGTGATTTGCTAACCTCATATGAGAGATAGGAAGGAAAAGTACCAAGAGGCCACATGGGTATTTAGAGGCCTTTGTCACATGAGGTATAAGGTACCCATGATGCAAAGGATGATTATCACATAGAGGCCTTGTCACATGAGGTATAAGGTACCCATAGTGCAAGGATACTGATGTAATGGCCTTGGTTACCTTGATGTAAGGCATCATAAGAGTACCAAGGAGTCTCATAGAGGCCTTGACTCTAAGGTATTAAGGATACCATATTGAGTCTAAGGATAGAGACATTAGAGCCCCATAGTAGATAACGGTAACTCTCCTCTAATCTCCCATAGGTTGTTAACAAATGACATATGAATAGATAAATAGATTGCAATGTATATTGATGAAAATCATAAATCATGTGAAATGTCATGATAGAGAATATGCAAGGCATATTGATGATGATCATGAAAGTAGCATGTGGAATGTTAATGATATGCAAGGCATATGAATAGTGATCATAAGATCAATTTGTGTAATATGAATGAAAGATAATGAGCATTGAAAGCAATCATAAGATTAGCAATAATGATATGCATTGAAAGTAGCTATGGATTCATAATAGTGATATGCATAGAAAATGATCATAGATGAATAATAGTGATCTACATATTAATGTATTGATAGTAATCAATGATGAACTAAGTTATGGATTGACAATTAATCATAAAAATGATAAAGCAATGTTCTATGTGTCAATTATATATATATATATATATATATATATATATATATATATATATATATATTGGCTTTAAATGAAAATAGACTAATGTTCTTTTGTTGCAAGTTGAAATTTGTGAACAAGGAAAAAAAGAATTTTGATTTGTGAAAAGGGGACATTACACTCTCCTCCCTATCACTCTGCTGCTCCGAATGCTCTGAAGCGGTCTCCTCAACAAAATAATACTCCAACTGCTTCACTTGCCCCTTCATCGGGCACTTATGGTTTGGATCCCATGGACCCTTACACTTAAAGCACAACTTCTTCCTCCTGTATTCATTCAATGCATCATCATCAAGACGTGGTATTGGTTTCTTTTGTGGAAAGGTGTCCCGATGATGTGAAGGCATCTTATCCTTCCATGGAGGAAAAGGTTTGGAGACAAACTTGTTCTTAGGCACTACAAACTCCATACTCCGTGCCTTCTTGATTGTCTCCTGTAATGACGGTGGGTCAAATGCCTTGACCCATCCCCTGAGTGGTTCCATTAGTCCCTCAGTAAATAGGACTATGAGTCTCCTCTCTGAAATGCTGGGAACCATCACACTGATCCTCTAGAACTTTGAAATGTACACCTCAAGTGACCTATACTGCTTCAGCTGTGCCAACTCTCTAATCTGTAATTCTGGGTTCTTGGTGTTGAATCTCTCGATGAGTCTATTAGTGAACTCATCATAAGTAGTAATGAGATTGTGGCCTAGGGTAACCAACCCATGATACCACCACTCATGAGCTAACCCATCCAAATGTATGGTAGCAAAGTTAAGAGCTTCGTCCTCCGGCACAGGCTTAAGTGTCAGATAATTGTCCAGCTTCTGCACCCAAGCTCTGGCTGAAACTTTGCCACTCCCATCAAATCGATCCATCGGGACTTTACTCAATGCATGTTGGTAGTCCCTATTAGCTCTAGGTGCTCTATGATCTCCTCTACCACCCATAGCTCCCCTCTGTCTCCTCTGGTTCATGAACTGCTCAAATGTCTCTGATATCTGGAGGAAGGATCATATATTCTGCATGTTGTATCCTAATATCCTCTACCATGGGGATCTGAACCTCTGGTTCCTGATTAATCGGTGCCTCCTCTCTACATGGAAAGGTAGGCTAAAGAGGTCTAGGAATTGATCCTGGGGTGGTTCTAGTGCCATGCACACTACTCTATCCTGCATGTCCACGATTGCCATTGTTTGAACCACTGCCCTCACCAGTGTGTGTTGTATCCGGTTGTACTGTCAGGATTCCCTAGTTAAATTTTCCAAGTTGCTGGGACATCATATCAAGCATAATATCAAATTTTCTTTCTGTTTTTGTGTTAGGACTCTCTGGCTGATTCGGTCCCTTGTTTCTATCCTCCATATTACATGCGATACTATCACTATCACTCGAAGAGTTCCTATGCATGCCCAAAATACCTGAAACTGTTTCACCCTTTGGAATCTCAGATGGGTGCCATTGCTGAGTGTCTCTAGCATAAACAATCGAATGTGTAAAAACCACCTTACAATCACTCATAAAAACTGAAACACAAGCTGGCAAGATGCACCAGCTCTGACACCACTGAAATAACCCACCCCATTATGTGTTTTATAGTTTGCTGATATGGGTCTGATTTCATTAACTATTTGAAGGGTTTTTTGTGGTTAAGTTGAAACCTGCTTGCGTTTTGATGTTGTTTCCATAACATTGAACACATACATGCATATATCATGCAAATACAAAGGAAATGGAAATACCCACAAGCTCTATTTCATTTATAATGCATTATAAAGCTTAAATATGCAATACCCATATGGAGAACTGACAAAGTTATGTAGTACTTCACATACCCATGTCACTGCCATAAAGGTATAGGTCTGATATTAATTGCTATAGCAGCTGAAACAGAGTTTTCTTCATTAATCTTCAAGGAAAGGGATTGTACATCAAATAAATGTTTGCATCTGCTACAAAAGGGGCTTACAGCCCATACAAACTCTACAAACTGCTGGCAAACAAGAGGAAAGTCTTATATATGGAACCCAGTCCCTCACTACAGCTGGTACGGCTTGCAGAAGGTTATAACAGCAAATAATGCCTTCAAATCTCTATCAAAACCCCTGTGAAATCTCTGTCCTCTCACAGCAAAGCTCCACGCCCAAACTAATATGAAGATACTTGCCAAAATACCTCCCAAACACCAAAGAATACCTCCAATGTGGTACGGCCAGGCTGAGAGGCAGTACGGCCTGGTTATGAGGTCTTTAGTCCCTCAAATCTCCACCAAATCACATGAAAATCAGGGAATGGGCTCTTCAATCTGCATTAATAATTATGGAGGCAATTATTCGAAGAAATCTCTAAGTTTACTCCTCCGCGACAAACTCTGAACCTACAAAACAGAAAACAATGAGTGCCTTTGCAAGCACTAGATATGGCTGCCCAAGAGCCTCCTTGGGTGGTCTCTGTGATGTCCCAATATTAAGGCATCGTTTAAATTAAAGATTTAAATATCATGATAAAAGACAATGAAGTTGCTTTCGTAAAATATGATGTTTAATCAAATTGAATGATAAGATAATTGCATATGTATTAATATTCAAATAAATATATATAAATATATAACAAGTAATATTAAATAATATTTTAATATAATTCAAATATAATATATTTATTCACAAAGGTATATTATTATAAATAACAATTATAAATACAAATATAAATATTAACAAATTAAATATCATTATAATTTATAATTTAATATCTTAATACTATATATATAAACTAATATAAAAATAAATTTATATGAAACATGCAATATAAATATAAAATAATTTAATTACTTGACCGACTCCCATAAAGGAGTCTTTTTGGAAGTTTGAAATTAAATAAGAGAGGTTGACCACATAAGACAAAGTGTCATATTTAAAAATCCAAGTGAAGTAATACGATTTCCATAAGGAAATAAAAGAGTATAATCGGCAAGAGCTGTGATCAGTTTTTGAGGAGGCAGTGATTATTATTTGTAACTAAGGCAGCGATTTAAGGATGTGATACCCATTCATATGTGGAGGAGTGCGTTTAAAATAGGAATTACTCTACGTAAAGATAAAACAAGGTTTTGTTATTACAAGAGGTGTGATTATCACATGAAGAGGCTGCGTTCTGTTTGGTATTTGATGTGGCAGCAAGTGAGTAACAAAGGAGATAATAGTCTTGAAATCATTAATTAGTGAATGTGCAGCAGTCCAAAAGATAAATATTAATTTTTGAAGTGTTGTGAATAAAAAAATAAAAGAGATACCATTGTGAGGAAGAGTCATATCTCTTTGAAGAAGTCACCTCTTTTGGAGGAATATAAAAAGAGAAAAGGAAGAAGATACAGATCAGAAATTAAGTAATAACAAGTTTGCAAGAATAAACACAGACCAGCGGTCAAGGAAAGGCAGATATAAATAAAAGAAGCAGCAGTGTGGTATATGCATAATATATTTAATATGCAGATTGGTATAGTGTTTAATACATAATTATTAATAATGGTTTTCATTAACAAGAATCCATCATAGGAATCTAGCATATGTATCATTGTTTATCATCAAATGTGGATGTGAAATAATATAAGATTTTTCATAATTTTGTATGAGAATATATTTTCTGAATTTATATATATATATATATATATATATATATTTCTAATATATTCTGATCTGCTCATGAGATGTATTAAGGAAAGCATCTAATATCCCTAATTGGATATTCGCTGAAATTCTGAATCAAAACTGAGATTTTTTCTTGCAAACAAAAACCAATGTCTGATAGCAAACAGAACTACAGATATATAGTTTGATTTATCTATTCAAATTAAAGATATGAATAGATGATGTTGACAATAATGGCAGTGACTCACTGTTACATTCCAGATTTGTACTCTCAACTTCATCTCTTCAATTAATGATTACAGATCTTTGTCTCTTCTAATGGAAGTTGTCTACTAAAATGATTCTTCTCAAGGTATCTAGCTGGACTATGAGTTTGAGACTTCAATGTATATAATATACAACACCATGAAGCAACTGTGTTACCTTTGTATCATATGACTTTACTGTATGATTCTGCCACCTTCAATATGGTGTTCAACGCACTAAATGAAACTGCTTCAGATATTCCACAAATGATGACTTTCAGCAAACAATGATATCCAATATGAAACCTGAATCCTCCAAATGCCTTCGATTCATTCATCAGATGAACTTTGCTATAATCTTCATCAAAGCGGCGCCTTATGGAAAGTTGGTGATTCCTGTGCTTGTCGTGGCTCTTTAATCTTAAATTCTGTGTCACGCTAGCAGTCTGCCTTGGTATGCGCTAATTATCATACATTCAAGGGTTCGCTGCCTTTGTATATGTCACTTGATATGCAAGACTGCAATGAACGTATAGGGAGTTGGTAGCCCTCAGTAATGTGCACCAGCTATCATACCATCGGCATTCACTAGAAGAATGATTCGGTGCCTCCAAATCAAACTCCTGCTGCTTCTTAGGTCAACTGCTACAATCCGACACCCTGTAGAAGATGTTGATGGTGCCAAATACTCAGCAATCACCAAAGCACAGTCCGCCACCAGCTATGCTATGATTTTCTTATATCTTTTCTGACTTCCCTCTCATTCTCCTCCTTATATACTTAAAAGGTTTCTAAGAGTCACATCCATTCAAGGGATCCACCTTCCATAAGAGACGCCCTCTTAAATTTGCAACTCTTACAAATTAATGATTGTTACATGGCCCTTTGTCTTATTTGTTTGTGATCGGAATTAAGGAACCATTGATTGTTTATCAACTTGAGATCGATCATTAATATCTGGGAGATTATTGATTATGAGGAGGTTGATCGTAGTCAAAACATCCACATTAGTTATTATTTGTTGTTCACATATTAGTCGCTAGCTATTCCTTAGGTAGCGCTGCTTCCTCATGATCTAATATTTTATCTTGCCCTATTCCTAATCGCTGCCTTAAGTGTAAATGATATTAGGTATGATTACTCCCAGTCAACATAAGATCGTTATAAGAGAATGGCATTCCTGTAAGTCTTGCATTTCATTATTATATATGCATCGGTTTATATAGACAAAGGTAGAATCGGTCATGTTGCCTTGAAATTGCATTACCCCTGTTGAGGAGAACTTTATCTGTCCATTGCATATTCATATTTAAAATATGGGGACATGACAAAGCAATCAAGCATATTATAACAAGGAGTATCTCATAAAGGGAACAAGAAATCAAGAGAAGACATATATATGGATCAGCAATCAAGATATTAATAGAAAAGGCATCAAACTATGGTAGGATCTATATAAGAATATAATGTAGATATGATCATGCATATTGTGATATCATCTTCGTGATTCATTTTGTATGGTTGATAGAATTATTTGCAAATATGAAATTGATTTTGTATGAAGGTCATGTTTACTATGATAGAAGAAATGTGGTGCAAGAAGGATAACGGCGATGGGGCACTCTTCTGGGTACGCCACCCCTAGGGGGGATTGGATAATCTCAAAGGGGCCAAGGGGGTACAAAGGGTACCGCCCTTGGGCTTAGAAGAGATGGCTTCCAGGGCACCTTTTGTAATCTCATTCTCCTATCATAGACATGCGAATTCAAAAGAACCAATCATAGAGAAAGGGAAAGGAAGTAACAAGATGACGGGGAATAGGATAATAGATACCTCATTAGGTAGCCCACCTCATATGGATGGCATGCGCCACATGAGGCCAAGGTGGGTGGTATATCCACTCTTGGGCCTAAGGTAGAGGATTTGGGACACCCCATCGAAGTTGCTCTCCTCAACTCTCTTATGGTTGAGTTTCCTAGGACCTAGATAGTTAGGTCTTTGCATTATTAATGTCATTATGAATCTGTTAACTGGGTTGTGAGAAATATTATTGTAAGTAATTTCTAACTTGTTTGCAGGAATTAAATCAAGCCAAGGTACTCTCTAACCTTAGTTTGCTTGGAAATTGATAATTTAGGGTAAAATTAGTATTGTTCCTAAAAGGGACATTACAGTCTCTCACACCTGCGGAAAGCTGATACTAATGGAGGTTTCCGTCTCTAGTAGTCATGGCTGGATAATTTCTCCAAACCCTCATTTGTAGAGCAAATAGCAAAGTAAAATGTATTGTCATGAATAAATTGAATTCCTTTTCACTTAACTTTTATATTTCCTTCACGAGGGTCGACCATATTGAGGAGGGAACTATAATATTTTTAAATTCACTTTATTCCCCCTTAAGTGGCGTCCAAGTCCCAATGTGACTTATTTGCATTTTATACTTTTTACTAAGTCACTGACATTATAATTTAAAGTCCAAAATTAAATATTTAATATTAACTTAGGGACTTCAATATGAGAGATCAAACGAACTCAGAATTTGATGAGCAATAGACCATTGGAAAGGTCTCAATGAAATGCTCCACCTCCAACCTTGAATTTCCCAAAATAGTCAAAACCATAGAAGCAGAAATTGGATATAAATCGTGATTTCTGCAAAAAATCGCGAATCGGGTGCAAACCCGATTTTTACCCTTAAAAAATCGCAAAAAATCAAGCGCCCGTTGACCAGCGATTTTCAACGATTTAAAATAGTTTAAATTGCGATTTAAATCGTTCAAAAAACGCGATTTTTGTTTCATCCTCGTGTGCTGGTTTTGGCGCGAATTTTACCCACGTAATTTCGTGTCTCTGCCTATTTTAGGCATTTTACCCGCGCATTGTCTCTGCAACTGGAAATCATAGCTGGAGGTCGCAACTGGAAATCTTCTTAAGATATCGGACTTCTGCAAAATGTTTTTGATACTTAAGCTTCGCGGCGAGTTTGTTTTTGGCGTCGAAGCTTCAGTTTTGCAGTGCAAAGGTAGGCCCTCGATGTTTTTAAATTCTTTTTTTTCTGGTTCGGTAATGGGAGCAACGTTTTTAAATTTTATTTTATAGGTTTTTAAAATAAAATTTAATATATTTTCATTTATATGTTTTTTAAATAAATATTATTTGTTATTTGTTTTAGGTTTTTGAAATAATTTTCATTTATATGTTTTTTAAATAAATATTATTTGTTATTTATTATTTCTTTTCATTGCATTTTAGGTTTGGAGTCTATTGTTTTTTTAGGTTTTTTAAATAAAAATCAATATATTTTCATTTATATGTTTTTCAAATAAATATTATTTGTTATTTATTATTTATTTTCATTTCATTATAGGTTTCGAGTTTACTTTTTTTTTAGGTTTTTAAAATAAAATTCAATATATTTTCATTTATATGTTTTTTAAATAAATATTATTTATTATTTATTATTTGTTTTCATTTCATTCTAGGTTTGCAGTAAGGTTGGTTGACTCATAGGAATTTCCCTTATTCTGAAATAAAGTTTTCTTGTGTGCTGTCCAAATTGTGACCTTAATATTGAATGCTTAATAATCCATGTCTATTATCTTTGTGTCTTATACTTGACTGGTCCACCACACGTTCAATGCAGAAAGTAAATAGTTCAATAATCCATGTCTAATGAGTAAGCCAATGATACACATCTTTAGGCTCACAAGGATAAAGAGGTCAGATTAAAAATAATTGCAATTTTTTCAATTATGTTTACACCCTTTTCTTTCAATGTCTGTGAACCTGAAATGTTGGAAGGAAAGATCTGACGACAGTTATATCCAAATATATGACTTCAAATATTAACTTGTACAAATCTCAAAGTTTTAATAGTTAACACATATTCAGTTTTAATTTTGCTGCATATTAAATCTTTTGGAACTTTTTCCTTTCAAAGGCGTTGAATCGGTAACCAAAGATGTTAAGGAGAAAAAGGTGACTGTGATTGGAGATAGTTCAAAAATTCTGTCAAACAGCAGTAGAATACAATGATACATAACTCAGAAAATACTATCAGTGGACAAATATTAAAAATATTAAATATTATTAAGAATATTGTCAGTGGACAAATATCAAGAATACATTCCATTTTTAATAAATAAATATTAAAAATAGTGTCACTTCACTAAATATATTTGTGCAATGCAATGTAATCAGTGATTCAGCGATATGAATATAAACAACAACAATCTATATTTTACAATTCAATGGCAAAACTCTCAATTTTATTTGCTCTCTAGATCTCTATGCTATGGAAATGCCTTTAAATTTAAAAAACAAGAAGTTTTTGTCCCTTCCACATTTTTTTATGGTTTTTTTAAAATTTGATTTTTTCCTATTTTTTCCCGTTTAAATCACGATTTTTTGAAAAAATCTTATACTTTTGGTTTGCCGATTTTTACCCCTACGATTTTTTCGCAATTTTTTTGCGATTTTTTCACGATTTTTTGAAAAAATCTTATACTTTTGGTTTGTCAATTTTATCTCCAAACGATTTTTGCTTCCTTGGTCAAAACCCTAACTAAAAATAGTAATTTCTAGCCAAGGCATCCGAAACCATCCAAACGAACTCCCAGAGTTCCCTAACCACATTGGTTAGTCTACGGGAACCAAGTATAGACTAAAACCATCTAGGAAAGGGGACATTACAAAAGTTCACTAAAGCATGAAAAAAATGTTTCCCAATTAGAGGACGCGCGCCTATGTGAAGAGAAACAAATTTTCAAAAATAAAAAAAGTGTTGCCTAATACAAAGGAGTGCTTGCGTGAAGAGAAACAAATTTTCAAAAATAAAATAAAGTGTTGCCTAATATAGAGGCATGTGTCTCTTTAAAGGGATACATAAACCAAAAAAAAAAAAGCCATCCTATACAAAGGCACACACCATATGAAGATGGACATAATTTTCAGTAAGTCAAAAAATGTAGTTCTATAGCTAGGTGCATGCTCAGTCAAATAGATGTTAAATTGTTCAAAGTCAAAATATGCAACCTAATGCTAGGGCGTGTGCTCAAACAAACAAAGGACATGTTTTGTTAAAAAGATCAAATGCAGATGAATACAAAGGCGCACTCTTCATCAACGTGGAACTATACAAGGGCACATGCTCCACCATAGAAAGACATGATTTCAAAATAAAACAAAAAATGCTCTTATTCATGGCAGAGCATGCCTCATTGAAGACCAACCAGATTTCACGAAACTTAAAAACTTGCACTTATATTCAGATACACACACTTCATAGAAGGGAGGCATACAAAAATATCAAACAACAATGGTCAGTTCTATTTATAGGCATGCATGCCAAAGGGAGATAGGCAGAAATAGATGAATGATTTGTTTGTAAATATTTCATTCTTCTCCATTGTTCATCATTTAGGTTTGCTTCTACCATGGAATATCTAGGATTTGCAATTTTTAGTTGACGTTAGGGTTTCAGCATCAGATATTCACTGATTTGCTAATAGCACATATTGGGTTTTTTTCCTGTTTGACACCGTAGCTTGGTTTGAGATAATTTTCTATTGGTAAGACTCTGGGGATTGTCAACCTTACAGCAATAGAACTAAGAAACAACATATAAGAACCAAGGATGGACAAGACAAACACATGAGAAAGAGCTCCCTTCTCCTCCTTTGAGCTCTATAAAACTTAGGGGGCTATTCCCTTAACTCATCTTAAAGATTTATGATTAGCATGACTATCTTGGGTCAATACATGAACAATACGAGGTGAAGAAGGCTATCACCTAAAAGTTAATACTCCCTAAATTAAGCTTTTATGATGCAACGTTGGGTCCAATTGTTCTGTCACTAACTCGGGCCGATTAAACTATATAGAGTAGCAGGAGGAGAATTTGACACTACAAATTGAGTACATAAAACAAATATAGAGACTAGAGACAGAACTTATAAAGCATGACAAGAATCCTATAGTTTTATTCGACAAGGAGTGAAGTTTAACTTAAATTATCTTGAAATGGGACATCATTTTGAAAAGAAATGGATAATAGGAACAGGATGTATGATCGATACCTTTTGCTATAGGTACAAACTCAAGAATGCAGCTCACAAGATTATAGGCATCCATAATGTTTTTACATTCCAAGCAACCCAGTGGAAAATGACCTTGTCGTGCAAGGCCCGGGTCATCAAATGCCAACTTCCTTAAAACCCAAAATTCAACTTAGTAATCCTTTGAATTAGATCATGGTTTTGTTGCTAAGCATGAAAGATTCACATTAAAAAAAACAGCAGCAATTAAACATCTTTTGAAGGAATTTTTGGTGCAGACCTGTGCGCCACCTTGGAGGATCATATTGGTGGTCTTTGGAGGCGGAATTCTTCATTAATTAGGGTTCTTGAATCCTAATTTCAGAGCAGCAGTCCTGAGTACTATTTGGAGAGTGTTTCTTGGTGGTTTATGACACTTAGACTTAGGGTTTTATGCCCTAGAGTTGGCGCCACCTTGGTGAAGGACGATTTGGTTCTTTGGAGGTGATTCCTTCCTTGTCTGGGGGTTTCCAAAAACCCTAATTTGCAGCAGCAGCAAGCGCCATCCCTTGGAGTGGTCTTGGAGCATCATTCATTGTCATTTGTATGGGTTTGGACATATATGCCTAGCTGATGTAATTCACCCAGCTAGGGTTTACTATTTGCTTCCTATCTTGCATGACATTGGTATGTACAAACATTTGTTTAAGTCTGAGTTGTAGTGCAGAAAATTCTGGGCATTGTTTGGCTTGCTTATGCCCTAGAATCCATTGTAAGAATCAGATAAGAACTTTCAGTTTGTAGCAGCAGGATTTAACTCAGAAAATCAGACTTGGTTGATTGATTAGAATGCTCTACAATGTGTATTTCATGGTGTAATTCATGGGAGATGTGAATGTCATTATTTAGCATCATTTGTCATCATTATTTGCTATGTTTGGACACATATTTGTTCGCTGTGATTACATGTTTATGGTCAGAAAATAAAATCAGAATTAGGGTTTTGAGCAGAAAACAAAACAAAAAAGCAGAAATTTAGGGCAGAATTCCAAGTTTAAAAATCAGAACTTTAGGGAAATATCCATTTGGGATATTACACCTCTGTATATGTCGGATTCTTCTTTTGGCTTTTTATCAACTTGGGCTTCCTTTGATTCATCGCTAGAGCTATCGCTTGATTCATGCTTTGAATTCTTCATCTCCTTTGATGCTTTCAACCCTGCCTCTGTTTTAGATGATTTCTCTTCTAACACCATTTCCTCTTCTCTTTTACTGACAAGGTTGTCTCCATTTGTCATGACATCATCCATTGTTTCTATTGCCATGTGTATTCCAAGTGCCACCTCATCATTTTTCACCTTATCACCCTTTCTTACTTTTGTGTTATCACTTGCATTTGATCTTGTTTGTGCTTGTTGATCGACATTTTGCATGGTATTTCCTTTTCCCTTATTTCCTTTTCTTTTTCCCATATGTGCTCTTAAGATCTACCTTCTAGCTATTAGGCTATCTCCGAAGGAACCCGCTCTGATACCAATTGATGAGCACACGGTTATACTAAGAGGGGGAGTGAATCAGTATAATATAAACTTTTACTTTTCCAAACTCAATCAATCACATCAACTACACATATGCAAGATCTAGCAATTAAGAACACAATGAGAACACAAGATTTACGTGGAAACCCTTGCAGGAGAAAACCATGGCAAGATATTGCTTATATATTATAGATTGATCTTCTTCTTCTTGTAGGCTCCAACCTACTAGAGACTCCCATAGCCCCTTGACAGAATTATAGGCACCAACCTATTGGAGGCTCCAACCCCCACACAAACTGAGCTCCAACCTAGCAAGAGGCTCCAACTTCTTAATCCTTCAATAGCTGATATAATTTACTTCTCCACAAGATCTTCTTAGACATCAATCTTGCCAACAATCTCGGTCTTATGTATTTGACATTAGTGACACAAATCTTGTTCATGCACCTTCTTAACATCAATGATAACAAGTTCTTATACTCTTGTCCGTTCATGACTATCTTCTTAATCTCAATGACAACATGTGTATGCACCTTTGACATCAATGACAACATTTCCAACGGGATTTGTGTTACTCGTCTCCCACCTAAGACTCCATGCAATCTCTCTTAGCCAACCCACAGATAGCAAGTCGAATGAGACTTTGGTCCGTCTATCTCCAACTAACACTCTATGTCATCCCTACTAACAACTTCAACAATAGAATGAAACAATATAAACCATATGTGTGCATTAATAAAAATTAATATATAAAATCATAGAAAGAGAGAACTATTTAACTAGTTATCCGTCAAATACAATCCCTATCGTTTGGTTCTCGCACTAGCATGTAGTCAATGCTTATTTGCCAATACAGAAACTTATGTCAGTTCCCATATTTCTCACATTCATAAGCACGGGGTTACCTCTAATGTCAAATGGTGTATGAGAATGTTACAAGATGCCTCATTAAGAGAAGTATGCCAAGCCTAATTATCATTGATTGAGATAATTTATCTCAACATTTATACAAAGTCCTAGCTCAAAGAATCCAACTAACCTCTACCTAAGAGTTTCTGAAACAAGACAAGCCAAGAAAGGGTCATTGATTTGTCATAACCTCCCCTTCAAAAGGCCATTCTCTTCTGCAATTGTATGTGAGGTTGCATCACAAATGCTCATGCTATGAAGAACCCCCTGATTGTCTCTTAGCAAATTGCACAGCTAAAACTATGTGACTAGACAACGTATGATTCACTAATAAAGAAGAGTGATTTATTAACAAATGGTACATGAAAGCTATGCATCCTTGATAAAGATAGGACCTTGGTCAACTATAAGTGGGTCTATAGGACATTTATGCAACTAATTTGCATAACACATATATAACTTGCTTGGTGGATAAAGGCTTCTCACATCAACAAGGTAAGGATAGTGAAACTTTTGGCTCTATTGCTAAGATGGATACTATTTAGATTGTGCTTGCTCTTTCTGCTAATTGTAACTGCGAGGTTCACCAAATAGACATTATAAATTTGAAATTTGCCTTTCTTAATGGTGATTTGACTAGGGAAATCTATAAGTCCCAATTGCCTACATTTGCCCAACCAAGGAAAAACCATTGTTGTAGCCTAAACTAGGCCTTCGCACTAAAACCATAACAACATTTTCAATACAAAGGAGGATACTTTCAAGATAGATACCAGGAAGGATATCCTTAGTCAAAAAAAAAGATGACGACATTGAAGGACATCACATAATTATTTATAACATCATAATTTAATTTATTTCTACAATATTTACATTTTGATAACATCAAATCAAAAGTAGTTGGACTGAATAAAAAACCCTTCACTTTCTCTCTCCTAGCAGACCATCTCAAGATGCTTGGCCAACCTGCTTAAGTTTCCTAGTCAACCTGCTTTGAGTTTTCACAATATTTAATCCTCAATTATGAATGATTGGGCCAGCCTGCCTGATGTGTCACTAATGCACTTTGTAAGGCAAAGAGGTCAAAAAAGGGCTATCCCAACGAGTCAGCAGCAGTAGTGATTTTGCCTAAATCTGCTCTACCGTACACTCTAGGGACAACATTGAATTTTTGGTTTTCTAAACCCTAAACTTACTATGTTTAGCTACATTGAACAAGTTTGTGTGAAGAACTTCAAGTAGTTATCCATTCTGCAACAACATTGACCCTATTGTACCAGCATATCTGACTTTCTATAGCTGCAATTTTACTAGAGGGAAAAATCTATTCTAATACTTTGACCAATCTCAAGTAACATTTGAAGGTATGTCAACCCTGTTTACTTTAATGTTTTAAATTGTTATTATAAAATGTAACAATAATGACTATTTAACTTTCACGATTGACTGATACTGAAAATTCTATTGTTAAGTTTTTGGGCCAACAATCTTGTGATGGATGGTCGTCACTATGAGAATAATTGGCATATACTCCCATAAGAGATTGTTTTCACAATGAGAACAACTGGCCAATTGTCCTGCAAAGCATGCTAACAAAAATGAACAAAATATATGAGCCAAGAGTCCTACGAATCGCAGCCTGGTTGAATATGAGCCAATAGACACATGAGCCAATTGAAATTGAGCAATCTATCAAGGCATTCAAATTCAACAAGCAAATAATTAAATGGATAAACAACATCACCACTCAAATAGTGTCATTCTCAAAATCTAAGCTAGAAGCAATCTTTTTACTCCTTTCAGAGGATTACCACAAGGTGATCCACTCAGCCCATACCTTTCCTACTTAATGAGAGAGAATCTCTACCAGAGGATAGATGAAGATGAAACAAATGCAAGCAACCATGAAATCCAAGCATTGAAGGAGGATAAAGTTACTCCAATTTTCATTTTTCTGACGACATACTACTTTTCTCAACTCTTATCTTGAAGGAGATCATAAAACTGCAATAGTTAATTGACAACCCTCAAACAGCCTTTGGACAACAAATCAACAAGAATACATATAATGTCACCATCATCAACATTCATGACAAACACAAGTGGGAAATTTTTAACATATTGAGCTTCAATGAAGGTATAAATATGGGAGCTGTGACAAGTCCACCACAAACCACCACCCTAATAAAAGCACTTAAGACCATCACTTAAAGCATAAAATTCAAGAACTTGATAACCATATATAACAGGTTCCGAGTGATGTTGCTCAACTCAAATTACAAAAATGAAATACTCCAAAATGAAGAGAAGAACAAGAATAGATATGGTGACACCCTTAGACCAAAAAAATTTTATGTATATAAAAGATATGAAAATATTGGAGAGAAAGCCCTTATGCCCCTAGGCACCAAGTGGCACCAGAAACTGTAATAAAGGAATAATCAAATTAAGATCAATGAAATGATGAGAAAATGCCCTCTATTTAAATTTTATACACCATTCCTACACATGAAAAGATAATAGACTGACTTAGTCAAAGCACATGTCCCAATATAATATAATGTTAACCTTACACATATAGGCCACTTAAGGAGAGTAGTCTTACTACCAAATGAAGGCCCTATACTAGGTACATGGTACCAAAATAAGAGAAAAGGTAGCCGAAAGGTGTACCACATGTCGGTAACTCAATGGAACCCATAAGAAAAAGGTGCAAGTCAAGATTACAATCTCCAACATCTCCCCTTAAGATTGACTGCAGCCTCTGAGGAACAAGCTGATTTAGTCATCTTCTCATTGGGGGGTCTCTCAAAGCTCAAATCAATGCAAAAGGGAGAAATAAAGATGCACTAAAATACACTACTTTTGCTTGCAGATAGAGAGGTCAAACCCCGATTCTTCATTTAGATAAAGACAATGTCAAAAAGAGTGTTGACTTTTGTCTAACATGTGAAAGAATTTGAATCAAATAAGTGTGTTGGTGGTCGAATTTCATCTCATCTATGAAATAAGTCAAATCCTCAAAAATCTGACCTCTGAAACCTAATTACTTTAGGAAACTCTCTCAATGATGCTTTCTTAACAAGTAATATTGACTATGCAAATCCATCTCATGCATGCTATGCCAGACCATCTCCTACATTCTATGAGAACAAAATCATCAAATCAACTAAATTTTTAGAGAGCTTCCTCCATATTCAGACATATCAGAAACATATAAGAATGCTCTGAAAGGTATCAAAGTGCATCTGAACCATCTTTCCAATGCTTCAAGAACAGGTGCAATCAGAATCCAATTGAAAAATGTATGACCTTTAGAAGTTCAAGTACACAACAACCCTAAGATGGCCAAATGGATGTCAAATTTAATAATAAACACTTCCCTAAATGAATGAACTTTTTGGTGGACAAAAATGAATACCTGTCATTTCTTGCACAAATTTTAGATGTGTAGAAATATTTGTGCAATTCAACCATATGTACTCTATAGAATAAAATTATTCTGAATGAATATTGAGGGTTTCACTCCCACTCTCATATAATATAATTCTCTTTTATGGAAGAAAAAAAGGTACAAAAACTGTCTAAAAAGTTACAGCCACCACCAGTAACGTACCTATAAAAATAGGCCAAAGTGTAAAGTTAAGATGAAATATCAAGTAACTTCAGAAAGTCTATATCACACTCTAAATCTTTTGTAGAGGTGATCCAGACATCTGTTATTGGACTTAAAATTTTGAACTACGATTATAACACAAATATTATTCTATTACATCCATGCAAGATTCCATTAAATTATCTTATGAAATTATGTGGTGACAAGCATTCACTTGCTTTAAAGTTTTTTTTTAATTCTTGAACAGCATCTAAGTTGGTATCAAAGCACTCATTGGCCCATATTTTTGTATTAGAGCAACTGCTGTGAACACACAAATCATAATTTGGAATTTAAGCATTAACTGATTGTGCTCTTTTTGGAGCATACTTTGATTCTGGAGCTGGACATGGATCAATGTAAGAAAATTCATGCACCCACCATTATGAATTCGACCAGGTCTAATGCTACAGAAAATTAGGAAACACATAATTGAAGAAGAAACTTACAGGTAAACAGAGACTCCAATAATTTGGGTACTCTTCTTCCTTGAATTTTTTTCCCTTATACTCTGAAAACTTTAGCCTATAATTCATAGTCATACAGAGTGCACAATGTGTTTCATATTTTCAATCAAAATAAGCTATTTTGGAACATGTTACCATAGTTGTTTTCGTTACATTTTAATTCAACTGATAGGTCGAGGGAGGGAACTTTACCATAAGAACAGACAAGAAGATGAATATATTCCATATCTTAATCACATGATGAAATAAAGATTTATCAATAAGGAACTTCATGATTGTGTTTCGTTTTTCTAAGAAGCCGGTTATTTCTAAGGATTCTTACATTCTCTCTATATGCTTTTCTTTAAGTTCTTATAGTCCCATTTGTCATGCTTTACAAACAACAAAGAGTTTTGGCATTTTCTTAAATCTGAGTAAACCAATTTTGGGGGCCATTTTAAATCAGCTCCTCTAAGACACATTGGAAGCAACCCTGAACTTTCAACTGATAAATTAAAATTTAAAATTTCTTCTTTTTTTTTAATTTAATTCTTAAAGTAATTTGATCTACGAAATTCGTAGACATGGGAATAGAAAAAGAAAATTACCTGACAACTTTGCAGTTCCCATTTGCCATCGCACTTCAGATTTCCTAACACAGAGCCTCCAGAAAGGAATATCAATTATGATTCCCAAAATGGTGTTATTTGGCACTACAATTGCTGTTCTCGTGAATTCAAGCAAATACCCAACTTCTGGATGGACTTTCCAATCAATTTCTTAAAATTGTCTCAAATCCTGCAGCCTGGAACTTCAAGAACCCAAACCTTTGGCAAAAATTACATTAAGCTACTAAATTCTACATTGTCACTGCTCCAGAACTGTACTGCCCAGAAATGAATACTTTTATCAGCAGAGTTCTCATGCTATGGTTTGTGGAAAAATAGTGTCTTTCTGAAGTCCCAAACTTTTTTTTTTGTGGGTATTGTATTCTAGTCCCAAACATTTAAAATCATACTCTTCTGCAACCAGAAGCCAAACTATCTGTTTTCTGCAATCACTCTAACATTGACAGCTGATTACCAGCTTTCAGCAAAAAGATTGTACACAGCAATCTTTCTCTGTGCCTTTCTCAAGCGCTGTACAGTAACAATCCAGTTCTTTCAACATTATAAACATCAGGTACATTCCATACATTATCTACGAGAGAAGGAAGCTCTGCAGTACAGAAAACCCGAATTCTGATTTACACAAAAATAAATTCTATTTGTAGATGGGTTATGGGAGGACTTTTTGTTTTGCTGTAAAAATTGAAATCCTTATAATATATAACCCAAATCACCAATCCTGAACAAAATTTTTGCCCTTCAGAAACTCTGTACCATGAAAATTGGCACCATTACCCAGCAAACTGACGTATTTTATGTCAATTGGCTGCTGGTCCACTTACAAAAATTCCAACAGGGTCATTTTTTACCATCAGAATGCTTTCCACCACGGGATAATGCTTTACACCATGGGATGCTCTGCATTCCAAGACTAGGTAATTTTACAGAGAGAAACTATATTGTTCAATATCCTTCCTGAATTATGCAAATCTTCTCATTCAGGAATATTTGCGTCATTCCAATCTTCCCACTGTAAACACCTATGATTTCTTTATTCAACGCCCTAACCATACAAAAATCCACTTTATTAACACGATCTAACGGTTTGTTCCATAGGAGGAAAATAACAAATATCAAATTCTTAACCATCAAACTAAAAATAGAGATCTAAACCGTAATAAATATTAAAACAATTAGAAATACCTAGGATATTGTGGTCTTCAAAGCTCCAAATTGTATACATCCAAAATTTTCTTGTTACCAACGCCTCTGCATTGTGAATATCATTTAAAACAAAATAAATACAAAAGCTGTCTTATGGTGGCAAACTTTATATGTAGACGAGAATAAAATCCATTCTTTCCCCGAGAAGATTATGTTCGTACATATTTGGCTATATGTATGTAAATTGGAAAGACAAGGAACCGAAACTATGGAAAACTTAGCTAATGAACAGCTTACCTTGTCATTTTTGTCAAAGTTTACATCATCAGGAAGTACAGGGGCTCCACATTCCAAATCTTCAGCAACAGAAGATCCTTTTGGTGCTTTTGCGTGTTGTGTTTAATGCTGTAAACGACATAAACATAATCTTTCAAGGAATGCGCCATTTAATATTGATGCCGTTTAGAAGTTCAGAGAATCTAACTTTTATGTTTTAAAAATTTGTCTATTCCTTTTCGGCAAAATTTACACCATAAAAAGTTTTTTGCTTCCACAATCCGATACTTTTACAGTGAAAGCTTCTCCAACGCATCTTCACAACAATCTCAAGAAATTTTCAGTTTTATGCAATAGTTAAATGAATCCAAATTTTTACGGTTAAAACACGGCTCGGTGCAAATTTTAGCAAACTTTACGTCTTTTTGAAGCTCGAGGAATGCTTTACAACTTGAAAAAGTAAAAAGTTACCTTTATGTTCTTGGTAACATCTATGTCATTACAAAGCTCATCGGTTCCACAATGCAAATCCTTATCTATCGCATTTTCACCGTCATTTTCCTTCTTTTGCTCGTTACATTTAAGCTGTAAACAAATGTGCAACAATTTTTTCTTAGAATAAATCACGCGCTATAAAAAATTTAACACTGTTTATCGTTTCATGTACCTCTCAAATTTCACGAATCTTTATGTCTTTTTCAAAACATTGAAACATTAAAATGCAAATCGGCTTACTTTGTTTTGGGCGATAATTACAATATTCAAGAACTCTCCACCTCCTCCGCAATCTAAATGTCTAGAACCAAAGCTCAACTCTCCTGTGAAATGTTTAGCAATGTTAACACCTCTACTATTTCTTTGTATTGAGCAAAGCTGTTACAGATTATGGAAAAAATAGAAATATCCGATACCAGCCAACAATGGCCTGATAGAAAAAACAGGGAACTACATCAAAACTGCTCCCGTATTCAACAAGATTGATAATCTTAAGAATTAAACTCCACCTCTGCAATTTTGTGAAATACTTATGCGATCTGAGGAAAAAAAACAAAAATTCCAATATTTGAAAAATAAAACACCCTGCCTATCGTTTTTCCGCACTATTTATATCACTGAAAAGCTCTTAGACTCGTGATTCCAAATCTTAAGTAATCACAACTCAAACCCGTGCATTTTCACTCTACTTTTGAAATTTTCGTAAAAAAAGCAGCTTACCTCTTCATTTTGAGCTCAGATCACATCACTTGAAAGCTCTCGGCCTCCGCAACCCAAATCTATGGCAGCAAAATCTCAACCCGTGTATTTTCATACTCCCTTTCCACAACAATGAAAAAAAAAGCAGCCGACCTTATCGTTTTGGGCAAAATTCACCTCAGTCAGAAGCCCTCACCCTCCACAATCCAAATCTTTAACCAAAAAAGGCACAATCCGTGCATTATGATTGTCATTTTGCTGATTTCCGGCCCTTGAATTGAATACAATAGTGAAGTCTTGCTGTCAACTTTGAAAATATACCTATGGTCATTGTCTCTCTCCCGTGGTTCCCACCTAAGATCAGCAGTACATATGGATACAGCTTTCCCGTAGGTACATTTAACTCCGTGATCTCGACGGAGAACTTCCCACCTTGTGACGGAACATTTATCTGTCAAATAAAAGACTTCAACGAGGTTTGAGACCGGAAAGTCGACGTGAATTTTTTTTGGAGTATAAATTAATTAATTTTTCCTTTTTACTGCCACGAGATATTGGGTGCAGGGATTATGAATTTCGGCTGCTTAGTTTATTTTGGCTAGCAGCCAGTGTTCACTGTTCAATTTTTAAAGGAGATATTTGTGGAGGTAGTGATAGTTATCAATATTTGTTTTTTTTAAATTTTAAGTAATTATTTTAAATTGTAGTTTTTTTACTAGATAAAAAAATAAAAATAAATTATCAATAAAGAATTATTTAATTTAGAGGATAAGATTTAGAAGAAAATAAAAAAATGGAGGGAAGGAAATATATCCAAGCCATGACAGTTATATAGCTGTATTTTAGCATTTTAACTGTAAAATACAATTGAAATTTTGAAAAGACTGCATCATATGAAAGGAGAGATTTTGGACAAACTATCAAAATTTATATAGGATTATGATGATATATATATTTGATTTTTATATAATTTACTTATACTAAAGTATGTCATAGTATTTTAAAGGCACTATTGAATAGATAACAGTCATTAAAAAATTGCTTGACAGCAAGGTTGACTATCAAATTTAAGCTCTGAATTGCAAGTACAAGGCATATTTTTCATTATGCATAATTTCAGGCCCCTTTTTTATAGTTTATTTTCAATCCCAAAATGTAGCTACTCCACCATAATAAGGAAAGGTTCTAAATTATCCTTTATGCATAATTTAAAATTTGCATATGTCTCAAATTTAAGGCATGGGTCATGGGGTTCACAAATAATTTTTGTAAGGTTTATAATGATTATTTTACTCTCTAGTTTATAAATATTGTAGGTCTTAAAGATTCTACCTTTGGAATTTCCTTGTAAAAAAATAATTTGTTTTTCTATATATCTAAAAAAAATCCTTAGTAATATTAGATATTTTATTAATAAGAATTGGAAATGATAAATAAATAAATGTTATAGAGAATTTAAAATAATAAATGAGCATTTACTTTTTGGTTTCATTTGAAATATGATTATGTTAGATGTTTTAAAGTAATTTTAATCTCTATTGTAAAAAATAGGGTTTGTCAATCCAATAGTAGAATTTGTATTGTAAAAAATAGGGTTTGTCAATCCAATAGTAGAATTTGTAAAGACTACATCTTTTTGTTAGGGTTATTCCTATAATTGTAGAACCAATCTTATCACTATCGATCTAAACAAGGCTCATGAATCTGATCTTTGTTGATTTCTAAATGTTTATTTTTGGCTCACCTCAAAGTTCTCAGTGTGATTTTCACATAAAAACTTAGTTTACATAGTTGTGAGTTTGCACATGACAAGGATAATTACTCCTTTATGTCAAACCCCTATAAGGATGATAAGTCAACAACTTTTGAACAAGATCTTGAACAAGAAGCAATCACGCAATATGCCCTAGAATGTTAAGGCACTGATAATATTTTATGCATGTAATGTGTGTAAGAGGTGGTATTTTGCCTGGTCACTAGGTGTTTGAATAAATTAGGTTTAATCCTTTTATAGAACTTCTCAAGTGTCAAAGGAAAGGTTTCATGCATCAAGTTGACACATAACAACTATATGGAGGGAAAACTAACAGGGCCAATTTTGAATTTAATATTTTCAAATTAAGGGATCATTTCCTCAAGTGTGAAAGGGAGATCTTTAGATCACTTTTGTGGTTGTGATTTGATCCAGGAAAATGGAAAATTTATGAAGTGTAACCAATTCCTAAGTGTAAATGGGAAAAAATGAGGATCAGATTATGTGTCAACTCCTTGCTAAGAATGTGACACTTGTACACTTGTCATTGCTTAAAATGATAACCTAGCCAAAGTGAATTAAAATGAGGGGGGAAAATGAAAGGTGTGCAATTTTCACCATTACATTTTGCCCCTAGTTTGACTTGCATGCAAGCTATCATGAGAACATACATGTCAAAGTAAAGCATACAGAACCAACAAAAAAGTAAACTATTCAAACACCCAAAAAAGGATATGGATATAGAATTAGACATGTTTTGGTACATGTTCCCTTATGATGAGTGCCCCGCCTGAAAACATGTAATCGTAGATGAAAAAGATATGAATAAGTAGCATCCATAAAGAATTCAAAATAAGCATATAAACATAACTATTGACTATCTAAATTGGTAGCTAGATACGACATATGCAGCTGATCTAGTACTACATAAGTAGCTAGATATTGCACTTGGTATCTAGATAGTACATACATAGCTAATGTAGTACTACATGTGATAGATAGATATTGAAAAATATGATAGTTCTTACGACCATATCAAATACATTGGCATTAGCAACATTGTATTCCGCCTCTAGTTAGTTGCATTCACAAAATGCAATTAATGTGGAGGAGGTAGATATAAATCATGTAAATCCTAAGGATCATAAAGATAGTTTTATGTAACATCATAAAATGGGACTAAGAGATGTGCTCATGAAAGCACAAGTAATGATAGGTAGCAAGATGTCATGTTGTCCCCAATGTTCCCCTAGTGAGGGCTACAGAGCAGTGAAAAAAGCATCTAAATGTTGGAGATAAAATCATGTAAGCATAAATCATATATCAAATATCAACATGATAAGCATAGGGAAAACTCATGTGGGCACAAAAAATATCGTAGGTGTGGACAAGTAAAATAAGATCATACAATGTAAAAGTTTGTACATGTTGGAGACACTATATAATCATCAAGAAAAAGGATGTATTTAGTATAGCTTATGAGCAAAAATAACAATGATAATCATGAAAACCATTTGCAATACCCCTTATTCAATGTGTCATGATATATTACTAATCATAAAAGGAATTACTTGACATCCATGGGATCATGTAAAATAACCTCAAAAGAATGGTCAATCTTGCCATGTGTAAGATGTAAGTGTGGTATGCACAAGAAGATATATAAAAAAGCATAAGATAAGATCATGTGAGCATAAACATGTAAGAATGTGAACATAAGTGGATAAATCCTATAACATGCCCCCATTTACGACCGTATATCAGATATAATCATGGATAGCATAAACATGAGGAATCATAGGATATAAGCTTAGAAATCATGGAAGGTCTTTCAATCACCACAAGAAGAAAATATGTAAGTGTAATATGTGAGCATGTAATTAATGTAAACATGTAAGCCAAGTAAACATATATGATTAAAAAGAACAAGGATGCCAAAGCTAATGGTACCCTCACCAGAAGGGATTGTGAGCATGAAATTTGTACAAATAGATCTTGTGAATCGATCACATGTACTCATAGAGTGGTGAAAGTAAAAGAGTGTCAATGGAATGAGCAGGTAATGATGTGAAAACTATGTATCCTATAAGCATGGTTTGGAAAAATATTTTATTGTAATGTGTACCTATAAAATGCTCTCAAAAGGTGTGCAAGCATCAAGAATATTAATAAATTCATGAAAAGTGTGCTCTTGATAACAAATGTCACCATAAAATGCACCTTGTAAATGTAATGTAGTGATGTACTATAAAAAACTAAGCCATGTAAAATAATATGGTAACAACATACCTTGTTTTAGAGAAATAGTCACAATAATAAATGTTGATATGGAAAATAGCCTAGAGAAGATGTCAATGTCACCAAGTGTTTGATAGGAAAATTGATTCTAACTAAACTACTTATAATCAAAATAATCTTCTATATAAACATTAGGATACTAGCCAACAAAGATGTATATCTTGCTACTATCCAATTTGGAAGAGCGAAACAAGTCTGGGCTAAATCCCTTTGTTGCTACTAGAATGAAAAACAACTAACTACGGCTAACTAAAACTAACAACAATCGAGGAAAAATAGAAAAATATAGAAACTAATGAAATAACTTGCAGAAAGGAATACAAAAATAGAAATGCAAAATCACAAAGAACCTGGCACCAAGCGGACAACCTCACTATCCAGGATAACAACATGCCACGGGGACATCTTCTCACTGCATTGTAGTTCGTACGACACAAAAAATTAGAATCTCAGACATATACGGATTCGCACGAGTTTTGATAGTTACCTATTGACACAAAATCTAATAATTATTGCACAAAATATCAAATATGATAGAAATAACTAGAAATGATAATACAAAAGTGAAACAAAGGAAATGATGAGAAAGGGGGAAGAAGAAAGCAAATGCTCGTGTGCTTGAAATCCTTCCTCGTGCAACCTACAATCGCAACAATGAAAGAGAGGATTGGGTTGTATAGGAGCTTGCCTAAGTCAAGCTCCATTTTCAGTGTTTCCACCTCAACAACAGCCAAAGATATTGATTGATTGAAAAAAAAGTTTGTGCTCTAATTCTAAGTGTATCTACAATTGTTATGAGTAGTGAGAAGAAATATTGACGACACATAAATGAAATATAATTAATATAACACATGCAATGTTTCCAAGCAAAAAATGAAAACAATAAAGAAATGGAGTGAACAAAAGCAAGAGTATGATAATGGTGAGTATTGATTTTGAAAGTGCTTCGCTAACATGTGAATTCCATATCCTTTTTGAATGGAAAATCGAGGGGGTTTTATAGAAATGGCAAGAGCGGAAACTCTGGGAAAGGAGTCATTTGGGCATGAATAAGCATTAAGAAAAGCTCAGAGTGCCACGCAAGTTAAAACGCAACTTATAAAAATGATTGATGAACAAACAGACACTAATAGGATGTCAGCGCGTCATGCAGATGTTCGCACTAAGTACCGACGTCCAAGCAATTTCAATTCTTGGAAAGTCCAAATAACTTGGGGCACTACCAAGGTTAATGCACCTTTATGGTTTTTGGCTAGGATAAGCAAAAAAGGTTAAAGCAACATTAATAAGCACCTTTGTGAGTTGAGGGTAAGGTTAAGGCTGACAATTGATCCTAAAAACACGCTTGGGGAGTGGCATAGCGTGAAATTGTGAGAGTACACAATTTATGATGCTACATTTAGCCCCCACTTTAGCGAGTGTATGACACTACCTGCATATGCAAGCTAAAGTAATAAAGGAAATAACATGAAAGAAAACATTTTACCCAAGGATATGTTAGATTTCTACCCAAGAATGCAAGTGATTGAGAGAAAGCAAAATAGAAATCACATATGAGCTAAATAAACTATATTCAACTCAAGAGAATGCAAAGCAATACAATAGAATGGGGTTGCTCATATGAGAGCAAGAGGTGGAAATATAAAGGATATTCCACCCAAGAGACTCAATACACAACCAATGTGGGATAAAGTGAAAAAGTCCCTAAGTAAACTTAACCTAGTGTGAAGAGAGCTAAAGTAGAGAACATGCTAAGAAATAACTAGATAGCAAAGTAACCCTATTCACACTAACAGGATACTGTAGAGGATACAAAATGTCACTAAGTGAGAGACATGAAGCCCCCAGCTTAGGATTTTGCAAAAATCACAATGTTAGGCCAAGAATCGGCACATGAAACAAATGTCAGAGACACGTGTGTGTGTGTGTACGTGTAAAGCTAATGAAAAGGAGGATTACACCAAATATGATTTATTGAAACCCTTGCGGTTAGCATATAGTATAGTCTAACACACATTAATCTAAGGAATAAGAAAACACATTCAAACATACAAAAAAGCAAATAGAAGGCATTTCTAACGTCGATTCGCTAGGAAAATGCCAAGTATGGTTCTCGGACTAGCACACTACGAGAGCTAGGAACCATATCAAAAACTTCTATAAGTCACTAGAATAATCAGTAACATCAGTAACTAAAAAATGAAATCAGTTAGATACCTAACATTCCTTGAATGCTTTCTTTCTTGTCCTTAGATTACTTTCACTTATCAGGATGGTTTGACAGCTCAGCTTGAGCTGTCACATTATCTTGATAAGTGATATTTTGTTGTTCTCTTGTCAAGACAACAAGCATTTGACTAAGTGACCATGTACATAAAAATTTTCTTTTATCCCCTTTGCAACAACTGCAATCTAGGCCTTGCTAAATTAGGTTGTAAACATAATTTAGTAACACAAACATTATCAGAGATTACATGGCTAGGTAATTCTGATAAAGGTGGTATGGACCATAAATGCTACAAAAATGCTGCAGGGAGAATACCATCGATGTGGTGTATGAACAAGTGTGAAAGATAGCAAATATATATATATATGCCTCCACCTTAAATTTTTTTTTTTTGAAATGCGCCTGGTGAACTTTTTAACGTGACCGGCGACGTTGGTGTGACAGGCCCTCCAGCTCCATGCGAATGTTTTTGCCTGGAGCAATGAACCGGTGAGGCCACAACACGGGGGACCTAATCCCCTAGCAAGAACACTTCAAACCTGCGAGCTTGTTGGCCCAGTGAAGGCGTAAAGCCTGCGAGCTCGTTGGCCCAGCGGGGGTTTGAACTCTGGTGGTTGCCACTACAACTGAGTGACTTAACCACCGAACCACGCCCTTATCGGCAAAATAATTGCATATTCCATAGAGGAGCAATTAATTTTAAAGTAAACAGAGGGGAAAAGGCACGAGAGATTTTAGGAAGCATATGCCTAGAGGATATGTTCCAAAGTGTTGTGTCGTGAAAGAGTTGCCCCCAGGAAGGATAAGTAAGGTGATGCTACAAGCATGATACACAATGGATTGTGTAAGCATGGTATGACACCGAGCAACACAACAAGGTGTCACATAAAGACAAGAAACATCATAATAAAGCACAAAGGGATCTATGTGATTCAAAGTTAGTATAATATATAGGAGGGGAATAATCAAGGAAGTACATTCTGGAATTGTCATCATCCCCCTAGGCATGTAGAACTATGAATACTAAGGAAGAAGGTCACATGAAGACAAAGTAAAAATTTTGGGTCAACATGGAAGGATGTTAAATCATCTAACACTTTGCATCATCCCCAAAATGTGTAAAATTCAAGTACAACATATAGAAGAATATAAAAACATATAGAGGAATGTCACAACAATTATGTTCTCCATGTATCCATGTGCCTACAAGGGAATCAAGGGTCCTCCATGGAGAGATAACAAACATATCATGCAGCAAGAACAGGGATTGCAAAACATACAAGCACACTATGAACAATAACAAATGGAACGAAGGTGAGCTGCTCTCAAGGATCGGGCTCTACCAGGTTGTCTGCCTCCCAATCTTTCTCATCATATAGGGATGGTGGAGAAGCTGCTAGAGGGACCACTTGGAGGGAAATACTTGATACTACACCTAGTTTAAAATGCAAAGGATCAACAACTAATGGAGGATTTTCATGCACCTCACCAAAGGCGAGGTCCATCGATCTTACCAAGATCGAGGACAAAGATTGTATCTCTTCCAAAGATGCAAATACATCTTCCTTGGGGGAAAAGTGATCTAAATCACTATCAGAATAGATATCAATACAGGGTCAGTTAGTGCTAACAGCAGGAACACAAGCTCTGGTGACCATTGGTGGAGAAGAGGTCCCCACAACCAAAATAGACGATGTAGAAGGACTCAGAGGAGGTGAAGGAAGCATGGACTTTTCCCTATAGCAGGGTGGAGTGAGATAGTGTCCAAAATTTCATTTTAGCAATGAGCGTTGAATGTCTATATTGATGGTGGCAAGACGCAAGATATCAAGGAAAACCTGAAGTCGGGTACATTGGAATGAAACTAACTCTAATAAAGTGGCACTGGAGATAAGGCTAACATTGGGAAGGTCAAGGGTTCATCGAAGGGTGGCATGTTAGGGATGGATGAAAGGATGGGGCTCTCCATAGAGGGAGCGATGACTACTTGAACCCGATTAGGGTTGCGTTTAGCGCGCTCAATTAGTGGAGAGATGGGTGTGGGTGACGAAAAGGAATCATGCGAAGGAGGAGTAGAAAACAGAGTAGGTGGAGCCAAATTTGGGGTTGGCCACATAGGAGAAGGATGTGTGGAAAGGGGTTCATCTCATGTGGCATGCTCACAAGTTGTCGCACGTTAGCGACACTTGCGATCTCCTGCAAGTTAATTACGCCGAGTGCAGTCAAAGCATCAGTAGGTAGAACTAGGGAATCTCCCAGCATGAGATCCTTTTCTTCCATTGCTTTAGGAGTGGGAGGAGAAATTGAAAGAGCCACTGAAGGTTGGAGTATTGTTAGGGGAGGGTCTCTCAATACGGGCTACCTTTCTCAAGCCACTGGAGGGGATGGAGGAATAGAGGCCACCACTAAAGATTGGGAGATTGAAGGGGAGGGGCCCCACAACATGGGTTTATTTACTCAAGTCCTCAAAGAGGTAGGAGGAATAGGCACAACCGTTGAATGCTTGGGAGGTCTGGGTTGTATAGATCGTGTACCTCTAGGTCTTGGGTAAGACGTTGGAGGTGGGACTTCCGCATATATCCTAGATGCTCAGAGATAGGGAAGGTCAATCGATTTGGGTTGTCTTCCCTTCTCCTATTCGTATATTGAGGGACCGTAGGGGTAGAAGACGGTGGGGTCGAGGAGGAGGGACCGACGAACAACTAAGCTATGTGATTTGGTTTGAATTTCTGATATGAAAGAAATAGGAAACCATTGCATGGTCGCAATGGCTCAGTTGAGATCGACCAAAAGTAATCCTAGGAGAAATTACCTCGTAACACGAGAGGTTTGAACCCACTATGATATATAATGTGAACCTGACCATCGTGAGGGAATTTCAAGCACTTGTGGATCACAGAGGGGACCACTCTCAAGTAAGAGAGCCATGGATGGCCCAACTTCACACGAAATTGGTCTGAGGTAGGGATGATGGAAAAAGGAACGTCCAAGGTTTTTGGTCCAACCCAGACAAAAAGGGTAAGTGAACCCATGGTTTGGCAAGAAGACCCATCACGCAATCATATATGGACTTTTAATTTCTCATACTTTTCTTGATAGAGCTCATGCACATATAGAAATTCCTCTGTAATTATGTTCACCATACACACAAGGTTAATTAATACGCCCTTGGTGGGCTTTTCATTGACCAGGGTGGTGATGTAAAGATGTCCTTCATAGGTATCCATGGGCGCATCAATGGGTGTAAAGGAGATGTCTAGCTCAAGAACAGAGTGCACTTGACTAGGGCGGCCACGATCGTCCACCATTGCAATCATCTTGGCTAAAGATGTTGAAGGCTTGTCAACAGTCATGGTAGTTTCCGCAAGATTAGTAGGAAGTTCAACCAGGTTTGTAGAATGATGCGACAATGGGTTTATGTAAATTTGCAGGTTTTGGTTAGGCAGAGCAACATATTTGTTACATCAGTCATTCACACTAAAGACTTGGATGACATTCTAATCAATGAGGTCTTGAACATGATGTTTAAGACGCTTACATCTCTCTGTGTCATGGCGAGGCACTCTATGGAACTGCTAGAAGGCCTTTAGGGCATAAGAAGGTGGTAGGGTTTTGGTTGTATCGGTAGGATGGATTGGTGGAAATTGGCTAAGGTTGTTATATCAAGAAGTTGTTACATTATGGTATAGAGAGATTCGTAAAAGGGAGTGAATTATTGAGTCCTAGGTTTGTTTTGAGAAGAGAGGGCCATAGCACTTTGGGTTGGTGCATTGGCCGCTGCTTGTTTAATATTGTTTGAAGAATTGATTTTGATGAAATTTTTATTTTTCTTGTAACTTTGAAATTATGATGAGACGTCAGACTGCCCAGTAGGATCCTATAAGGAAGATTCCTTATACTGGTTGACTAATTGCTAGTAGTCACGGAGCACCGTGCACAGATGTGTAAATGAAGGGTAATGCATCAACAAAATCTTATCTCAGATTTGAGGTTGCAAGTTTCTAATGAAAACCCGCTGCATACCAGAATTTGGAAGTGCATAAGGAATCTGTGAGAATAAGGCTTGATAACATCAATAAAATTAGTAACTTTCTCTTGCACTCCCTACCTACAGTGGATGAGGTCAGTAAACATGACCTGCAATCTAAAGTTTTCCTGGAAGTGTTGAAGAAACTGATTTACAAGTTGTTGAAAAGAATTAATAGAATGATCGGGAAGAGAGAAAAATCAAATCCAACGTGGTATCTCTGAGAGACCACGAGAAAAGATTTGCTAGAAGAAAGTACTGAAAGATAAAATTGCTACATAATGCAGTGAATGTCGATACGTGATTCTCTGGATCTCTTTTACCATTATATTTTTTGAAATGCGGAGCCTCAAAGTTTTTGGGAAGAGGGGAAGCAAGAATGGCTAAAGACAGAGGACTTCTGGTGTAATATGAGGGGATTGTTGGTTGGGATGTGGATGTGGAAATATTGGCTAATTGTTGTTAAGAGGAGCTTACATTCTCGAGAAGTTGTGAAATGACAAGATCAGTGGTATGAGTAGTATGTGCTTGTGTGGCTTGAGCTTATGTGGAAGATGGAATAGAGTTACTAAGTTGTTGGGAGACTCCAAGGTTGGCACCAAGAAAAGTAAATGATAAAAAAGATGTAGGCAGAATAAACTCGTATTGATTTAGGGGGTTCCCACCCATTCCAATGGATTTTGTGTTGACATTCAATGAGTGTGTAGTGCTTGTAGAAATGTGAGAAGAAGTGAATGTAGATGTAGCAAAAGTCAGTATAGGCACCGATAACTAAGCTCTTGATCTACTGGAATGTGACTCGTTGATTATTTTTACGCAGCTAGCTAACACATTGTTATTCACAATGTGAGCTAGACCGCGTAGAAAATCCACACCGTGCAGATCACGATTCAACAATTTTCAGAGGGCCACAATGAGAGGGATAGCCTCTCCAACTAGGTGCTACGTACCCAGATAATCCTGATAGTCGGCCAAATGATTGTCCAACATTTGGATCTAGGCTTGAGGCACATGAGCCACGTATGCGTTTGGGTCAAAAGGCTCTCCAACAGGGATTGCAGTTGTGCTAGAAAAAGAAAAGATAGGTGATTGCACTCATGAATTACTCATTGATAAGTTAAAGATATCATTTTTTGGCTAAGTGGAGCTAGAGCTACCAATAGCATTGGAAGCCATGAATAACTTTAAACTTCTACAGATGGTAAAGTCAGAGTTGGAGCATTGGGTCGTGAAGCTCATAAACTATAAAGAGCTCTATAACGCATGAGTACTCAAAGATTCGAAGATTGGAACAAGGAGAATTGTTCGTAGAAATGAAAAAGAGAAGTTTTTGTTAAAGATAATGAAAATGTTTTGTTTTTGCAGTTTATAAGTGTTTAAGACATGTCAGGTTCACCAAAATATTTGATAGGAAAATTGATTCTAACTAAACTACTTATAATTACAAGAATCTTCTATCTAAAAATTAGGATACTAGCCAACGAAGACATATATCTCACTACTATCCAATATAGAAGAGCGAGACAGGTCCAAGCAAAATCCCTTTGTTGCTACTAGAATGAAAAACAACTAACTAAGACTAACCAAAATTAACAATGATGGAGGAAAATTGGAAAAATATAGAAACTAATGAAATAAATTGCAGAAAGGAATACAAAAATGGAAATACAAAATCACAAAGATCCTGGCACTAGGCGGACAACCTCACTATCTAGGATGACAGCACGCTGCGAGGATGTCTATGTGCCACGTTGTAGTCCATACGACATAGAAAACCAAAATTTTAGACCTGTACGAATTCACACGAGTTTTGATAGTTACTTGTTGATACAAAATCCAATAATTATTGCACAGAATATCAAAGGTGATAGAAATAACTAGAAATAATAATACAAAAGTGAAACAATCGAAATGATGAGAAAGGGGGAAGAAGAAAGCAAACGCTCGTGCACTCGAAATAGTTCCTCACGCAACTTGCAATCTTAAGGACAAAAAAGAGGGTTGAGTTGTATAGGAGCTTGCCTAAGTCAAGCCTCGTTTTCAATGTTTCCACCTCAACGACAACCAAACATATTGATTGATTGAAAAAAAAAGTGTGTGCTCTAATTCTAAGTGTATCTAGAATTGTTATGAGCATTGAGAAGAAATATTGACAAGATATATAAATGAAATATAATTAATATAACACATGCAATGCTCCCAAGAAATAATGAACACAATAGAGCAATGGAGTGAGTAAATGCAAGAGTATGATAATGGTGAGTATTGATTTCAACAGAGCTTTGCTAACATGTGAATTCCATATCCTTTTTGAATGGCAAATCAAGGGGGTTTTATAGAAAAGGCAAGAGGAAAAAATCTAGGAAAGGAGTCATTTGGGCACAGATAAGCATCAAGAAAACATCAGAGTGCCACGCAAGTTAAAACATAACTTCTAAAAATGGTTGATGACAAACAAACACTCACATGATGTCAATGTGCCATGCAGACATCCGTGCTAAGGGCTAGTGTCAAAGCAATTCTAGTTCTTGGAAACTCCAGATAACTTGGGGAACTACCAAGGTTAATGCACCTTTATGATTTTTGGCTAGGATAAGCAAAAAAGGTTAAAGCAACATTAAGAGCTTGCACCTTTGTAAATTGAGGGTAAGGTTAAGGCTGGAAAATGATCCTAAAAACATGCTAGAGGAGTGGACACTAAATTGGACTCCAAACATAGCCTGAAATTGTGAGAGTACACAATTTACGATGCTACACCAAGTAGGGCCAATAAGGTAGACCAAAGGTTCTTTTATGCTCTTCTATTTTTTTACATGTGATAATGTTTATATGTAACAAGTAATACACACATATGTCATAATGGATCAAGGAACACAATAAACCATAGTGGGAGTACAAGAAGATGAATCAAGCAAATCACCAAGGACAATCCCATGCCCATATGTGAGTAAATTGATTAAATCAATCATAACAAAAATGATGTATCACTGAAACACAAATCTAAATGAATAATTTATACTAAGGTTCCTTTCTTTTTTGTTTCCATTACTTCAACCATTATTTTAGGCCTTTAGGTGCATATACAACACCACTATTTTTATTACTTTTCAAAGATATTGTTTTGAGCTAACCTTGCTCATTTTGACCAAATCATTTGCCTATGTATCCAAGTATTTACACGAGTTTGTATCTAGGACCATATAATTTATCCAATATAGTACAAGGAATAGAATAAGTTGAGGTGTTAGTGTCACTCTCAACATCAATGTCACAAATACAAGTTGATCTTGTTACATATCATCACTAAGCCTTGGAGAAGGTGGTTGACCATACTTGGATGGGTCAACATTGAGTAATGGTATATATTATTATCTTTGGGATTAAATTTGTATTATCCAATACTAGAAGGTGTGAAATCTAATGCACCCCAATCATTGTTGATCCATGCACTATCAAAAGTTGAGGGATCTTGTTCTTTAGGTTCCCCATCTTACTTACTTTCTCTTGTGTAGGTGTCTTTTTGTAGATTGATATTATGTCTTTAGGATAATTAACCATCTAACAATGGCTATATGGGTGAGGATCAACATCTATCTAAATTGCTAGTTATTGTAAGTAAACTCTATAACTCTATGAAATGTAGAGGGTACGACCCCATAGCATGAATCTAAGGGATAATAAATTATAACCTAAATGGATAGGCATCACATTAAATAATGTATAAAGAGTAATTTGACTAGTTTGATGGGTATCGAAATAGTGCCAATAGATTAACTATAATAATTATTAAAATCCTTAATGGTAAGATTAGCTTTCTCTAATTTTGTCATATCCACATTTAGGCGTTTCAAGAAATCCTCACTACATAAGTTCAAACTAGAACTGTTATTAACCAAGGTATTGAGACTCAATTTAATAAGTTCAAGTTTGTCTAAGTCTAGCATGCTCTTCCCCAGAACTCTGAACGTCCACCAATCTACAATAAAAGTATCAATACACTTAATATAAGCATTATTGTTTTAAAGAAAAGGGTATTATGATAATTTGGATAGATTGCATTATATAGATATTTACCTCTAATGTATCCTTCAACTCAAACTAATAAAGAGGTTCCATCACCTAGCAATGGCAATCAAATGCAAGACAACATTAGTGGAGCCACCAAGAGCCATTGTGATGACTATTTCATTGCGTAAAGAATTTGTGGCAATGCTATCCCTTGGTTTTAAATCAAGACTTATCAATTTCAGAAGATACTTGCCAACAATACAACATAAGTTCAATCTAGAAACCTACCTACCTGCCTTGCTACTCCAAGGGTGCCATTAATGTTCAAAATTGAATGTGTTGGATACATACTCCCTAAAATCCCACTAGAGCAACTATGGGCCCATCAAAGATGTAGATTCACATGCAAGGCCTAGAGAAGAATTTAAAAATGGGTAGGCGCACCTCAACATCATTAATATTATAGTTGAGAACATAACCGCTGCATGTATGAAAACATGTCCCAAGCCTATCTTTCTAAGTGTGAGAGGATAGTTTAGCTGATCTAGATCACTAAACATCAAATCCAAGGGTATTTTTGTAGATGGTTGCCCTAACTAGTGGAACTCCTACGTGACTAAATAAATTCTAACTAGGCAAGAAAAACATGTGAATTAAATACTATAAATAGAAGGTTGGAAGAGAACACAATGTTTGGTCATTGAACCAATTATATCATTGCAAATGCCTTAGGTTGATTTTAGGGCACTAAATAATGAATGCCCAGCTCTGCAAATGATGTAATGTGTTTGTAAATCAAGGGAAGGGATAGTCTAGTAGGATTTTTCTTGTAAATGTGTGTCTTCATGCTAGGCTATAATATTTTAGGAGGAACTTTGAACCTAGTTATTGTCTCTCACTTGCCACATTTGCTAGCATTGTTGTAACAAAGTGTTGATTAAAGTATGATAGTATTATAATTCATTGCAAATTTCTTTTCTAGTGGTCTCTCTTTGCTACATGTGGGATATAGCTTGTTTGTTTAGGATAATTAAGAATGTTCATTGCAGGTTTCCTTATTTTGTAAGTTTGTACTACATATGCAAGCTCTATTCCATTGCTTATTTGTAGGCATAACTTCATCCTCTTTCCTAGTTGTGACTTTTTTGCCAAACAGAGTAGGCACTAGTTTGATTGGTGAGAGGCCAAACATCATTTATTTAAACATCTCTTTGTCCTCAGTAGATTAGGAGTAGATTAGAGCTCTACATGTTTTCATGATTTAGTATTATAACTTAGGGATTATTCTAAGTGAGCACAAACTATTGAGACTATTAGAGAAATCATGTCATGCATGCCTACACCTTGAACTTGTGTATAAAATATTAAGTGGATTCACTTTTGGGGACATGATAATGCTATCAATTGTAGGTGTATATGCAAGGTTGTAGTCATTATCTTAAGAAGAGGTTTTATATGCAGATGGTTAGTCTTTAGCCTAGTGACAAATTTTGGGGCTAAGCATACATTGGGTACAAGTGTAGAGGTTTAATTTGATTTATAATCCTATTGAGGATACCTCTAGGAATACCTTTCTAGGTCTAGATTTAAGACCAAAGCAAAGGAGAGATACCCACTCTCAAAAATTGTCCTTTAATCTTCCATAATTTGTTGATGAGCCCATGTCCCATCATCTTGAAGACAAGTGCCTAGCCTTGAGGATGAGATAATACTCTAGGATTGTGGAGCTATAGTCTTGGGACCCAACACAAGGAATACTTAATGTTATATGTTCAAACTTCACCACAATATGTAGAGGTAGATACTTATGAATAATTGATTTAGGAGGAAATAATAAAAAGAAAAACCTTAAGCACTATCTTGGGCTCCTCATAAGATGCCACATCAAGAGAACGCAAAATTTCATGACAACATATTTGATCATATATGGGAAAATGGAAAATTGTAAAGTACAAAGAATTCCTAAGAATGAGTGCAAATGGGAACAAATGAGACTTGGAATATGTGCTAACTCTTTGCTAATATCACATGACTTTTGTTTGTCATTGCATAAAAGGATAACCTAGTGAAAGCGAGTTAAACAAAGGGGAAAATTGTAAGGTATGCAATTTTCACCATTACACTCCTAAAGATTTAAGGTATGTGGATTGCATGGTGATATCACTATATTCATTAGATTTTATAAGTATTATATTGAATAGTCTCTCAAGGATTTATTGGTAAGATAATGTGTTTGTTGTTTTCAAATTTTGTTTTAGAGGGATAGTCTTTCATAGTTATATTAAAAAATATTAGAAATAGTGTGTTACTCTAAACATCAAAGATAATTCTCTTATCTAGAAACAAGAAGTTGTGTATCTATTTCCTTTCAATATCTACATTGCAATTGCTAACTCTCTATAATGTGATTGGTATAGATTGAGATAAGAGACTTCTGCATATTTACCATCTTCCCCTTAACATAGTGTAATTGATGGATAAAATGATCCGTATTCATGGTTTTCCAATCCTCAATCACATATATGATGTTTCATCTTGTTTCTTACCATCAATGAGATGATTCATCAACCTTAAATTGTAAGGCCTAAATAAAAGTATGATGTTTTTACTTATCCCTCCTCTCCTCTTTACTATAATACTCATATGAGGATTATTGAAAGTTTGCAATAGCCTTTATAGTGTTGATAATGATGATTATGTTGACTCTTATCTCACATCAAGTGCCCTTCTAGATGAATGATGATGATGATTTAGTGTGGTTTTGAAAATAATTCTATAAGTTTTTTTACACAATTGTTTCCAAAAGCACTCTAACTCATCTTCATGAACTGTGGCAAAATTATGTTTACCATGAATGTGTTAGAAATGAAAGCAACACTACTTCAATGGAAATCTGATTCAATATAAATTTCAGCAATCTTTAAGTGTGCATTAACAATGGAGATTGTAACAAAACATAAAACCCACTACACAGAAAATGTCAAACATGAAGAACTCAACACAATGACACAGTGCTTACGTGGAGAAAACCCTTGCAAGCAAAAAACTCCACCAGGAAAGAGGCACAAGTTTTTATTAATCTCAACAAGATTGTACAATACATCAACTACACAACTCTCTCCACAAGTCTTTAATCCGACAGCATTCTGGCAGCCCCTGAGTACCTAAAATCTGTATTGTAGCAACAAATACATGGCAAATACTCATAGAAATATTTTCCACTCCATTATAGGCATTCACCTTCTCTCTCCTAAGATTCTCCAACCTGTAAACATTAATTACCATCTTACAAGCATCTTACACTTATCCAAAAACAACCATAAAAAGGTTGGGTGAACAAGACTAAATCTGGCCTCTTACAACATCTTATGACACGTCATAACTGTCATAGATCCCACAAAAGAGTATCTTTCCAAGATAGGAACCTTGGGCTAAATATAGCAAATATACAACTAACATATATGTCATATGCATCATAGAATCTCATAATCTTATGACAACTTGCAGTTGTCATAGATTCACTTACCAAACATTATGACAGTTGTCATAAATGCCAAAAATAGTATATTCCTCAAGGGAGCACACCTACCCTCATTTACTTTGAGTTTTTACATTTGCCGACAGTAAAAGTCACTCCGTAATTACCTCTGGTTACTCTGAAATTACCCCTGCCAGTGAAACTAGTACATCTCCTCATGGATAATTACAAATTACATATAATAAATGGAATAAATACAATATTGGGATTTACAAGGTTAATGGCACCTTATCCCAACAGAATGATGTTGATGATCTTCAAACTTGACCTATGTTTCTTGTTTGGGTTATCTTCAACTTATTTCTCAAATCCAAAGATCTATTTAATTATAGAGACATCATATTATGTCAACTAGGTCAAGAATAGTTGACCTTTATTACAATGGTATTTCCATATGAAGACTGATTCTTTTATTTTAATTTAGATAAAAAATTCCACAAAACCTAACAGTCTATTAGATCATGGATGTTACAATTGTGTCAACTACAAAGAGTGGTTGAAAGTTATAAAAATAGTGTTTTCTTATAAAAAGTTGGTTCTTCCTTGATTTGCATCACAAACCCTCCTATATTCTTCATCACATCTTTATGTGGTGTTAACATGAAGTTCATATTTATCGCTTACAATATATATGATTCAAATGTCATTCTAAGTTGAATTTTCAATGATGAAGTGTCTCACATTTCAACTATTCATGTGATGTACAAAATACACATCCTCTCTTCTCACTTCTCAAGTGTTGTCCTTATGCTATCTCACTCTAAGAGTGTATGCTAGCTCCTATTTATGTTATAATTACCTTCTCTTCTATTAACTATTTATATGTATACCTTGTCATATTACATTGATAACTACAATGGTAGCAGGGGGTTGTAATGGAATGAGTGAATGACAAAAAACCCTTAACATAATTTCAGCAGTCATTTACATATCACATTTTATCAAGGTTCAATTGCATAGTTTTTGAGTCAATCTTCATCAACTCATATTTCATGGGTAATTATTCACAAGAACAAATCTTTCATGAGAATGAATGGTCCACTTAACACTCATTACATCTATGTGATGCTCACATGGGTGAGGGATTGAGACTTTGTAAAAGGTCACCCATCCTAGTACTTCTTCGACTCAAGCATGCTTAACCATCATATTCCCCCAAGATCCAACCCACTTAGCTTTCTACCCCATTTGCAAAATCTTCAACAAGTGTTGTGCCTTATAAACCATCCATTATGGAGCTCCTTAGCTCATTCATTTTCAAAGGTGGTGTTTTTTCCAATATGTCAAATTGTGTGATAATTTATCGGCATTAAACTGCATTCTTTTTTAGTCAATCTTCATTTATCCATATCTACATGTCAAGCATTCATAGGTGGTCACTTATATGTCAAACATACATTATGCCCAATTGTATACAAATCTATATAGAAACCTAATAAACTAGAATAAATATATTAAATACATCTTTTGAAAAGGCGATGAGAGATCCAATATAGACACCTCAAAACTAATATCTCGCAATGTCTTTTAAATAAATGCATTTAAGATAACTATAAACATCATATACAAAATAAACTTTTTTATGTATAATAATACAATATATAAAAATATAAAAAAATAGTTTCATCACCGTCACTGTCACCGTCTTTTTTTCATTCAAATCAATATCCTATCTAGTTGTTATCATGTTGAAAATAAATTTTTATGTGTGGAAAGCTCATATTTATGGGCAAATAATAATGCGAATAAGAATAGTTATTTATATGGAAGTCATGTATACTCACAGAACTAACTTCCAAAAAAAATATAAAATTAATATTATAAAAATAACGAGATTTTCACACTCATATAAGAGTATCAAATTTTGTTTTGGAAAGACAATATATTTTTAATTAGTATTATTAATTTTTGAAAAGAAGATATTATTTTAAAATTAGTATTAGTTGATTAAAAATAAATATCACATAAAATGTACGATTTGCTGACCAAGACCCTAGTTTTCAATCATTATTTCTGTCAACTAACAGGGGTGAATGAAGACAACAACAAGAATTTTCAACGGAGGACAAATAGTCTTCATATAAGTTGACTTGAGTTTAAGAAAAGTTATAATTTTAACTTTAATGAAGTCGCGGTTAATTTATTGGGAGGTAAAGGCTGTAAATCATGTGCAGCCCCGGGAAGGGGCCTTAAAAAGCTCACCCACTAGGCTTACCGAATAGTAAGGGCATGGCAGGGAACCTTGAAAAAATTAATTAATTTAAAAAGCATTTTTTTATGCTTTCTTGGGATCTGTGACTAAATTTGGCAGTCAGTTTATGTGTTTTGGGTTTTTTAAGCGCTAGGATAAAGAGTAATTTTTGGATTACCCTATATTTTATATTGTGTATGTGTCAAGATTATTTGTCTTCTTTTGGGTTAGGGGTTTATTTAGTTCTCAACTTTGTTGATCTAATTTTGGAGTATGATTATATTTCCCTCTTTTTAAAAGATTCAGTTGTGTACTTTAACGTGGTTTTAATATATGAATTTTTCTTAAAAAAAGATTATTTCATGGGATAAATATATGAATATATAAAATATTTGGAAACATAATATGTGAATTGGATGAAGTAAAAGTGTCTATTGAAACAACAATAGATCTTTTTGTTCTAGAATGTTAATTTGTTAAATCTTTATACAAAGACTCTTTAATATGTTTAATTCTAAAAAAATTAACGTGTTTTATGAGCTAATAATTTTCTTTAAATCTTTGTAAGTGTAGAGATAAAAACACTTTTTACACTAAATTATTTAAGCTAATTAATCAATTATTAGTAATTAATCAAATTAATATAGGTAAAGAGTTGAGTTAGTTTAGGTAAATAGTTGAGTCTAGACGAGTACTTTAATGGATTTGGAATTGAAATATAGATAAAATTAAATTGAATAAATGTATACTTTCAAGTTGTAGAGAAGGAGACTAGTTTAACAATGACAAAAGGCAAATACATAGAATCTGAGATGGGATCCAAAAATAAAAGACTATGAATATTATATTCTATCTCTAGAACAATTTAGAGACTCAAGTCAAGGTTGTATGGGTAGCCTTGAACCTCTGAGGGTGACCTTTACCCTTTTTGGTGACTTTGGCCTTTCTAGATAGTCCTGACCTCTAACTAGCTAGAGTTTTAATACTTGCATAAGTTGTTTACATGTGTCTATAATTGCAACAACAACACAATTTTAGAGATTTGGTTGTGGTGAGAAGCATCATCGGAACTTGCTATGGCAATGGGGAATGCTTGAGACTTCTTCAATTGTAGTCAAGCCTTATTGATTGATTCAATGATGTTGTGAGAAGTTGGACGACGCACTAAGCAACACGTGCAATGGATGTATAAGTAGCTAACAATGATGTGTGTTATGTGAATTTTTTCCCAAAAATGGAAAAGAAAGCCATTTATGAATAACCCTTTAAAATTATAAGAGGATAAATTTTATTTAACCCTTTATAATTAAAAGGGAGATGGAAAAATAAAGGATATTATGATCCTTTGGTTAAAATGGAGATAAATAAAGAATATTCACAAAAACCCCATTTAAAAGGGAGGAATTATTATGTATGTTAATAATTATTAATAATAACCTTTGTGAAAGGGTGTGATGGTTTAGAAACCACCCCTTAAAAGGTTATATAAGGAATTTATGTGAGACTTGGAAAGGGCATGCAAAACACTCAAGGAGAAGAAGGTGGTTTTGGTGGGCTATGGCCATGGGAGAAGGGGCATATAGTGTGTCCAACTCGAGGTACAATGTACACCCAAGATTATCTTGGCCAGGGCTTATGTGCTTGGGAAGCACGTGTGTTCATTCTGAACAAGAACTATGTGCTTGGGAAGCATGTGCGTTAGTTCTGAATAAGAATTGGTTCCTCCTGGAATGTGCCATAACTATGAGGGCCAAGACCACTGACATTTTCCTAGGGTGAGAGTGGCTGATCCAAGTGCTCAGTGATTCAGATAAGTACTGAAATTATTACTAATGAAAGATAATAGAATTATTATATATGTGGTTTTTGATGTTAATATGATTATGTGATTATGTTATCTAATTTTCTTTGTTAATGATATACTTTAGAGTTCTTATTAATTATCATATGTTGTAATTTATCTTTATTATTTACACATCATTTAATATTTATAATCAACTTAACTCTAGTATTAATTTTATAATAAATCTATTGCTAATACATAAATAGTTATGGGAGACAAGTTGCATTACAATGTGGAACAATGTTAATAAATGATTGTGATTTGATGTAATGGATGGAGTGTAATGAGTGCCCAAGTAGAAGAGTGAGTGCAAGAAATAAGGTTTTGACATTTTCCTATGTAATAGTTGATGTAATTGTAATGATTGATGTAATGACAAAGTTGTGATAGTGGTATTGTGTGATTTTGTGTATTTCAGTACACAACAAAGGGTAATAATCAATGATCTCGCGTGATAGAAATAACTTAAGGGCGATGTCCTTTTATACAAGTCCTAGGCACATAATTTGAATTTTTTGATACGCACGCTGATAGGCAACCATTATTATATTATCTTTAATTGGCCCAAGGCCACAATAAAATTTGACTTTAGAATTAATGGTGTTGGTGTATTAATTATTATACATTTTATATTAAGTTTACTTAGGTAATTTCTTTTTTATTACTTAGGTAGGATAGGATAATGAGTACTAGTAATTCCCTTCTCTTTTGGAATTTTATTTTTTCTTATTTTCTGTAGATTTGGAAACTCATTTATAATGCCTAGAACCTCACAAATTTATGACTACACAGCTAATTGAATACAAATATTGAAATTCCATTATTCTTATTTTGTTTGCATATTGAATTAGTGTCATCTTATTGTTTTAATCTTAGAATGATTTAATATTGCATAGTCTTTATTAAATCTAACATAGGGGCCAAGGCCACAAGGGTGGGCCTAATTTGGGTAGAGAAAACATTAGTATGAGAACTACGACTAATTTGAGTCGAGGTGGAATAGTATTTCTGAGTGTAAACTAAGTATGGGTTAATGAGTGCACCAAATGGATCAAATCATGTGATAGGGCTATGTATTTAGAACATCCACACAAAGTGGTGTAAAACAAGAGGGAGAATTGCAAACGGATGCACTTTTCACCTCTATATTTTGTCCCCCACTTTGGTGTGCATGTGAATCTACATGAACACGCATACAAAGTAAAAAGGAAAGAGAGAAGAACAAGTGGAAGAAGAATATTTGGAGTAGTAACTAGAATCAACCTATGAGTTGCACATAAACTAAGAGTGTAATTAGTAATAACATGTTTCTTGATTTTATGTACACGACAAAGGGGTGCACATAAATCAAGGAGAGAGAGAAAAGGGATTAAATTAAGTAGGCTAACATGATAATCTAGGTATAGAAAATGGAGCATAAACATGATAAATAAAGTATAAACATGATAATTAGAGTATGAAAATCTTAGTATAATCATGATAATCTGATTATAAATATGTGATAAGAAAATCATAAGAAAATAAAGATGCATACTTTAGATACTTACTTCTGTGAGATCAATGTGGATGCAAGATGAAAAATGAAATGTGCCCTCACTTTCACCCCCAATTAGAGCAATCATGAATACATGTAACCTACAACTTTGAGAAAGCAACAACCTTGCCTCTCAACTGATAAGATCAAGTGAAAATCATGGAAGGACACAAAATAGCTAATGTAATAATAAATGTAAAGAAACAAGTATGTCAAAGGGAACTACAAGATGTATCACCTAAATTATTGCCTCTAGTGGGGTTATTCTCTTTTATACCTTGATACACAAGTGAACTATGATCCAATAATGTCTCATTATGAACAAAGATGTTATATAGCGATGGCATTATGAATGCAGTCTTTAGAGACATCACATTTGCTTACCTTTGAGGTGTATCCTTAGATGTTTCTTTTATAAGTTGTCCTCATTTTGATTCTCTTTACGTACCTTTGTTTCTAATTTGTAAGCATACCACCATATATTGCTCCATTGATGTGTACTTGCATGTATACCTTGCCTTGATTTCAACTATGTGTGACATATGATGGGCTAGATGTGAATGTAATGTTGTCCACACAACCACTAACTTTGTCTTATCACTATCCTTGGAAGGGTCTTCTCTATCATAGTCATCAATATCCTCAACTTGTATCACATGCTTATTAAAAAATCATGTATTTATGCTTGAGTGTAATGTATCTACCAAATTATGTCCATGCATCCAATGATAGTCACAAAAATAATGATCATTGAAGTACTTTGGAACATGTCTAAATGTATTGAAGGTTTTATAGGAGGTATCTTGATAAGTTGTGCTTTTAAAGGTTGTTTAAATATCACATGTGGATGATCTCTCAATCTTGTAAATGTCTTTTTGTTCTCTATTTGTGGCTAAATGATGTGCTCATGTTGAATACCATTAACATAATGTGTGACCTCATTGCCATGTTGCTCATATTGGATAACTTAGGATAAACATATGGAATCACATGATAAGAATAGCCACTTGATGCTGAAATATTTATCACCTTACAAACACTTGGTAGGGATAAAATTGAAGTATATTAAGAAAGCATATACAATATCCATGAATGAAGTGTAAGAAGCATGATTCGGATCAAACCATAGTAACAATTGATCAACTAATGTTTCCTAAATGTGTGCATTAGAAACATATCATCATCATGTGCATAATAGATGAAGAACAAGTTTAACATGTAAATATACACCTCTATGATTTCATCTCTAGCACCACTAAATGCATAAATGAATGGGTCTCTAATAATACAAGTACTATAAAGCATAAGATCCAAAACATCATGAGATATAAAAACATTTTCATCATGTGTATTGATAAGATTTATTAGTGGAGAAGAATGATCATGATTTTCAACATCACGTGGTAAAAAAAGTAAATCATCATCATTAAGAAAGCAAGCATCATGAAGATCCTTATTAGATGAATGATCAAGAGACAAGAGGGAAACATCATTCTTAAATGGATGAACATCACCACATGTATCATAAACCCTAGATGTATCCATAGAAGTTAGGGATAAAGAAATAAATACATCATGGACATCATGAACTATACCATCGTCACATAAAGAAACATCATCAACAATAAATATTGTATCATTATAAAGAAAAGCATCCAAAAACATGTTATAGCATTGTAAGATATGAAGCATCAAATGTATAGAAAATAAATTAATCATTGATCTAACATCATATACATGCAAGTAAAATAAACCTATCAAAGCACATGTACATGTGTAAACACCATCAATCTCATCCTAGTTAGGATTTTAAAACAAGTGCATCATAAAAAACATACCTCTAACAAAGGGAGAAGAGAAGATCTAAAAAGAGAAAAACATAGAGATGCAATCATTATCTATCAAATCATCGTGATGGTCCATGCACAATAAGAAAGAAGCATCCATAGGTAAATCATGTGTTTTCATTTTGAAGGGAAACATGAAAGGATCTAATAATGAAGCACAAATCAAGATAGGGTGGGGATCCAAAAGGTGACAATAAATTAAGGTCCAGATTCTAAGTGAAGAACTATAAGCATGAGGATGGATCAAGTCTAAAAAATAATGATCAAAATCAGGACATAGAATTGAATTAGAGGAAAAATTAGAATATCTAACAATAAAGACTAGACATGTAAGTTATGCATTCACCAATTTATGTAGATATAAAAACACCCTCTTCAATAAATTAAACATCCTCTATAATAAATTATATGCGATAATGAGTTAATTATCAAGTACCTTATAAAATTAACCTAGATAAAGAGTGAAGTCTAGACTAGCACCTAAAACTGATAGATCTACAACTAAAACTAAGATAAAATAACTAAAATAAATGCATACCTTGAAGCCAAAGAAGAGAGTGATCTAACTATGAGAGAACATAGATACTTTGAATTCAACATTGGATTTGGAAATAGAACAATGTTATGAATGTGCTATGTGAAATCTAGAACTACATAGACGCTTAGATCAAGGTTGAAAGGGCAACTCTAAATTTCTTAAGGGAAACCTTGACCATTTTGGGTGGCCTTGACCCTTTTTGGTGGCCCTAAGATTTGAAAATTAGGTTTCTAGTACCTACAAAAGTACACTCGTGTTTGTACCTTTAATTTCAAAGACTTGGTGGTGCTAAGAAGTGCCATGAGAACTTGTTATGGCAACGGGGAATCTTTGATACTTTCGTGATTACAATCAAGAAATGCATGCAATAGATGCATAGGTAGCTAACAATGATGCAATACACTTATAACAAATGATCAAGATGATACAATGGATCAAGTGTAAGGAGTTCCTAGGTAGTGGATCAAGTGTAAGAATTAGGGTTTTGGTATTTGTTTATGTATGATATTATGTAATTGTGACAACTAATGCTAAGATAGAGTTATGACAACGGTATTCCATGATTTTATATATTTTAGTGTATGACAAAGGATAATGATTGATGCTCTCTCATGATGGAAATGACTTAGGGGTGATGCCCCTTTATATAATTCATAGGTGCACAATTTGAACTTTTTGACAGGTACACCAATGTGTACCAATTTGACATTAGGTTAAGTTGGCCTAGGTCCACAACAAAACTTGAATTTGAAAATTAGGGGCCAAGGCCAAAGGGTGGCTCTAAACTAGGTAGAGAAAATAATGATACGAGAACTGTGACTTATCTGAGTGGAGATAAAATGGTATTTATGATTGTGAAAATGGAGTTTAGGTCAGTGAGTATGCCAAATTATGTAAAATCATGTGCTAGACCTATGCACTTAGGGCATACATGCAAAGTGTTGTAAAATGAGAGGGGAAAGTGCAATGGATGCACTTTTCACCTCTATAATAAAGAAGGCCAACATTTAATTTCTTCATTTAGAAATGTGAGGTTATTTTTATTGGAGCATCCAATTTTTCATGACCAATGTTGTGGTGATGTGCCCTTTCATATGTATAGGAATCAATGATTTACATCTTGAACATCTAAATGTGATTAAATTACATTATAGGTGTTGCTTTTATGAGACTAGGTATCTTGCACACAATGGAGCTTAGATTATAAGGTGCACATACCCTACCCTATTAAAATCTATATATGGATAACAATTATATATTTATTTACAAGAATATTGTTGATAAGGATATTGTAAAAAATTATATTAAGAATTCAAAAATTTACAAGAAAATTTCTATTTTAGGTTAAATTGTTATATAAGACCTAAAGTTATTTGGAGCTTCCATAGTGTAGTATTTTTTAGTTATTTATATATCTTATTTGAGATTTTTTAGAGTTGTGAAGTATTTTTAGCCGATAGGCTTTTATATGTGTGCATTACAGTGCTCAGAATTGTCTCACGCCGAAAAAACAATTCACGGTGGAAAATTTTCTAAATTGTCTGGTTATTCCTATCAGCGTAGTCCTTGAACCTCCTATGGGTGCAAGTGCTAGTTTATAGTCAATCATAAAAGTGTCACAAAGGAGGAATGATTTTTATAAAATCCATCGCTTTAATCTTCTCACAATAAATAGTGACCTCTTTTCTCATAGGTAAATATTTTGTAGCGTATATGTTTTATAAGGTTTCCTTGTCTCAATTATTACCAATGTTTATGTCATAGGAGTTTCCATTCTGTAGTATTTAGGTGAGAGATACAATGCTCCCATAGTCTATAATATTATTGTGTGAGTACTACGTTGAGTAGCATCCAACCATGTCATTAAAATTTTCTTAGTCATACATGATTGGGTTCTCGTTTTGTGTAAGTGCTACATCGAGTGCATAATTTGATGCATTAGTGAGAATCTCAAAGGGGTGCTCAATGTCAAGAATTATAAAAAAAAAAGTTTCCTGATCTCCTTAAACGTGCATTGTTGCATAGGTGTCCACTATAATGTCACTTTCGTGTGCATTATTTGTTTTAGTAACTAAGCAATGCATGAAAAAATTCAAGAACAAACCTATAATCAAAAGTTATAAGTCTGAGAAAGCTATGCTATTTAGTGATGTTGTATGGAATTGGAAATTTATATATCTTCTTGAATATATTTGGATCTACATGAATACATGTGTGATCAATGATATAACCAATATATTAGATTCACCTGAGCTGAAGGTGCACTGGTAGAAGTTGGCCTGCAACTTGTGTTGGTGCACAGTGTTGAGAATGCAGGTGACTTGCTCCATGTGCTCCTCCCAAGTCTTGTACAAGATTAGTAGGTCATCCAGGTAGATGATGATGTGGTCAAGGTGAAGGGTTGTAGCATGTTGTTCATAAAGTGCACAAATGTATTTGGCACACTAGTCAACCCGAAAGGTATTTAACCATTCATTCATATAATCTCTCATTAGTTTTGAACATTATCTCCCAAACATCTTCTAGATGAACTACTAGCTAGTTATTTCCAAATTTAAGGTCAATCTTGGTGAAATATTATGCAAGGAAAAGCTTAACTAAGAGGTCATTAATGCATGTCAGGGGATACTTGTTCTTCATATTGATATTTTTAAGCATGTGATAGTTGGTGAAAAGGGGTCATGTGTCATCTTTCTTTGGTGTAACAAATATCAGGTTACTACATGGAGAAGAGTTGGGTTTGATCTTGCTTTGATCAATCAACTCTTGGATCTAGCATTGAACTATATCATTCTCCCAAATAGATCTATAGTGTAGAGGACTATTAGGAAGATTGGATTCAAGAACCAAATCCACTCATTGTTGCACTACATAGTATGTAGGATATCCTTTCATTCTTTAAACAGTCCCATACCAGTGTATTACCTTGTAGAGTTATTGTTGCTATGACAAAATTTGTACGACTTTACAAAATTTTAATGTGTATTTTCTTTCTAGCATAAATCCCTTTGGATAAACCATGACAAGCATGAACTTCTACATGTGGGAAATGATCTTGTGGCATTATTTAGTAGATATCAAATCTACCTTAGGCTTCAATGAAGACTCTAAAAGGTTAAAGTAATGGTCATTGATATGAGATTTCCACTACTTTGGCTTTGCCTAGTAGAAACCATATCTATCATACACATATGGCCTCCCAAGTATAATCCCATAGAATTTGAATAGCGCAACATCACAAGTGACTATGTCTTACATGGGTTTGATTGCATACTTGAAAGTACACTAGCATCTTACTTGAATGTACTTACCTTGTTGCAACCATCCCAAAGAGTATGGATTCAAGTGCGCCTTAGTGGAAAGACTCAGGTGATTGAATACATGGTGCAAAATGATGTTATTTTGGCTTATGTTTCTAGTGATGACATGGAGTTATTACCTATTGACCTAGCATTTTGTGTGGAAGACATTATCATGTTCCTCTAATGTGTTGATATCCATGGTGCTAACCCTAAGATACGATGCCTTTGGATCAATCTCCTTGGCTTATACAGGATCTTATGTGGCTTGCATAACAAAAGATTTCTACATGCAATATTCAACATCACTGTGAGAAATGGTGCAATGACAATGACACTATTTATCACCTCATTGATTCTTCTTTCCATTTTCCTTGCTTGGTGTGGATAATATTGAGTCTTTGGAAATTCATGCAAATGATTTGAGCACTTTGTGTTGCTTTAGGGTGTTCTCATGTAAGGTGATAAAGCACTAATGTATTTGAGCACTTTGTATTGCTTTAGGGTGTTCTCATGTAGGTACATAGAATAGTCATGAAACTTATTTGTTTACTCTTCAACTAGTCTCTCCTTATGTTGTGCAACTATTAGAAATCCATGTACTCATCTTCATAATGTCCAAGGGCATAGTATCCCTCTTACAAAGCACTAATAAAGGAATACCAAGTTTGAATAGGATCAAGATCCTGAGTGTTTGCCACCAGTGTGACACTAAAATGGAAATATTTAACATCATGAAGGAAATTTTCTATTTATCACTAAAGTTGTTGACAAAGTAGTATACCTCAAGTTCTCAAATCTAATTATCCAATGTTGTGACATTAATCTTGCATTCAAATATTTGAATATCTAGATTAAATTCCACTATGAAAGGGCTTTGGTGTTGCATACGAACATGATATTTTGTGGTGCATTATGACACTCTAAGTGGAACCATAAGTTCATAAAACTACCCAAATTGCTCTCAATGTTGTGCATAGATAGCATCTTGAATCATCTTCTACACATATTGAGACATCCCAAATGTGCATTTTTTATCATTAGCCATTTTGCTCTTGCTATGGTGTCCATCTAGATATTCACAAGTTAAATTGAGTGGACAACCTTCCTTTTGTTTTTGTGCACATGTTTGTATAGGCATATGCAAAACACTACTTCGATACTAATGATTTGGGTGCCAAGTGGTTTAGGGGACAATCTTATAATAGTGAAAGATATAATTATAGAATATGTAAAGAAAAATAAAAAGACAATTAACTAATACACATTTGAATGCACATAAGACTTTAGTAAAACGTGTTACCTCTATTAGATGCATAATAAATAGGGTACAACAGATGAATATAAAAACTAAGGATGAGAAGGAATATTCTTGTAATCAGAAAGGGATGAATACATTAAACTAGTTTTCCTAGACTTCTATATCTCACATATTGTTCTATGATCTTCAATATGACGAGTCAACTGTCTATATGTGCAACATAGTTACATGAATGCTACAAAGAATCAATTATGGAATGGTTCATATTCCACAACCTTTTGGTTGTGCACCTATCAATAGTTGCACATCTAATGGTTGAATTTCCACATCCATGGTCTACAAGTGAATTGGTGTGCAAGTGTCATGTGTGCAAGATTGTTGACTACACAACTGGTCATCAAGTGTCACACAATAGACTATTAATGAATGCATGGTAGTGTGAGATGCCACAAATGCTATTGCTTATGTGTTTAAGCTAAGTACCATAGATGTCTAGGGAAGGTCCTTTGGAAGTTGTATGACTATTCTCAAATCATTCTTTCTATGTTCTTTTTTTCTTAAATATTCTTCCTAAGTCCCCTCTTTTGGAATCCAAACTATCTTCCCTCCCTTTGAACTAATTTTATCTTGCATCTCCTTGATGTAACTTTCACTTAACTCTCACGTCCTTATATCCTTCTCTTCCCTTATTTCTCATTATTGTTTGATCCTCTCATATAGAATCAATAGTTTTATGTAAGTTAAAAAAATAGGAAAAAAGAAAATGGATTGAGGTTGTGTGGTCAAGTACTAGCCATTTTTGGAAATGCTAAGATATAATGAATATTCATCAAGTAGACCACTTACAATTTTCTTACTCAAAATCATCAACTTACATGAATGATAATTTCTTCCAAATTGATGTTTTATTTGTTTGCATTTTGTTTATGCAATTGTACTATGGGGGCATTATACTAGTCATTTTCTTGGTTCGTGTTTTCTCCCCTTAATGACATTTTTATCATTAACAATTATAATTATCTTGCAAGAAAAAAAGAGCTTTTTCTCTTCTCAAATGTCTATGGAATATAATTTTAAAATTTCAATAGGTAAAAACACTGCAAATTAAGATTCTTTCACATAAAAATCAACTTGAACCAAGCTTGAAATTCAAAATTTGAGTTAGAATTTCTTACCATTTCATTTATAGATACACACATTAATATTTTTGATTGCTTATCAATTTTATTAGTTCCCAGTTAGAGGTAGGTTACATATGCATCCCTTGGATTTAATTTTTTTAGTTTTGAACCAATCAAATTCAAGAATTGAACCATTTTCACCCAAAAGTTTAATGTCTACCTTCTACAATTTTTTTTAGATATTATCAATATTCATTTCCCTTCTTTTGATTGGATGTAGTGAATTTTTCTCATTATAAATAGCATTATTGTGTATTTAAATATTCATAATAATTAAGCATCTAAATATATATCATGTTAAAGTCATTAAGAGGTATACACAAGCTTCAATATTTACATTATTGCTACTACAATGAATTTTGTCAAATATCTTTGTACCACATTTATTTGTAGCTACCATATTTTTTATAGGATCCACATATATTTCCAAGTGCCTTCCTTATCTAGGTGAGTTGGTGATGATAATTAAAGCAAAACTCAAATTTTCAATGCTAGTTTAATATAAAATCTAGTGTAAACTTTATATATCTAGAAGGTAGTGGCCAATTACAATGGTAAGAAGGGTTCTTTTCCATATTACTCCTTGTGTGATTTCAATTTTAGAGAAGGAAATTTCTCTATTGATGCTACTAAAAAATTTAGTTATTTGTTGTTATTAATCAAGCTAGTTAGGTGCTTCCAATTAGTTGTTGCCATTGAATAAGTCACTCATCTTGTAAGAATATTCCGACTCATACTTTGAATATAGACAAATATAATATCATGTAGCACTAATAAACTTTATTTTGGAGAGAAATTTAAAAAATATTAAAGGCTTTTTATATAATTTTTAAGAGAATTAAGTTTTATCATGTCTCCTTTTGCCACTAATCTCAACATCATAATATGAATTCTGGTCACTTCCTTGACGTCCCTTCAAAAATGATGGTATTGATCCTATGGCACTAAGACCTTTGGATAAAAATCAAGAAAATATTAGAGGGATGTCAAATAGTACTTATACACCAATTATAACATTTAATTGTTATAAATGTAAATAATTTACATATATAGACTTTCATAAAAAAAGAATAGATATACTTTTTGAATTGCTTATTTTGCTCCTTTATTATACATTGTTTTTGCTTCTCATATTGTAAGATTATATCTTTTCATGCATACATTTTGAGAAGAAAGCAATTTGGAAACTATTTAATATACATCTTTAGAAAGTTTGATAGTTATTGATGTTGTTGTAGCTTCATAGGAACAATGAAGAATAAGAGCTCATTTTTTCTCAATTTGATGAAGTTTTTTTGGGCCTACAAATAAAATAAACTATATATGGGATGAAATCTATGATTTGGAGAAATACTTACCTATATTATATCAACAAATTCTACAAATATCTAATCCTTTAGTTGAGAACAATTGGTTTGTAGGTTGCTTCCAACACAAAGTAATGTGTCACCTATGCTCTTGTTTTGTATTAGACATTGTGAAAATTTATTCGTACAATATGGGAACTCATTTCAACAAACTATCATCTATATATCAAAGCTAGCAATATTTTTTTCTGTATGTTTTCCTCTTCTAATAAAATTAATCCTCTATGCCACCTATGAAAAATTCTTTGCTCCTCCACTTTGTGGGCACCTATGTTAAGTCTGATCCACTAGAGAGGTGAGCATGCCTCCCTACTAACCATCTCTTCTACTGAGTATTTATAAATTATGCTATGAAGTCTATGTTTATCTAGTGTGTATATGTAGCTCCTACCACATCCTAAACCTCCCTTGAGACAAAAGCTATTGCATGCTCAACATTCTCAGTCATCTACAATTACATCTTATCAGCACTATGATAGACAACGATATAGTGAAATTATTTATTACTTACCCATGAAAGCTAGTGGAGACTAAGAAGAGTGACAAAAATGTAGGTTTTTTGTGAGAATATACATTTGAAATGCTATCTACACACAAAGGCTATATAAAGTAAGATATTTCATCCACTTGATTCCTATTATCACCATCGTCTTCATAGCCTTGTTGCGACATAGGCAACATTTGAAATAATTTCGTGAGCAACTTAGTAAACTTTAAATTCTTGCACCTTCCTCTCTAAAAGTAAGCATTTGAAATACTTAAATAATAACTTCTCAATATTCTAGCCAATAGCACTCCCTAATTGTGTTATCTTAACTATGCTTCATCAAACTTCAATCTCATATTTTCATAAATAGTACTCTGGAATTGGTTTCATAGCCAAAACCATTTTTATTTGCACTCATATAATTTCCAAATATCAATTTACTATAACAACACAACAATGCTTATTTATAAGCCATAATAATAACCAAGTGAAACTTAGTCGCTACCTAAGTTGAGAGAATTAAGAGCCTAATTAAAATCTCCACAATCACCCTTCATCACCAATACAAGGAGATGGATGCATCAATGGCATGTGTATGCTAGATCTTACACAAGACAACCACCTATCACTCATAAAGAACTAGCATGTTGCATGCAAGAACACTTCCACCATGTGATCTCACTTTTTTCACTTTTGACTAGATGAATCCATGTTTGTAAGCAATCATTTACTTTTACTTTCACACATTAAACTAAAAATTAGTTTGTCTTAATATACTTTTGCCTCATTAAAAATAAAATATTTAATAACCATCCATTACCAAAATATGTATTATTGTTTGAAACAAAATATATGTTGTTCTCTCCATAGATACTAGAAACACACATATAAATTAACCATCTATAGGGATCAACATCTATTTAAACAAAATGAGGGTTAATAAAGAATGAACAAATATAAAGAGGGTGACTTAATGATTTGTATTTGCTTTTTAAATATTAATATTTCTAAGTGGCCAAAATTAGTTATTAGAATTAAGAAAACTATACACTTGGAATAGAGTATTTTGGGATTTTAAACATTTTTAATAAAATAATAATAAATTTTAATGGAAATATTCAATACTAAGATTATAAGTTATTGTTTAAAAAATGTAAGGTAAATGCATCTCTTATAGAAATATATTTATGCTAATTAAATGATACAATCGATTAAATACATAATTAACTTAGATAAATAAGTTAAGATTAGAAATAATAAAATTTAAATGAATTTAAATGTGATACTTAACTAGATTGTGAATGTGAGAAAATGATGCAAAAGATGTCCAGAATCAATTTGCCACAATGTTGGATTCTTAGGGTTTGCTAATATGTTTGTCTTAGATTCTACAAAATGATTGTGTTTTGCTTTGGTTCAAATCCAAGCCTATGGAATTGGTCTCTAGAAGTGAAAACTTTATTTGATGTGCAAAGCTGAACCTATGCTCATGAGAACGAATTACTTGAAAATTGACTGAACTAGAATTTGCTTGCCTCAATGGTCTGGTATTCAAATTTTTCATAAGGACTAGCAATGTGGTAGGCATATTGATATGGTCATGCTTAATTCCTCAAAATCATACTTGCACCTTTATTATTACTTAAGAAGTTGAATTGATAAAGATTGGCACAAATCTAATTTAATTAGAGTGATCAACACAACATATCTAATGGTACCAATGCTAGTTTGTACACTAATACATTACATTTTAATTTTTTTTTTTTACATCTATCTCTTTTTCTTTTTTTACAATTATTTCTTATGAAATGTGCTCATAACATCAAAACAATGATGCCACATATAATGTGTTTTGTTATGAACATAACACCCTCTTAAATTGTATACTTGTGCTTGTAAAACATTATTTATACCATTTCAAATAATCTATAGTAACTAAATAATAAACAATAACTATATGTGTATATCATTCACCTTGATCTATTTTTATTTAACTTTAATGAATGTTTACTATTTTACAAATTCCCCTTTTGTTAAACCTAGATTTCTCCTGACCTATTCTCATTTTTTCCTACTTTTGTGTGGACAATATTAAATCAACTTTATTAACTTATTAAATCAATTTAAGGGGTGAATTAGATACCTTAAGAACCTCTATATTTCATTTTGTCCTTCACAAAGGCTCTCTCTTAGAAAAGCGATCACAACCCTATGGAATTTCAACTCAAAGGCCACTTGATTTTCACAATGATAGATCACAATAATGAATAAAGTGACGCATCGATGTTAAATTCAACATATTTATTATGCTTGGCTTTGGACCAATTTGCACCCTCGATGTAGCAACATCAAACATAAAACATTGAGTGCAATAAGTGATGAGGGCAACAAATGTTTGCATTGTTATAGGCATTGCCAAAATATCAAATGTAATCTTCAAGTCTCTATTTTTTAATCTTTAAATATTTTTACCATTAGATATATTTTAATCAACAATACATTATCCACGTTTCATTTCAATATGAAAATGACCATAGTCCACTACCTCTCATTTATATTCACCATTGTTTAAGGGAGAGAGTGAAATAATTATCTTTTTTATAGGGATTACATATGTATGAATGTATGCATAAGAGAGAAAGTGAATGAAACTTAGTTTCAAACTACCATCATGGTTTTCCAAACACGATATTCATTCCATGTACATTGGTTAGCTTGTATAATATTGTTCGTAATGGACATCCCCACTCAAAGTATTTTGAGAGCCCTAAAACAACTTTGAATGATTAATTTAATAAACAAGTAAATTTAAGTTAATTTTATTAAGAACTATATAATATTTAATTCAACAATTACGTACAATTTGCATGTAACACTATTTTATTTACAATGAATCAAATTCTAAAGTTCTTCTAGGATTAACATTGTCATAGAAATATCAAATATGTCGCTCTGCAACTTTCCTGCCTTTACACTATTTGAACTTGCTTTGCTCATGGTGGCCGTCAGCCCTGGGGGCCCCCTACTCTCCCTCTGGGCCCTCAGGTGGATCTTGTTGATGTTGGTATTGCCTCAGTCAGCACTCACGGGCACAAATCTCCAGTCTCAGGGTTGGATCCCAAGGCTTGGAAACAAGCATTACTAGGGGAGACTAGTAGGCCTGTCGAAGATTTTGCTGCCCTAGTGCGGTTAGAGCCTGTGAATGGAACAGACTTCTAGATCCCAGATTTGATGATGGATAAAATAACCTCAGCCTTGGAACTATCTTTGGTAGGTTTAAGTTCCAAGCCTTAAGGCCCAACATAGACATGGTTTGACGTAAGGTGGCCTCAAGATGACACCTCAAAGGAAGCATGGTTACAAGTGCCATGATAGGTGGCCTCTTCCTTTTTAAGTTCACTGCCAAAGAGGACTTGATAGTGACTTTTGCTGGCGGCCCCTGGCTGTATGGCAAACACAATCTCTACTTAGGGCGTTGGAAACTAGGGTTTTATGCAGCTATGGAACTCAGTGGGTCGGCCCCGGTCTGGGTTAGGATTCCTGGACTTCCGCTGGAGTTTTGGGATGAGGAGATCTTCACATGGATAGGGAACTCTTTCGGGCGCTTCATCGCTCTGGACAACACTAGACTAAGCATAAAACCAGGTTGATGTTTGCTAGATTCTGTGTTAGTGTAGATATTCATAAATCTCTACCTAATACCATTAACTTAAAGTCTAAATATGGTAGCTGGGAACAACTCCTGGTGTATGAGAATGCTACCACTGTTTGCCAAAACTGTTCCAAAAAAGGGCACCTTATCAATGAATGTAAAAAAATAAGGACACAAAAAGATAAAGAGGTCTTAGAGGAGGAAAATATTGTGGAGGAATACCCGTTTAAAGAGTACTTGCTTGATATTATCAACTCCCCTCTCATGAAAAAGCAACTGGACAAGGCCTAGGCACAGGGAGATCCTGAAGTTGAACTTCCAATGTCAACCACTGAGACCTCTCCTCTACCTTTGTCTCATATTCACAGGGATTCTGAAGCTGAACAACTGACTCAGCAGAAGGACACTTCCTTGGGTTTGGTTGAGACAGAAGATGGGGAAATCCTAACCCCCAATGAAAAGACTCCCAAGCCTCGGAATGTTGGTTCAAGTACTAAGGTGTTTGCAGGAGGACAGTCAGCAGGTTCAGGTACTAAGGTATTTGAAGGAGAACCGATAGCAAATCAGGAAAGTACAAAGAAATTTATTCTCTCACCCACAAGGGATTTATCTCCTGGGATTGGTCCTAGTAACTTTCAAGGGTGGATTACCCCCCAAAAAAAGGGGAAAGGCCACCATAAGAAGTCAACGGAAGTGGGGACAGAAGGAAAGGCGGGTAGACTGTCTTAGAGAGAAACCAGAAACAGAGAAGCAACCAAGGAAGTAGCCATTGGGAGATAAAGCACACTAGAGGCTATCTCCAGAAGACCATGTAAATGAAGGTCATCTCATGGAATGTGAGGGGGCTAAATAGTCCTTAGAAACAGCTCATGGTTAGGAGCTGCATTTTTTACAACAAGGTGGATATCATCATGCTCTAAGAGGTTAAGATGTCTGAAGATAACTTTAAAAAGATAGCTAATAATATCTGGCCCATGGCCGACTACATTATCAGCCCTTCCACTGGGCGTCAAGGGGCCTGGTTACTATGTGCAACAAATATAACATTTCGGGTTGTTACTGCTTGCATAGCAAAAACAACTTGGAAATTAAATGCACTATGAATAAGAAAACTTGGAAGCTGATCAACATATATGCCCCCAATACCAGGAATGCCAAAAAGGAACTGTGGGATGGCATAATCCCTAAAATTAATGCTGAGAGAAGGACTTTGTGGTTACTAGGAGGAGATTTCAACACCCCTCTTTTCCTCTCGGAAAAATCTAGGGGCAACACAGACTACTCAGATAACATAGTGGACCTGGCGGACTTCCTCAATCAGACTGGGCTTATGGATATAGAGGTGAATAATCAACTCTATTCTTGGACCAACAGAAGAAGGGGAGACCAGTTGATCCATGTGAAGCTGGATAGAATGCTTGTCTCTTCTAATTGGGATGTGGTGCAAAATTATATCCTTACTACCCTTCCTCGCACCATCTCTGACCACAATGCCCTCCTCCTTTCCTAAACTGATGGTGCCCTCAAGGGGCCATTCCTGTTTAGGTACAAAATTATGTGGGCCTCTCACCTAGATTTTAGAGACTGCATTGTTGGTTGGTGGAGTATCCTGGTGCATGGATCTCCTATGTTCAGACTCACCCAAAAATTTACCCATGTCAAACACAAAGTTAAAGGATGGAACAAATTCTGCTTGGGAATGTGATGAACTAGAAAAAACACATTACTGACAGCTTAATGGAAGTTCAAGACAACATGGCCAAGGGGGATGCTAGTGAGGATACTTTTAACATGGAAGAGGCTCTGCTAAAAAACCTTAAGGACATCATCAGTAAAGAAGAGATTTTCTAGAAACAGAAGTCTAGAGTTCAATGGTTGAAGGAGGGAGATAAGAACTCGTCTTTCTTCCACCAGTCAGCCATGAAGTACAGAAAGAGAAACATAATCACCAAGCTACTTGATGAAAACAACAGGGAAATTCTCGAAGACAAGGAACTGGGAAGCCTAGCCTCCAACTACTTTAGAAACTTCCTGGCGGAGCATAGAAACATTCCTGACAAAGGTCAGGAAGACAAGATGTTGGACAATATTCCCTCTATCCTCTTGGAGAAAGATAACTGTAGGCTTCTGAAGATTTTTATTGAGGAGGAAGTTAGGGCGGTTATGTTCTCTATGGGGGCCTTCAAAGCTCTGGGCCCGGACGGGTTTCCACCAGCCTTTTTCCAAGAATTCTAGGAGATTGTGGGTTATGATGTCACAACTCTGGTCAAGGACTTTTTCAGGACTGGAAAAATCCTTAAGCAGATCTTGATGCCACCTTCATTGCGCTTATCCCCAAGAAGAGTATCACGGAATCCATGGCTGACTTCTGTCCTATTAGCCTATGTAACACCATTTATAAGATTATCACGAAGACTCTGGTCCTTAGACTTCAACCACTCCTGGACAGTCTTATATCTGATTGCCAGAAAGGTTTTGTCCCCTATAGACAAATTATGGATGCTGCAATATCCACCCATGAGACCATTCACTTGATGGACAAAAGTAACAATCCAAGCATGGCTCTTAAATAGGATATATCTAAAGCCTATGACATAATCTCTTAGGATTTCCTGTTCAAGGTCCTTAGGAAGTTCGGGTTCCAAGACATAATGCTTACTCTTATAAAGGAATGTGTCACCACTGTCAAGTACTTGGTCCTGGTCAATGGCACTCCTCAGGGGTTCTTTGATGCTGCTAGGCATCTCAGACAGGGATATCCCCTTTCTCCCTACCTGTTTATAATTATGGCAGAGGTCCTGGGTAGAAACATCCTTTACCACCTTGATAATCATACCCTCAGGGGGGTCAAAGCTGCATCCACCTTGGGACCGTCTGTTGTTCAACATCTTGTTGATGATAACATGCTCTTTGGGGCAGATTCAGTGGTTGAGGCCAGAAGATGGAAAAATTTGCTGAACACCTATGTGAAAGTTTCTGGCCAGTGCATTAATAATGAAAAGAGTAATATGTTCTTCTTCAACATTGACTTGGAGCTACAAGATAAGGTGAGAAACATCCTAGATTGCAACAAGGCTAATCTCTCGGCTACCTACCTAGGTCTGCCCCTCACAGTCAAGGAAGTGACCCTGACTTTCTGTAACATTGTTCTGGAAAGAATCCAAAAGAAGATGGAGGGATGGAAAGGTAAACTCCTTAGCCTGGCAGGCAAACATCAATTCTTGAAGGCCTCGTTGCAGGGTATCCCCACTTATTTTCTATCCCTCTTTAAAATGCCCAGATACATGGCGGAGAAATTGGAGAAGATCCAGAGAACCTTCTTCTAGACTGGAAGTTGAGGAAAAGAAGAGGATCTCGCTAGTTGGGTGGGACAAAGTCTGCTTGCCCAAATTGCAAGGGCGATTGGGAATCAGAAAAATCTAGGTGATGAATAAAGCCTTACTTGCCAAGATAGGGTGGACCTTCCTTAAGGAGGAGAAACACTGGGTGCAGATTATGAAAGCCAAATACCTACAAAATGGGGATAAATTAGGGGTTATTGATAGAGAAAGCCTTCCCAAAGGCTCTATTATCTGGAACAAAATGATCAAAACCAGAAGCACTTTGTCCCAAGGCATCAAATGGAAGCTGGATAAGGGAGATAAAATCAGGTTCTGGGAGGTCAATTGGCTCGAGGAGGGACCCCTGTCTAACAGGAAGAACAATACCGCTAAGGAAAGAGTTGTTAACCATTTTGGGAGCTTGGTTAGCAATTTCATTACTAGCCAACTCCACAACCAAAGGCGGTGGAAGAATCTCTCTTAATGTTGGAGCAATAATCAACCTAAGAATCAGGAGTGTCAAGCGCTACAAGTGGAGTTGAACAATTATAGAATTTTGATATTTCCTAGGGAAGATGAAATGCTCTCGGGGCAGGATCAAAAGGGGATCTTCTCAGTTAAATCAGCTTACAACCTACTAACCACCAATGGTCAGGGGAGTTGGTTTTGGAAGAGTGTCTGGAACAACAAGTTGATCCCTAAAATAAACTTCTTCTAGTGGTCTATTGCGCATAATAAAATCCTTACTACCGATAACCTCAATAAAAGGGGTTTCCAATTGGTCAATAGATGTTTTCTTTGCCTAAAAGAAGAAGAGTCCATTCAACACCTTCTTTTCCATTTTGATTTTTCTAAAGAGATATGGGTAAAAACTATAGAGAAACTTAACCTAGAGTGGGTCTTCCTTGAAAACTTAATGGATTTCACCCAAAGCTGGCTTACTTCTTTCTCTCACCCAGGGATTAGAGAGCTTTGGACACAAATTCCCCCACACCTGGGGTGGAGTGTGTGGAAGGAGAGGAACAATAGAATATTCAGAGAAAAAGCTAGAACTGCTAATGAGGTCTTTTACTCCTTTAGCAAGTTGGTCTCTAAGAACACGTCCTCCAACACTCTTCATGAGGCCGAGAAACACCCTACTCTGATGGAAGTAGGGATAGCCAAGAATTAGGGACTGACAACGGACATGACCAAGATTGACAATTCTGGAAAGATGGCCAGACAAAAAACCCTCTAGAGACCCCTCCCATGGATTGGATCAAACTTGATTTCGATGGAGCTAAAAAAAGAACACTGGGCTGGCCAGTGGTGGAGGGATTTTTAGAGATAGTCAAGGTGTGTTCATTGCTGCTTATGCGGGGTTCATCGGCATCTAGTCTAATAATGTGCCAAAGGGATTGGCCCTGTTGTAGGGGCTCAAATTGCTCACTCTATGATAGTGGACAAGTTACAAGTGGAAGGTGATTCAAAAATTATTATTGAGGTGGCTCTTGGCAAGTCCAACAACGGTTGGAAGCTGAAGGATATTACGGATGACATCGTCTGCTTACTGTCTGGGTTCAAGCAGATAGAAATTGGGCATGTGTACCGTGAAGGTAATAAAGTGGCGGATGGGTTAGCTAACCTTGGGCAGAGCTTGGACACATGGAGATGTTGGAAAAGAAAGAATAATTTACCTGTTTAGATTCAAAACCTTCTTGGAAAGGAGCAAAGTCCCTCTCTAGGTCTGTCATGTTTGAATTTATAAACCCTTGTATCTCCTGGCCTAGGGAGCACATTAGGCACCATATGGGATCTCGTGTTGATTGCCATCTGGATTTGAGGACTAGTGATTTGGGTAGTGTGATGACTGCAAGCCAGCTTAGACTTGTCAAAGATTTTGCCTGCCACCATATGAAGGATTGCCCTCACATCTGTCAGATGTGGAGGCCTAAGGAGGGGTCTCACATGTCCAAGCACATGAGCAATCGAGATATCAACTCGACGACTCTCTGCAGATCCTCTAATTATGATCAATTAATGAAAATTAATCATGAAAGGAAAGGGAATGCTCATTCACATATTGTGAATTTAAGAAAGTATGCCACCCCCAACGGCCGAAGAGACACTATACTCATTAACTCAAGTGTGATTATTGGTATGCGGGATATTTTTTGTAGATTGAAAATTTCTAAGTTAACCGCTGTTTATTTCATTTCTAGTTTGTTTGCTCAAGATATTGGTGCAAGCTAAAAATTGGCACATTTGTCAAGAGGGAGGGGTAGCTTCCTATCTGGAATGCCTGCAAGGTCACGACAAAATCCTCTCAATGTAGTTCCTACATTCATTGGAGGGTAGATGGGTCAAGGTGGGCAGTGTGGGGTTTGAAATCTCAGAGGAAGTGATAGGAATGGTGATGGGTATGTCTACAGATGGTATCAAACATAAGAAAATGAGCAAATTCTTTGACCTGGAAGGTATGGCTTTATTTCTAAAGAAAGGTGAGGTCTTACACAGTCTGTAGGGAGGGTTTGATAGATAAATATTGCCAAAACTATGGGATGAGGTGTGCCACATGATTACAAAATACTTCACTCTCTAAGGTAGATTCAGACACTTTTTCCACTATCATTTTGGTCTGCTAAATCATTTTTGTTGTAGCAAGTTGATTAGTTTTCCTTTTTACGTGTTGTCATCTCTAGAAGCCTCGATTGTGTCTACAATTGAATAGCATGCCATCGACCCTAACAGGCCCCTCATCCCGCTCCATCATGGGCTCATCTTCAGACTTTATAAATTCCATTTAGCCCTCTGCCCCCCTAAAGCCCTCACGGCTACTAGGGTTGATCCTCCTTTGTCATCCTACTCCAACCCTCATAAGATTAGCTTGGTGATAATGACTGAAATCACCCCGGAGAAGTATGCCAAATCCCTCAAGTCTGGAAAGAAAAAAATACCACGGGTAAAAGCCCTGAGCCCAAGACTAGTGACCAGACCCCTAAGACCTCTGCTAAGACTTCTGTCAAAAGAAAGATTTTATCCAGTGATTCCTCCCATGAGACCCCACAGAAGAAGAATAGGGTGAGTTTGGAGGGGGGAAGTGGTATGGACAATGAGAATAAGGCTAAAAATGTTTCTGTGGTGGTGGAGGAGGTTAGCTCTGAGGAAGGTGATGGAGGGAGTGACAACGCTGGTGATGAGGAGTTTTACATGCATGAAAGTAAACCCCGAGTGCCATCGACCAGAAGGTCGACAAGGCTTGCAAATAAGCCTAGTCCTATTCCCCAAAAGAAGGTGATTACTGAGATGGAGGAGGATGTTGAGGACCTAGAGGGTGTTGGTATTTCTGATGACAAAAACAACAAAGTTGATATGATGGTGGCAGAGGTTGAACAGATGGGTGGGGAAATTTCTATCAACAAAGAGAACAAAAATGAGACGGTGGAGGTCGAAGCTGATGACGACCCTAGTAATTTTCCTGAGCTCAATGTCCAGGGGTCTGACTCTATGAGCTCGAAGAAAGTGGTGAAGGAAGTTGGCAAGAAGAAAAGAGGTGATAAGAAAATCATCAAAGACAAGGAGATAGAAGCCCTCTTTGTAAGATTCACTGAGCTGGAGAGGAAGTTCAAGATTCTGGCCAAGTTCTCTGTGAAAGTCATGCATCGGTCAGCCACTACTCTTACGGTCATCCAAGATGTCGAGCTTACAAGCCACGGTATGAAAGATAAAGAACTCAAGGAGTACCAGGATCTCTACTAGTTCTTGGCTGAAGATTGGAACTAGTTGTTCAATTAGCTGTTGGGGGCTTTTTCTGTGCTTTTGGTTGTTGATCTACTATTGGTCTGCTTTCGATCTTTTGTGTCCTTGTCTAGGGTTTTTTTGGCTGTTTCTTTTTGGTTGGGTCTTTTTCTCTTTTATGGAAATTTGATGGTAATTTGGTGCGCCTTTTTGGCTGATGTTTAATGGGATCGTCACCCTTTTTTGCCGCTTAATATATCAAAAACATTGTCATAGAAATGAAATAGTAAGCTATGATATTATAACATGATGTAAACCACAGCTTTTGACAAACCCAATTACCACTACCCTTCAAGGTATACTTAAGAAATGATCGCTTGACAATTTTATAAAAACCGTGGCGAATCCACTACAAAGAAGCATAATATCCTAGGCATTTTTTTATATTAGAAAATTAAATTTTAGAGTGGATGACAATATTTTATCCTTGTACCATTTTTTTGCAATTTAGTGACTATTTTTTTCTATTAATATTTAGCTTTTATGGTGATTAAGTGTCTAAATTTCCTATTAATACATGATTGTTAAACAAAGATGTTGAAATAAGGCAAGTATAAAAGAAAAAAATAGCTCCAAATTTTTATATACAATAGTTTGATATATGTCCATCTTAATGAATTAAAATTTCTAACTCAAGGCAATTTGGTTTCAAGATTAGGGAAAAACTAACAAATCTAGGCAAATTGGGCACTTCTAAAGAGCCCAAAAACAACTAAATTTGGGAGGTAGAAATGAAAAAAAATAGCCATATGACGACATATAGCCACTAAAAAATTCCTTGCTACCCCCACTTCTAACCACAATTTCAATCAACTAATCATTAGATAAACTATACACAATATATCTCCTATTTAAACTAAAAATAAAATTACAACTCACCAATTATTTAATCTCTTCCAATCAAAATAGTACATATGAATTTAAACAAATATATTATTTAGATGTGTGTTAATATTATTTTTATAAAAACTCAAAAACTTAATTAATATACTAAACTCTATTATAGACCTCAAACCAAATTCAAATCATGTAAACATTCAAATCCATCTATCTATAACGAAGGTAAAATCAATGAAGCTTCTCTCTAAATTATTCAATATAAGAAATGGACCCAAGGCATCAATCATCTAAGTTTTTGAGAACTATAATTTATATAGCTGATTAGATAAAACAAAAACTCTATTAATATATGGAATCACCGGCCATTAGTTGCTTTCAACACCAACCAAAACTTTGTAGAATTCGCCAAAAAGGGCTCCATAAGGGGACAAGAATATAGACTATGATTAATGAAGGGCGTTTTATTGACTTTATAATCATATGTCTACCATCTTGTCTAATGTGGATGTCAAAGGCTACATTTAAATTCGCACTTGTATATTAAAAAATTGGATTGATTATCAATGATAATTTTAATATTATTAGACTTTTCTTCATTTTAGTCTTACCATTAGACTTTTGTATAGAAGCGTATTTGTTTAAAGAAATTACATGGATTTGAAACATGTATAGTAAATGATTTTAAAATGAGGTTATATTCTAGTTTAAGGTTTGATTTTAAATATACACTTTATAATTTTTAAAAATATAGACTTATGATTTATGGTTAAAGATTTAATTCTTAAAGATTTTTTAAAATTATGTTTAACTTTTATATAAATTTATAAATTAATAGTATATAATTTTATTTTAAGTTTTTTTAGTAAACTGTAGTCTAAAGGTTGCTCCGAATATTTATCATAATAAAATTTGCATTTGTTTTGGACATCTATATGTTACATGTCAAACCAGGATAAATGCAAAACCCTGGTGACCCCTTAACCTAATAGCTTTAATACATGCTTGTCAATACTCCCAAGCAAGCCAGGACAAGACAGAACCCTAGAATAGACATATAAAACTTTGAATCATATCTATCCCAGAACATTATCTTGATCTAAACTATTCAAAATATCCATGGCAAAGGCCACATGATGCGATAGGAAAGAAGGCCTCACATTGTCAATTACCCAACTATGAGTTGGTGCCTCCACACCCGAATCTCAAACACATACCAAACAGACATTTGCCACATAATTTGTGTTGATTACCCGACATTCCACTTAGTCATAATGAAGAGATTGAAGGTCATGACAATTGGACTTCGTTATGGTTGGTTCGATACCGTCAGCCACTAGATTGGCGAGGTTGTATGCCTCAACATTCGCTTCACGATATGTGTGATTGGCTATATGATCTTCTAACTTAGATATCAAATTGAGTGCTATATCGAGTAAAGCTTTTAACTTCCAACCTAGTTATGTTCTTCTTCTAAGAGCATTGATGACTAACTTCAAGTCCCCTTCAATTTCCAACTTAGCAATTCCAAGCTTTAGACAAAATCTCACACCCAAAATAAGGGCTTGAAATTCGGCTTGATTATTCATTCCTTTGTGAAGTTGCCTGGAGGCCCTATAGATAACATGACCATTCCAATCATGAATAATGCACAGAGCACTGGAAATGTTGGGGTTGCCTCTTGACGATATGTCAAAATTTAGTTTAAACCACCCAAATTGTGGAGGTTGCCACATTGCCTTGATACGATTGATGCGGGACTCAACTCCCCCAGCCTCGTTAACAGGGGGGTTTTGTTTTAAGTTTTGATATTAAGTGTTCATTTATATATTGTGTAGTGTTATTAAATTGTATTTAAGATAATAATTAAACAATTGATTATCTTTGATATGCTTTCAATTGTCAATTTTTTAAAAGTGATTTGAATCTAATGTAAGAATAAGATCGGATGGCCCATCTTGCATGTAAAAAAAAAGAAAATTAATGTTAGTAAGTGAATAATAGTCCATTGACATCTATTTAGTACATATGATATGAATATTTAAACCCTAATATCTAAGGCCTTAATTCAAAAATTTAAAATCTAGGCTCTCATAAAACAAAGTTTAAACAATGACAAAAGGATATCAAACCATTTGAAAGTGTGTTTATTAAAAAGATTCTTTGGTCAGCAAGAATTTTGCCTTGACAATGGCCATACATAGCTCTAGCCTAGATTTACATACAAATGTTTGTATATGGCCACAAAAAAACCAAAGGCACTCAACTAATTTGGTTGATAGGCCATTCTATATGTACACACATCTTGTAACTACCAAAATTTTGGTAGTCCTAAATTTTTGGTCGTCCAAAAATTTAAAAAAAATTGGTTGTCCATATAAAACATGGAATTTAAAAAAAAATGAAACGCTTGAATTTCCAACTTCAGCTCGGAGCTCTTCCCATGTTTCTCTGTAACCGTCTTATCCTACTCTGGGAAGAACCAGTTTCTTTTCGATCTCTCTCGAAACTTCCTTTGGGATTTATAAATTTATCTTCCTGTCTTTCATTTAGGAAGCGTTACAGAGAAGAATTGAATGCCTTTAGCATTGCTCAAGGTGTGAATAAATCTAGAGGAATTAGGAGGGAGGGAGGTTCAGGCATGTAGCCCATGAGCAAAAAAATTCCAATGCAGCATCACTTTCAATGTATTGAATTTCAGTGTGCATTTTCTAGATGGTGGATTCATTGTTGTGTATACAGGGCATTAACAAGCATGTCGTTAACATAGATGGTTTAATGGCACTCAACATTGCCAGGGAAAACACTGAGCACCATGAATCTCACAAGATAATTGCAATTATGTGTAATTTATTCTTCTTAAGCGTAGGCCTTTCATGTCAAGTGCTCCAAAGGAGTATGGATATGTAACATCCTGCAATTTGGGGAAATCCCAGTTCCAAGTGCAGGGCCTGATCAGGTTTTGATTAAAGTTTGCACAACTTCTCTCAATCCTGTGGATTAGAAGATATGCCAATATGACATCCTGCGCAGCGTGGATGCCCCGTTTCTTGTATACTCAATTAAACATGTTAATTTATGGTTTAAATTTTGTTTTAGAGTTCATTAATTAGAAGTACATAAATTATTCCTTTTTTGTTGATGATAATTTTTAAAATTAAATTTGTTATCACAGGCGGTGTGAACAGCCCAGTGATCCAGCTGGCAAAACATGTGTTTGAAGCTTTTAGAATTGTTTCCACGCCTGGCACGGGAAAAGTGGAGTATGTGAAAATCTTGGGGCAGATCTGGTGGTGGATTATATGACGCGGAGCTATGAGCAAGTAGGATGAGAAATTTGATTTTGTTTTTGACACCATTGGTGACTTTCCAAATTATTTACAATATTAGTAATAGTGTTAGCAATGGAGAATGTGTAGGATTATCAGATGCTTTACCAAAATTTGGTAGTCATCGTCGTCCAAAAATGGTCGTCCTTCAATTTTCTAAACTTCAAAAAAAAAAAATTGGTCGTCTGTGGTAAATATTTATTTCTCTGGTCGTAGTGCTTAGTGCACATTATGTTCGAAAAAGAAAAGAAATCAGTATAAAATAGAGATGCGTGACTAAAGAGACATGTGGCAGTTGTTCATGGTGGCGGTTTCCTTTTCTTTAGCTCCCCGATTCAACTTCTTCTTGCCCTCTCGGTGCCTTTTATCTCCCAATCTTTTCCAAGATTTGCCTTTATTTACACCCTAGCATCAGTCGATTACTCTGATCATTTTTTGGAACGCCAGAGATCATGGAAGATTTATTCCCTGATTTCTTGTAACGCCAGAGATCATGGAAGATTTATAGTCTGCGCCCTTCTAACACATCACTTTGTCTACCCTCAACTATAAATTGAGTCCACTCCTATGATTTCTGCTGTACACAACAGAACGAGAAGGAAAAAGATGCGTGTATATCTCAGATTAACCAGAAATTAGAGTGTTTATGTATAGGATTTCATTGATAACTAGCGATTGGAATCAACAAATGTATAAGTGCCCAGTCATATTCAGGGGCAAAATAGATACCTAACCCAACCAGTCTCAGATTCGCCACAGCATATTAGCCATTTTGAAGATACCACTACTAGATCTGAACCATTTCATGATTGATATTACAAGGAGAGGTGAAAGCAACGCGTCAGGTTAGACCGAGCCACTACAGTCCTGTATATATGTCACTCAATAATTTGCACTAATATTGAAATATGATGTTGATATTTGGTAACGAGTCCTCAATAATTACTCTTTCTTTGGCAGTCAGAGTATTGTGATTTTGTAAGAATTGTCATTCAACATTACTCTCAAACCTGGAAGGTCAGTTGTAATTGATGTGTTGACTCTTGGAAATTTAAATTGATATAATAATTGTTCAGATATGTTGTTACTTATTCTATATGTCGTAAACTACTGTGGGAAATGCTATTTTATGCATAGATATTCATGTCAGAATTGATTTCAATTGTGAGTTGGTCTTGACTATTAATCATGTGAAGTTGTCTACATCTAGAAGAAGAATGATAAAAAAAACTTATACGAAAATATGTGGCATCAACTAGTAAACCTTGGTAAAAGTTGACACTTTTCAAAATTGTTTCATCGTGTGCCTTGGCAATATAACTTATAACCTTTTATCTATTTAGATATTAACATCAACCTGCTTATATATTTTTTTAATATACTTTCTTGGTATACTACAAGTGTTAGTCAAGCTTACAACTAACAAGCTTACATTGACTCTTTGGCATTTGGCACTTGATTCCTAGACTTAGGCCCATAAGACCATTGGCTTGTGGCTCAACCGTTGGATTAAAGTACATTAAAAAAACAAAATAAGGGTTTAGTGTGAAGACATTGAAAGTTTTTGGTTGGTTTAGGGAATAAATGTATATGCAATGTGTATGTGTCCTTCCAATTTGTTTTCTATTTAGATATAAGTGTTTTCTAACTTATAGTTAAATTTTAGATTTCATTTAAATATAGTTATAATTTAAGTTATATTTAATTTAGAAAAGTGATCTTTAATTCTATTTAATTTAAATTATATTAAAATTATATTTTATTTAATTTAAAAAGTTAATTTATTTTGTTATTTTTTAAATTGTTTAATTTTCATATTAGTGCAAACAATTTTGAAATTGTTTTGGAGTGTAGAAAGAAGTCAAAGGTAAATATTTTTTGTTAATTTTAATTTAATATTTATTTATATTAAACTTCTTTACTACATTTTTTTCTTATATTTCATTTTTTTTGAAAAATTAGTATAAATTTAAGTTAATTTTATTTTTAAATTAACTTAAATTTAGGTTAATTTGAATTAATTTAATTTCAAATTAAATTTAATTTTTAATTTAGATTTTATAAAATTTTAAATTTTGAATTTAAATTTTTCTTTTTTTTTAATAAAATTTAAATTAAATTTGTTTAATATTTAGATATGGATCATTGAAATGTATTTGAACATACACAAACACACTCCACATAAAGTGATAGTTTAAGTACATTCATACACAACAGAAAATGAAAATGAATGTCACGGTACTTTCAAACATATACACACAATGCCTAACAAAGTTAGTTTAAACTCACACACACACACACATGCACTTCAAACAAAGTGAATGCCAAAATTAACTTTTCACACACACACACACACACACACACACACACACACACACTAGACAAAGTGAATGATAAAATTTACTTTTCACACACAACCCATGCACTTCAAACAAAATGAATGCCAAAATTTTCTTTCAACACACACATGCACATCCACTTCAAACAAAGTGAATGCCAAATTTAAATTTTCACACACACACAATGCACAGAGTGAATGCCAACATTCATTCACACACACAGTGAGTGCCAAAGTTAACTTTCAAAACCACACACATAATGAAAGCCAAATTTAGTTCAAACACACAAAATGAACATCGTTGAAGTTTTAACGTATTTTTGTACATATCCTTCACATAAAGTGAACATCAAAGTATTTTTGTTAGGGTTAGGGTTCAAAAACACACACATATCCACATTAGACAAAGGGTCAAAATTAACTTTTCACACACACACATAGAGGGAATGCACAATAAATGCCAAAGTTAACTTTCAAAGCCATAGACACATAATGCATGTCAAAGTTAGTTCAAACACACACACACACATGCACTTCAAACAAAGTGAATGATAAAATTAACTTTTCACACACACACATGCACTTCGAACAAAGTGAATGCCAAAATCAACTTTTCACACACACACACACATCCATTTAGACAAAGTGTGCCAAAATTAACTTTTCACACACACAGACGTGCATTTACATAGAGTGAATGCCAACATTCATTCACAAATTTATTAAGATTATTGTCAGGGTTACGGTTAGGATTAGAATCAAGGTTAGCATTAGAGTTAGGGTTAAGTTTAGGGTTAAAATTAAAAATAGGGTTAGGGTTAAATTTATAGTTAGGATTAGGATTAGAATTATGGTTAGTGCTAGGGATAGAATAATTAGGGTTAGGTTTAGGGTTAGGCTTAGGGTTAAGGTTAGGATAAGAATTAAGGTTAGAATTATGGTTAGGGTTAGAATTAGGATATCTCAAATTTTGTAAGATGCAAGAATGGTATCATAAATCTACATTGTAGAGTTCATGTAAAAAAAATTACAACATTCATCAAACACATGTTTCTAAGGCATACTTCAAAAGGTATTATTTTAATAAGAGAGTTGAATTGTAAGTATTTTCCTCCATCCTTTTAAAATTATGTTTTAGGATTAAAATGATCAACTAATTAAATCATGATGATACATTACAAAGAATAGTTACACTATTCGTATCAAAATGACCAAATCATGCAAAGAAAGTTACATTGTGCATATCAAAATATAAATATATACTGTTTGGTGATAGGCCTAGAAATAATTGTGCCTATCGACCATTTGATAGCACCTTTGGTGCTTTAACTAGTTTAATATAAGTGCATAAACATCATCAATGAACATGATAGAGATCCCTGCCCCCCAAAAAAATACTAGTAGACATAATAAATAATAAAATTTATTATTAAAAACAAGAACCATGACACAAAGACAATTATAGAACTACAAGACTTGAACATATTATAATATTTTACAAATACCATAGTGAAAGCCAAGATTTTTTTTTAAAAACTACACAATGTATAATAAACCTGCAATAGTATATATTTGTACACTGTAGAGCTTTGACAACATGCCTTTATTTTCTAAATGGCTAAATAATAAAATCAACAAATTTTCAAAAATTAGTCATGCATTTTTACTAAATAGTAATAGTTTACATAAGCAATAAATAAATAAATTTATAACTCATTTATAAGCTCAATACCTCAATAAAAAATAGAGAAAATGGTAATAAAATATTCTAGGAAGCAACATGTGGAAATGCATGGATGAGATGGGCATTTCTATATCCTCTACAACCTTAATTTTGACCCACACGTATCATTGTGTTATTATCACCATTATCAATAGTGATATTGAATAAAATGAGTGTGGTATCACAATATATGTTTCTCATAATCTTTATGATGCAGGAGCATCCGGGTTCATGAGCATCCTATATCACCCAAAAATATTTCAGGTTTTCACTTCAATTTTTGTTGTGTTTTGGTTTCCTAGTCTTCAGTTATGCAATTTTTTTCTCTAAAAAATTCTAAGTTCCAATTGATCTTTTCATTATTGGAGTTTTTCGCTTGTCATGGAACAAAATCAGAGTTTTGTCCTATACCAGGAACACTGCAAATGTCTGACAAGCCTTCTTTACAAAGAAATCAAAGTTTTGAAGTGTTCAGGGAACACTTGAAATGCTCGACAACTCTTGTTCCTTTGTCAAACTTTGACAAGTCTTCAAGCGTTGGCAATTCAGAGTGGGAACACTAGAAAAGTCTGACGAGTTCCCACTTAGTGGTAAATTGCTGAGAAGTCTTCAACACAGACTTTTCATAAGCGAGATTGTAGAGTTCCAAATGGTCACACAGTTCTAAGTCACTTGGAAATCTTTGACCAATTCCTAATGATCGCACAGTTCCAAGTCACTTGGAAATCTTTGACCAGTTCCTAATGATCACACAGATCCAAGTCACTTGGAAATCTCTGATATGTTGAGATAGTCGACTTACAAAAGAGATATAAAGGAAATCAAGGAATTTAAAAGTTCCAGGAACATCAGAAAAGCCTGATAAAGTTCTAAGTACTTCCTTAATTCTTGATAAATTTCTCATCAGTGTTAAGTTCAAAAAGAGATTCTTAAAGCAAATCGGGTAGTTCCAAGTAAGGTGGAAATCCCTGATGGACTAGAATTCTTAACTTTCAAGAAATTGGGTAGTTCCAAGAACACAAGAAATCATTGCTATTGCTCTGAAATGTTCCTAATGTCCTTTTAAATACCAACATGTGTCTAGTTTTGGTTGAAATACCTATAACAATTCAATTTCATAACTGTAATGATGCAAACAATTCAACTTCCTCAAAGGGGGGTATAAAGGGAAGTCGATGCGCTCTGTAGAGGGGATGGATGTTCTGGAGAAGAAGTATTGTAATCAAAGAGGACTATATTGTTTTGATTTGCATTTTGTACTCCTAATTGAATTGATGTTGCACATATAATGAAATACTTTGAATTCTATTGTGATTGTGAATATTGTTGTTGGTTGCTAAATTTTGGTCATCTGGTAAAACTCCCAGATTTAGACTACATTACTTTACCATTCATAACATAAAGCTAAATAAATTGAGATTGCCAACAAACACCTATTAAAAACTAAAATGAAGGATCTTAGAAGTTAGTAGACATATCCATGTCCACCCCTTTTAACCCTTTAGCTTGCGATTCTATTGTAGATTTCACAATGCCACAAAATTTGTAGATGCTAGCATTTGTATATATTTGATGTCTTAGATCTACACTTCCATGTAGATGTAGTAAGTAAGTCTTATTCCAACCATCTAAAAATCAACCTTTGCTCTTAGCACTCGTAAAGCTTGATGAGACCAGAAATGTCTCATCTAAATTCATTTTGTTTTCTCCTAAAAATTAGCATTAAAAGTGGATTTAAATGTGGTTTTAAGAACTATTAGCTTAAATTTAAAATAAAATATAGGATATATACTGGTTTATTTCTTAAAAGTCTATTGCAATATAATTGCTAACATTTTCTAATACTTCTTGAAAAATAGAATGCAATGTGTTTAAAAATGATGCAGAATTAGCCTCGAAGTGTTCCAGCCAACTTTGAAGTATTATAAATTGTTGCAAAATCGCTTCCAAAACCAACTCCAGAAATACTCCAGCTTCATTTCATCCAACTCTAAGATGTTCCAACTTTATAATTTGGCTTAATCCATGGATTTAAAATTCTCTAAACCTTTTCTCCTAAAATGTTGTAGATGAATTATTATTGTATTTAAAATAGGAAAAATAATAAAAGTAGCAAAAATATATAAATCTATCCAACCTTCTATCTTAAAAGGATGTGGATGAGTTTTCATTTTGTAATGAGAGAATAAAGGATGTTGTTCCTTTAGCATAGGAGTAGTAGAGAGAATAAAGGAATTTGTTTCCTTTAGCATAGGAGTAGTAGAGAGAATAAAGGAATTTGTTTCCTTTAGCATAGGAGTAGGAGAGATAGGTGTAGAGAATAAATGGAGCTGTTCTTTTATCATAGGAATGGAAAGACAAGTGTACTTATGCTTTCCAATAATTTAGGGAGTTGGGTGATGATCTTCAATGTATAAATAAACCTCCCAACTCTAAAGAAGGGGAATTTTTCTTAGCATGCTTTAGAATAGAAAAGCTACATTAGTTTTTAGAAAAGAATTTGTAATATTTTGTTGAAGCAAATAAAAATATGGAGTTTTGAGCACAAAGTTGGGTGCATGATCTTGGTCCAATTCCAAGGGAGGAGCAGACTGCTCATTCAAAGGAAGAGGACATCATTTGATATTTATTTATTTGTTTGTATTATTTTATTTTTATGCATTTCTATTCATTTTAAATGTGTTAAATTAAATTTGCAGTGCAATAGCTGTTAGTTTTGTTTTTGTATTTTTAATTCATGGAAACATGTTTTAATTTTGTAGTTTTAATTTATGCAACTGTGTTTAAATTTTGCATGTGTGATTTCATTGGATTAATTCAATTTTTATGTTTTTATTAGAAAGAAATGTTTGTCAAAGATCTTTAAGTTCCTAATGTAGACAACCTTTGGACACCACCCCAGATTGATAAATTAAATGAAGAGGATTACAATGACCCTCATCAAAGATCTCTAATAAAATCACATAGGGATAGAAAATGCAACAACTATTTAATGCTTCAATAACACGTGTAACATGACATGTATCTTGAACTACATTTATTGCTTTTTCTTCCTATTTCAAAAAAAAACTTTCCACTTGAAAAAAACTCACATCACCAATGGACAAAGAATAAGAAGACATATAAATGGACTAAACAAAATAAATACTTATTTATTTGATATATATGTCAAAAAAATTAGGGAACCTATTTAATATTTTATTATCTGTAAACTAGGGGAAGCTTGACCTCACTATTAGTTATCATATACATATTCTTAAATTAAAAAATGAACTACGCATTCTAAGAAACCTAATAAACCAAAAATTCAAGGAAATTTAGATGAAATAAACACCACAAAATGAAGACAAAAGGTTTTACCTTGGAGAACCCAAATTTTGAAAGAAAATGCCAGTTCAAATAGTGACAAAAAACACTCATGTTCCACTATCTTCAATTGGAATTACAATCTTAGGCCTCTAGGGTGCACAACCAACCTAAAATCAACTTGTTTTAGACCCTAAGATTACTACAACATTTCTCCTATAAAATCAACTATATCGTTTTGCTTATGACAATGTTTTTGAACCTTTGAACTATAACTAAAATTTAAATAATTCAACTCAAATCCTTCTCTATTGCCTCTATAGGTGTTTACACAAGTGATATAGGTTGGAATGATCATGTTAGGAATCCTAGAAGTCTCTGGAAACTGAGTGAAAGAAGAATTAAAAGTGTTCTTGGGCATTTTCTATTGTTTCTATCACATGACAAAACTACCATTTTTCAACAATCACAAAACTACCCTAACAAATATGAAAGTGGTTCTTGAGAAAACCACCTCTTTTGATTGTCATCTATCTAAAATTGGTGGTTTCACACAAAATCTTGAAATAATGCCTAGAACCTACTTCATGTGTCTTTGAGTTATGTTCCACTTCTGTAATGAACTCGATCTTTTACTAGTCACACCTCCCCAACATGGAAGGATTTTGGTCCCCAAAGCTAAGAAGACTCAAAACAACAGGGATGATCCTTTTAATGGATGACATGGTTACCACCTTACCTTGCACCAGTCTAACCAAGATTCAAAAATATTTGTCTTTAATTATCTAATAGATTTTGCAAGACTAAAGTAATTGAACTTGTTGAAGGACCATATCAACATTCTTTTTCTCCCCTGCAAGAGAAATTTTTTGGGTTCTTTCGCTTATTATTCTTAATTCTTGAAGATCCAAGACTTTAGGCTACTTCTTCTTGTCCTTGTAAGTTTTCAACATGAATCATTACCCACCTTTGCATAAGCAATAGCCATTGCCCCTTTGGTAGTGCACAACTCTCTTTTTATACATGTAGGGGGTGCCAAACACAACTCCACATACATCTATAGGGACAACATCCAACACTAATTCATCAAAAAAATTATGGTGAACAACAAACTTCAATCAACATTACTTATTAATGAACAAATTACAACCATTTTTATCCAAGCCAAAGCATAAATCTTGGGGTGCTAATAATTTTTAATACCAAATTTTCAAACCAAATCTTGAGAAATGAGGTTAGATTATGAGAAAGGATTGAAACTTGTATCAACTTTAACATCCTTGACTTGATTTTTTTATACTACACAACTTTGAATGCTCTTTTTCTTCTTATGTTAAAACATTAAAACTAACCTTCTTTATAGTGTATAAAATTTTGGAATCAACCTTTGAACTACAATAATTACTCTTGCCTCACTATAAATGGTAGGCATAGTGATTTTCTTACTCTTTTTACCTTTATGATATGGTCACTTTCCTATATTTAGCTTCCAATAATTTGTATCTATATGACCATTCACATCACACTAGCCACAATGTTTTTCAAAATTTTCTTTATGTTTGTACCACTTGCCTTCCTTGTCTCAACCTTGGGTCCTTTTGTATTTGGAGAGGATGGTAGACTATCCACCTCAAGACAGTGAGCATGTGCATATGCTTCATCATTTTTTAGTGGATAAGAAAGTAATATGGTCCTCTGATGTATTTCATCAACACCTCTTCTTACACATCTTTCTCTATTTGAATCGCCCTTCTATAAAATTCTCTAGTGTGCTCTTGTGCACTTTGTCCATCTTTTTGTTTAAAAAATTGCCACTCCTTACATTCTTCCTCTCTACATGACATATTGGCTAAAATTGTTTTTCAATCAGTTTCTTGAATTGATCCCATGAGTTCTAATAGGAGCTTGTTTCTATAAAGCCATAGAATACAAGAGACTTAAATAAACCAAGTTAAAGCATGTTTTTTCTAATCTCAATCTAGTGAAGGAAATATTTTAAACTCCAAAGGAAGATAATGCATAATAAAATATACCTCAAATTGTTCCAACCAATAGTCAAGCTTCTTCACGTCCACATCTTCTTAAAAGGGAGGAATCTCAATCTTTATCTTATCCTTAAATAGGGGTACCTTGATAGACTTGATTTGTTGCAACTTTACTCTTCTTCTTCACCATTGGAGTGGGGCTTCCCCTTGATCTTAGAATCATCCAAAGAGCACAACTTCTCCATGAGAGCCTCCATGATCCATTTCATTGTCTCCATTAATTGAGATGTACTTACAACATCAACTTCTAGCTTAAAGAACCTTACTTCTTCATCAAGTGTTTTTACATCTCTTGCCATGATTCTTAGTTGTCTTTTTTCTCCAACTATAAGATGCAGTGTCTCTTTGCAAAGGCAAAAAAATATTCTCTACTTTCTCTTGTTGTAGGCATGAACCTACACAATCACTCACAACAACTTCCATGAGGAAAGAACTAGCTCTGATATCAAACTTGATTCGTAAACTAGAAGAAGCTAGACCTCACTACTAGTTATCACATAGAGATTCTCAATGAAGGATTAACCAAAGATTTTAAGAAACCCAATGAACAAAGAATTCAATGAAATTGAGAGCAAATAAAGACCACAAAATGAAGACACAAGATTTTTTACCCTGCAGAACCTGAATTCTAAGAGCACTTGAACAATTAGTGAGGAAAAATACTCACTTTCCACTATCTTCAATGGAAATTATAATCATAGGCATCTTGGGCACACAACTAACTTGTCCCTAAGATCACTAGAACTCTCCTATACACTCATCTTCACACTTTTGCCTATGATAGTGTTTTTGAACCTTTGAACTCTAACTAGAATTTGAACAATTTAACTCAACTCCTTCTCTATAATCTCTATGGGTGTCTACACAAGTGATATAGGTCAAAATAGTCATTTAAGGAATCTCAAAAGTCCCTAGAAACCAACTAGAAGGGGAATTTGAAGTGTTCTTAAGTGTTTTTTATTATTTCTATTGCATGATGAAACCACAACTTTTTAATAGTCATGAAACCATCACTTTTGGACGAAACTGTCCCAATGAATTTGAAATTGTTGTAGTGATTATGAAACAACCATCTTTCTAAAACCGACAATTTCACCTATAAACCTAAAATATTCCATTTCTCTCTAATTTTTCAACTTCTAATATTTAAAACTTACTTTATATATCTTTTAAAATATATTTTACTTCTCCAATAAAATCAACTCATCTTTTTATTGATCATTATTCTATATGAAAAAAACTAAACAAAATGATATTAACAAATAACCACCATAATTCACGACTACTAAAAAGATCATAAAGAAAACAATTAATACCTTAAAAAAAGGAAATGTTCACATATACAAAACATTGGTATTTATACTCACTTTAAAACTAATAATCCAATCAAAAATAATAAACAGCCACAAAAAGATGCTCTTTGAAAAGAAAAGAAGCCTCAATACAATTACAATATCAATCATAAAGTACTTGTAACCATTCTTATAATCAACTAGACTTTATTCTAATTGCCAAACTCATTATTATTATTATTATTAATAAGTACTTTTCAAAAGAACTTTTTAAAGAAAAAATGTAACAATACAAGGTCCTTTTAAGTAGAGGTCAAATCATGTGTTGGAATATGATTGTGTTTTCCTGCCAACTATTTTGATATTATTTTTCTTTTTTAAAATAGAATGAATAATTAGCTCATAGGCTTTTATATGTGAGCATTATAGTGCTCGGAATTATCTAAACTCGTTGGTTGTTTTATTGGCGGATTTGTTGAACCTCCTATGGTTGCAAGTGCTAGTTATTATATTTATGTGTGCATGATGTGATAAGAGATGGTAAGTTGAGCTCTTTAGAACAACAAATCTCAAATTTAAAATACTATTTTTTTTACTACTTTTTAATTATAATTTTTGAGTGGATTAAATACAACTTCAAAATGTATATATTTATTTTGTTGGAAAATGTTTTAAGATTTTTTTGTGTCTTTATTAAAATGTATTAGTAAAATTAAAGAATTATAGTTTGATTAACTAGTGAGAATGATAGTGTGTTCTTTGAGTACGTCATTCACTAAGGTTTAAATTTTTTGGAAGTGTGATTGGATCATAACTTTGATGGAGAGATTCCCCTACTTAAATGAAGGACAACTTCTAATTTAGATCTATACTCCCTCAAAATATTATAATCCGCTATGGAACTGAAAAATAACTTCTAATTTAAATATATATTTTTTATAATATTATTAATAAAATTTTACGTTAAATAAAGAAAATCTAAAATAATTTGGCATAAAGAAGGGCAAAATATATTTGATTTAAAAAAAAAGGCAACTTCAATCATAAAGCCTATCATATCTCTAGGAGTCAATTTATCTCGTTGTCGTTATAGTTTAGACAGCTAGCTAAAACAAAAAGTATTAAAAACGTGTCGGTGAATGGAATAACTTTCCGTTACGTGGTTTTTTAACACCGACAAAATCTTTGTTCGAATTCTCAAAAAGGGCTCCATGTGGGGAAGAAATGTAGTCTATGATGAATATAGGACAACTTTATAATCTTTTTTTCTTTTATATATTGACTTTATAATCTTATGTCTCCATCTTGTCGTGCATATATTCACACTTAGGGCATGTCCCATTCCATTGCTTAGCTTATTTTGACTAGCAGTGTTCCATTTTTTTAAAGGAGATATTTGTAGAGTTAGTGATTCTGTGAATATTTTATTTTTCTGCTTATCTTAAGTAGTTATCTTAATTTGTAGTTTTTATTATATAAAAAAATAAAAATAAATTATTTTAATTATCTTAATTTAGAAGAAAATTTTTTAAAAAGGAGGGAAAGAAATATATGCAACCACATGGCACATTTTTCATTATGCAATCGCTACTTATTTCTAGCCCCCCTTTTTTTTCCACAGCTTATTTGCAAGTCCTAAGCAGTAGCCGCTCCACAAAAATAGGGAAAGATTTTATATTATCCTTTTCCCATAATTGTAAATTTCCATGGGGCCACTCCAACTGCTTAAATTTAAGCAGAAAAATAACTTAAGCTGGGGACATAGGGTTAGGATATTAAAAATTTGGAGATTCATTATCTTTTTTGTCATGTCAAGAGTCTTAGTTTAGGCCTACCCTTAAAAACCTACTTTAATTTAAATCTATTTTAATATAAATAATTATTAAGTAATAAATGGAATTGGATAAATTAATAGAGGCGAGATTAATAAATCAAATGAATATAAAAGTGTTTAGTTCTTTTGTGATTTTGATATGTTTATATGTGGTGATTATGTTATCATGTTGTGACTAATGATTAGAATAAAAAAATTGGATTGTGGATATGTAATCTGGATCTTGTGATGAATTTAGATTGTGATTTGACTAATAAGGGAATACAAGGTCTGGTTTGGGACACTTTTATGTCACACAATCCATTCCTTAAGTCATAAATCTATCTACTACCAATACAGGCTTTGTTAATGCACTCATGTCTTTTATACCCACTACTGGATATAGGGTTGTGCTAAAAAGCACAGTGGGGCTTGCCATGTGGTAGAGGGAAAACCATCAACTTTCTTGATAGTACTCAAGCCCCCTTTGCCAACGCACAATATTTGCAAACATACTAAGTAATCAATGCAATGCCTAAGATGTAATGTAAATGTTCTTGTGATGATTCTTTGTAATAAGATGTTTTGATTAAATTTCAATATTTTCTAATGATAACTAATAACTGAAAGGAAGCTAGGTGTGCAGAAAACGCTTCCTACGCTAATTTAATGAGGAGAGATGGTATGCAAATTCAAACTAACCTTTACAGTTGCAGTGTTATTAAGACAACATCTGAGATATTGCAGCAATACACACACAGAGAATGTAGACAGGAGAGAGAGAGAGAGAGAGAGAGAGAGAGAGAGAGAGAGAAGATATACGTGGGGAAAACCCTTCCGGGTGAAAAACCCCACACTCCAAAACCTGCACAATGTATTATCAAAAAGAGAATGTTTACAACACACTTGCAATGCAAGTCTTTACAGGAGTCTTCGACCCTCATATCTGGAGATACTCTGGTAGCATAACAGTACCTGTCAAGCACAATATGCATCTCCCATCCAAGCACCTGTTTATATAGAGTAGTACGAATGGAGGTAGCTTCTAGAGCAAGTCACACAAGGAACTCATCCAAATCCATGTGGCCCAATTTCCAAGACCATAAAACATGTGTATGACACTTGTAAGAGATTCTCTTTCATCCCTTACAACACCCCAAATTTGCCCAATTAAGGTATGACAAATGCTCTTACAATGTCATAAAATCCATCATATATGACAACTCTTACAGCTGTAAGAGAATATGTCATAATTGACTATTAATAGCAGATTCTCTTACAACCTTGTCATAGTCAAACTTGGGCGCCTACTTCCTCCATGCAAGATGCTTTCGGACACTTGTCTTCACCTGTCATAGAATCTTCCATTGCTTGCTCTTACATGTCATAGATTCTGTCATAGGAATCTGTCATAACTCTTACGCGTCATAAACCTCTTACAACACCCGAAAGATGCCGACACATGGAAAAACTCTTCTACCACAAAGTGGGATGCCTATCTCCTCATATGAGGACAAAAATACATGTGGTCACCTTCCATGTAGGATGACACATCACCGTGCCAACTCCCATAAAGTGACGAAATAGGATTTGCATCCAAATTACAATAATAGGCAAAAAATAAATACAATTAAATAATAAATGCTAGAAACTTGCAAAAGTTGAGACACCTTAATTCCCAACATTCTCCCACTTGTCGAACACCTTTCAAGAGCCAATGGAAATAACAAGATTTAACTGCTAGAGGCCGAGAGGCCCATAGACTCCGAACACCATCTGAACTTCTCTGTGCCCACTGGTTTCATCAATGCATCTGCAACATTCTTCAAAGTGTCTACCTTCTCCAATGTCACCTTCCCATCCTCTACCATGTCTCGCACAAAATGAAACTGTACATCAATATGCTTTGTTTTGGCATGGAAAGTTGGATTCTTTGCCAGGCAAATCGCACTCTGACTGTCACAATAGATAGTAACATGTCCTGCATCAACACCAATATCTGAACACAATCTCTTAAGCCAAACGGCTTCTTTACAAGCATGAGCAGCTGCCATATACTCAGCTTCTATCATGGACAAAGCAACCACAGGTTGTCACTTACTCATCCAACTAATTGCACCACTGAACATAGTGAACACATAAGCACTGGTGGATCTCCTATTGTTAATGTCACCTACCCAATCAGAATCCACAAATCCATGAATACTAACAGAATGTGGAGGTCATGTAGGATGACCATGATAACATAGGGAATACTAGGAAGTACCCCGCAAATATCTAAACACTCGCTTTACTGCATCCCAATGTACCCATCCAGGATTAGCCATAAACCGACTAAGGACTCCCACTGCTTGGGCAATGTCTGGTCTTGTGTAGACCATAGCATACATCAAGCTACCAACAACACTAGTAAAAGGTACTTTGCTCATGTCCTCCACCTCACAAGGAGATTTTGGACAATCATTAACAAATAACTTTGTCCCCAAAGAAACAGGGACACACAATGGTCTACAATCTGCCATGCTGAACCTATCCAACACGATCTTCACATACTTACTGTGGCTTAACCAAAGTTTTTTGTTTACTCTGTCTCTTCTGATTTCCATTCCCAGAATGTACTTGGTTGCCCCTAAATTTTTTATTTCAAACTATACTGACAACTGAGACTTCAAATCATAAATCATATTCTGACCATTCCCAATTAACAATATATCATCAACATACAATGCAATAATGAGAATGCGATCATTGTCAAACTTGTAATATACACAATGATTTGATTTCGATATCAGAAATCCAATGGACAACACAAAGGCATCAAATTTCATATACCACATCCTAGGAGACTGCTTCAAACCATACAAAGACTTCTTCAGCTTGCAAACCAAATTTTATTTACCTTTTTCTATGTAATGCTCTGGCTGTGACATGTAAATCTCTTCATCCAAATCACCATGAAGGAATGATGTCTTCACATCCATCTGTTCCACCTCTAAGTCATAAGCTATTGCAAGAGATAACAGGAACTGAATAGATGTCAGCTTTGCAACGGGAGAGAAAATTTCACCATAATCAATCCCCTCCACTTGTTAATACCCCTTCACAACCAGTTTGGCCTTGTACTTTTCAACACTGCCATCTGCATCGAATTTCTTCTTGAACATCCATTTGCAACCAACGGGTTTCTGTCCTTCAGGCAAAGGCACCAAGTCCCAAGTTTTGTTTTTCTCCAAAGAAGCCATTTCATCTTCCATGGCCTCCTTCCAAGAACCTACATCTTTTATGCCATAGCATCTGTCACAGTTCTAGGCTCATTAGTGTTAGTAAGCAAGGAAAAAGCACAACTAGAATAATAACCAAACCTATCAGGTTGCTTTCTGTTTCATGTAGACCTCCTCAAAGGCTAAGGTTGAGGTTCTACTTCTTCTTCTGAACTTTCAAAGTTGCTAGAGCTCTCCTCATCATCAGGTCTCACAAGGTCTATCAATTCAGTCTTCTCAAGGGTAGAAGGAAACTGAACCACATCCTCTTTCTTTTCTTTCTCTTCTGGTTGTAGAACAATAGAAGAAGGTGTTAGCTCTCTGAAAATAATACTTCTGCTATACAACACTTTTTCAGCCACAGGATCCCAAAGCTTGTATCCTTTCACACTGACACCATAGCCAATGAAGATACACTTAACATCCTTGTTCTCCAATTTTGACCTCTTCTCCCTGGGCACATGAGCATATGCCTCACAACCAAAACCACGAAGATGTCTAATTGAAGGCTTCTTACCAGACCACACCTCCATGGGTGTCTTACCAACAAGAGCTGATGTAGGAGACCTGTTTACCAGGTAGCAAGAAGTGGCAACAGCTTCAGCCCAAAATTTCTGTTAGAGGCCAGCTCCACTAAGCATACTTCTAGCTTTCTCCATCAATGTCTTGTTCATCCTCTCTACAACTCCATTTTGTTGCGGGGTGTATGGAGTTGTCTTATGTCTTTCAATCCCATGTTCTTTATAGAACTTGTTGAATTCTGTGGAACAAAACTCACCACCATTGTCAGTTCTCAAACACTTGATCTTTTTACTAGTCTAACAAAAGCGTTAAACTCTTTGAACCGACTAAAGACTTCAGATTTGCTTATGAGAAAATAAATCCATGTCCTTCTACTGTAATCATCTATGAAAGATACAAAATATACAAATTTGGAAATCAAGGGAACACTAACTGGACCAAACACATCAAAATGAATAAGGTCCAACACACCATAAGACTTGTGAGAACTAGAGTAAAACTGAACACGGTTTTGCTTTCCATGATATATACAATGTTCATAAAAGTCAAACTCGAGATTACAATCATTTAAACCCTCAACAAGGTTTTTATTTTTTAGGGTTATAAGACCCTTCTCACCAATGTGGCCAAATCTCTTATGCCATAACATTGTCTTTTCAGTAGGAAGCTTGACTTCCAAAGCATGAGCACTCTTAGGTACCCAAAATGCACTACCATCAGAATTTGATACAACAAATCTTTTAGTTTCTGATTCCAATGGGGATGAAGTGACTACAGCTCTTTTATTTGAGTCAAAAGAACTATTGCATTATGAAATGCATGCCTCCAGCTGAAACAGAGTACCTCCTCTTTGAGTATCCTTCACAAGCACCATAGCTCCTCTAGTCATCTTGCATCCTTCTTTCGAAAAGACAACTTGCACATCTGCATCATTCAACTTACTTACAGAGAGCAAGTTGTGTGCCAAGCCTAGGATATGCATGATCCCAGAGCTCCCCTTCATTCGTCCATCAGGGAATCAGACAGAGACTCTTCCACGACCAACAATCTTCAGATGAGAATCGTCACCCAGGTCATGTGGAAAGATGCACCAGAATCAATCAGCGACACATTATCAGATGCATGGGTGGTCAAGGATGTGATGAAGGCATCACCATCATCTTGTGACTTTTTAGAATCTGAGTCTATGACATTCTTTTTCTTTTTCTTCTTCTCCTCTTTGCATTCCTTTTAGAAATGCCCAGATTTACCATAGTTCCAACAGAGAGCCTTGGACTTTCCAAAAGATTTGGATATCCCACGGGATTTGGATCTACCCTTCTCAGCTTTCTTGTCCTTCTTTTTCCCTTTCTCCTTGGGTCTTCCACGAACCGCAAGAGCCTCTTTGGCCGACTCAGTTGCCTTTCTCCGCATCTCTTCAGATAACAGCGAAGACACTGCCTCATCCATCTAGAAGGTGGTTGTAGTGTGTCCAATGGCCATTACAAGATGATCCCATGAATCCGGCAAAGAACAAAGCAAGGTCATACATCGATCCTCCTCCTCCATTTTCACACCCATGGATGTCAACTGTGCAACTATCATGTTGAAAGCATTCATATGGTCTGCAACAGATGCTCCATCTTCCATCTTTAGAGCAAATAACTTCTTCTTCAGGAAAAGCTTGTTCACCAAGGACTTGGCCTGATAAACATCTCCCAACTTCTTCCAAAGTTCTTTCGCGGTCTTCTCCTCATGGACATTTAATAGGACAGAGTCAGCTAGACTGAGTCTTATGAGACCCTTAGCCTTTCGATCTTTGAAATCCCAATCAGCTTGTGGAGTTGCCGTAGGTTTTGTGCCATTAACGGTTTCCCATAGGTCTCGATCAACAAGCATGTCTTCCATCTTGAGTTTCCACAACTCAAAATTTGTGTAGTTAAACTTCTCCACCTCTAATCTTCCGGATGTGTCTGCCATCTCCTTCTTGCAACAAGATTTCAGAATACTCTGCATAGACTCCCACTCAATCTAAGATCAGCTCAAAAAACCCCTACCCAGCAGCTAGGACCAAAACTGGTCAGGCTCTAATTCCAACTGAAAGGAAGCTAGGTGTGCGGAAAAAGCTTCCTATGCTAATTTAATGAGGAGAGATGGTATGCAAATTCAAACTAACCTTTACAGTTACAGTGTTATTAAGAAAACAACTAAGATATTGCAACAATACACACACACATAATGTAGATAGGAGAGAGAGAGAGAGAGAGAGAAACAAGATATACGTGGGAAAACCCTTACGGGTGAAAAACCCCACACTCCAAAACCTACACAATGTTTATCAAACAGAGAATGTTTACAACACACTTGCAATGCAAGTCTTTACAGGAGTCTTCGACACTTGTATCTGGAGATATTCCAGCAACATAACAGTACCTATCAATCACAATATGCATCTCCCATCCAAGCACCTATTTATATAGAGAAGTAGTATGAATGGAGGTAGCTTCTAGAGCAAGTCACATAAGGAACTCATCCAAATCCATGTGGCCCAATTTCCAAGGCCATAAAACATGTGTATGACACTTGTAAGAGATTCTCTTTCATCCCTTACAACCCTCCAACTTGGGCACCCCAAATTTGCCCAATTAAGGTATGACAAATGCTCTTATAATGTCATAGAATCCGTCATATATGACAACTCTTACAGTTGTAAGATAATCTGTCATAATTGACTATTAATAGCAGATTCTCTTACAACCTTGTCATAGTTAAACTTGGGTGCCTACTTCCTCCATGCAAGATGCTTTCAGACACTTGTCTTCACCTATCATAGAATCTTCCATTTCTAGCTCTTACATGTCATAGATTCTGTCATAACTCTTACGCATCATAAACCTATTACAACACCCGAAAGATGCCGACACATGGAAAAACTCTTGTACCACAAAGTGGGATGCCTATCTCCTCATATGAGGACAAAAATACATGTGGTCACCTTCCATGTAGGATGACACATCATCGTGCCAACTCCCACAAAGTGGCGAAATAGGATTTGCATCCAAATTACAATAATAGGCAAAAAATAAATACAATTAAATAATAAATGCTAGAAACTTGCAAAGGTTGAGACACCTTAATTCCCAACAATAACTTAGGATTGTCTATAAATACATGATTCTAGTTGCTTACTTTATGTATTTGGTGTGTAAGCTAACGTGTTAATAGTCAAATTCTAGGAAACTTGGCCTTGAGAGCAAAAGATTTAAAATATGGAATTGGTGGACTAGGTCACACAACACAACCCAGTCCAAGGGATGGGTCTGCATATATGACCTAGTAAAAGCTAGCTAGAGACCTAGGAGATCAAGTCAATCTTGACTAACACAATGGATAAGTCAATTTTCGGTGGTATTCTCAAGATTAGGGTTAGTTTATATGTTAAAGAAGTCTAGTTGAGCACTACAGTAATGTAGTTATGGCAATCATCAAAATGGTGTAAAACAAAGGTGTAAAAGTGTAGGGTATACACTTTTGCCCCTTACATATTCTCCCCACTTTGGTGTGCATGTGAAACTACATGAATCATGCATTGCAAACGAAGATATATAGTAGATGAAATAGCTAAGAGATCCCATATACTATTTTGGACAATGCCTCACAATTCTTCATGTTCCTAGAAGGATGAAATCTTGTGTACCTGCACACACAAGTCATTAGTTGTACCTAAAAAATAACATTAGTGGCATAAAAATATAATATTAAGCGTTACATTTGTGAGGAATATGGAAGTGAGTACTATGCCATGGTATATGCGATAATGTGGAGTAGTGACTAAGTTGACTCCACAAGGATACACATGGTATGAAGTGCGAAAAAAAGGATCATCACACATGAGGCAATAATGGAGATGTGAACAATTTGGCCCCCACAATGCATGCAAGTAGGGAACCTTGTAAAAGGTGTGTGCAAATGGAAAAATGATGTATGAGGCAATCGTGGAATTGCAATTGATTTTGACCCCATAACACATGCAAGCATGAAGAAATGTAAAATTGAGATGAAATGAAATTATGATATATAAGACAATTATGGAGTTGTGATTGAGTTGGCACTTGTGATGTACACAAGCATAAAACCATGTAAAGGTAAGAACAAAATCATGACGTATATGGAAATCATGGAGTTGTCACCGAGTTGGTCTCTATGACATATACAAGCACAAGAACATGTAAACTAAGACAGAGAGATTATATGCCCCCTCTCAAATTGAATTCGGTTTGAGGAGAGGAGAAAAGATTTTACAATGGCGAAATGTTGCAATGATATGGCCCTAGATCTAAATCTTATGATGCAAGCATTATAAAGAATGTAAATATGGGCAATTTTTGCCTCCAATATTACCAACTCCATGTGAGGACAAGTGTTGGTTTGAAGGAGATGCTCATGTGCCAATTGATGTAAGATCAACGTAAGTAGAAGTGTGACAACACAAAGGTATGTCCCACTTTTTGGCCTAAGTGGAATGCTCAAATAAACATTTTTTAATTTGTGGACCAATTATATTGAACAAATGGTCAAGAATTTAAGGATAATATAAACAAATGGGTTGTGGATTTTTCTTTGTAGATTCAATTTGTAATTTTTAAATTTTTTTACAAAATCATTTCTATCATTTTTCCATCAATTTTTTAATTTTTATTGAGTGATATTCTATCGTATCATATTGCTTTCACAAAAATAAATGTTTCCACAATTTATTGGAATTAAATCATTAACTCTAAGGTCTAGGGTACACATATTTTTTGGTAATTTTTTATTGAATTTTATTTATTATTAATTTTTGAATTGGTACTTTCTCATTCAAGTGATAAAAGGCAATTCAACTATAAGAAAGAACAACTCAAGAATCTTGGTTGAACAAGATGGGAGGGAAGAGAGGTGAACCCCTCCTCATGAAGGATGCACTATTTATTAAACTTTGATAGAGCCTCAAAAATCAATCCAAGATTAGCGGGAGGAGAATTGGTGCTCCAAAATATAGAAGTGAAGTTCCATTATGGTGGCTCTCTCTTCCTTAATACAAATTGAACAATGAGGTAGAGTAGGAAGCTCTTATAGCCAGTATGGTGGCGATAATGAACACTAAAATCTACCCTTGCAGAACACTCCTAAAAAACCAAACATCACATTTGCTTAGAAGACACTCAAATTTTGGTCAAGGAGGACAACTTCTTCAAAAGGAAACTCCAAGAGGCTATAGAAATTAGCAATCACCCCCGTAACCTTAATCGAGTTGAGGGTTGGAGTCTTAGTTTTTCGTGGCAACCCTTACTAACCCTCCTCAGAAACTGCTCTCCTCCCCCAAGCTGTTTTCTTCCCTCGGTGTCCTTCCTCCCCCCCTTTGCTCTTCTCTTGTTTCTTCCATCCTCTTTGTCTAACCCTTTCCCCTTCTTTTTCATCCCGGGTCCCCTCCCTTCTCCTTTCTCTATCCAGGTCCCCTCCCTTCTCATGTGGTTTCTTTTCCTCCTCAAGTTCCCTCATTTCGGTCTCTCACTTGCTTTCGTCCTTAGTTGCTCCCTCCCTTTCCTTGGCTCCTCTGTCTTGTCTTCTTTCTCATCTCTCCTGCTCCCACCTTGCTTCACGCCCTCCCACCCATCTACCCCTATGTTGGTTTCCTTCCGGTATGTCGCAGTCTTTCTGTTTCTTCTCCCCTTTAATTATATACTTGCTTTTACATATATATCTATATGTATGCATGAATATAGGTATATATATGTAGAGATACTTTACATATATATACTCATAGTCATGCCTATGCATGTGTGTGTTCATACACACACATACTTTCACTTGTTACTTCGTTTTCTTGCATATCTATATGTGTAGGTGTAGTTTGTTGTTTTGTTCTTGTCTTTATTCCGTTCTAGTTTTGAAGTCTTTTGGGCCTTCCTATTTTCCCCCTTCCTAGGTTTATGTGATCTCTTTGTTCCTTCATATATATATATATATATATATATATATATATATATATATATATATATATATATATATATATTATACTAATAATTTGTAACTAATTTTATCCTTTTTTCCTTGTTGTATCCCTTTCTAATTTTAATTTCGCTTGGATTTTTTTCTCACTCATACACTTTTATCTTGTTTATGTTTAGACTTGAGGATAAACATATAGGTGTCTACTTTCTTATGTGTTGTGTTTTTATTTTTTATGCTTCGACGCCTTTATTTAAGTTGCATGTTTAACCCCTTTTATTTTTATGGTATGTTTACTTCGTTTTCTTGCATACCCATATGTGTAGGTGTAGTTATATTGTCTTGTTCTTGTCTTCATTCCATTCTAGTTTTAGATTTTTGGGCCTTTCCAAATTTGCCCCTTCCTGGGTTTGTATGATCTCTTTGTTCCTTCCTTTATATATATATATATACACAAACACACACACACACACACACACACACACACACACACACACACACACACACACACACACACACACACATATGCATATACATATATATACATATGTCTAAACATATATATGTGTAGATATATATTTACATGAAAAAGAAGTAAAAGGGTATGAGTGAATATATATATATATATATATATACACACACACACACACATGGTAATACATATACATATATATTTTGTAACTATTTTTACCCTTTTGTTCCTTATTGTATCCCTTTCTAATTGTAATTTCACTTGGATTTTTTCTCTCACACATACCCTTTTTGAACGGTTTAATTATAGGCTTGAGGGTATACATATAGGTGTATACATTCTTATGGGTTGTGTGTTTAATTTTTATGTTTCGATGCCTTTATTTAAGTTGTATGTTAACCCCTTCTTATTTTTATGGTATGTACACTTTCTAGTGTTTATGTCTTCTAGATAGATATACTACTTTTGCTTATTTGTTTTTAACTTATTTTCATATATATATTCAAGGTTTTTTTTTGTTATTATGTCTCATACTTGCTTTCTTGGTGTAGGTGTTTTTGATTTATTTAATGGTTTCATTTTTTGCCTTAATTTGTGGTCTTAGAGTTAATTTCTCCTCCCCTTAGAGTTCCCTAGGTCCCCATGCCACCTCATTGTCTTCCTAACTTTTTTAATAGCTTGGTTTGTAATTCACCATTTGTGTTCTTTTCTCTTGCTCTCTATCTCCTAATGATGGTTCATTGAGTGTGATCCGAAATGTTGAGGAAATAATATCTAACACAGTTAAATCCAGAAGCATGTAATTCCAACATTATGGATTGTGGAAAACTAATGACTTCCATATTTTCAAATAGTTATAAATACAACTCATATTAGAAAGAGACCAAATTAGAAGTTAAATCGATATGTATAAGAAGTGGAAGGGCTAAAATCTAGATTTGAAGAGATAAGTTTTGTTCATTATAAGAGGAAGTTAAATATGGCAATAGACCTAGTGGAAAATGCAAGAGTTATCCAAGAACCTATAACGATTATCTACAATCATGATCCAAATACTTGGAAAGATCTAAAACATGTAAGATACCACCCACCATGATAAGGAATTTGTTTAATTTGTTTTAGGAGAAATAAGGATGCAATGGTGTAGTATCTATGCACTATTCACTAGAGTAGTATGGCATGCATGTGTGTTTTAATGCATAGTACAAGGCCATAGGAGGAAGGCTTATTGGTTATTTGGAGGGAAAATATGCAAAGAATGGTGTATTTTGGCAATGACATTAATTAACTTGGAGGAGTTTATACACATGTAAGAATAAATTTTAAAGTTTGGTGTATGATCATGGTAGTTATGCTTGAATTTTGGTGGGGTGGCTGGATAGCTAGAGTGGCTCTTCTATTTGTGTGGACAACTTCAAGGTGGTTGAAACATATGTAGAGCTCCAACAAGGTAGGAAAGAGCAAGGGTAAGAAGGATTAGAGCACCTTGTTAGATCATTAGATAAATCAAATATTTGCTTACGATTCCATGACAACCATGGGGTTTATGTGTGGTGTGTTGAGGGAGAGGGGTCTAGAATTTGGCAACAAGTCAAAGTCAGATATGAATAGATATTTTGTGACTAATCTACGGTTTATGGTGGCAACTACTAACCTTCACCTCTAGTTTCCAAAATTGTTCCTGCTAAATATTTTGTAGATATGGAAGAGACAAAATACATGAAGATATGCAAGGAAACAACAAACTACACCTACACATATGTCAAGGCAATGGAAGGTGAACCATCTTCATCTCCCCTAGTGTAGTAGGATAAACAAAGGAGTATATGGGATTATTAATGTGATATCAAAAAGGTGTTGGTGGGGATTCATGCTTCCCATGACCATGGGCGGCTAGAAGGTAGTAAGTGATTACACAATCCCATTGTTTTGTGATGGTTCCATCCATTTCTCAAGGTGTTATTGTGAACTTTGCAAGGGTGTCAAATTCCCCTCTTTGATGGGTCTTGTTAACTACTGGCATGAGCAAGGTTAGTTGTGAGGGGCTGTAGGTATAATGGAGGAGGTGGTGGAAGTGGTTGTAGAGGATCCACTTGTAGTAGAGAGAAGTGCAGAGTAGTTTAATCCTTAGGATTTGCTTGAGACTTCTTGTGTGATGTTTGTCTTTTGGAAATTTTCATTGGAGTATGCCTTTTGATCTAATCTTTTTGTGGTGTTATTAGTCTAACCAAGTTTATAGCGCACCTACATGTCCTCATAAATTTTTGTTGTGTTTGTCTAATTAACTAAAGGAATTATAACATGGACGTTAAACATATTTAAGCAAGGGTAGAGGCTCCAATAGAAACCCCACTAAAGTGACTTTAAAAAAATTGACTTGATATTAACAAAAATTTTAGACCTATATTCTACCATATCACATTTCTCTTAGCATATATATTGAAATTAAAATTGTCTTTTTTCATTGAAAAAAGGACATCCATGCATAGGGTAGTGCATATTTTTGATATTTTCCTAACAAATTTTATTATTTTTCTTAGTGTTTTGAATAGGGGTCATTGTTTTTGTAACAAACCTATGTTTATTATAAACTTAAAAAATATAATATTAAAGACATAATACATATTATACTTTTTGGAAAGCTAGCACTAAGGGATACATACTTGCAAAATGACATTTTCAAATGACTTCATTGGATCCCTAAAAAGTGAAGAATTTTTTTTTTTTGTTAACATTGTGTAAAGGGTGCAGTAGACTCTACTGGGGGTTTGATTTAAACCTAATAAGTTTCTATCCAAAAGGTTCAATCTAACCACCTTCAATCAAGCCCCCTTAGATGGAACTCCTCTAAGCTTAAATCATGCATTTTTTCTAAAAATACATGATTTTAGAGAAAAATCATGATGCCCCACAAGTTGGATAGAGCTTTATGCTTCCAACCATGTAAAAATAAATGAAGAGTAATGGCATGACAATGAAAGGAGGATCACAAAAGTCATAGAATAATCAAAAGGTCAATTACCCCTATCCAAGAGTAACTCCTCCACAAGTAAAGTGTAACTTTTGATTTGACTGTTTGACCCCTATGACCAAGGGGTCTAATGTAACTCCCAAGCACTCCAAGATGAGGCCATAATTATACTAACAAACCTATTACATATGCCTATATTTAACTAATCAAATATTTACTAGTTATAATCCACTTGGTAACCCCCTATTTAGTAACTTCTTATAACTGTCATAAGACAAATGACAAATGGTGAAGAGTGTCAACTTAGATTATTTTATAAGTATTGAGTACTTGCAACAACCTTAGTAAGTACTAAAACTAGAAAGGTGTATAACACCTAGTCATAACATCTCCCACTCATTGTATGCATTGCAAGAATCATACGAGGTTCTAAAAATAGTGAACTAAATGCTAGGGGCTAATCCCCATAGCCATTATGCACCATCTAAACATCTCTATACTCATACGATTTTTTAACGCATTTGTGATGTTCATAAAAGTGTTCACTCCATAACCTTCTTGTCCTTCACCATGTTACAAACAAAGTGATATTGTAGATCAATGTGCTAGTACACACATGAAAGGTTGGGCTCTTTGCCAAGTTAATAACACTAAAATTGTCACACTAAATCAACAATAATTGCTAACTCAACCTAATATTTGAACACAATATCTGAACTTAATTATTGCTTTAGTTAAGTTAGGAAATTTCCTCTAACTATGAATAGCCCTTAGCCACTAACATTGTCTTGTGATTCTTGATCTTACCATCATAATTGAACTATTTCTTGAAAACCTATTTCTATCCAATAGGTTTCCTATCCTTCGAAAGCTTTACCAAGTCTAGTGTATTTTTATTCTCAAATACAACCATTTGTTCATTCATGGCCTTCTTCTAGGACTCTATATTTATAGACTCCATTGCCTCTGTCACAATTTTAGGCTCATCATCATTAGTAGACAAACCAAAAATACAACAAAATTTAGTGGGTTGTGCCTTTCTAGTTTATTTATTTATTGAGTGAACCTCCTCATGAGTGGGGTATGAGGTTGCTCTTTTTAGACTCTAAATCCTTTTGACAAACTCTTTAAAACAACCATCTAATCAAGTCCATCCAAAACCTCTAGTTTAGTCTTAGGTGTAGTCTTCTTGATCTTTGGCTTGATCTGCACCAATGTTTTCTCCTTATTTTTAAGTTGAAAAGGCTTAGGAGAAGATTTAATCTCACCAAAGATAATATTTTGAATGAACACTATCTTTCTAATCTCATGATTCTATGACTTGTATCCTTTGACTCCATCAATATACCCAATGAAGATACACTTCTCTACTTTGAAATCTAACTTGGATCTCTTTTCCTTATGCACATGTAGATATGCCTTAGAACTAAAAACTATGATATGATGCAATAAATAATTCTTACCAGTACAAGCCTCCTCATGTGTTTTATCCACAACTAATGTAGGAGATCTATTAATCGAATAACAAGTTGTGCGAGATCACATTATCTATCCAATTTTTTTGATTCAAAATGGTTCCATTGAGCATACTCCTAGCTATATTTTTCAACATCTTGTTCATCCTCTCTGTAAATCCATTATGCTAAGGGGTGTATGTATTTTTGTTATGCCTCACAATGTCATGTTCCTTACAAAATTTGTGTTGAATAGAAATATTCAATATTTTCCATCCTCAACACCTTGATCTTCTTTTGTATCTAGTTCTCTACAAGAGATTTGAACTCCTTGAACTTCACAAAGACCTTAGATTTATGCTTTAGGAAGAAGACCCATGTTTTCCTAGAGAATTAATAAATGAAAAAATATGATACAAGGATTTTACTAGTGAATATACATCAATAGGACCAAATAAATCACTATGAATCAAATAAAAAATCCCCAAAGAACTAGTAGAGCTTGAGTAAAAATTAATTTATGGTTTTGCCTTCCATATAAATAATTATCACAAATGTCAAAATCTAGGGAACAACCAATTATCCTCTCTACTAATTTCTTAGATTTCAAGGCCCTTATGACTTTCTCAGCAATGTGCCCCATATGCATCAAAAGCCACCAATATTGATGAATTAAAAACTCTCAGTCACATATAGAAAGGAATACAAAATGTGAAAAGTACTAATAAATAATGCCCGCATGAGAAAACCATTGAAGGTGTCAAATGTCATTTAGGAATCCTCAACAACAAAGGGATGAACTAAGAAAGTGGAATAGAGGATTTGGGATCCATGGTAGGCAGAAAATTGGAGTTGGCTCTAAAGAAACCATTGACACCACGCACATCATTATATAAAAAAGATCAATAGTTTGCAAGTGCATGGTCCTTCCAAAAGGAAAACCACTAAGATCAAGCTGAAAGGATTTTCAAAAGCTAAGGTGATCCCCCATTGATGTTACCACTTGAAATGGTACAATTTGAACCATTGGATCTCAATAAAGATCAATAGCCTGCACATCCATTTAGATGTTTGTAACATCCCAACTGGAATATTAAATAACATTAAACACAAATAATGAAAAAAATCTCATTTCTCTTTTTTTTATATATAACAAAATCCAATAATATTACATTTGCAATCCCTAAGTACAATACATAGTTTCAAAAATATGGCCGCTTCACATGCGACTAGCAAATTTCACATTTTTATCATGAACATATAAAAGATGGTCGCATTCCTTGCGACTTACAATATTTATCAATTTCATTTACATAATAAGTAATGTTTCATGTTCACAAGTCTTTGACAGTCAACTGCAGGAGAGAGAGAGAGAGAGAGAGAGAGAGAGAGAGAGAGAGAGAGAGAGAGAGAGAGAGAGAGCATCACCATGGTGCTTTTCCTCCAACCACAAGCTAGCGGTCCCCTGCACACCTTCCTTCTGAAAGTGGCCCTTCCCTTCGCGAGGGTGTAGATAATGAGAATCAACTAATTCTTTATGCCATATGAGAACTAGTGAAGTGTCCTAGCTAATAACAATCAGGTTTACAACTGCTCTAGCTATGTATTACCCACTCTGATTGTTCAGTTATCTGGTACACAGTGAGCCGACAATGCAAGCAATGACTTTTGCATTACTTTGGCCAAAGTTTCTTATAATAAGTCATATGTTCACACACTCTTTTCTCAACTTGGAGACAACATTCTTTTAATTATTAAATCAACACACTTTGATTTGCTTATTCTATATCAGTCTATAAGGCTTAAATATACCCTTTACTATATGAGACAAGTATAAGATGACAGCATAAGTGACTTAAAAGCATGCAATGAGCCCCTCTTTGCATCCTTGCAATCTCAGGTCTATGATGACCTGTCAATCTACTCAAAGGCTTGTCAACTCGATTCCATGCTCATAATTAATATGGTATACATTCTCAAGATATACTCGATTCTGTCATAAAGTCATTGCTTTTGACGTCTATAGACTTCTAAGACTCTTTCCACTAAGATATGTCTGCCTTAGTCTATGAATATATATTCGACTAACTTTCTGTCGATGTAACATTTTTCTATATAAAAATGACTATAATATTGCCATTGTGAGGTAAAAATAATTTACGATAACTATTGACCCATCTTGGCCAAAATAAAAGATTGGTTTCCTCTTTAACCAAAATATAGGCAGTATATGAGAACTCTCGGTCACTTACAATAACCAAAATGATAATGCTAATATTATCTACCTCTATGGCATAAGTTAAATAGATTATTTTACATGATTATCCAAACAAGAAGTCTATTCATCTATTGTCTTTTATTCAAGTCATTGATCTTTCATAAGCTATGAGCTCTTATCATTCCTCTCTACTTTGATCTGTTACAACTCCTTTAGGATAATACTATGATAATATAACTCTATTATACTTTGGTCTTTACTAGACATAAAGAAATGAGTGTATTCTCGGTCTGCTATCAACTTAACTGGTAAGTTTATATCATAGACAGCTAGACATATGTTAACATTCTTAAATCGACCTCTCACAGACGATGACCACCAAACATTTGGCCTTTACTAGATTTCTATTCAAGGCATTCTCTATAGATATTCTTGAGGTAAATCCTCATACATGGTATGTTCCTGTAAGAATACAATCTTATCATAGGTTTATAGACCAGCCAATATATAACATTCGGCCTTTACACAGGTCTAGATTTCATTTAAACCTTCTTTTAAAAAAAGAATATATGTTAATATAACATCCTATCAGCTTCATAGCACTGTCATCTCGATCATACTACAAACTGAGTTCTATTTGATATGAGTGATATCTATTATCACCATAATCTGCCTATAATAGTAACCACGGTTTTCTAAAGGTGTATAACTCAATACTACATTGATATAGAATGTCATTCTTATGAGTAGCCGTGTATATAAACCTCTATCAAAGCATACATTTATATACATGGAATCTTTATTTGCTACATAAAACATTTAAAAAATTTAAGCATGCGGCCTCTTGAGGCTTTCCAGTAATAACAATGACTTCATACATATAGTTTATGTCAACAATTTTCTACTAGTTCTTGGCATACCTAAATATTGCAGTTGACACTCCTCTATTGAGCTTCCTCTATCTCTTCTAATCTTTTGACCCAAGAGATATATCCTTCTCTCTCCCTCGAGTGAGATCACTTAATGCTCTGACATCCACTCCCTCTCGGTTATAAAGTAGTTCATGCATAGTTATTTCCCCCCATTTCTCTCAACCGTCAGCGGTTTAAAGAGCTTAGAAATAGGAAATATGGAGCTTTTTCTCCTTCCACTCTTCCAAACATCTAGGGAAGAATACGATGACAGTCTTCCAAAGACTCTACTTCTTTTTACCACAAGCTAGATATTTTAATTTAGCCATAACTAAGTTATAAAATAATTAAAAATATTAACAATAGTACACCTATTTCTTAGATGTCACTAATGCATTCTTTTGAATACTTATATTATGCTATTTACGAGCACAACTATTGACAATGAAGTCTAGCAAAGTCAACATAGACCTCTACGATAAGATTAGACTTATTTGGTTGATTACTTACTGATTCTCGACGTAAAAGTCTAAGCCATTGGCATGACAAAAACAATATTAAACAAATATAAAATGATCACAACGTTGAAAATATTACTGAGGCGACCAACAACATATAAATTAAGACTTAATCCGATATTGACTTAACCTCTAATGTGAGTGTGTGTAGGTATTCCCAGATAGCATAAGGATCATTGTATTCATGTGATCTAGCACCCTCTCCACGGTGATACTCTCTCTCTTCATCTTGAAGGGGGAAAACACCGTTCCTACATCCACCTCAATCACACAATGGTAGTTAGTCCATCACATTATTTAACCACGTGCATATTAATAATGTCATAGACAATTATTCTTTGCATATAAAATAATATAAATCAAATGCATTCTCTATTCTACATAACATTACTTTCCTCATATTAATTTCACTGACTAACTATTTATCTACTTGAAATAAAACGATAAGTATGTTTGTTTAAAAATGGGGTGTGACAATGTTAAGTAGGAAGTAGGTAACAAATGTAATGCCCACTAGTATGTATGCCTTGTGTGCTTTTTGATTTATATGCTATATGTTGTATCGATTGTTTTATCAGTCTATTGAGTGATTCATGTGTTATGATGCATTACACCAAACCTTCTAATGAGGTTTGTTATACCATCGAGGTGTTCTAATGGTGTATTGTGGATGCTTTTGTAGAGATGTTTTATATGACCTTCAGTGTGTTCCCAATGAGGTTTTTTATTGGCATTGGATTCTAACTGTGCATTATGGGATTCATATGGTGTGTATTCATATGTTAGATCATTACAATGTTTCAACTTCACTATTTTCACTATATTTGATATAGTTGTGATTATTATATTTGTTCAACATCATGAAATATTATTGATTATGCATCTTGTTTCTGGATCATGCTAGTCATAAAGGATTTTACAATTAGATGTAATGATTTGATATCATGTTGGATGGATTATGTGCTTTGACTACTATTATGTGGAGCAGGTACACCTGATATTTGACCTGAGTGTGCAGGTACAAGGTTATTCCACAATGATGGTTATATTGGAGATGGTCATCTTTTGGTAAAATGTGTGTGTCAAACTCTATCTCACTCGGTTCAAGTGTGAGATGAGCCTTGTGAATCCATGTAAACCTAGATACAAATTAGTGACAATTCTAGAGTCTGCATGTTGTGGAAATGAAACAATATTATCAAAGTAGTCCTTGTTGCCCTTGATATTTGATAATGATCTTTGAATTGATAATGTTGATTACTCACACTAGCAGCATAATAGTACTTGAAAGCTAAATGGGATTCAAATTGCTCTAGGATTGATCTAGGTGAATGCTCTAGGAGAAAATGACTTGATTGATAGTGATATTTATATGATCTTGGACGTGGGAAGGATAGGATCAATTTTGATGAGGTCAGCTAAGACTAATAGGTAAAAGTGTATAAGGATTAGAATAAGTGAAAAATAATTAATTAAATAATAAAATTATTTAATTAATTATAGGACAAGGAAGGAGAAATAAATAAATAAAATTTATTTAATTAACGTGGCTAAAGGGAAGCATGGACTAAATTAATTAAATAAATATAATTTCTTTAATTAATTTAGGAAATGGACTAAAATTAAATAAATAAATAAAGATAATTTATTTAATTGATTGGCTAATGAAAGGGGCCTAGGATGAAAGTGTCACAAGATGTCGCAAGATGGTGTCTAGGTGATGTCGTAAGGACAAGGTCAATTTTAGTTGTCTACAATTTTAACACATGAATTTGTACCACCATGATTTCAGTTTCCATGTTTAGCCTCTATAAGATTTTAAATATGTTGAACATCGCTCATTATATGCTGCATCATGTTCAACCTTTAGATCATCTACAAATTCTTAATTTTGTTATGCACAACTAATTGACTGTATGATGTGTTGATCAAATATGAATTTTTGTCATTCAAATTACTATGGAACATCTAAAAACATCCTTGCATGAACTTAGTAAAATGTATATGATCATCACTGATATATAAATGATACTTACTCAAAAATTGTATGTCTTCCTCTATCTTGTCGGCTGCATGTCTGAATACTATGTACACAAAAATAACAATTTAAAGAGAGTTGTAATGTTGTTATTGAACTTCATTATGTAGTTGTAGTGTATAGTTCTTTGCAAAATCTACCACTGACACAATGGTATTAACAAAAAATATGTCCTTGTATAACTTGAATTGATTGTCTAACCATTAAGCTTTGTGTCTCTATTTTGCATACTCATACACTATCCTCTCTTGAAATATAGTCATAAATTATGTTACATTTATTTCTTTATTCACTAACTCACACATCATTGACTCTTCGTCATCTTTTAATGTGTATGTTATTAACTTGTATTTCTCAAAACTAACTAATTCATTTCTATTTACATGTGTATTGTCTCTATGTATACAATTTTGCAAAGGTTGCAAACCACCACAACTATCACAAATTTCATCCAAACATAATTTATCACAAAATTGTCTATCTATTTGAATATGTATGTATGTATGTATGTATGTATGTATGTATGTGTATCAAAAAACATCATAATGCATGGCAAATTTAATATGGACCTTACAACAACTAGCGCACGATTGATTTATTTTAATCAAAAAGTTGTCCTATCAAAATATGTTTGACTAATTATGATTTGTAAATAACTTTCTAAAAACTTATTTGAATCATAACAAAGAAAATGTTTAGGATGTAGTTCATGGTTTCAACAACCAATTCTTCGTACAATGTCTCTTTGATTAGGTGAAACCCTTGTGTTATTTTCTAAAATTGTTGAATTAATTCTTTTAAAGCTCCAACTATGACTATCTTTTAATGGGTGTCTATCAAAATATGACCATAGTTCAATGTTATGGAGATCTTGAACTCTTTGACGTTTCTAGACAACTTTCATAAGTGTTTTTTAATTTATTTTTAGTATTCTATTTGTTTTTCTAATTAAATGAGATTTGTTTGTTTAATTGTTTATTATAGTTGATGTAATAACACATCATATAGCATTATTATCTTTGTTGTGTGAGGTTAGACCTACTGAATATTATGCATTAGTTAACTTTCTTACAATAGATTTTTCACTATTAGTATCAGATGTTCGTAGACCAAGGGTTTTCATGTCAGTAGTGCATTGGATTCTTCTTTCTTAATTAGTAGATGTGTTATCATTTCTTCCGCCGCTCCCGAAAAAATTTTCAAAATGCCTCCGGCCGCTCCCTCTCCCGCCCGTGCAATGGTAGCTTCCATGCCCGTCTCCTCTGATATCCTAGTGGGTACACCGACTCATGGACTCATGGGCGTTTCTGCTACAGGATTTTCCCCTGCCACATTGTTCCCTGAGGTCACTACTGACGGTGTGTCCCCAGCTGATGCTCGGGTCTCTTTTGCTATTGTGGTGGGGGCGAAGGGCTGTCCTACTAAGAATATTAAGACCCATTCTCGCCCTCTTCCGTGCTCCCGTACCTCCCCTATGGTGGTATGTGGAGAGGAAGTCTCCAAGAATGAAGAACACTACAACAGACTTGCCTTGATTTGCAGATTTAATAGTCTTTGGCCACCATCCCTCCCGGACATGAACAAGTGGATTTCTGAATCTTGGAGTCCCCTGGTTCAAGGTAATATTATCATTTTTCCCTGTGCAAGGGGTTTTTTCATTGTTGTTTTTTTATTATGCAGAGGCTAGGGATACTGTGCTTGATGGTAGAGTGTGGTTGTGGGGTGAGCATTCCCTCCTGCTCAAACCTTAGACTCCTGAGTTCAATCTCGTCTTTGAACAGCTTAATATTAGGCCTATTTGGGTCAGGTTGCCCAATCTTCCCCTTCATTTCTGGGAGGTTTCTTGCTATGAGGCGATTAGCAACTCTATTGGTCGATTCCTCATGGTGGACAGATCTACAATTTCGATGGGACTCTGCACCTATGCTCTCATTTTTGTGGATATTGATATTTCCAAGCCTCTGTCTGGTGAGGTTGCCTTGTTGGTGGGTGATCGTTCTCGATCCCAACTACTGGATTATGAGGGTTTGCCCTTCCGTTGTCGTCGCTGCTTCACGATTGCACACCTGGCTTTGAATTGCCATCACTATTGTCGTAGGGCTTCGTCGTGGTGGTGGGATGCTCATTTGGAACATTTGCTTGTTTCTAACCCCGAGGTTGGGTTGGTTGAGGAGTCCCCGGTAGATTCTTCTCCTTTGCATACTCATGTGGCCTCGGGTCCCACAGTGGGGACTAATTTGCTTGGGGGTGGTTTGGAGGCTGTTGCCCCTTCTTCTGTTGCGGTTCCTTTGAACCATGATCTAATTGCTCCGTCTACTCCTGTTGTTTCTCTGGTAGTTTCTGTGGTTGTAGCTTTGGCTGAGGACTCCCCCCTCTCGCCTTGCTCCGAGGATTTTGACTCTGAGTTTTCTTGGACGGTTGTCCAGCGTAGGAAGAAAGGGCTACCCAAATCTGTGGCGGCTCTACACCCTAGGGCCAAGGTAGTACGTTTTGTTGGTCCTTGTTCTGGTGTTGTGTAGCTGGTCTTTTCTTTCAGCAGGTCGTTGTTGTTGTGCTATTAGAGCATTGTGGTTGGCCTGTTAGGGGCCTATTTTTGTCTTTTGCCCTACCTTTTGGGTTAGTTTGTAAAGGGTTCCGGACCGTCTTTTCCAACTGAATTAATCAAAACAAATAATTGACATATTTTTGTTTTATATAAGTTTTCAAAAAATATTATCCATGTTTTATTAGCATTTCTTCTACAAGTGTGTTCAAAAATCTTATCACATTGGTTTTGAAGTATTTTTATCAATTTCAACTAAAAACTTAGGTTTTTATGCAAAATTTTAGGTGGTGTTCTTAATTATAAATTATTGTCAGTTAAATATTTTTTGTTCATTTCCTATATGTTCTCCATCTTCACAAACTAGTAAATTTTGTGTGTTTTAAATAAGTTAATCATTTGGTATAACATCTTAGTTTATATTTAGAATTGCATTGAGAGTTTGTAATGCATCATCATTCATTGTTTCATTATTTATTAATTGAATTGGTGTTTGAAGATATTTCAATATCAAATTCATTTGACAAAGATAGTATACCTTATATATTTTGCTTTCTTTTTCTTATCTATTTTTCTTTATTTTTCTTAGCTTCAATGGATGATAGGGCATTTATTTCAACATTTAATTCATTTGGAAAAGATGGTAAATCTGTAGTGCCCCTCCATTCTCACTTTGGATGAGAAGGTGGTCGGGCTAAGGAGCATGAAGAAGAAGGTAAAATACTTAGAATACTTAGGGTATGATAGACATGTTGATGGTAGGCTTACTGTTATGATGTAGTTGATGACACTCATTAATGTTTATTATGATGACACTATTGATACTTTATGATTAGTACATTATGCTTATGTTGTGATCAGTTATAGGTTAACTGATTATGTAGATTAGTTTTACTATGTGATTAATGCGATTATTTGTCTGTGTTATCTGGTTGCTTATTTACTAATGAATTTGTTTAATGTGGATACTTGTGATATGTTTTGTGAAGGGACAGTGTAGTATTACTCATAATAAGTACCCTACTACACTACGATTCCCTGTCACTATATGCCTACTTGGATGATTATATGTATGTATTCAACACTTTTGTTTGCTGCAGGTTGCAGGTACCAGGCATCGACTCCACCTGAATTGGCAGGTCTGAGCGTGCCTTCATACCAATGGAAGTTGTTGAATGGAGATAACATATGGTCCCCTAGCCTAGCCATCATCCTTGAAGAGGATGAGTATTCGGTTGTGTACCCTGTCAGTGTTGTCGGTTTGGTCATGATAGTCAGTCATTGTTGTGTTGGTCTTGTTTTTTGATCTTGCATAGTAGTCAGGTATGGTTTGACAGTTGGGTTATTTTGTTGGTATTGTTTTGGTTATTGTTGCCTTAAAATAAAATAATTAGTTATGAAGCATTTTTGTTAAATAAATAAATATATAAATGTCCTTATGTAAATTTAGTTTATGAAAAATATATTATTTTAGAAGTTAAGTTAATAAATAATAATAATAATAATAGTAATAAATGTAATTGCAACTAGAGATAAATAAATAAATAATATTTATGTGTTACCATAAAATATATTTATCTTGGTCTGGTTGTAAAATGTTTAAAATAACAAACTGTAAGATATTGTTCATGCAAGAGTTATTGCCTCTTGTGGGGAGGAATCTTCTGGAAGATTTTAGGGGATTTCTTTCGCTAAAAATAGGGAGTTTTTGGGCTGTATTTAGGGGGGATATTTCTCTCTCATAAGAATCTTCAACAGATGGAATTTTTGGGGGGAGACTGGTTTGTCGCTGCAGCAGTTGAACCCGGCATCGAATCTTCAGCCCAGTCAAGCAAGCGAAATTAGGTTCCTTTGGTTCTAATTTTTGTCTCATTTTTCTGTTGAAGCAAATGTTTAATTTATAATTTTTCCTGTTGATGGTAATTTGCTTGAGAGGTTAGAATCCTTGTTATCAGATCCAATTGTGCATGTCTGTATCATTGCATTTCTGGGAATCACCAATTGATGTGACTGTCTATCTCTCGCCCATTTCATCTATGTTTTTATAGTCTATTGTGTTAGCCATAACTTTAGTTTCTAGAACTGGGTTCCTCTAAATTTCTTATATATGGAGCATGACCTAGTTACCTAAATCATATCCAAAAATCGTCCATACCCAGTTTGGCGTTTTGGAGATATGTGTTTTGTGATTGTCTACCTCTCAGTCATTTCGTCTCTGTTTTAGTAGTCTGTTACGTTAGCCATAACTTTAGTTTTATGAACTGGGTTCCTCTACGTTTTTGATATATGGTGCATGACCTAGTTGCCTAAATCATATCTAAAAATTGTCCATACCCAATTTGTCATTTTAGAGATATGAATATTTTGTAACTGTCTACCTTTCACCCGTTTCATCTCTGTTAAAACAGTTAGTTGCATCACCAATAACTCTTTTTTTTCAAATTGGGTTTCTCTGAAATTTTTATATAAGATTCAGCTCTTACCTATGAAAACTATATCCAAAGGAGTTAGCATTACCCAGTTTGTCAATTCAGAGATATGTATCAATTAGTGACAGACATTCATATGCCATCTTGATTGTTATTAAATCTACAAATCCATTCTATTCATATCCTTTAATCATTGCATTCCATAATTTGACATCTCTTTGAGGCAATTTGTTGAACAGTTAATGTACTTTGTCTGAGCTCTCACTTTTGCATACATGTCTACTAGAGTATTTCCTTTTTGAAGTCTCTTATCATTATCAAAACATTCTATATCTATATTCTTTCTGATATAGTATCTGTTCTTGCATATCTCAACCGATCATATTAGTATGTTTCTTTCTTAGTGGTTTATTTTAGTGCTTTCCGGTTTAAAATTGTTCAATGGTGATATGTTGAGTTAATTTTAAGTATGGTCTTGCTTGGAAATTCCATTGTTAGGGAGTAGTGAGGTAATTGGTTGATTATGTTATTTTTGGTCCTGAGTCATATTGTACTATGGGAATGTCCTAGTCGTTTAAACCCTTGTTTCCATATTAGGAGATGAACTTGTGTATAGTGGTATTGAGTTCAACTTACCAACTCCATAGGTTAGGCTACTTGGACTCCAATTTACTATTGGGACATACTGTTTAAATGTTTTATTGATTTGAGATTTTGAAGTGGATAGGGCAAAGTTTTATTGTTGAAGTTGAAATTTGAAATGGTCTATGTAATGTATTGGTTTGCCAAAAGATAGAGGCCTTGCGATCCCTTGTCCATGTATGTTATTGGTTTCTGTATGTTGGTTAGGGGTTTCTAGTTGCACGAAGAAGGGTGGCTTCCATGGTGGGGCCGGTGCCCAAAGTGGCTGCCTGGGTAACCCATGGAAGTTGTAATCAAGTGATAACTTAATAATTTATTTAGGTGGGTTGGGTAGTAATTTACATAACAAGATTAGTATGATGCCTCACCCATGCCTTGAGTGCTCTCACAGGCTAAGGATGGGATGAGAAGGCCTGGTTGGCAAGGTCGACCTCCTTGTCTCCATGAGCGGATGTGTCGGCTCCACATGTGTCACCCTATGGGGTCGGTGCCTAGAGAGAGGCTGCCAGGGTAACCATAGATGGGGGCCAGTTTCTAGAGAGAGATAGCCTGGATAACCCATGCTAGGACCATGCGATGACACTCTCCCTACTGCAGTCTAGTTTCTTCCTTTTTATCTTTGTTGTTACCTCTGGAGTTCTATCTTATCTTGATGATTTTGATAATTTGTGTTGTTTTTTTATTATTTGGATAGCCTGTGTCGAGTTTGTATATGTCTTCGTATATCCCTTGTCTTAGTGGAACCTCATTGTTATCTCCTAGCTCGGGGGATGGACCTCAGGGTTCCACATGGTTGGGTGGAAGAGCTTAATCCATTGGTTTTCCTTGATCATCCTGATTCGTGATCACTGTAGATGTGCTTCCAGTTCCAGATTTGCACTTGCATTCTTAGAGCTGTATATTACTTTCAGTATTGTTTAATCTTGTTGTATATTGTAAACTGTTGTAACCAATCTAGAATCTAGAAATCATGTAATCTTGTATTTGAACTTTTGTAGCTATTCATATCTGCAAATGAATGATGTAATCCTCTTCAGTGTATCATAATATATTTTACTTGTATTGTAATAAATCGTATTTATCTGATGCAATTATGTTCCCTAGAGGTGTTAGTTGTTCAACGTATTTAAATGTAGTGAATAGTGTCAACTTTATTTAATGTTAATGCATTTTCTTGCTTCAAAAAAAAAATAGTTCTGTAAAACTTTGCACTTGTTAGTTTAACTCTCTAGGGTTGCATGATGGGGCATTACAAAATCTTCACCTTTAGAGTTCAATTTTTTTCTTTCACAAAATTTTCTCATTTGTTCCATTTTTTGCTCTTAGTTTTGAGTTACTCAAGTGTGCCTCTTGGATGGTTTTCTTCTTATAATACTCAAATCTATGTCAATATAAAACAAAAGACACAATAAGGATGTTCTAGGAATGTTAGGAATATAACAAACAAACAACAAGCCCTCAATTGTCAAAAGATGATAAGTAATTTTCTAAAAGATTTTAAAAAATGACTATATGGTGTAGAAGTGTGCAAAAAACAATACAAAATAGAGTTGTGAGACCATAGTCGTTGCTTTGCTCTAACATATGGAACATAAAGTATTCACACACATTTTCTTTGCATTTGCTTAGAAAGTACCCACCCTTATTCTTGGATTTGGCTTGGGTATCTAAGCTTAAGAGTTGGAATTACATGTTGGTAGTCTAAATCTGTGTTTTAAAAAAAAATAAAAACATACAAATGTCAATCGTGCTTTCTGTCAGGTTCTCATATTTTAAGACAGTATTATAATAAAAACTCCACTACAATCTCAAGTTTTATCTTAGCTTTTTGATCATGTATTTTTTTCTAAAATCTAAATATAATAAGGTTTTGATCTTTAATTATTTTTAATACTCTTTATTTTTCACAAAAAACACATTATATTTTTTGCATATTTTTTATCCACTCATCTAAATTTGCAAAAAAAAAATACTTTTTCATATTACATGTTTCATTCTATACACATTGAAAAATTATTATTTTCCCCAAAATTAGGTGGAGCTTGCTTAATTTTTTGATTTTTCATGATGTGTCCACTTTGAAAATTAGTAAAAATAATATATTCATTAAAAAATTAGCAAAAAAAAAAACTACTACACAATCTTAGCTAATTTTTCACTAGGGAGATTTACGAAATACTTACGGATCTCAAAAAATAGGAGAGAATACACCCAACACTATGTTATATTTTTGTGACAATAACAAAAGCACTTTGTGTGCTCCCATCATCTTAATCCTTGCCATTTTTTCAAAATAAGTAGTTTAGAAACTAAATGCCAAACATTAATAATTTTGTTCGTATTACATCTTAAAATTTTGCGCATAAGCATCTTGAGTTACTTGTTGATGGTCAAATCAATGACAAAGTGATCATATTATCCCATAAGATATTTTGCAACATCAATGGGATCATTAAACATAGTAAAGTGTCTTTGCATTTTTGGTTTGGTGGTGGTAAAGTTATAAACCTATTGAGTGTGATTGATATGATTGACATTAGGTTTTTGTCATTATTTCTGGAATGCTCCTTCACTAACCTTCTTAAAAGTATTTTTCAATTGAAACTCTTAAGGATAAGAAGGTGGAGGTGTATGTCAAGTCGATGAATTATATTTTAAAAGATTAATATCAAATAACTTGAGTTCATAGTCACATACACTAACAAACTACTTTGGAAGTAATATATGTGTTAAAAATCACTTTGTCTTTCGTGGTTGGAAATAAAATATCAATGAACAAACATTGCAATTCATTGTCATAGAGTTGATAATTTATTTTGTCAAGCAATGTTTGAAACCGTAACACATAATTGTTGCCAAGATCACTGCTTCTTTGCTTACATTATACTAGCTTAGTAAAGGTTACTTTGAGACCAATATTTACTTGGAAGTGTTGAACCAAACAATTGTAAAGTGTTGCATAAGAATGGATCAAACCATGAGGAAATGAGAAAAAAACATTCTAAAGTGCATACTATTTTAATGTGTGTGGAAGATTTTAACAAGCAAACAATCATCATACAAGAAATATAAGCATGTGGCATTAAAATCTCTCATATGGATCATAGGGTCAACCTTACCATTGTACAATTCAAAACTCAGCCACAAATCCCATAGACATGTCAAAGGATTATATGTTAAATCTCGTGATAAAACAAATTTTGAACTAGGTGGTAGATTGTTTAGCCTATTTTCAACTTCATTGAGTTCCCTCATGATGTTATGTAAGGAGGGTTGGGAAGTAGCATGGAATAGGTATTTGAGTAGTGATAGGTTGGTTATAGGTGGGTTGAGATGGAAAATCGAGGATGATATAAATGGTTGGGGTTAAGAGTTAGGTTGTGAAGGAGTGGTAGGGGTGTGATGAACATGTCATGTAGAAGTAATGATGGATGGAACAATGGGAGGAGTATGAGAGGAGTGAGGTTGATTAATTGGTTCAAACACTATAGGTGAAGGAGAAGAAACAAGAGGAGGTTTAATGGGAAAGGTGAGGGATTGAGGATGGGATGCAAGAATGTTAAAGAGGCATATTTGAATATGGAGGGGAGCATGAAGAGGAATACTAATGTTGCCAACAATTTGGCTAATACCTAAATGAGAATATACAATCCATATGACTTGGTCAAAACTTATCTGTGAAGCTCATCAACCAGTATAGAAGATTTGGCATCATAATCTAGTTTACTTATGTCTTGTTTGAGTAGTCTCAATGGATTCAATGTGTGTATCATGGTCCAATGCCTCATCATCATTTAGGTACACATAAGTGGTCCAGTTTTTAATAATGGGAGGATTCAATTGGTCCATGGTTATGGGAGGATCTAGGTACAAGCTTTGAGACCCTATGGCCGAGAGAGTTTTGTATAGTAGAAGTGTGATTTTTAGATAAATTAAGCCGTGTTCCACAATATGGTAGCCAAAATAGGATGGGAAGAAAAATGTGGTTCAACTACCCACAAAATTTGAGAAGATTGAACCAAAAGCTGGCGAAGGACCTGAAGAGGATGAAAGCTCAAATAGTTTTGAAGAGGAGATAGAACCTCCATCTTAGCTCTTGTGGATGTAGAACCTTCACCTCAACTTTTGAAGAGGCTCACTCGATAGAAGCCCGTGAAGGACCTGAAGAAGATGAGACTTCAAATAGTTTTGAAGAGGAGATAGAACCTCCATCTCAACTCTTGTGGATGTAGAACCTCCACCTTAGATTTTGGGGAGGCCCACTTGGGAGAAACAACCATATATACTCCTAATTTGAGATGTATTTTTGCTTTGATTGCTAATGTCAATAAGCCTTGAACTATGGAGGTGATGGATATGAGTGATTTTGAGTCTTGGAGAGTGGCCATAGATGAGGAGATTGTTGTGTTGAGGAAGAATGACACATGGGACTTGGTAACATTGCTAGAAGGAAAAACATATGTTGGATGTACATGAGTATTCAAAGGGAAGATCGATTCTATTAGCAATATTGAAAAGTACAAGGCAAGGTTGGTTGGAAAAGCTATTCTCAAGTTGATGGGATAGACTTTGGTGAGATTTTTCCTTAGTTGCAAAGGTAACATCTATTAGGTTCTTATTATCTATAGCAACAACATTTGATTTGGAGATAGGACAAATGGATGTGAAAACTATGTTTTTACATGATGACTTGGAGAGAGATATCTACATGACAGCCAAAGCATTACGTGGAGAAAAGTAACGAATTTTAGGTTTGTAGACTAAAAATTCTTTGTATGAGATCACCTAGGATGTGGTACCAGAAGTTTGATTATTTTGTGTTAGGATTGGGGTTTCTGAGATCCAAGTCAAATCACTGTGTTTATTATAAGATGAATGGTGATTGTTTCCTTGTTATCACATTGTACGTAGATGACATGTTATTCTTTGGTAATAGTAAGGCAGTGAATTGTGATTTGTGATTAGCCAAGTACATTCTAGGCATAAATATTAGAAGAGATAGAGTGAACTGAAAGCATTGGTTGGGCTAAAGGATGTGAACTCAATGTTGGAGAGATTCAACATGTTGGTTTGCAGGGCTTTGTGTGTTCATATTTCGGTGGAGACACAGTTATTTGTTGAGCAGTGTCCATCTACCCCCCAATGAGATAGAAGACATGACTCAAATACCTTATGCTAGTGTTGTTGGGAGTTTGATGGTACAGACCAGACATTGCACAAGCAATGGGAATCCTTAGCCATTTCATGGCTAATCCTAGATGAGATCATTACGATGCAATTAAGAGGATCTTCAGATATTTGCAAGGTAGCTCCAAGTACTCTATTTGTTATCGTGGTGTTTCTACACGAGACTAACACTTAGTGGATATTCGTGGATTCAAATTGGGCAGGTGACGTTGACAGCATAAGATCCACCGGTGGTTATGTTTTCAATTTGTTTGGTGGTGCAATCAATTGGATGAACAAGTGACAAGTTGGGGTCACTTTATCCACTACAAAAGCTAAGTACATGGCATCTACTCATGCTTGTAAGGAAGCCATCTAACTTAAAAGATTGTGTTCAAATATGGGGCTGAATCACAGAGCTATTAGAGTTCTTTGTGACACAGATGTCGAGTATTGTTTTGTTCATGATATGGTAGAGGATGGAGGGTGATGCTGGATAAGGTTGATAGTTTTGTGAATGTTGCAAATACATTGACGAAGCCTATGACACAAAAAGTTCAAGTGATGTAATGAGTCTATAGGCCTTGCCTCATGGCCCCTAGTAGTTAGTTGATAGTGTTGTTGCTCCCCTTTGCTCTTACAAGGTATACAACAAGTGAAAGAATGTTGCGATAGGTGTGTCATACACCTTGCAATTCCAATGTTCGAAGTTAATTATTTAATATTGTTTTATTTATTATTTGTGAGCCCACGTGGAAAAGGGCATCCCACTTATGACTTGGCCATTATGCCATGTCTATGCATTATTATGATGTGAATAATGGTGTGTAAGAGAATATTCTGTTATATGGATGTGTAAGAGCATCCATGTCAAAGATAGTGGTGTAAAATACATTAAGACACGTAAACGCATGATTGTAGACGAGTTACATTATTGACTAAGAATCTTGACCAACTTTATGACGCATGTTATGACACATCATAGAGCATCTTTAAAGGGAGATTATGGAGCCAAAATGAAGCATCCAATTTAGTGAGTAGATTATGACAAAGTTATTGAGCATTATGACAACATAAGAGCATCTACTATCATTAACATGTTGATTCATCATGGAGGGAAATGTTGAAATTTAGTCGCCATATTTGGGTCATGGTATTTGGCTCGTGGCTTGTAATTTACCACTTATGGTTTCTTGTATTTTATCTCCTTTATTGGGTGCTTGGATTGGAGCCAAGTATGGGTTGTATAATATATTTGCAAGTATTGTTATGCTGTCAAAATTGCTCCAAATCCAATTGTTGGTGATACTCTTGTAAAGGCATAGCCCAAGATTTGTATTGTAACCTCATAGTTGTTAAATAATACAATTGGTTTTGCTTTGGAAAGAGGTTTTTTTCCCAAAAAGATTTTCCCCGCATAAATCATCTTGTTATGGTATAATCTCTGTGTTTTTTTTTTGTAACTATAAAATTAATTGTTTTCGCACATACCTCCCCTCAAAGTTTCATGGAAAAAAACATATTCTGCACCATTGTTTCCTTTCATTCAAGACTTTTACGAGAAAGGAATTCCTCAAGCCCATAAGTACTAGATTTGTCGGGGGCTTTATTTTCTGAAAGATGATGCTCAAGGTGCAGAAGTCTCCACAATTAATGATTGTTAATCTAGAGTGGGGTAGATGGTTAGAGGCAAACATGAGTAAGAAAAAAAATGTGAAATAAAAGATCCTTTACAATGATTGGTAGTCCACAATGAGGTACAAAATTGTTGATTTTATTATTAATTATTAAATTGTTAATTTATTAATGTTTCCAACTGGTGAATTTTTTCTTTCTTTATAATGGCATTCAATCTTTGTTATTGGAGTCGATCTTTTTTAAAATTTTGAATTTTATAACTGATATGTTGATATATACTCTCCTAGCCTTAGAGCAATTTATGAGACATTTGATAGCATGCTTGGACAAATGAAGCAAGTCATTCATAGCAATGATCCTAATTTGAAATTTTATGAAGAACATATTAGACCCATTGTGACACAATAGTGAAACAATATTAACACTCCACTTTATATGGCAGCCTATACTCTAAATCCCAAATGGTATGTAACAAGCTCTGAGAGAATGCCTCCAACTCACGATGAAGAGGTGAAAGAAAGGCTCATGAAGGCCCTACAAAAGATGTATATTGATGATGAGTATAATTTACTTCAAACACAATGGCTAGCCTTGTCAATCTCCATGGTCCAACATTTAACAAATCAGAGGCAAAGTTAAATAGAGCTACATTAGCTCAAATTGACTATATTGGATTGTGGACGTTGCATGGTAGGGACACACCAGAGTTGAAGAAACTTGCCACTCTCACCTCATTTCACAGGTTGTCAATTCCTTTGCTACAATAAGGAATTGATTTTCATCCAAGTTCATCTAGTCAGTTGAGGAATAGAATTACCTCTCAACGAGCAAAGACGTTGATGGTTGTGCACAATGCCTTGCCATTCAAGATGTCAAACTCTTGAGTTTGTTAGACTCTAGCCACATTGGGATGTTGATCTCAAAGATGCCACATGGGTTGATGAAGAGATGCAGGAAGGATTAGATAGGGTTCCATTGGATGAGGCAACCCCTCGTAGTGGCAATGACCCAGATTTAGACTCCAATTTTGATGCAGTGTTAGTAGGTGTTGATTAGGGGCAGCAGCAGATTTTCTATGTTTTTGTCATTATGTAGTTGGATGAAGTAAACCCTTGTGGTAGCAATGAATCAAACTCAAACTCGGACTTCAATTTTGATGCAATGTTAGCAGATGCTAATTAGGGGCAGCGGCAACAACAGATTTTCTCTGTTTTTGTCTTTCTGTAGTTGAAACTTCTAGCCTTTGGACATTTTGTTGTAATTTTTATATAACATATATATATGCACCTTGACAATGAAAACAATTAAATTTTGTTATTTTGTTTATCAACTCTCGTGTGAAATCTCAATTCAACTGTTGTGTATAAGAAATGAATATTTAACATTTCCTCCATTTTTAAATTTTTATCATTTTTTAATAGTCGTCCACTGCTTTCCCCTAAAAAATGGCCTCCCAAAATATTTGTCCCAAAAATGTGTTCCCCCGTCCCGGTCCCAAAAATTTGATGTAGCATGGTATTTTATTCTTCCTTTGTTCTATTTTGTTTTTGAAATGAAGTCTACCAAAAAGTTGGAGAAATGTTGAATGGATGACTATGCATGCACCTACTCCTCAAGTGGTTGGTCTGGGGTGTTGGCCGATAGCATCTCATTGACAGACAAGGGGTTACTCTTGCAGAAGTTGGTGAGCAGCCTGATTTGTATTACAGACACTCGTCCAGATCAATTTTGCTGTAAACTATATTTCCAACTTCATGAGTGAACAAAAGATGGATCATTGGTGAGCAGCGAAACAAATTCTGAGATATGAACTAGGTACAACACAGTTTTCATATTTAGTATGGTCAGAGTAATTATTTTCAGTTTGTTGGTTTCACCAATGCTGAATGAGCAGAGGTTCAATAGATGATGGGAAACCCATAGCAGGATATGCCTTTGGCCTCGGAACAGCTGTTTCATGGACTAGCAAGAAACAACAAACAGTAGCTCTTTCATCCACCTAAACATGGTATAAAACTCCTATTTTCAAAGCTTGTGAACTAGTTTGGTTGAGAAGGTTAGTTGCTTATTTGCAGGCGATTCAAATGGGAACGGCAATAAATCATTGTGAGAATCAGTGTGCAATAAAAATGAGCATGGTTCAATCTTTCTGTGCACACACAATGCATACAGACATACATTTGCATTATATCCGATGAAACAACAACATTGGAGACAGAATTGCAATATTTTTCAACTGAAAATAGCAGATACCTTCACAAAACCACTTGGACCCAAGTTTGTCAAGTTTAGAGATATGCTTTATGTTGTGCCATGTATGACCATTAAAGGAGTATATTCCAATATACATATTGGACATAGCAGTTTAGCCTCAGGGTAACCAAGCCATTTTCTTGCTGGTCTGAATTTTGCCTCAATAGGAAGAACAATACCACATGTATAAGTTTATAACTGCCAAACCAACTTGGAACCAATGCCTTTTAAATGCTTCTCAAATGCATCGATATTAGTGGACATTACCACAAGAATTACAATAAATACCATCAGAAGTATTCTCAACAATATCAATGTTGTCTTTAGCAAAACTACATTCAACAATATCATGAGTATTAAGTAGCATCAACAATATTTGGAATATGATTAGGCATTTACAACATCGAAATCAATAGAAGTAACAACCATAACATTAAAATCAGTGGAAGATGCATCAATACTATGCCCTTTATATCCAATATCCTACTCACTTTCTTCATATTTCAACAATCTGCTCCAAAAGCCTTGGATTGTCTTCAAATGCTCAATCTTTGCCTTGGACTCTACGCCATTATCCCTATTGGAAGACAAATTTCCATTCTCAAATTAGTCCTCCATACTTGTCTGGGATTCATCAAATCGGAAGTATAATAGGGAAGATAAATGTCAATATGAAGAATCACGAGTTCATAGGCCACTTCTACATGATTCACATACTCAATAAGCTTCTCATAGTCATTGGAAACCTAAGCTTCACCTGTAATAATCTGCCACAACTGTTTGCTCATGAAAAACATTTGCATAGACTTAGCCCAATCATGGTTATTCTGTTCTGTAAGCATCAAAAGTTCAAAACATCAAAAGATCACCTCCACTTGAGCGCACACAATCCCTGACCAAACATCTCCAATTTGCACAAACAAGGATACTGCTGATATGTGCATTGGATACACTAGATTTTGTCATTGAGGCAAGATTGCAAAAGATACACCGTTGAAAGGTATTGCTGAGGTGTATCTACAAAAGATGTCACCCAAGTGATACCACATGTGCCGTTGCCCAAACAATACCACAAAAAAATGGAAGGGAGCAAAAACAATACCACTCTAAGAGATTTCAAATACCTTTCCAATGCTTCAAAAATAGCTCAAATGTAATTTTCATTGGGTATTCATATGTTCAATTTCCTCCAAAGATGGCGCAAAAGTTGTTGTCCAAGCCATACCATGATGGGTGTAGCTAAAGACAAAGTAATTGAAATCCCTATGGATAATTTATGCCTAGTGAAATTTGGAATTCCAAGTGCACAAAAATCCCCCAAAACAAGCCAAAATATACATTAATTTTAAATTCAAAAATTTGAAGCCTGGCAAGAAGAAACCTGATTGCATCAAGGGCTTATTCACCATAATGTGCCGATTTTTGTCAGGAGGTATCTTTGCTGTGATAGAACAAGCTAATCTCTTGCATGATATGGATTCTGACGATAAGCACACCACAATTGTCCTAGAGAAGCCCTGTAAAATGTCTGCTTGAAGGGACAACAAACTACAACTTGCTGCTCTCTGCCACACTGTAACTCGTGATCCCCCTTGCACATTAACCCAGAAATCCAGGCATTTGCTGCCTTCGCTCCTCTCCTAACATAATTTTTTAAAGAAACTAATCAATGTGATTAGATCTAGAGCATTCACTGCTAAATCTTGCAAGAAATCCAGAAATGTGATTAGATTTCAGAAATTCCTTCTCGAATCAGGGGTTCCTTTAGAAACTCTTATCTTTGTGTATAGATAAAACGGTAAACCTTGTGCCAAACAAACAAAACCAAACTTTTCTCTTCGAACAAACTCTCCACAAGTCTGGTTCACATAGGATCTGCAGATTGCCCACAAAAAAGTCCTTCGAAACCACCAATATGTTGAATTATATGATATTGTCTTTAAAAATCTAACCCCTACAGAAGAATCAAACTTGACCAAACATTCCTTCTTTGTCGATCGTGCCTTTGCCACACTTTTTGGTTGCACAGGACCAAATCTGCAGGTTAAAAATAAAAAACCTTTGGTTCCAGTAATATATTAGTGTTTAAAGCGGTATATTCCATCAATAACAAAATTGAATTATAGACAAAGTTTCAAAGATTGAATAACAGCACAAGTCATTCGATGGAACTACACTAGGGTTCCCAAATCAGAATGTACATAATAATAAGATAAAACCAATGTTACAGTGCTTTTAAGAAATGGGTAGGCGCTATATAGCCTCTTATAAATACCCATACTATTAATAATGTGTGAGGAGGGTTGACCACTCATGAGAGCCTACATGCTAATATAAATCCCAATATATTCTGTAAATTAAGGAGATCAAAGAGCCCGATAAGATAGATTTCCATCCATTTAATAAAAAATCATGAAATTTAGTGCTATTATTATTTCTAGTGACTACTAATACTAGATTGCTAGGGTTTCCTCTAGAGCCCAATTTATGTTAAGCTTTGCAAAAAGGTTCATAGGCAGGTTACAATCATTTCACAAAGATGCATATCATGGTCAGGCCCCTTTGGGGAATAAGGATGAGTTTTTTTTGCCTTAGACTGGAGGCTAGAGTTTCACCTTTGATTCATTCAATCTTATATTTTGTTGACATCATCAATGGTATTATAATTTAAAATGATGCCAGACACCACTGAAGTAATGATATTTACACAAACCATTTTGTTAGAAATGCTTTTTAACTTTTAATCAGTATGAAAAGTTTCTTTTAGGGCCCTTTCTTGACCCTTTTACATTGGATTCAGAACTTGAACTATAGTTTTGGATGAGTGGATCCATTGTAGTGTCTGTGTAGGGCTGAGGCTTTCTATTCAAAATTTCAATCCTTTCCTTCAAACTGCCGTATACCTCATCATTTTCTATGCTTTAAGGTAGTATTCTAAGACAAACTTTCTTTGCAAACCAAAATGGAATTTGGCTGAATCAGTTTCTGGTAAACTATGTTCTACAGACATCTAAAAACAAATTCTATGACAGAATGTTTATGAATTTCTAGAAGTTTCTGAATGCTGTAATGAGTTTGCAATTTGTTCTCGAATTATTCAAATATTTGATCTTTCCAAATTTCAAAGGAAAGTAGAATAAGAACACCCGTTCTGGAACTAAGCAAATCCCATCCAAGCACTGGGATCTACTGTTAGAAGTAGAGGAGGCAGCTACTATATCCACAATCCAAAACCCTTTTTGAAAATGAGATACCTAGCTTCTTTCGTGGATAAGGTACAATTCAGCAATTCCTTCACATAGGAGGGCTGGAGATCCATATATATTGATGGCAGAGAATCCCAACATGTTGAAATCTAATTTCTTTAGTCCCAAAAGATGGCCAACACCTAAAAATTTGTTACAAGTTCAATCCATCAAATTCAGTTGGTTCTTCCTAATAATTCCATGCTCTAGTTTGAACATCGGAATCTGTTTCACTTGACAGCTGGGCTTTAAACCTTCTGCCCAAAAGCAGGCTTAGGATATTTATTTTTAAGATTGGCTTATAGATTTCTCCAAGGAAGTAGTGTTCACATGGTTAGCCTCTTTTTATTTCAGAGGTCAAACTAATTCCTAAATCACATAAAATAAAACAGAGCTTATCCCCAGGTATACATGAAAATGCCTAAGCATGTCTACAGAGAAGGGAAAGCCCTAAAATAATCACAGGATTTGCTTATTTCAAAGGCATATAATCCTCGACTCTTGGGATATTTATTTTTAAGATTGGCTTAGATTTCTCCAAGGAAGTAGTATTCAAATGGTTAGCCTCTTTTTGTTTCAGAGGCCAAACTAATTCCTAAATCACATAAAATATAACAGAGCTTATCCCAAGGTATACATGAAAATGCCTAAGCATGTCTACAGAGAAGGGAAAGCCCTAAAATAATCACAGGATTTGCTTATTTCAAAGGCATATCATATAATGCTCGACTTTTACACCATTATACCACACATTCAAAGAAAATAGAGCTTTGTATCCCAATTTGTAACATTCCCGAAACTAGTGGCTATACATCACAAATACTAGAATTTTACTTTAGAATTCCAAAAAACTCGTGGCCATACATCACAAATACTAGAATGTTACTTTAGAATTCCAAAAGACTAGGTAAATACGGTCTAAACCAATATAATGTTGATGCAACACAAATTTACACAGTTATTTCCAAAAGCTCTTTTATTCATCCCCCAAGAAGATTATAGCTTTCCAAAAGCTCTTTTATTCATCCCCAAGAAGATTATAGCTTGGGGGAAGCCCTATAGTTTTTTGGCCCCACCCAACCTCAAGACTCACCCAATAAAATGTTGATGCAAAACAAATTTACAAAGTTATTTCCAAAAGCTCTTTTATTCATCTTCATGGACCGTGGAAAATTCATGAATACAATATAATGTTTCCAGCAAAATCTTAATACATGAAACACTAGGGCTCATTTCTCGCCCTAAAGTTGAAACATGCAGAATAAACAATAAACCCTAAAAGATCAAAATCTAAATAAAGGAGTGTAATGACTCAGTACATTCATATGGGCACGTATCTCCTGAGGGCTTGCTTGCCGGTGACAACGGCTCCCACTGCGAGGCCACCGATTGCACCGGCAACGGCGGCAGATCGTATGCCTGCGGCGGCCCTGAAGAGAGCCCCTGTGCCCAGCCCCGCCATGATACTGTTAATTGAATCGTCCGTTCCCCGCGCCGCCACAATTCCACTCTCCAGTCCAGCATAAAGAAGGCCGATTACCCCCAAACGGTTGCCGAACTTTCTACCCGTGTGACCAGAACCGTTCAAAACCCTGTTAATTCTAAGCTTTGTGGAATCTCCCGCTTCTCCGGCCTTCAGGCCTTCCACCAACCCCACGCCGGCACCCGTAACAGCGCCCGTTAAATAAGCGCAGCCTGTGTAGTACGTGATGTTATCGCTAAATGATCTTCTCTTCAAGGCAGCCTCCTCTTGGAAAAGAAACTCTGGAGTTGTGGGGATTTGATACAGGTTTTTTACCGGTCTGATGTCGAAGGCTGGGCCGTGAAGGTCTTCATATGGATTGTATAGCCGCCTTCCTCCTTCCTGGTTCTGTGTCCCCTCCGTCGAACCGCTGCTGTTCATTTTCCTGTGATTCGATCCCGCGATCTCTGGCAAGAAATATCAGGCGGGAAACGGAAATTATAGAGAAACCTCCTCTTCAGGTTGCGATATTTCTGCATAACCTAACGTGAGTGAAGTATATTCAGAGAATATATGACTTTATTTATTCCTTATTACTTCCTTACGAAGACTTGTCAACTCCGAGTTCCAACAAATTATTTCAATTTACCATAACTACCTAGCACGCAAAGGATGTGGAATTTAGGTTTATAGCAAATTATAGGTTAAGCAATATATTGGAGAGTACATATCAAAGAATAGAATAAGTGTATGTAGTGGTTTGGAAGTATTGTAATTAGTATAAATATATTGGAGAGTACAAATCAAAGAATAGAATAAGTGTATGTAGTGGTTTGGAAGTATTGCAATTAAATAAATCTATCTAAAACAAGTGTCACTAAGTAGTGCCTTTGTAGCATTGTAATCACAAGAGAGTATTGTGTCTCTTCCTGGCCATAATTTGTTGATTAAAATTATGGTTGGAAGTGAAGATAGTGATAATTGGAGTATGTGGACTATAATTGTATTTATTTAATTTTTTAAAATTTAAAAGTAGTTTACATAAATTTTCATATGTGATATTTTTATTGAAAATTAGATAATAATAGAAGAGGATCTCCATCCAACTAATTTTTTTTTTTGTTTTATTAAGGAGTTATTATTTGAATTGATAGTTGGATTCATTGTGTAGTAAACATTGTAAAAAAATTTGATTAGAAATGTGGTTGTGTGGGTAAGTCAAGTGTTTTAAGTAAGTTTTGAAATTGGCCTTGAACTAATTGAGATAGATACCATTGAAAATTTTGTGATTTGTTTGAGTTTACTATATTATATGATATTTTTTAATATTTTGTTTTAAATGTGTAGGAAAATAGAGTAAACCTTACATAAAATAGTGGTCAACATTATTAACAAATTCGCATCATAATGTTAGGGAGTAGAGACAAAGCACTACTATTAATGGAAGATTTTTTTTTGCTCCATTACATTAACACTCCAAAAAAACTTGCGTCAAACAAGAAGACTATTCACAACTATTATCCAATAGAATGATAAATAAAATGGTTTTTTATTTTGCAAGAAGTTTGCAAAATAATATATATTAGAGAATTTAATCAAACTATTTTAATTATGCTCTCTCATTGGTTGATGGGGTGCAAATTAATAAAACCTAAAGGATGCAAGGAATTAATAATAATATGTGTTTTGTTGTATATAGATGAGGTGTGACATAGCATTTTAGAGAGGAGGTGGAAAAAAGTTTGAGATGAATAGATTGTTGTAAGTTTAATGTATTATGATTATACTAAATGAAGATTATAGTTGTGAATGATTTATTATTAATATAAATATGTTATTAATATTATTATAATTAATAATAATAGTAATATTATATTATTATTATTATTATAATAGCATAATATAACACATAATATATAATTATAGTAATATTATTTTTTAAATAGTTATTAATAAGTAGGATGAGCCTTTTTCAAATTAAACTTGTCTTGTACATCCATATTTTTAAAGGTATTTGCCAAATAGAAGTTTAGTCAATGTCTATCTAATATGCTAATATATTTTTTTACAAAATATTAATAAACTAGTATACCTATATTTAAAAAATATATCTAAAGTATGCCGAGAGATATCTTTCTAAGGCGTCTATTCTTCCTATGTGTGGTAAATTGATTAAAAAAATTAAAGATATTTCTAGAATAATATATATAAAATACATCGAGAAGGATATATAAAACACTTTTTATTTGATAAATTGATTAAAAGGTGCCTCGAGAAAGACATATCTGGGTGTATTTTATATATAAGCTAGTAACATCTTTTTTGGTTAAAATTATTTACCCTAGTTGTAACCCTAACTCTAATTATATCCCTAACCCTAACCCTAATTGTACTTATAACCTTAACACTAATTGTAACATTGACCCTAACCCTAATTCTAGTCCTTACCCTAATTCTAATTATAACCCTAAACCTATTTCTAACATTGACCCTATTTTTATCTATAACCCTAATTCTAATCCTAATCATAATTTTATCCCTAACCCTAACCGTAATTCCAACTCTAACCCTAACAATTTTTTTAGTTATAAATAGTTTCTATAATTGTAACCCTAACTCTAATTCTATCTGTAACCTTAATTATATCCCTAACCCTAATTGTAATTGTAACCCTAATCTAAACCATATGTTTTTTGGTTATATATATTTGCTCTAATTATCTCTCCCTTTGCATCTTTCTCTTCTATCTATATCTCTATCATTTGTACTCTCTATATCTCTTATGTTTTCTCCCTCCCTCTCTCTTCCTCTCTTTGTCTTTGTCTCTCTCTTCCTCTATTTTTCTTTGTCTCTTTCTTCCTCTCTTTTTATCTCTCTTTCCCTCTATATCTCTTATCTCTAATTCTAACCCTAATCATAATTTTATCCCTAACCCCAACTGTAATTCCAACTCTAACCCTAACATCTTTTTTTGGTTAAAAATATTTACCCTAGTTGTAACCCTAACTCTTATTCTATCCCTAACCCTAATTCTATCCCTAACCCTAACCCTAATTGTACTTGTAACCACAACACTAATTATAACATTGACCCTAACCCTAATTCTAATCCTTACCCTATTTCTGATTATAACCCTAAACCTAATTCTAACATTGACCCTATTTTTATCTATAACCCTAATTCTAACTGTAAACCTAATTTTATCCCTAACCCCAATCGTAATTCCAACTCTAAGCTTAACAATTATTTTGGTTATAAATATTTTCCCTAATTGTAACCCTAACTCTAGAATTCTATCCCTAACCCTAATTATATCCCTGACCCTAACCCTAATTGTAACTGTAACCCTAATCTTAAAAATATATTTTTTGGTTATATATATTTGCTCTAATTATCTCTCCCCTTGCCTCTTTCTCTCCTATCTATATCCCTATCTTTTGCACTCTCCATATCTCTTGTGCTTTCTCCCTCCCTCTATCTCTTTGTCTTTGTCTCTCTCTTCCTCTTTTTTATCTCGCTTTCCCTCTATATCTCTTATATCTAGCTCTATCCCTCTTTCTCTATTCCCTCTAACTCTAATTCTATCCCTAACCGTAATTTATCACTAACCCTAATTCTAATTATAACCCAAACCCTAATTCTACTTGTAACACTAATTCTAATCTTTGCCTAATTCTAATTATAACCCTGAACCTAATTCTAACATTGACCCTAATTTTATCTATAACCCTAATTCTAACCCTAATAATAATTTTATCCCTAACACCAACCGTAATTCCAACTCTAACCCTAACATTTTTTTTGGTTACAAAGATTTCCCTAATTGTAACCCTAACTCTAATTTTGTCCCTAACCCTAATTCTATCCTTGACCCTAACCCTAATTGTAATTGTAAGCCTAATCTTAACCATATGTTTCTTTGGTTATATATTTGTTCTAATTATCTCTCTCTTTGTCTCTTTCTCTCCTATCTATATCTCTATCTTTTGCACTCTCTATATCTCTTACGCTTTCTCCCTCCCTCCCTCTCTCTTTGTCTCTTTGTCTTTGTCTCTCTCTTCCTTTCTTTGTATTTGTCTCCCTCTTCCTCTCTTTGTCTTTGTCTCTCTCTTCCTCTCTTTTTATCTCTCTTTCCCTCTAAATCTTGTCTTTGTCCACTTTTTTGTTCCCCTCTATAACACTTTAATGTAATCTTGTTCCTCAACCTATTCAAACTCATGGCTATCCTCATAGTGGTATATATATGTTGGTAGATATATTTCCTTCACAACGCAAGTTCATTTACATTATCATGTTTTGCTTGTGCACATAATCCTAACTAATTCTAAATAAATATTAGGTGTAATTTATTTCCTTGTACATACTTAACATATATTTTTTGAAATAATAATTTTGTTATCCATTATGATGATGATCTACAAAACAATGGATAGTTATCTTTTTTATTATTAACATTGTATTCTATTTCACTATAAACTTGATTATGTACTCATTATAACCCTTATTTTATTTAATTTAATGATACAAAATAAATAAAATAATAATAATAATTAACTATCTACAACTACTCTCTATATTTATTTTTGAATATTTTGTTGAGAATCTATTTTATTATTAATCAAAAAATATTTAATTAATTATTTAAAAATGGATAAAGGGAATAAAATCCAATGAGCTCCTTGTAATGATGATTTACAATCCAAGTTCATTTACATTATCGTGTTTTTCTTGTGCACATAACCCTAACCCAAAATCTATTATATGCTAATATTTCTAGTTAGATTTATATTATATTTTCTCTTTAATAGTGATCATACAAAATAAATAAAATAATAATAATTAACTATCTATAGTTCTCTATATTTCTTTTTAAATATTTTGTTGAGAATCTATTTTTTATTAATAAAAAACATTAAATTAATCATTTAAAAATGGATAAAAGGAATACAATCCAATGAGCTCCTCTTGCTTACATTTTACTAAGTATTTGTAATGGTCCTACTTTTTTAGTGCCTTTTTGTGGAGCAATTTCTTTGAAAGCTATATTTATTTGGTCTCACTCCTTTTATAAAATACAAAATATCTCTATATTTATTTTTGAATATTTTGTTGACAATCTATTTTATTATTAATAAAAGAATATTTAATTAACCATTTAAAAATGGATAAAAGGAATACAATCCAATGAACTTCTCTTGCTTACATTTTACTAAGTATTTGTAATGGTTCTACTTTTTTAGTGCCTTTTTGTGGAGCAATTTCTTTGAAAGCTATTTTTATTTGATCTCATTGTTTTTATAAAATACAAAATATATCTATATTTATTTTTGAATATTTTGTTGACAATCTATTTTATTATTAATAAAAATATTTTAATTATTTAAAAATAGATAAAAGGAATATAATCCAATGAGCTTTGCTGAACATTTCAACAACATTTGCTTCATAGAATCAGTCAAAATCATGGTTCCTGCAACTACATTTTAAATTTAGGAGCATTAACTTGAATTCTAAAAAGAAATTAAGGGATTCCATGCTTTGAAAAAAGGTACAACATTTAAAAATAAAACCCCAAAATATGTAGCACAAATAAATGTCAAAAAAATTATTTTCACAGCATACGTTTGAAGAGTGATAACCTCCAGTAGCACTGATCAATATATGAGCTACTTCTATATATGCACAAAGCTCTCTCTTTATTGAAGTCTAGAAAGAGCTCATAATCATTCTTTTTTGCATCTATATGCCATGTATCACATGAATATTAATTCTGCAATCCTATGTAAATAACCTAACCAAGTTGGTTCCACAAATAACCAGGACAATTTTCTTAGTCTACTATAATGGTAGTTGTACATAGCCATTTTGAGATTCTATTGATTACATGGCTATTGATTACAACTCCTTTTTTTTAAATCCTTAATCCATGACAGTTGAAGATTATTGCACCCATCCAAAAAAAATTAGTACCTAGATATTATCTCTAAATTTTCCCTTCATATTAACAAGTTAAAAGTAAACTTCAAAAAATAATTCAGGAAATTAGGGGTGAATGAAAAAACCTCAAAATTTTCTCAGATTGCCCCTTTTACAAATAATCCTTACTTCTATTTGGGGTAACAGAGTAAAACTTACTATAAAAACATTCACAAATGTTGCTAAAATTACACTTGATCACAACATGCAAATACAGAGAGTGAAACTTACTGTAAAATCATTCACAAATGGTGTCAAATTTACACATGATCATAACATGCAAATAAAATCATCCACAAATGTTGCTAAAATTACACCTGATCATAACATGCAAATATAGAGAGTAAATCTTGCTATAAAACCATTCACAAATGTTGCTAGAATTACACGTGAGCATAATATGCAATACACAAATTAAATCTTACTTTAAAATCATTCACAAATGTTTGCTAAAATTACACGTGAGCCTAACATGCAAATAAAATCATTCACAAATGTGGCTAAAATTACACCTGATCATAACATGCAAGTACAGAATCTACAAAAATATGTCGCATGGCCAAACATAAAATATAGTATAAGAAAGTATGAATCCAAAGCTGCAAGATTCTGAAAACAAATGGAAATGGTATCTTTTAATGTTCATGTAAAATCCCATTTTTGGGTCGACCTTAGATGCAAGTATCTCCTCTGGTCAAAAAGAAGAAAACCCAAATCCAAAGATGTAAAAATCTAAATACAAATGGTATTTATAATCCATAAACTCGTATTTATAAAACAACTTTATGTTTCTAATCAAATATTTTGTGAGTATTGTGAGCAATTTCATGATTTAATAAGAAATATCAATCCATTGACAATATCCACAAGACTTCTAGTATGCTTAGCCAACAGACTGCCCTATCAACTACGAACGATTTTTTAGGATACCATCATGATAACTTTTCTTAAATAGGTAAAACTGAATGTTGACATGAAGATCTTGTAAAATAGTTGAAGCATTGTGGAGTGCATAAAAGATAAAGGAAAGATCATATTTCTTAACATTTACATAGAGAACTACAACCAACAACTATTTTGATCATCTCCATCCTTCAAGTTTAGAAGATATATTATTATAGCTATGATTTTCTCCACTTATAACAAATTTATATGTGTAGTATTATGAGTAACTAAATTATTTGAGATCAACAATGGTCGAAATAACAAAAGCAACCAGAGGCGTGGCACTTTCCATTGTTGGCTTTCTCCTTACTATTGCAAATACTAGCGCATTGTTCTTCATCATCTGGACATGTATTCAATGGTGCCTTCTTTTTGTTTTTGTTCACTCTCCCCTTCATCTCAGCTCACATCAACATACTAGCGCATTGTTCTTCATCATCTGGACATGTATTCGATGGTGCCTTCTTTTTGTTTTTGTTCACGCTCCCCTTCATCTCAACTCACATCAACATATTTTTAAACTGATTGCAACTTGAAATTGTAAATTACATAAAAATCAGCATTAACGTCCAACACAAACCCTAACTACCCACAACACTTAAAATACAGTATGCCACATGCAAGCCTTCCCCATATTCCCTAAAGGCGTTGGATAGTGAGGGGAAGTATTCCCTCTATCCAAAACATTAAAGTTTAAATTATTTTAAATCGGTAAAAGTTAAATAGTTTAACTTCAAATGGTTTAACTTTCAATAGTTTAACTTATGACAGGTTGGGAGACGTCGATTTAAATTGAGGGAATAAAAATGTACACACATCTTGTGATGCCAATGTATAACGCCTCTCAGCATAATAATTGTATTTATACAAACTACATTAATCATTATATATTAACACTTGTTAATTTCTAACAACTTAGAAAAAAAAAATATTATAATAATTATATATTATGTCATTATATTAACTCTTATGTTGTATTACTATTATTATTAATTATAATAATATTAATAACATATTTATATTAATAATAATATAATAATATAAATGGGAAGGTTATTATGATAATAATATTAATGTTAACTAGTATAGATATCTTAAATAAATCTATCTAAACAATGCTATCAATTTGAAGTTATTTTATTTTACATTACAACTATTTTATTTACTATATACATGGGATAAGTATACTATGAAGTCTATTACTCAATGTTGGAAAATGAACACAATAATGTATGCCCTGTAAGTGCACCTGTTAGAGCTTCCAGTAAAATGTTTTACTTGTTATTTATCTAAAACATAACTCACTTGCAAATAGTAGTGTGTGAGATATCTTCTTTGTTTTCTTTTCTTGTGATATTCGTCCTATGGCAAAACAAAGCCACGAATAAATATTATTTACTTTAGTCACTGAATAAACAAATTAAACAATCCTCAATTTGTAAAACATGTGTAAATAATTAAACAAGTTAAATAGTACCAGTAGACAAAGAATTTAAATAGTACCAATAAACAAGCATAAAGAGCTCACAAAATCTGCAAATATTGTATTAACAATATTTCATTTTACTATAATATAACATAAATATAAATACATTATAAATTTGTATAATCAACAATTTAATATAAATTAGGAGAGGTGACGAACAGTGGGTAACGTTGAACAGGGGAACGGGAGCGGCGAGAGAAATGTAGTGACCCCTGCTCTAAGTGGGGAAGAGAGTGATGAGGATGGAGCAAATGATGAAGAGGACGATGATGAAGGAGGATCCATAGATGACAGCTGTGCAACAGAATGGAAAATCAAAGAGCTACATGTCTACGGCAACTCTCAACTGGTAATCAATCAAGTCAATGACGACTACCAGACCAAAGATGACAACTTAATCCCATACAAGCGCATGGCTGATGACTTTAAAGAGTACTTTGTGATCATCTTCTTTGAGCAGATACCTCACATTGAAAACAAGGTAGCAGACGCCATGGCAACCATTACCTCGCTCCTAGAGATTCTGGAGAATGAGTCACGGTATGAGTTCTTGGTTGAGATAGTTATGCAACCAGCTTATGATCTTCTTGAAACCCATTCCATATGTCTATTAGTCAAATCTAATTCACCCTGGTATGGTAAGATTTACACTTACCTCGAGGATAACACCCTACCGCCTGACTTGTCTTCTAACCAACGCCAAACCTCCCGTTACACCATTATCGCTGACACCCTATACTGCCGAGGTTTGGATGGTACTTCACTCAGATGTTTAGAATGGGAAGAATCTCAAACCGCCTTACGAGACGTACACGAAGGAATTTGCAGAACACACCCTAGCAGTCCCTCTTTAGCTAAGAAACTCATGTGTTTGGGATACTATTGGCCCAACATGGAAACCAATTCATATCAGTTTGTGAAGAAATGCAAGCAGTGCCAGATACATGGAAACCTGATCCATGCACCAGCTCAAGAGCTACGACCTTTAATGACACCTTGGCCCTTTTGTCAATGGGGACTCGACCTTGTGGGCAAAATTCACCCTCCATCATCCAACGGCCAAAAGTTCATCATAACCGCCACTGAATATTTTACCAAGTGGATTGAAGTTGTTCCACTCACTAATGTCACAGGCAAACAGATTTCCTCATTCATCCTCAATTACCTCATCTGCAGATACAAAATTCCCTCATCCATTGTCACGGATAACGGAAGACCTTTCAAGAACCAGGATATCCAAGAGTTTTGTGACAAATTCAAAATCCAACACCGTTTCTCCACCCCCTACAATCCATAAGGCAACGACCAAGCAGAGGCATCCAACAAAAAAATCTTGAAAATCCTCAAGAAGACAATCAACGATGCTGGTCGTGATTGGCACATACAACTCAATCCCGCTCTGTGGGCCTACCGAACAAGCATACGTACTCCCACAGGTGCTACCCCTTACACCCTTGTCTATGAATTAGAAGCCATTTTGCCCATCGAGGTCGAGTTACCATCCCTAAGGGTGTCGTTAAAAGGTCTCATTACTGATGAAGACTACAGAGTTTCCAGATTGCAAGAGTTAGAGCTGTTAGAAGAGAGAAGGCAACAGACCTCTAACCATCTCAAAGCATATCAATAGAGGATGTCACGAAGCTACAATCACAAGGTCCGTCCAAAGGTCTCCAATGTTGGTGATCTAGTACTTAAGGAAAATCCCCACAATCAACAGGATTGGGAAAAGAAAGGTAAGTTTGAGCCCAACTGGCTCGGTCCTTATGTCATCATTGCTACGTATGGATCAGGGGCATATCAGTTAGCAACATCAAAAGGTGAGTTGTTCGATGACCCAATCAATAGTATGCATCTTCATTGGTTCTATACCTAAGAGAACCCCAATGTGAGGGGGGCAAAATTTAAAAATCAAAAAATCAGATAAATATCAAAAAAACTGAAAAAATAACAAAAAAATCGTCCTTTGGTGAAAACCTGGCAAGCAGGCACTTGGATAGGTACCATGATGAAAACCTGGCAAATAGGCATCATGTGTACTTTTAGCTTTCATGCAAATAAAAGCAAGTGGTGAAAACCTGGTAAACAAACGCTACTTGTGATGAATCGTCTTCTCCATCTTTGGGAAACCAATCACCTTATGTCCATTCTTCCTCCCATCATTCCTCATCAGATCCATATCTGCTCCACAATAAAACACCTTGTGTAACCTAACGATAACCTATCATGGCTTGATACTTTATCTCTTTTATCACCTTGTCACTAAGGTCTTATCCAGTATCCTATCCACAGTGTCAGCCTAGCATAGGTCTATCATCAGTATCATAGGGTCAACCCCAAACTACGCTGCCTCTGCGTCGTCATGTAGGCAAGGCCATTTTTAATGCGCCCCCGAGGCTCCACTTTCCCGTCCATCCCATACCTTGTCGTCTATCCTCTAGTCCGTCCACATGGTCCAAGTCCCCGAACTACATTGCCTCTGCATCGTCACGTAGGCAAGGCCATTTAGCAATGAGCCCCTGATGCACTAGGTCAGTCCCTTAGGGTCCATTTTACGAGGTATGCGTGCAAGCACAAGCAAAACCCGCTTTCAAACAAAAATCTTGGCGCAAGACATCAACCCCAAATGATTCTATCCAAATTATGGCAAGAAAACGCATCTAATGCTTGAGAATGTTTTGTGTTTTTGTGATCAGGTTAACTCACAGAGTCTTGATTTTTGTTATTATGTCTTCCTATGCTACTCGAGGATGTCAAAAAACTAGAGATGCTATGATGGGGGCATAATCATTTTCTTTGTCTGTTGTTTGTGCATTAATCTTTAGTAATGTGCAGCCTTGTCTAACGACATGATCGGCAAAAGATCGTCAAGGACTTCAAAAGGTCTAACATGAATGGGGGCAATCCTTGTCTGTTGATACGCAAGAAATACTCAGGTCATCTCAGTTCAATTATACCTAGATGCTTGTATTTTCTTACAACATTTTAAATCGCCCAATGATGAAATAAGCACTTCACATTACTTGTAACATCAAGATGACAAATATCCATATCCATTTACATCCATACCCCATGCAATAAAATTCCTATACAGAGTATCAATACAAATAAAAGCTTGTAAGTCCTTATGTCGAGTCATTCTTCCATCAATCAATCATTCTATCTATCATTAGGTTATTTCTGTGTCGATTGCATACATTTGAACATAACAAAAATATAGCATAAATTGCATATCATATCACATGAGATAGTCATTAACATGATTAAATCATTTGCATACATAATAAGTGCATTAGATCATCCATATACATTTGCATCATACCATAGTGTCAACAGAAAAAATCAAAAACATAGACAAGTACATCATCTCATAAGCATTGCATAATCATATAGATAATATCCACATTTGCATATTAGATCATCAAAAATCATCTAAGTCTGCATCAAAATCATAGAATAAAAAATAATGTACATCCATCACATAGCATCATATAGACAAAATAAACATGTGCATCGCATAATGAAACATCATAAAATAGAATGCATCCATGACATTTAGCATAAACAACTGCATATATAGATCATTAATAGCTGCATCATCATATAAATATCACATAAAAACCATGTCCAAATGTACAATATCAAAGTCCATCTCTGAGTCAAAGTTATATACAGTGTATACATCACATAAATAATGATACATGTCTCAGTACAAAAATGATACAAGTATATACATATCCAGCTATTCGAGCCATCAAAAAGTGTACACATAGGCCAAAATCTGTACAAGTGTGGCGGCTAGTCCTGCTGCCATGGGGCACTACTCCCGGCACTGCCCTCTCCATCCCCTCTTCTGCCAGCCCTCGACTGCTGTGGGCCCATCGCCGAAGCTACAGACCGCAACTCCCCTACTCTCTGAGAAGTGCCTACCACTGACTGGCTCCTGAAGCTGGGCGCCCTCTGATCTGTCGGCACTGCCCCGTGATACAATCCTCTATAATACTGAGTCTGGGCCTGCGCCCTAGCCAGCTCTGCCTGAACCTGCGCAAGCTGCGCCTGTGCCTGTTGTACCTGTGTCACCAAAAATGTAGTGGCCCCATCTGTACCCAAGGCAACTAGGGCCGTGTCTCTCTCCACTCTCATAGCCCACACCCTCGCTAGTGCTGCATCACGCTCTGCAGTGACCCCAACTAAAACTTAATTATCCGACTCCCTCCAAGACTCTACCGATCAGAGATGTGCTCTGAGCTGCCTCACCTATCTCTACAACGTAGTAATGGCTTGCTACTGTAAGTCAGGCTGGACAAGAGCCTGAAGAGCCTGAACTTGTGGCACCTGTTGCTGAGACACCTGTTGTGCCTGACCCTGTCCCTACACCTGCTGCTGACCAACATGTGGAGGCACCTGTTGTGGTGCTAGCATCTGTACTTGTTGTGCAGCCTGTGGCTACACTACCTACTGCTGCTGAAAGGATCCCTCTCCATCTCTCCTCATCTGTCTCTATCTCCCTCCACCTCCTCCTCCTCCACCATCTCCACCGCCTCCTCCACCTCCACCTCTGTCTCCACCATCATCTCCATCTTCCTGTCCTCCTCTCCTCTTCCTTCATCTCCTCCTCCTCCTCCTTGTACCATCCTCGTCATCTGAATCCTCCTCATCTAGGCGAGGCACCAACTCTCCCCGCCCTGAATATCTCAGAAACGGGTGTGCTGCCAACCACTCCTCATAATCCGGAGTCATCCCTACATCTATAACCTCTCTCCTCATCGACCAAGCTACATACGAAGTATGTTGGAACTCTACTAGTGCCTCCTCATATGATGCCACTAGACCCCATCTGAACCTCTCTGCATGTGTCCTCACGAACCGGGCCTGTCCCAAGGGCATGCCCTGTCTCCTGCCAAACTGTCGCCGAACCCTGCTCACAATTTGTCTCTCTAAAATGAACCAAGTCCTACCGATAAGCCACCAAGTCTGAAAATAATAGGGCAGCTCATCATCCTCATCGTCCCAAGGCTCACACTCTAGATAGGGGCGCCAAACAACTTTATCTACATTGCCCAGCGCATGTCTGCAGTACTCTAGCTTCCCCAGCTTGTGTTGGGAAATCACACCTGCATACCCATAGCTATAAGGCTCACCCCTTTACCTCGAAAACACGCATATCAACCGGGTGATAGCAATGTGCTCCCATAGCCAAAACTGAAGTAATGAGACACCTGTCGACAGACTAGCACCCCTGTGGTATACCACCTGATGCATATCCCAGTACAAGTGTGCCAAAACACAGACACCCCATGCAAACCGGGTGCCCTCTGTAATCATCCTCTCCATGACCCGACCCCAACTAATTGGGAATCCATGCGACCTCCTATCGGGGCAGACAACACCCCCGATCAACCCAGCCACTATCCCTGGGAAGTAGTCATAGTAATCTTGAATATCTTGCCAAGATATCACCTGGCCCTCAAGCTCTCTGTCGTCAAAGACTCGCCTGCAATCCGCTAGTCCTGCATCTCGTGGCGGATCATACTCTACAAGATCGCCCTGTATTGGCAAGTGCATAATCCTGTAAATGTCCTCTAAGGTGATCGCCATCTCACCAGTAGACAGGTGAAAGGTCCCATCCTCGCTATGACATCACTCCACAGCAGCAGTCAGTAGGCCGAGGTTCGCAAGAACCTTGGGCATGAAGCACACATAATTCAGTCCCATCACACCAAGAGCCTCTCGATCTATCTCTGTAAGCATGTACCACTGCAACAACAGCAAGGGAAATTGCTCTTGTGACATAAGAACATCCCGAATATCCTCTTGTAATCAAACAAAGCAATGTGTCAACCAAATCTGCATAACTACTCAAAACTATCTAAAGCATCATATCGTTTACTTAACATATCAAATTGCTTAAAACAACATACAACATCTCTTGACTAGATTCCCGCAATCTCGGAGATCGCTTATCGATTGACGCATTGAGCAAGATGCCAATCGAGTCAATTTTGTTAAGTCAACTGACTATCTAAAGCAAATGTGCTGAACCAGAAAGTACATGCACCATTTCACGGTAAATGTGCCACTTCTGGCAGATGCGCAACCAATTTGAGTACATGCGCAGTCTCATATCAAAAGCGTGGCTTCTTAACGCATGTGTCGGAACAACTATCCTATGCACAGCTTCTGCATATGCGCCGCTTTCCATATCAAATGCGCAAAACCCTAACGCATGCGTCGACCCATACCGTATATGCGCAGAACTTGTGTATGCATCATTTCATACTGTAAATGTGCTAAATCATATGATATGCACAGTTTCAAAGCGCATATGCGCTGAAACGTAGATTGGCGCATCTGTTTTCCCTAAATTTTCCTAGCATTTATTGCACTAATAAATGACCCTAGGTGAGTTTTTTCGAACTACATACTGGTGGTCCTGCCTCGGCTGGCTGATCAAACCATCAGACTCACTCAAAGCGGTGCTCTTCACGTGGAATATCCATATCTGTCTCAACTGCTCTATGCTCCTGTGCTCTCCTAAGCTCTCAATGACCTATCAACAAAAGCCAAGTGTGCAAATGACTAGGATTGTGGACCTAGCTCCTATATATAGCAAGTGTACCCTAACTGGCTGTGTGGCGATCGTGACTACTTCCCAAGCCCGTTTCTGCCCGTTTCTCCAAACTATGACCTGTTTTTCTTCATTCTAACCCATTTTTCACCTTCTTCTTCGTAAGATTGTCCGTCTCACGTCCTTCTCCCTTCTTCCTGTCCAATCTCCCGAAGGGGCATCCTGTCATCATAACCTGTACCAGGGGCAAACTGGAGCATGTATCATTATCAAAAAAATTATTCTTTGAAGCAACACTGTAAACTGCATTGCATCAAAGAGGGGCAAAATGTATAGGCCTAAAAATGACACGACTCGGTCTACATAAATATTCTTAATATTTATTCATTCTAATTCTTCTATCAATAAATAAATAAACAAATTTATTCATTCGATTCACATTCCTCTAAATTAATTAAATATAAAAATATTTAATTACCTCTTCTAAAGTCAAAATTAAATAAAATCTTTTATTTAATTTAATTCTTCCAAATTCTTCCAAACAATTAAATAATTCTTAATTATTTAATTAAGTCAATTCTTCTTCTTCCAAATTTAAACAAATCTATCAAATTTATTTAAATCCTCTCAATCTCTCAAAAATAAAATACAATCAAATATTTTATTTATTCTTCCAAGTCACGCACAAACAATTAAATAAATTTATTTATTTAATTTACTTTCGTATCTTCTAAAATCTTCCAAATCTTCTAAAAATAAGTCTTCTTCTTCATGCACACAAAATTAAATAATTTATTATTTAATTCCTCTCAAATCATGCAAAAGCAAATCATGAGTTAACTAATTGATTCTATCTTGTTTTTTATCAAAAACTCCCAAAACAGAAAAAAGTTTTCTATTTTATGAAAGCATGTCTTATCTTCGATAAAGAAAGAAACAGTTAACTCAAAATAGCTTTTGTGTGACACTTGTCTTCTTTCTATTTGTGCACATTCTCTCAACCTTTCTCAACCGTTGATCTTCTCATTCTTTATATACCGTTGATCTCCTCTCTCTCAAGTCTATAAATTGAACCCTCTTCTTCCATTTCATGCATCCAAGCTTTTAGTATCGTTACTCCACAGAATTAACAGCGCGCCTTTCGCACCCAAATCCATTCATTGCTTGTGATCACCCTTTTATTGTATTGAAGCTCATCTTAATTACAAAAGTGTCATAGCCATCTCTCCATTGTCATCTTGAAAAACAAAGCAAGGAAGTACGCTTCTGAGGGCTTCAATATTCATACAAAGATCGATTGAGACTAGGTGAACAATGGAAGCAGCAAAGTAGCAAGGTTTGCATCGGTTTGTTCTTTGTTTATTTGAATCTTTGTTTACTTGCAATTTCTATTGAGATTATTGGTTTATTGATTGAGATTAATATCTTTGACAATATTTCTGGTAACAACAGGGACGATTGGTACTTTTCCAGTGAAGAAGTTGAGGATGAGAGTCTCTTAGCCCTTTGGTTGGAGGCTCAGAGCACTATCACTCGTGCTAGAGTAAATCCCTCTAGTCAAGCAGACAATTGGAACTTTCCCATTGAAGAAGATGAGGAAGAGAGTCTCTTAGTGCTCTGGTTAGAGGCTCAGAGAACTATGTCTAGTGCTAGGGCAAAGCCCCCTGGTCAGGCAGATAGTGTGGGAGGGCTTTGCCAGGTGCTAAGACGGGGATTTCTTTCCCCCTCAACTATTGCTAGTTCTTCCTGTACCAGAAATGATTTTCTTTCTTCGCTGGATAGAGAGCATTCAAATGGCGTGGATTCAGAAGTGCCCCATCTAATGGGGTCCGGAGCTGAGGACTCTGAGTCAGATGAATCTACTAGGAAGGCTCCCCAAAGTTTGGTGGCTTCTCCTCCTTTAGAGGCTACGTTTGTGGTTGTTGCAGTTTCTTGTGCCCCTCCCTTATCCCTAGATTCTTCAAGTGCTTCTAATCAAGGGCGGATTCTCATCCCTGATTCAGTCTTTGATAAATCTTCCAACAGATGGGCTAAAGCACTAGTCTAGAAATTTCTCAGTTATAGGCTGAATGTGGATGTTGTTAGGGCTTATACTGTGAGAAAACAGAAATTATGTGGCCCTCTAAAAATCACAGAGATGGTGAAGGGTTTCTTCTTATTCTCCTTCTCTCTAGATGAAGACAAATTGCAAATCCTAAAGAGTGGTCTGCGGTTCTTTCCAATAGATCTTGCTTATTTCTCAAGAGTTGGGAGCCAAGGCTAGACCTTGGAAAAGTTTGCTTTGACATGGTGCATGTTTGGATGAATCTCCCAGGGTTACCTCTTGAATACTGGGATGAGGAAGTATGGGCGGCCATTGTTGGCTCCATGGGGATCTCATTATTGTTGATGGGATGACCAAATATAGGAAAAGATATATGTATGCTAGACTACGTGTCAATACTATTTTTGACAAAGAGCTCCCTTCTTCTATCATGCTTTCTTCAAGATTGGGTGATTAAGTGCAGAAAATCACCTACAAGGAATCTCAGGGGATGTGTCTTAACTGTTGCAAGTCAGGGCACGCTTCTACAAGTTGCGGTGTTTTTGCTCAGCATGACAAAGAAACTGTTAAACCTTAGTCTAAGGTTTGACTTTGGAGGGCTCCATCAGTTGCAGAGTCAAATAGGCAGGAGCATTGTTTACATGAAAGTGGTAATGGGGAGCCCACTGATGTTGAGTCTTCCTCTAAAAAGCAACACACTAACCCTTCTATGTTGGAGATAAGTGGAATTTCTTCTAAAACTTTCAGTCCTACCCCTTCTATTGAAAGGAACGTTTTAGGATCTGAAACTAACCAAAGCTCTTTAATGTTGTTTGGGTTCAAACCACCTTGAGTGGTTCTTTTGTGTTGGTTTGCCTATTGCCTTTCCACCTCCTGCGTGGGGTGTTGCTACTAGTTTTTGGGTTGTTTTCTAGCGTTCCTTGTTTGTGTTGGGCTTGGTCCTTCTGGCTCTAGTCGGTTTGTTGTTGACTACTCTCATGTCTTGTGAAATTTGTTGCAGCTGGTTCTGTTGATTCTTTCTTTGAGCTAGCTTTTTAGCTCCTCGCATTGCTTGTTTCTTTCACCTTTTTAACTTTTTGTAATGGGTTCGGACCCTTCTCGATTATCTAATCAAAACAATTTAATATAAATTTTATTATATATAATGAATAAAAATTAAATAATTTTCATAAGGATGACTATTATATTAATATAAATATTACACAATAAAATAAATTAATATTTAGATCGTTATAATATAATAATATTGAATATATTTACACCAATATATATCAATATTTCATTTTACTATGTTTCAATAAATTTTATTATAAAAATAGTATTAATTATATTATTCTATAGATATTTAAAATATCAATATTATAATTACAATGAAGAAAAATTAAATAATCATATTTATATGAATTTTTTTTTTTGCTATGTAATCAGAGATGTTAATGTATTAATCAAAACACTGGTTACAGTCCACAGTCCTTCCATGGCTGGCAAAAAGTTTGAAAACCATTCCTTCCTCACCTATAAGTATCAACCATTAAACCACGCAGGGTCAGAGAAATAGGTAAGTAAAACAGACTAAGTTATACAGACTACACACCTTACTAAAAGCCATTATTATTCGCTTCTACAGGCTTACAGTAACCATAAACAAAAAAGAGTCCTACTGTTGAAATCCCTATAAGACTTAACTGGCAAACTCTGCCAATTTTCGTCGGAACTCTTCCATCCACTGGAAGTCCACAATCTCCACCAGCCCTAGCAGCCTTCTGATGAAATCTACTGCTGTCGAAGCCTGGTCCTTCAGCACAAGCAAATCGAATCCTTTGACGTCCAAGATGAATGGGTAGATTTTGATTACTGCCCCAGGGTCCGCCATGAGTTTCTAGTCCTTGGGGCAAGGAACACCAACACCCAGGCGAGCATACTGCAGAGTCTTCCCTAGTTCGTGGAGATGTTCCGAATAGAACAATGCACGCATCAACGTTTCTGCCTCTGCCTTCGCCAGCTCCAACTCCAACAGCATAGCCAGGACCCATGAGGAGATATCCGCATCCACACGGTATCGCTCTTCATTAACCATGTAAGCCTTCCCTAGTATCAATTTCACCGCTTCCACCAGCAACCCATCCGATCGTCGCAACATCCTCTGCAAGTGGAGGTCCGTTATGCCACCCAGGAAAGCCATTTGACGCTTGGAGCTAACTAGACGAATGGGAGTGTCCATCCCTCCACAACGTATGGCAAAGGCAGAGATAATCACTGCAAAGTGGGACGACATTTGCTTGAGCGAAGATAGAATATGCAGAGCTCTGAAGACCGCCTTCCCTATTAGCCTTTCGCTGAAGGATCTCGAAGGCATACGACGAAATGATAAACCTGCAGCATTCAATGTCCTCCAGCGAGCACTTTACTGCCAACTCCCGTCGGCTCGTGTCGTCGCGGATCGGCACTCTTGTGATGAGTGCCTCGGCCTTGCCACCCATGATGGTGTGGCAAGGCTCCCTCCCTTCCTCCCACCATATTTATATGAATATTACATAATATGATATATTAATATTTAATAGTTATACACAAATATATCAATATTTCATTTTACTATAATATAACATAAATATAATTACATTATAATGATAATTCCATTTATTTGTATAATCAATAATTTAATATAAATATTATTATTAATTATAATAATGTCATGATATTTAAAATAAGCATTTTATAATTAATATATACAATGAATACAAATTAAATATAATATAAATATTACACAAATATATATTAATATTTCATTTTACTATAATATAACATAAATAATTCTACTAATTTGTATAATCAATAATTTAATTTAATATTGAAATTGTATCGCAGAAAATGTATCTCCTCTTTTTGAAATCAATATATAAAATCCTTATTACAAATCAAAAAAATAAAAAATATCACATTTATAAATAATATATATACAATTAATCAAAATTAAATAATTACATTAATATGAATATTATATTAATATAAATATTATTACTATAGCAATTAAGCTTACCAAGGAAGTGTAACCACTAATAAAGTGATACATAGTTTGAGCCAATATCAGCTTGCTAACTAGTGGTAGAACACCAAAAGCATCACATGCTAATAGAATCGCATTCTTAGGGTGAGGCCCTACACATGGGATCTTTGCATTTGGAATAAACTCTATAGGAAATGATGCCCTCGTATTCTCTGCAAATGAGGTACAGTAATTAAACATTGGAAGAACAATTAGGTCCAAGACTTCTAAAACCACAATGATTTTACCTCTTCCATATTCTGCAACAAAAAGTATTTAAAGAATTTTTTCTAAAGATTATAGGCTTGAATTTATTCCCTCTTGAATAAGCTTTTCATTAGGCATACAAGCTTATAAAAATGAAGGTCCGAGTTGCAAAATAATATGCCAGTTATGGAAATCAACCTCTCTTGTATGGATATCAAATACAACGTTCTCCAATACTGCCACAAAAAGCTCAGTATGAGTTGAAATGACAGAAATTTGAAATCCAAGTAATAATTTCATGCTCATTTAGCAAACAAACAAAAGGTAAACATACCAGTTCCAAATTTGATTGCATTCCAGATGTCAGGCTCTTTCTCCTTTGAAAGATCCACACACTTTGCATAGCAACGTCCTTCAATATTCGATATGCCATTGTCACTCCAGCAATGTTCATCTTCTCCAATCAAATATCGGTTGGGATCTGTCGAAATTGTAGTCTTTCCGGTTCCTCAACAAAGTACAGTTTTGTTATCATTGATGTTTAGAAAAATCGAAGTACTCAACTTGAAAATACAATTAGGGTCTAAAACCTACAATACCTAACAGTCCAAAGAATAGACTCACATCTCCAGCCTTTCCCATATTGCACCTAGAATGAAGAGATAAAACTCCTTTCTTTGGCATTAGGTAATGCATCACACTGAATAATCCCTTCTTCATTTCTCCAGCATATTGTGTTCCAAGAATTACAATTTCTTTCCTTGCAATGCTGACATCTACACTTGTTGTAGAATTCATATAGTTGGTAAATCTATTGCAGGGGAACTGCCCTGCATTGTAAATGGTAAAGTCTGGAGTCCCAAAGTTCGCCAACTCATCAGGCGTTGGGCGTATGCACCTGTCCCAAACCAAAAAAGGTTGTAATGCAAACTCATGTGAAAACAGTTTGCAGTAAAATAAGGTCTAGAAAGACAAAGATATTTATCCTCTAAGCAAGGGAGAATGATAATCTTACTATGGCATGAACTTACAGTGTTGAAAAGAGGCATCAAAACAGAGCCTACTTACATGTTATGCATGAACAAAGAATGATATGCTCTAGCTGAAATGATTCGTACTTTGAGCCTATTTTCCGAATCCCAGTTCAAAAATTGATCATTGACAAAAATCTGCATGCAAAGAAAATATCATTTGATAACAGAACTTTTTTCCTGTATTTGTTTGACAATCTAAACCCCTGCAAATTCATGAAAGCTATCTCAGATTAAACCTAGGAACTCTGCTAGTGCTACAAATATCTGCTTGGATGCAACAAAGAAGATGCGTTGCACCTCATTATCACTTGTGTAAATGATTTAAGGTGTTACTGTTCCATAATGATTATATTTAGGATCATCAGGTTGAACTAAATGACCAAATGATTAAGATTTCAACATTTTAAATTTCTCATATCTATCATATGATAGGCCTTTCATAAAAATTGCAGTTCATATTCATGTACTCCTTGTACATGAATATGGTGTCAATCACTAGGGGAATTCAACTTTCAAGGCCTTTTTTCATTAATATATTATCTAACAATCTCTGCTGTTTAAGCATTCACAAAAAACATATTATATCAAGTGTAGTCAGGTAGTCCACAACCCTTTCTCGGTTGACCAAGAATGTATGTTCATCCATTTCAATGTTTGGTGAGCCTCTGTTAAAGAATAAGGTACACTATCAATAATTTTAGAAAAAGAAAACTAGCAATGCAGAATAAGTTAAATGCATTCTCATACTCTGAAAGAGATCATTTGTCTTCAATGCGCTCTGCTTATGTTACTAATGCTGTTGATCTAGACCAGACAATGTAGCTAAAAAGTAGCAATTGCTACTTAAAAGCTATAACTTTTAATTCCATGTTAACTAATCGAGTTCAAGAGAATATTGAAACCAATAAAAATGGCTTACTGTACAGAATTAATTGAACCAGGGCCTAGGCTGGTCCACAATGCACACATTCAGCTTTCTACAACTTTCCTTTAATGGTATTTGTGACACAAAGGAAATCGTGTGGTTTGTTTTTTTCAAATGGAGGAACACTTTAAGGCGTCCCACTGAAACAAACTTAAAAGTAAGAAACAAAGGCAAAAATCTTGTACTTACTCTCCCCACCAGATATCTCCTGCAGTGACATCATCCTTAACAACACGCTTGTCCTTTGGAGATCTTGCAGTCCTTGCACCAGAAAGAGTTGCAAGGGCCCCCGTTGATGTCATGAAAGAACCCTCTTCATGGAGAGCATACTCATACAGCTCTCTACCAAAAATCGAGGAAAATAAAGAATAAACAATAGTTTGAAAGAACAAAAATTGTTTAACAAATGCCTCAAATTCAACTCATAAGAATCACCATAAGTATCAATGATGTTCATTCAACATGTTAGAAGTACCAAAAGCATCAAGGATCTTCTATTCAACTACAAGTATCACCCTGGAAAGCAATATTCTTCAATTTTTAGTAATCAGGAGGCCCAAGGTACAGGTTTGGGGTTGAGGAACAGGGGAATAAATTTCAAATCAGGGAGGTTAGGGGTATATAAATAAGGATATGGCCATAAATTAAACTATATATAGTGACCAGCCAGTAGATGTGGGTATAGGGATAAGTCTCTCCTAATCCAAGTTTCCTGATGACTCTGCTTCAATGCCCATCAAAACATTTTCATGGATATAGTAAAACTCATGTCTGGAGGGAGAGGCTTATGCCATGTACAGGTATAGCTCATATAAATTTTATTGAATCTCTAATATGAATGGATTGATCTAAATTTATCTACCAATAACAAATTCAGCTTATACCAAGTGTTCTAGACCCTAGGAAGATAAACCTACTATTTGAAAGCTAACAACATTTTTCCATAATCAGAATGCTCAATGCTACTGGATCCAAAATTTGAACATTTGCAATCTTTATATTCATGTACTTCTAATCATCCTAATGTCAAAATCCACTTATCTTGGTAGATCGTTTCAAATTTTCAATTTTCTCATTTCTTAAAAATAGCCAGTAAAAATGGATTTAACTATTAACACCTGCAACTTTTCTTCAGGTGAAATATCCTGCAGAGGAACATACCTGCTAGAGACAAGTTGTAGAGAACACTAGTGAACTTTAGATCAACATCATCTGGGAGAGCATAAGGAACCTCAATTTGCTTGGTAGCATGCTCGGTAGCAATAGTCCCGAGCTTTTGAACTCCTTTCTTGAGGTCCTTAGTTACCAGCCTAGGCCCTTTGTTTCCTAAAAAGGGGGTTAAAGTCGAATTACAAGACAAATAAAGAAATGCTAATCAGATTGTTATATGTGGAGAAAGGGTCGAAGATTGAACTACAACAAACAAAGGAATGCCAATCCATGTGTGTGTATATGTTTGCATATACACATACATATTTTCCTATATGCGATGGGAGGTGTGTGTGGATGTGGGTGTACGTGCAGATGATTGCAACCATGCATGTTTGGGTGTGGGTGTGCATTGTTTCTAATATACACATTATGAAACACAAATTGAATAGATGTGACCCCAAAGCAACTTAGTTGCATATGAGGTTATGTATTGCATGTATATACAAAATATGAAAAAAATTATCAGAAGCAGTTTACCTTATGGATATCAAGTTATGTACTGCATATATATACTCAAATTGCATACTAATGAACCCACAACAATTTACCTTATGATAATTATTAAAATTGAAGTAAGAAATAAATAAATGAATACTATGGATTATTTTATAATGACGAGTTAATTATTTTATAATGATGAATTAAAATTTAATGCAAAAATTGTTGAAGATAAAATTTAGGTAAATTTCCCCACTTGCAGCTTGCTATTTCTCCAGCCCTGGCTCAACAGCCCTCACAGCCCCCAATGATGTTTGGGGTAATTTTGATGATAAGGACCGGCCTCCTCCCCCTTTTTTTTACCGTCCTCCTTTTTTTTGTGAATATCGCATTATTTATCTTTTGATTAAAATAAAGTTAATAGGTAATATTCCTTAAAAAAAAAATTTATTACACATAAATTAAATAAATTGAAATGTTTTTTAAAAAGTATTTTTTTAATTAATGTAGCTCACATTGTTTTTCCAAAAATATTTTAATTTATTGTATAATATTAATTATTATTATTTTATTTTATTTATCATTGAATTAGGCTTAAGGGAGCCTACCCTATAAATAAAAAGAGTGCAAAAATAATAAAGTGCATGCCCTGTAAAAAGGGGTGCATAAGGACAAAATCTAAATATTAACATTACTTTAGAATGAGTACGTAGTTACATATTGTGGGGAGCCAATTCTTTTTTGTTTTTCCTTTGCACCACTATCTAGTTTTCATTTGAAACCCCACTATCCAAGGTCTTAGCATTAGTAATTGAGGTAATAACAATTCCCCCCTCTTGAGCATGTGATTCATTGTTTGTCACTTCTGGAACCTCCTTTGGAGATGACATTGCTTTTTTTTGCCTGAGTCCGGTGTTTTTGAAGCTTTAACACTTCCCATCCTAGGAGGGGATGATCCTTCCACTACAACAAGAAGAGGTTGTGAACCTAGAGAAATTTTTTGGATCCCAGGAGTCCTCATCTTTGGAGGGTATTCATTCTGAACTTTTTCCTCTCGGGAGACATGGATTGATTATTATTATTTTTAACATTATAAATATTTAAAATATATATTTAAAATTTCAAGAATAATATAATTAGTCTATTGAATAAAAATTGTGAAGCTTGTCCCTCGAACATAATACATTAATACTAATCGTATTGCAATCTTTTCTTATGTTGGCATTCCCTCCCCAACATTATTCATATACATATGACATGCTTTTTATTTTAGAGTGCAATATAATGAATATTAAATTGTTCTAAATTTTGTTTTAGTGCTCCAATAAATTAATAAATGAATAAATATAAAAACTAGTCATTTTTAAATAGATGTATTTAAGATATCTATACTGACTATCCAACTTTTATTCTTAAAATAAATTATTATTCATATTTAAAAAATATCTATGTAAAATCACATTTATTTTACATATGTCTTCCACATAAATGAGAGGGGGAATAAAATCCCTTAAATACATAATCTAGGGTAGATAAATAAATAACATAAGCATTTAGAATTTAATTTAGCACTATTTAAGTAGGCATTTATTTGATCTTCTACAATTGATCTTGTTTGTAGATTTGACCTTTGTCTCATGAATTTGACTAGATCTATAGATTTGACCTTTACAAACTTTTGGAATGTGGCTTCTAGCTTGTCTTGATGTTCTTAGTAGTCCTCACATAAAAAATAAATTTGGTATTTAATGATTTGCACTTGGCAAGGCTAATTGTGTAACACCCGCTACCCTCAAACTATCTCACAAAGGTAAAATAACTACTCAAAACACATTAATATAATCATTTGCAATAATACGACTTTCAATATAGATATAATTGTTATTCCATCTTAAACACATGTGCTAAATCCAGGTATGTACATCCAATAAATAATCAAAGTAATGCAATTAGGCTCTAATGCCACATAAGCCACAATATACAATAATGTTCAAGGAAACCAAATAAATAATGATACAAGAATAAGTCTCGGTCGCTATACGCCACCAACCCTCAGGGTCGTCCGCAAAGTTGAGGAACGAGAACATGGCCCAGGCATGTTACCGCTCAACCACGAAGTTTACACTTCCTTGGAATCCTTCATACTCGAAAGATACCCAACCCTGCACGACATTCCTAGCAACCTGGAACAACTAACAAGATGGAATCCCGGTGCAACCTAAAGTATATACATGTAGTTCTATTTATGAACCTACAATGTCTTACCGACAGGATAAGGTAGAGAAGCATATCAATAAATTTTACTAGGTAATTTCATCTATTTCAATGACACATGGATTTGGCCAAAGCACATAAAATATAAATGGTACGATCTAGTAATAAAGGCCAACCTACTCTATTAATCCATATTCAGCAATCATTTCCATAAGATAAACAAAACACTCACAATGAAGAATAATCAAACACACTCTTTATTTCATAAGACACTTATGGCAACATGCTCATATTCTAGATCATGCAATGAATAGTTTTCACAATACCAATTGCCTAGGTTCATGCAATAGGTTTTAAAAAAGCTTTTTACATCATAACAACTTTTCAGGCATACAAGTTGAATTCAACATGATTCTAAAGCAAATCATTTTTCTATCACAAGGAAAATATGCTCAAGGCAATATGTTTAACTTCTAGACTTTCTAACCATTCTTTGTTGTAGCTGGAATAAGTATAATAGTGTTTTCAGTCGAAATCAAAAGGATAATCTAATCTTTGTTTAAAATTCCAACTTGAGAGCATTTATTTTCAGAAAAAAACAAAAAACAAAACAAAACAAAAAAAAAAACAAGATGTTTATTGATATAATTTTCTATGTGAAATAGTTCCGTAACAACAATTTATAATAAATATTTATCAATATTTCAAGAGGAATGATAGTGGAATCAATTACTAATATGTTTGTATACAACTCCTTCATTTACCTATGTGTGTATAAGCTTATAAATGAAGTAAAGCATGTTGTTTTCATGGAGTTTGCAAGCATTACATGTTGTTTTGAAGTAAAATAAAGAAAAATGCAGTCCTAAGAGAGTTTATAATAGATAAAATGATGAGATCTACTCTTTCCTATTCAATTTACCATTCAATCAAGCAAAAGTTTTCCTTTTCTTCAATCAATAGAAAATACAATTAACTTACCCGATTGCTGATGAAATTCCTTCTATTTGATGTGTAAATCTTCCTCTATTTGTTGTCCCCAAAAATGGTGTCTCTACCTTTAAAAATACATCCTCTTTCTTTTTCCAAAAACTCAGTAGTTCTGCCTCTTTAATTCCTCTGTCTGTTGTCTCTTCATGTGTGTATTTGTCTGTATTCTATTTCTGCGTGTATTTGCCTTTGACAAGGCATTGCCTCGAGCTAATTGAGGCGTCCATTATGCATGGCCATTGCCATATTTAAAACTCTTTTATTTATATATCCTTTTAATTGTTGTTAATGCCTTTTTATCTGTTGCATTGAAGTTTCAACGTAGCCTTTATGCCGCTCCATGCACCCCTACTCACTATATATATAACAAACTTGCTTTTTTTTATTAAATCTGCATGCATTGTTTAAACAGAGTGCTACAACGCTTTATTCCCACGCAACCCTTCCAAATAATATATATATATATATTGATGCAGGAGCATCCAATGGTGTAAGGGCAATCTTGCATCACCCAAAAAGAAGTTGATTTAAAATCATTGCAATTGTTTTCATTTCTTTCCATAATTAGTGTTTCTGGTTCCATAATCTCCTGAATAATGATGTAGGACTTTTAGTTTTTCCAATCTGCTAAAAATAGCAAACTGCCAGTTTTGGAAAGTTTGCATTTGGGCACGGATTGAAGTGAAAACTTACAGAAAGCTTCATAACTGAAATATAAGACCTTTGGTGAAGGAATTATTTGTGAGCTGAAAGATATTAAAGTTTTTGTTTTCTAAAAAGCCCTTGAAATTTTCCAAAATAAGATATGAGGCACTAAAACATCCCATAACATCCTAAAAAGTTCATGGAAATCTATTTACGTATTTTTGGTGTGATAGTTCACATCACGAGCTTTCCGGCGCTTAAAACGGTTCGTTAATCGGACACCCGAATCAAAAGTTATGCTTCCCGAAAGTTGACCTACTTTTGGAGGGAGTTGCAGATTTCAAATTTTAGCTGGAGGCTGCCAAAAAGTGCTATTTATGACTATTTTGGGAACCCTGGGAGGCAGTAGAGTGAAGGGAGAAAGTGTAGAGTCAAGAATAGGTGGGGAAAACAGAAACCCTAGCTGATTTGGGGTTACATAAGGTAGAAGATTCCAGAGCTTGGTGATGTGTAGCTATGGTGTGTTGCAGCCTGAGGAGGATTGATTCCTCTGATTGTAATTGAGCTTATGTAATGTAATGAGTTGCCCAGATCAATAAAGGAATATTCTATTTTCTATGTTCCATTTTTGTTGTTGTGTGTTTTATGATTTACCCCCTTCATCATATATATATATATATATTAAAATAAATTTAGTTGCTTTTATTTCTTTATAATATTCATTAATCAGTTATTTAATATTTAAATCAATGCAATTTAATATATATATATATTGCTAAATAAGTGCTACCTATGGGGGTAGCTCCCTTTCTACTATATCCGAAATAAATAGAAACCTGCTTAACAACAGTAGGAGAATATATCTTCCTCTTGGGAAGTCACATGTGCCACAATACACAAAGGCCATCAGACAACTCAGCTGCCTGTTCGACTTGGACAGGGGACAGGAGATTGCCATATTGGCTTACAAAATAAGAGAAAGTTTCCATGTTGTTCCTCTCAATGCCTTCCCAAAAAAGTGCTAGCGCCTAGGCTGAAACTATTGGTGTCTTCTTCTTTTTGTTGACTATTGCAGCATCAAAGATGCCTCTAATTCATCCAATAGTGGGTCATTTGTTGAAGGCAGATATTGCTTCATAGGATATTGTCTTCATGTCCTCCTTTACCAAGGAATTTGCCATGATTTTGCCCCAAGCTTTCTTGCCAAGGATGAGGACACAGGTGGAGAGAAACTCTTCATAGATGAAGTCATCGTGTGCATGCCTAGTGGGCAGGTTGCTTTCTCCAATGACTTGCAATATTGCCTCAGCCACAAAGTCTGCTTCAGCATTGAATAGGCGTTTGATTTGCTTCAGTTTGGTTTCCTTCGGAGGGCCTCCCTGGTTCCCGCGATCACCCTGATCATCGCCTCCCTGATCTTGCCCTTCATCATTCTACGAGTCATCTAAGCTTCCTGAGCTAGAGTCATTGTGGCACTGGCAAATACACTCACATTCAATCTCCATCTTCGAATGAAAAACCATACGCTTTGGACCCTGTTTTATCCTTGAGCCAATTCTTGATCCTGCTGTTAATGCAGGATAAAGACTAAGAGATCTCTCAAAATCTAGCAGATTGTCCTACTTCTTCTTCACTATCACTGCAAAGGGATGTTCGGCCAAGGATCACATGACTCTGCAATTATGGCGTCCTTCTCCTGCTTGCATGCCCAGTTCGCCAGAAAGTCTGCCGCCGAATTTCCTTCTCGGTAGATGTGTGCCAAGGTTGTATTACCTAATTCTATCAAGGTTTCCCAGATCGCCTCTGCTATGTACTTGAGTTTCTAGCTGTGTATCCATCTAGAATTGATGGCATTGATGCAGATGAGTGAATCACCCTCAATGTCAAGGTCTGTTAGGTGATATTCTTTACAAAGACGAAGCCCATGGAGCAATGCTGTGAATTCTACTTCATTGTTTGTGCCTATGGGAAGTCTCTTTGAGAGAGCCAATATGATATCCCCATTCTCGTTCCTTATGATGACTCGTGCTCCTAAAGGCCCAGGATTGCCCTTCACCACGCCGTCGAAGTTTAATTTTAGCCTGCCTTTCGGAGGGGCAATCCACTTGGTGAGGGCTTGATTCTTCCTTCTTTCTTCTACTGCTCCAAGATTGAAGCTTTGAGTCGAAAGCACAAGACCCAGCCAATTCTTCAACATTTCCCCGTCCCATCCGGCAAATGGTATCGGGGGAGACTCTACCAGACTTGCATTAACTAATTCACAAATTCCCACTTCCAGTTTTTTCAAAACTGCATCCACACTTGACACTTTATCTTTGAAAATCCTGTTATTTCATTCGCGCCAGATATGCCAAATAAGAAGAGATGGGCTGGCTAGCCACAAACCCTGCCATATCAATTTCTATCCTTTCAACCATCCCTTGAAGGTATCTGCTAAACTATTGGGTAGGGAACTAATCCATCCTAATTTTCCCCACAGCTAGTCCCAACATTCCACAGCAAAGGGCCAAGAAAGAAGGAGATGATCAATTGTTTATTCAGCTTCTCCACACATTACACACTTTGAGGGGCCTTCTATACCCAATGATTTTAATCTTTCACCCGTGCACTGCAGTCCAAGAAAAGGCCCCAGCTTTGGGGAGGGTCCACTTACTCCAACATAAGGTTGAAAGCCAATCGGATTCTGTTTGAGGGTTCTGCATGGCATATCCAAACTTAACTGCATAGTGACCAGATTTGGACCCCGTCCAGAAGATTGCATCTTCCTTCCCTGAAGGCACTATCTTTCTTGCCAGAAGAGCCATCTTAAGATTATGGGTTGTCTCATCATTGAGTTGGAAGGTCGAGATCAAATCTCGGTCCCAATCTGAATTTCTTATGTTACTCGAAGCTTTCCTGCCATGGGTCGTTGAAATGTTTCTCCAATGCTCGCCCACCCCTGGGATTTCGACCAATGGAGGGAGACCATTAATGGAGTCTTCCCAAAAGTTTTCTTGGCTTCCACTATGGATGATCCATGAGACATGGTCTGTGATGAGACAACGACACCGCTGCATGAAGTTCCAAATGTGTGAGCCTCTTGGGAGATTGGGCGTAGTCAGGATGCGACTTGGGTCATCAGAATCCAAATATTTTTTCCTGAGGATTCTACACCATTTGACCATGGGATCCTTGAACAATGTCCAAATTAGTTTGGCCCCCAATGCAATGTTATGCTTCTCGACACTACGAAACCCTGCTCCTGCTTCTGATTTCCTTTTGCAAGTGGATTGCCACCTAATTAAGGGTATTCTCTTAGTTTCATTCACCCCTTCCCATAGGAACTTTTTAAGGATGCCCTCAATCAAGCTGCAAGCTTTCTTGGTTGCCTGGTTACTGCTCAGCTGGTAGATGGGGATCGCTGAGAGGATGACTTTGATCATCTAAATTTTGCATGAGAGTGTGAGCCACCTTCCTTGCCAGGAAGCAGCTTTGGATCTGCATTTTTGAATGGTTTCCTCCCAAAGGGAAGTGCGCATTGCTCCTTTGAACAGAGGTACTCTTAGGTACTTGCTTGGAATTTCTACCTTCCTAAACCTGAGTGTGGCTAAAATCTGCCTTTGTATCCTTTTGCAAGTATTAAAGAAAAAATATTTGATTTCTCATGGTTGATTACCTAGCCAAAGGCTTCCTCATATTACTTCAACAGTGAAGAAATTTTGCTGGCTTCTCCCACCTATGATGAGGCAAAGAGGAGAGTGTCATTGGTAAACTGCTAATGAGTGACCATGGGGAAATTGTCAGCAACATGGATGCCTTTCCACCACCCAGAATTTGCCAAGTGTTGAATTCCCCTCCCCAAAGCCTCCGCCATGATGACAAACAAAAAGGGTGACAAGGGATCACCTTGCTTGAGGCCTCTTGTGGGCTCAAAAAACCCACAGGGACTACCATTAAACAGTATTGAGTATCGCACTGTGGATAGGCATTGGTATATCCAATCTATCCAACTTTTGTCAAACCTAAATTTTTCCATGATCTTTAGCAAGAACCTCCAATTAACCCAGTCGTAGGCTTTGCTCACATCTAATTTCAGAATCATGCTACTCTGATTGCTTGTTGTGATGGAATGCATCATTTCATGTGCTGATATGATACTGTCCACTATGTTTCAGCCTAGAGTGAACCCACTTTGTTCCTCAGAAATGATGCACGGAAGGATGCACTTGAGCTTGTTTGCCATTACTTTCGCTATTATTTTGTAAATGGTATTGCACAAAGAAATGGGATGAAAGTCCTTAAAGGATGAAGTCTCAACTTTCTTCAGGATTAGGGCTATGAGTGTGTTATTGATATCCTTGATCATCTTCCTTGATTTTCTCAGGTCTTCAACTGCCTTCCAAATGTCATTTTCCAAGATATCCCAAAACTCCTGGTAGACTCTAGCGGGAAAGCCGTCAAGTCCTGGGGCTTTATCTGGTGCCATTTGGAAAGCTACCACTTTTAGCTCATCTTTTGAGATGGGCCCAAGGAGCGAATCATTTTGATCTTTGGAGACTACCGGTGGGATAAGATCCAAGAAGGCCTTTTGTGACTGCCTAGAAGTGGCTTTCGTGTCTACTAGCAATTTTTGGAAATAGTTAACCACTTCTTCTTGGATAGGTCCTTCTTCTATTATCTCTTTACCATCCTTTAATATGATCATGGAAATTTGGTTGTGATTTCTTCTTTGTCTAGTTGAGTTGTGAAAAAATTTGGTATTGAGATTGCCTTCTTTAAGCCATGTTTCCCTTGACTTGGATCTCCAAAATATCTCCTCTCTAGCTAAAAGTTCTTGATGAATCTTCATGAGTTCCTTTTCCTTTTCAAATTCGAATTCAGTCATGCCATTGTTTAGTACTGTCTGGTTTAAATTTTCTAGTTCGAATTCAATTTGCTCCTTCTCCTTAAAAATATTCTTGAAGGTTCCTTCATTCTAAATATTTAACTGCTCTTTCATTGCTATTAGTTTTTTTGCTAAGATGAACATCTTTGAGCCTTTCTAAACTTTGTGTTTGTCCACCAAAACTTTACCTGATCTTTGAGCGATTCATCTCTTAACCACATTTTTTCAAACTCGAATGGGCATCGTGATGGTTGCTTGTCTTCTTTTAGTGTGATCAAGACTGGGAAATGGTCAGAGCCTGAGATTGGAAGGATGAGTGAATCGATAGCAATTGATGTAGAAAACCAATTTGAAGAAACCAGGAACCTGTCAAGTCTTTCTGCAATGTTGGTGAACCCTTTCCGTCTGTTAGTCCAAGTGAATTCTCCGTTCTTGGGTGCAACATCAACAAGGTTAGAGGCCTCCACAAAATGTTTGAAGTCTTTTTGGCTTTGGCTGATATGTCTCATTCCACCCCTCTTTTCCGTGATAGATAGGACTATGTTGAAATCGCCCCCCAGTACCAAGAGATCATCTCTGTGGAATTTGATTAGGTCCAAAATAAAGTTCCAGACCTCTGCTTTCTCTAAAGTTTTGGTAGGGCCATAGACATTCCACAGTATGAATTGAAGATGTGTTTGTAAGTCCTCTACTGTCATTGCCATCCAATTGCTTATTTCAGATAAAAGCTTGACATCCACTATCCTACAATTCCAGAGAGCACAAAGACCTCCCAATGCACCTAAAGAAGGTCTTGAGAGGCCTTCCCAACCTTTGCATGATCTACAAAGTTGATCCCCATCTTCCGTGGATAATTTAGTTTCTTGGAGAAGGAACAAATCTACATCCAAAATCTAAAGGTGACGCTTTAGTAAGCGTCACTTGTCAGGGGCGTTTAGGCCCCTGACATTCTAGCTAAGGATCTTCATTGCTTCCCAAGGGAGGTGGTTCCTCCCTTGGTACTATTGATAAATTTGTTTAAGGTGGCTTGTCCTCCCTTGGATACCTCTCCTCTCTCTGGATCCTATTTGGCTTTCTGCCCTTTTTCTTCCCCTTTACACTCAGGTTAGGTTTTAATATTTTGGTCACTTCTTGACTGATGAATCTGGCTTCAATTTCCCTAAACTCATCACCGTCATTAGATTCAAAGTTTGAGCAATCCAAATCATTTCCCTCTTCTCCTTCCCCAACATTCCTAGGATCGATCAGGCTGCGCTCAGGGAGAGCAAGATTGTTATCTGGAAGGTTTGCCAGTTCTTGGGCAGTTGTCGACACCATCGAGATGATTTCTAGAGTTGGCACAGGTTCAAGAGGAGCATCTTCCAAAGGTGGCATAGAGCGGGATGCCTCCTTAACAACTCCTACTAGGGCGGGAGATTGAATTCCTTCCGGTTGTTCTATTGTTCGATTCTTCTCTTTCCAAACCAATTTTGTTACCCTAGAGCACCCCACAGTAGAGTGGTTCCTTTGTCCGCAACTTAAGCAGAAGAATTTGGCTTCTTCTGGCTCAATTTTGATTGTTCATGATCCATGCGGCAAGGAAATTTTTATAGAGCTTGGGATGTCATTGATAGCCGCAATCCTTAATCTTGCATATAGATACTAATCTCCATCTAAGATGGCATTGTCCATCTCAATCAACATTCTGATTAACTTCCCGATCTTCTCCAGACAAGCTTTTGACCAACATTCAAGTGGGAGGTTATACATCTTAATCCATGTGGGAAATTCACAGGGATTTGTCTTACAGGGATCAAAGAGTGGTGTCCATTCTTGGATATATAGTGTTGCACTTTTGATTCTCCATTGGCTGTAAGATAGGATTAGATCCCATTCTTCTTGACTCTAAAATAGTACCACAAAGAACCCCTTTGGTATGAACTCGACCATTTCCAATTTGCATAGATCCAGTCTGTTATTGTTTTCCTTGCGAGTTTCTTCCCTATGGGTCTCCCGATGATCGCAAATTTGCTGAGGAAGTCCCGATCATGTTCTGCTTCCTTAGTTAAGTTGATTTCAACTTGTATTTTCACATTCCTTTTTGCTAGGGTTTTCGGACCCGAATTCGCCTTCCAAAATTTTGCAGACCGCTTCCTCCTCGCCATGACACTTAATGTATTTAATTATGTATGGTTATATATATATATATATATATATATATATATATATATATATAAACTTCAATTTACAAAAGGGATTGAGATATGCAAACACTAGTTCCAATTTCCATACAATATAGTCAATTAGACTGGTAATCAAAGGTGAGGAAAACAAACATATTGTGCATCCAATAACAATCACCCTGCAACCATACATTGGTATACGCATCAGACATGGTATCAAACACGCGAGATCGAAGAATAACACAAGTTTCCTCATTCAGCAAACACTTAAAACACGTCAATTCAAATTAGTAATGCAGGCATGAATGCATCTACGTGAGTGTGTGCATGCATCAGGATTCCATCTTGCCAATTCTTATGGTGACTAGGATATGTCTACCTCAGCCATATTCTTGCCTTTGACGAGCCCTACATTCATTCGGACTCAATTTGTTGTCAATAGGTTAGTTCCCAAAACATAGCCGAAGCATACTTTTATCCACCTTTTCCAAATAATTAAATCATCGTTATTTCATTTCAATAATCTCATTTAAAATTCACGTCCATTTTACCAACAATGTTCATAAAAATAATATCAAATAGTCTCACAATTACTGAAATTAAATGTGAATAAAAAATTGAGATGTGACATCCTTCCCCACTTGGAAGAGACATCGTCTCGATGTCTTATTACAATCACCATGAAATAAAAAGAGTAAACACACTCCTATTATAAAAAGTAACATATCGTGCAACATGGTATCATAATAAGTATCTCAACTAGATTAAGGAAATTAAGGGTATTTTGAGTCTATATATGATTCGTTGTAAAGAAAATTACCAATAATTCTTTTTCCTTTCTATTAGTTTCCATTTTCTACCTTTGTTATCAATATACTATTTTTTTGAACAAGTCTTATCATATTCTAAGACACTTGCATACAGGTGATTTCTATCTCATATACTTACTCAAGAGGAGTATCTACCTTCTACAACACACATGACTGCTCATATAAAGATATCAACAATATATTTACTTTTGTCAATCTTGCCTTCCCACATGAGACATATGAACCATTGCCATCGAAGGATGATAAACAGGCATCCCATACTACTTGTTATTATCCTTGGCAAGTACACATCAACATTAAATAAAGGAAAGAGTTTAGCAGTAATCCAATATCAATACTAAAAATAAGAGAATGTTCAACACTAAAATAGGATTAACACTAAAATGTTTGAAATTACAACATTAAATCATGATTCCAATCAGATGGTCAATCATAGAAAAATCAACATGTTTTCAACACTAAGTTTTCGAAGAATCAACAATAAGGTAAGCAGATCAATATGTTTTCGACACTAAAACATAGAGGACCTTTTAAAATAGATTGACACGAAGTCAACATTAAATAAAGAAGATCAAGTAGATTGACACGATTTAACATTGAAACAAGATCAACATTAAAGTATATTAACATGATTTCAATAGAAAATACTAAAGATCAAAATACATAGGTCGACTTGTTTTCAACATTAAATTAACGAAAATTCAAAGTCAACATTAAATTTTGAAAAGAACTTCTACTAAACTACATTTGATTAAGCTTATGGTATTGGAGGTATTCATAAGTTTTCAAGCATAAACAGTAAGACTTTTAAATCAAAGAGAATCAAATCTCAAAAGTAAAAGGAGTAACTTGAATGTAAAAGATCATACAAAAGAAAGATCTCAACAAGAAGCTAATACATCTGGATAACAGTTATTCTTTATTCGACGTCAAAGAATGGAAGTCATTATATTTTCAACACTAAGTTGGCAAGTCTAATAATAAAGGTCATGAACCTTCTAACTTAACCATAATTAAAGAATCACTCAAATTCCACATTTCTCAAGTAAAACAAGAATAATATAATCTTTCTTATTCAATTTCAAATTCACATGTACATAAACTTAATCCACTTAGAAGTACATTTAATGCATAATCTAAAATTTATTCATCTTAGGCTTGTAGCCTATCAAGTCACCCTAGCATCAACGAGGGATCACAATATAAGTATGAAATATCAATAATATCTAATATCTATCTAATATCAATCCAACGTCTTTGGCTACATCTACTAGCCAAGGGATGAGAACATGGTTCGGCGCTTTTCCGCCCAACCCCGAAGCTTACGCTTCCCCGGGATCCTTCCAACATGAAGGATACCCAATCCTGCTCGTAGAGCCTAGCAATATATATCACTATGCAAGATGGAATCTGGTGTGTGCCTGTTGACCTACATGCATCCCTACATGAATGCAACATCTCATTAACAGGATGAAGCAGAGAATTATATCAATAAAAACTAGGCATACGTCCATCTATTTCAATGGTCCATTAATCTATTTCAACGTCAAAAGTTGACTTTGGCCAAAGTCTGAAACCAATTTTTACGGTGGTGTAGATTTTGAAAAAGAAAATCTACTTCTTTGTAATTCCTCATTCGGCACCCGTCTCGAAAGGTAACTTTCCCAAAACACATAAAGCATAGAAAACAATGCAATCACTTTCTTTTCTCAATAAAATATTCATTTTCATTCAAGCATAACTTAGGAAATAAACAAATCGTTATGTTTGATTTCAGCATACTTGTGTAACTTTTCCTAAAACCAAAACAATCATAACAGACAAGGCTATAAAAACTTTCATTTTTCTTTGATTCATAAAATGGAAATTAATCAATCTTTCTGTCTATTCAATGTTTGTTTTCTTTCTCATAATGAAATTGTTTTATAATAATGCATAAGATAGTTCCAATCTGTATATTCAGTTTTATCTCATAATAATGGTTTATTTCTCCTTTGTTTTGCAGGTTTAAAAGATAGAGTTTCAGTCATGTTATAAATGGATGTTTTCCTCATGTATGTTTCTATTATGTTAATATGCGAACCTTAAATCTTGTTCAAGGGAGTCACAATCATCATGCAATGACACATGCATAGCCATACATTAGCAATATCTAGTAACCAAAAATCAATTCAAGATAAAAATAGGTTCCACATGACTATTCCCATCAATCTTACAATAGGGGGTAGTCATGTTTCCCCCCAAACATAAGGGTAATACATTAATGCAATACTTTCATAAAATACAAACAACAAGAGGGAGAGTTAGGTTGGTGATTAAGTTCTCACCCAACATCCCTTCTACCTGATGGCTAACTTACTCCACAACAGGACATGATAGGAATAACTTAGATAGCACACGCATCTACCTGTAATGCAAAAATACTACAACTTCACTCAAAGGAAAGACTTACGTCATGCAACACTCAACCATATCCTCAAGAACAAGGTTAATCACACTAACGTGGTTCAAAAGAGAATGACAAGGGGTTTGGGGCTTAGTGCAATCCAACCCAACAAATTATTCCAAAGACAAACACATATTATGCAATAAGAAAAAAAACATAACTCAAGTCACAAGATATAGGGTTAACAATGCACTCATCATTCTAACATGCCATGTATCACAAGAACTATGCAAATGTCCCTTTCATAACCCCTTTCTCTAACTTTTCAATTTAAATGCAAAGCAATAAGTAGTCTAAGGTTACCACATGAATCCCAAGGAAGAATGCAATGTCATTACCCAATGATCTATTCTAGCAATGTAATGCAACACTATCTTTCTTACAACACATATTTAATCCACACAAGGGGAGATGCACTCAAGAAGACAATGCAATATGCATTTCAAACAAGCCTTTCAAATCACCATACAGAGATAATTACTAAACAATATGACAAGCATTACAAGGATATGCTACTTTTGCAACAAACTTATGCACAACAAGGTGCATGATGCAAGGTTCATTTAAATAGTATTACCACAATAATCTGACTTCACATACCATGCATATGTGATGTAGAGCAGGGTGAGGAAGAATTAATACACCCAATCAAACAATGACCAAGACCCTAGGGTACTGTTCATGTGTACTTCCTTCTATACATGCTTATTTCCCTTATAGCCTTTTGAAAGGACATTTTTGGGCATAATCTTCAGCGCAGACCTCAAACCCACAAAATAAACCCAATTTCCAATACCCTTTATGGATTGTTACAACATACCTAATTTGCATGTAGGGTTACTTTAGAACACATGTGCCAAAAATTTATTGTTCCGCTCAGAATTAGGCCTAATTAGGCTTGAAAGACTAGGTCAAAATGGGGTTTTCAAATTCTATGCCTCCAATCTTCACTCCAAGGGCTCAAACATACCTTATGGGGTCTTCCCAACCTATTTCAAGCAATACACACAGGTTTCTAAGAGTTTTTCTCCAAACCCTAAACCCTAGGTAGGTTGTTATGCCTAATACATGAGGAAATTAGACTAGAACAATCTCTAATTTGCATCAAACTCCATCCCTGCTCCTACAATAATTACAAACATGAAACACATACTAACTACACCCATTCCACCAAGTTTTATGAGATTCTACCAGTGGAATGGGAAGAAATTCATCCCTTTGTGCTCATTGTTACCCTAGATTAGGGTTTAGACTGTCAACAATCAGTTTTGATAAAACCACCTGTAACTTTCACCTACAAAAGTGAAATCACATGCAATCAATTGGAAAATAAAAAAGATTCAACACACAAAGATTTCCCACTAGTTTCAGACCCCTGTCAGTCCGTACACGCACGTACCAAGGCTGGGAACAACATAAAATTGTTGAAAAATACAGAAATAAGGAAATTTTGTTATTCAAACTTCAATACTAACAATCACCAACCTTGGGATTGATGGAACTAGGCCTTTAAAACATGTACCCCCCTGTTCCAATGATTCCCAACTACCTTTTCAACTTCTAATTCTTCAACTTCCCCTTGACACCTCATACAAAGGTTTCTTTTTGCAACTTGACCCTTGACATTCTTTTATTGTTTCAATTTGAACAACACCTTATGTCCTAAGACTCCATTTAGACTCTTAAAATCATAAAATGGTCCATGAGGACCTTATTACATGACATTTAGACTCAACAACACAAAAAAACTTAACCTTAGACCAAAATTTCAGAACTTAACTAGGTGCCCTTGCACCATACACCCAAACACAAGAACTCAAGTCCCCTTGAGGACTGTGCTGCAACAATTCATGTTTGATCACATCTTTTCTTTGTTTTCCAAGTGCCTTTCCATCTAGTAACCCTTTCCATTGGATCAAATACTGAAAAGTAGCATTGGTCTTTGCATTTGTGAACTCTTTGGCACTTAAAAATTGCTTCAATTTCAATGGCCTACTTGATAAATGCGCTTTGACCCCTTCTTCATCTGTAACTGATGTTGAACCTACTTTTATTCCTGCAAATATACCTTTGCCATCATTGTTATGAACTTGTTGACCTATTTTTCCTCTAGTAGGAGTCAAAATAATTCAAGCAGGATCAGTTAGTATTCATATCCCCATGAGGCCATATTTATGATCCTGAGGTCTTAACCCAATTTCAAAATCTGAAGCTTGCTTGAAGAGGCTTGCCATGTGAAAGAGCCTGAAAAGATAGGCAAGTTTGCTTAAAACATCACCCTGAAATTCGCTAAAAGGAGGAAGTTATGTGGGGTCATCATCTGGTCAAGCCCTGATGTTCTAATATCGGGTCATATTTCTAATATCGGGTCATATTTCTATGATCGGGTGATATTTTGAACAGCGGATGATATTAGTTAAGATCATCCCGATGTTGGTGCTCCAAAGTTTCTAAGTATGGCCCGATCTTTTGAGGGGTCATCACATTTGAATATCGGGTGATCTTTGTTAAGATCACCCTGATGTTATTTTATTACTTCATGATCATCTGGGTCATCCTGATGCTGCTAACGTCATTTCTATGTCAGGGCGATGTCTGCTTATTTCACAGTTTCATGCTTTTTTTGCAGGGGGTGATATTTCCAAATATCATTCATATTCCAAAGATCACCCCGATCTTACGATGAGGCTACAGTGCAACCTAATATTTTGCAGGGGTGATATTTCTGAATATCATCCTGCCCCGAATATCATGATAATGCCGTCAGGGGTCATATTTTCCTTAACACCAGTTAGCATTTGAAGATCATCTTGATGTTCGACATGATGGTGATGTCATCAAGATGTTTGTGGACATGATCATCTGGATCATTGGCAAGACATATGAGGTCGGCAAAGCAGGAGGAGCTTCCTCCGATGCATCAGTTTATGCCGATGAGGTTGAATATCATCATCAGGTTTCTTCAGGATGAGGATGATATTTCCAAATATCAGGTACCTTACAAATATCATTCTTGCTTCCGAATATCACCCTACTCTAATGTGTTGATGACGTCACCTGGATATGAGGAGGATATTTCGCATCAGGAGGATCTTTCCTCCGTGACATGCTGCTGACGTCATCTTGATTTTCAAACATCAGGGTGATATTTTATATCATGTTACTTCCGGTAGGAGGATATTTCACATCAGGAGGATATTTCATATCGGGGTGACATTCTATATCGGGCTAACATGCAGATGACTCACCGATATAAGGAGTCTTGCCGACGAGACTTGATGAGGAAGAGGATGATGATGAGGCTCATGATGATGCCGTCAGGGGCAAAATCACCGACATTATATATGCTCACGGCTTGGCTTATAAAGTGATGGAGGCATCTCCTCCGGGTGCATGTGGGATAATCAGTTCCCGCAGAAATTTGAAAATATCAGGATGATGACCTTTTGGCGGGAATTCTTCAAGAAGGTTCCCACTTCCATTTTTGACCCAGATCTGCATGTCGGTTGGGTGGACTTTTTCAGCGACGACCTTTTGAGTTGGTGCAGATATTTTTTGCATTCATTGCAGCACAGGAGGGGGCAGCTCGCATTAATGATCAGAAATATCTTGCCACCGCCTGGTTTTAGATATTTTCTCTTTCTCCGCCACCTGGGTGTGGAAGATCGAGGAGTAAGCTGCTCGCATTAATGATTCTAAATATCTCCTCACCTGCCCCTATTCTAGATCCTTTGGCGCCATTACTTCTGGCAGGTGGATATCCCTTCAGGAAGATATTTTTGATTTCAGCTCGCTGAGCGAATTGGGTAATCGACTTAGGTTAGATGAAGATGCTATATAAGCTGAGGCTAATGATGTAAATAGGGTTGGAAATTTTTGGGCATTTTCTGGTCTTTCTGTTTCCAAACAGAGATTTCACATACTGTAACCTTGCCTTCTTTATTGAATATATGCAAGTTATCTTTACCTCTTCTGCTATTTTTCTAGTTCTATGTGAATATGCATATGGTTGCCTGTGAATGTCTTTGATTCCTCTCAAACATATTGCTTCTTGCCTCTATTAGAATCATCTGATCTGTGTATACCCACTTGCTGTATCTGGATGTGTTGTGCATTTTTCAACTCTGTGAAGTTTCTTTAAATTTGTCTGGTGTATCACCCTTTTGTGTTTTCAAGCTTTCTGTTTCATGTTTTACTTTACAAGAATTCCTTCTCCCTTTTCCCCCAACAATTCAGTAGTTTAGGTGATAGCTAGACAAGGAAGCCGGCCTTCTCCGGAGGTTTGATCTCATTTAGCAAAGTCCCACACTTAGAGATCAATCCCATTGTGTCATTGGAATGCTTGGAGTCCCATTCAAGCAGGGTGCAATTTCACGTGACAACAGAACCGTCTTCTTCTTTACTCTCCTTGTGTACTCAAATTTGTTCACATTTCTTTGTAACTCACCTTTCACCTCTTCACCTTTACCTTTCATCTCTTCGACCTGTTGTGGTGCATCTACAACTGCTGCTTCATCAGACCTATGAGCCTCTGCCATAAAATGAATGAATTGGCCAATATCTCCTTTTGAAAACAAGGAGTGGAACACCTCCTTTACCTTCCTAGTAACATACTCCTCAAACTCATTTTGAATCTTCAAGATCAATTCATCCTTGATCTTCTCCATATTAGATGTTGTCATTAACTGAATATCATTTCCTTCCAAAGGCAAATCATGCTTCATACCTGTTGTCTCAGCATCCCCATGCTTTGAAATAACTGCAATGTTCTTTCCTTCCTCTTTTCCTTCTACTTTGATGAATTCTTCTCCCTCCAAAATTGTATCATTCTTCAAATCTGATGTTTTAGCATCTCCATGCTTGGTAATGGTTGCAAGTGTCATGTTTTCTCCTTTCTCTACTTTGATGAATTCCTGTCTTCCTAACTTTATCACTTTAGTTGCCTTAGCTTTTCCCTTATCATCTTCTATCAAGGGTATCAATGTCTAAGAGATTCCATCCTTTTCTATCTCGTAGGTATTTCTTCTACCATCATACAAAACATGCCTATCAAATTGCCATGGTCTCCCTAGTAGCAAATGGCATACATCCATAGGCAAAACATCACATAGAATCTTATCCTTATACCCTCCTATATTGAACTCAACCTAAGCTTTCTCATTAACCAAAATAGATTGACCCTCATTCAACCAAGATACTTTATACAGAGTATCATGAGGTATTCTAGGCAATTTTAGTTTCTCAACCATTTCAATAGACACCATATTATCAGTACTGCCTGAATCAACTACAACCTTACATACCTTACCCATACATTTGCAAGTGGTTCTCAACAATGAATTTCTTTGTAGAGGCTCCTTCACCACGGGGACTTTGAGTAATATTCTTCTCATCATTAATGTCTCTCCAATTTCTAGAACAACAAACTGAGATGGAGGTTTGACACTTTTACTATCTTCCTCTTGCACCAATTGAACTCTCTTTTCACCACCATGTGAAGTAGAAGGTTGTTTCTCTGGGCACTTCCATGCTTGATGACCAAATTGATTGCAATGATAACATCTACTTGAGAAGGTATTTGAACCTCTACCTTGACCTCCAAATCTTCCTCTAAAACCTAATCCACTACTTCTAAATCCACCTCTTTGATCAGCAGCTTGGTCTTGCATTTTGTTTGCATCTTCTTGGTCCTCATATGATTGTCTTGAACTAGAAAATGAACCTCTTCCTCTAACATTGTTGTCTCTGCCTCTACTTTATTTTTCTTGCCTTCTTTTCAACTTTTCTTCTGCTCTAACAACCAACTGAAGGCACTCTTCCACCGTTCTAGGGGTGGCAAGACTTAATTCATCCTGTATATTAAACCTTAGTCCATTCATATACCTTGATATCTTCTCGACTTCATCTTCAACATGACTTGCTCTAATACTCAACTTGTGAAACTCCTTTGTATAGGCCATGACATCCATCTCTTTTTGCTTGAGATTTTGCAACTTTCTAAAAATCTGAATTGCATAGTCACCGGGCAAGAATTGACTCTTAACTTTAGACACCATCCTATCCCATGAACTTATTTTTGCTTTTCCCTTTTTCACTCTCTCTTCCTGCAAATAATTCCACCAAGTTAAGGCAGGGCTTTTCAACTTAGTCTTTGCAAACTTTACCTTTTGTTCTTCTATTACCTCCTTGTATTCAAAGTAATTGTCAAGAGCATCTATCCAACCCAATACCTCTTCACTATCCATCTTCCCACCATACATGGGCAATTCCATATTCACCTTAGGAGTATCTCCTTTGATAGCATTCAACAACTTTTCCAATCTCAATTCATCAGGGTCCACCTCTTCCTCTTGGACTCCTTCTTGAGGGTTCTCATTCTCACCCTCTTCCTCTTCCTCTTCATCACTTTGGTCTCTAGTGACCACACCTCTTCTTTGATCTGACTCCAATGCTACAAGTCTGGATAGGATAGCTTCTTGAGACTCCTTCATCTATCTCAACTCCTTGGCATGCTTCTCTTTCAACTCTCTCATTTCTCGGGTTGTTGTATTACTTTTAGGAGGCATCTTTACTCTTCAAACTTCAACCTTTTCCCACTTATAGATTAAAACCTATAGCTCTGATACCACTATGATGCAAAGCAGGGTGAGGAAGACTTAATACACCCAAGCAAACAATGACCAAGACCCTAGGGTACTATTCATGTGTATTTCCTTCTATACATGCCTATTTCCCTTGTAGCCTTTTGAAAGGACATTTTTGGGCATAATCTTCAGGGCAGACCTCAAATCCACAAAAGAAACCTAGTTTCCAATACCCTTTATGGATTTTTACAGCATACGTAATTTCCAGGTAAGGTTACTTTGGAATGCACGTGCGAAAAATTGATTGTTTCGCTAGGAATTAGGCTTGAAAGACTAGGTTAAAATAGGGTTTTCAAATTCTAGGCCTCCAATCTTCACTCCAAGGGCTCAAACATACCTTATGAGGTCTGCCCAACCTATTGCAAGCAATACACATAGGTTTCTAGGAGTTTTTCTCCAAACCCTAAACCCTAGGTAGGTTTTTATGCCTAATACATGAGGAAATTAGACTAGAACAATCTCCAATCTACATCAAACTCCATCCCTGCTCCTGCAATCATTACAAACATGAAACACATCCTAACTACACCCATTCCACCAGGTTTGATGAGATTCTACTAGTGGAATGGGAAGAAATTCATCCCTTTGTGCTCACCATTATCCTAGATCAGGGTTTAGACTGTCAAGAACCAGTTTTGATAAAACCACCTGTAACTTTCACCTACAAAAGTGAAATCTGGTGCAGGAGCACCTTGGCAAATTAATATTGCCCTGGACAAATCTTTGAGTTTGATTAAATTTGTATACTTCCACATTGTAATGAGGTTTATCAAGTCATTTTTATGTGTTTAAGTCATTAGAAGTTTAAAAAATGCAAAATATTGCAAACCATGTAAAGGTTGTCAATGTAAAATTAGAAAAAAGATGCAAACTTGGAAGGTGAAGAGTCATTTGGCTCTTGGTTCACTCCAAATCAGTTATGAACTGAAGAGACATGTTTTAATTCCTTTAAAAGGCCTTGTAACCATGAAGAATTGGTGGGTGGTTGAAGATTTGAGCATGGAATGAGAAAAAATAATGTTTTCTTGTATTTTCCTTCAGAAATTTGTTGTCTTTTGCTATTGTACGGCCCTGTATGAAATTGAATGGATACATAATGGATTGAAAATGTTATATCCTTCAACCACCTTCTATTTTCTTCTTGTTCCATGCATTTTTATTTAGTTTTGTGAAAGATATGAGTGTTTTATGGATTGTAATTTTCTGATTTTCCCTGCAACAGTCCTGTTTCAGCATTTGGTACAGTTTTGTACGGACATATATAGGAGCAAGACATATATGTTTGGAAAGAGTATTAAGTCTACTTTCCATTTCTTTTTGTTGCATCAAATTTTATTAAGATTTGAATAAGTTATGACATTTTTATTGAGGGTAGGTCTGCAGAGTTTAATTTTCTAAAAATACAGTCTAAAAATATGCATGGTACGACTTGGTACGGCTTCACATTGATGCATATAATAGATGGATGGAAAGATAAGTGTTTCTAGTTTACAATTATTTTGGTTTGGTATAATTTATTATGTTTTGTGAGAGATATTGCAATTTTGGTGAGGGCAGGTTTGAACGCTGCCTAGGGTTTATAGTTTTGGGAAAAGAGTCATAACTTTCTCTCCTACCATTGGATCTTCATGAAAATTGGATGAAAAGTCTATATTAATGTTCTCTTCAATTTGACAAAATAAATTGGATTAGTTCTTTTATTTTTTAATGTTATTGAGGATAGTTTTGGTCCTCCTACCTCTGCATCAAATTGGTATCAGAGCTGGTGAAAGATTTGGGTGGTGTGTATTTTTTTTTCTGTCACTGAGAAGGCAGGTGAAGAGTGAGAAGATCTTGATTGTGTAGATAGATCAAGTAAGGGAGGCAATCTACACCTTTTAGATTTTGTGTTGCTCAGTTGTTTGGTTGCAGGTGCTTGTTCCATCTAGCTGCAAGAAGGATGTTTTCTGAGGTTGTGTGTGTTGGCAGACAAGATGAGGTCTATCATGACCATTCTCCAATAGAGATTTGGCTGGAGAAGGGTGCATAGAGAAACCACTGAGGAGAGAGTGGTAGATGCATCATCAGAATCTACTGTTGGGTGAGATGAATGGTTTGGTTGGTTGTGAAGTAGCATGTAGGGTGGACATCTGAAGAAGCACTTGAGGTTGCAGCCTGAAGAGTACTCCACTGAATGGGAGTAGAAGGACCCTGAGGATGCTCTATGAAGATGGTAGCTTGTTTTGTTGGTTGGTTGGTCACCATTTCTATTGATTGGAAGATTGTAGCTAAGAAGATTGAAGATAAAGACAGAGGAAAGAGACTTTTGTTGTAGATACATTTCCAAGGGACTTAGAAATTTTGTTGGTTGGTTGTATGGTGTAGGAGCACCTTGGCAAATTAATATTGCCCTGGACAAATCTATGAGTTTGATTAAATTTGTATACTTCCACATTTTAATGAGGTTTATCAAGTCATTTTTATGTGTTTAGGTCATTAGAAGTTTAAAAAATGTAAAATATTGCAAACCATGTAAAGGTTGTCAATGTAAAATTAGAAAAAAGATGCAAACTTGGAAGGTGAAGAGTCATTTGGCTCTTGGTTCGCTCCAAATCAGTTATGAACTGAAGAGACATGTTTTAATTCCTTTAAAAGGCCTTGTAACCATGAAGAATTGGTGGGTGGTTGAAGATTTGAGCATGGAATGAGAAAAAATAATGTTTCCCTGTATTTTCCTTCATAAATTTGTTGTCTTTTGCTATTGTACAGCCCTGTATGGAATTGAATGGATACCTAATGGATTGAAAATATTAGATCCTTCAACCACCTTCCATTTTCTTCTTGTCCCATGCATTTTTATTTAGTTTTGTGAAAGATATGAGTGTTTTATGGATTGTAATTTTCTGATTTTCCCTGCAACAGTCATGTTTCAGCATTTGATACAGTTTTGTATGGACATATATAGGAGAAAGCCATATATGGTTGGAAAGAGTATTGAGTCTACTTTCCATTTATTTTTGTTGCATCAAATTTTATTAAAATTTGAATAAGTTATGACATTTTTATTGAGGGTAGGTCTGCAGAGTTTAATTTTCTAAAAATACAGTCTAAAAATATGCATGGTACAACTTGGTATGGCTTCACATTGATGCATATAATAGATGGATGGAAAGATATGTGTTTCTAGTTTACAATTATTATGGTTTGGTATAATTTTATTATGTTTTGTGAGAGATATTGCAATTTTGGTGAGGGCAGGTCTGAACGCTGCCTAGGGTTTGTAGTTTTGGGAAAAGAGTCATAACTTTCTCTCCTACCATTGGATCTTCATGAAAATTGGATGAAAAGTCTATATTAATGTTCTCTTCAACTTGACAAAATAAATTGGATTAGTTCTTTTATTTTTTAATGTTATTGAGGATAGTTTTGGTCCTCCTACCTCTGCATCAAAATCACATGAAATCAATTGGAAAATAAAAATATTCACCACACAAACATTTCCCACTAGTTTCAGACCCCCCGTTAGTCTATACACACACGTGCCAAGGCTGGGAACAACAGAAAACTATTAAAAAAATGTAGAAATCAAGAAATTTTGTTATTCAAACTTCAATACTAACAATCACCAACCTTGCGATCGATGGAGCCAGGCCTTTAAAACATGTACCCCCTGTTCCAATGATTCCCAACTACCTTTTCAACTTCTAACTCTTCAACTTCCCCTTGACACCTCATACAAAGGATTCTTTTTGCAACTTGATCCTTGACATTCTTTTATTGTTTCAATTTGATCAACACCTTACATCCTAAGACTCCATTTAGACTCTTACAATCATAAAATGATCCATGAGGACCTTATTACATGACATTTAGACTCAACAACACAAAAAACTTAACCTTAGACCAAAATTTCACAACTTAACTAGGTGCCCCTGCACCAATATGATCAAAACATCATCTGATGTAGAGGTGTTATATGATGACTAAAATAGTCTTAAATCACCAATAAGAGACCTCTGACCTGCAACTTTCAAACCTTCTTTTTCTAGTTGTCCTTAGCTTAGTGGCCCTTCAAGTGTAGTAACTTAGACCTTTTTGGTCATAATTTCCTTTAGGTACCTGTTAAAGGGAATGTGAAAACTTTTTTGGATACCCTTTTGGCCCTTATATAACATATATCAAATTGGGATAGGGTTTCTTTGTACAGAATGGGCCAAAAATAAGACTGCTCCTTGATGGAGATTGATTGTCACTGATGTCAAAAAGGAGTTGTGTTGATCATGATATTATGATGTTGAGTTGATGTATTGAGTTGATTGATCATTATATTCATGGTGAAGTTCATTTGATGTTTCATTAGTAATCATTCATTCAAGTCATGACATAAGGATATCATTCAGGATAAGAGCAACAAGATGTTCAGTGTTGTTCAAGATAAGAGGTAAGTGACATGGTGATAATGATCACCAAGGTCAGAAGCAAGGTATTGAAGGCTCTGTGTACTTTGATCTATTTCTCAACTGACACATATAATGATTGCATTGTCATGTTGATTGATCAAGTTAAGATAAGAGGTTGCTTGTGTCTCCAAAAAGGCATCACATAACTCTTATATGTAGATTACATCAGGATGTCAAAGGAATTGGCCATGGTGTTCATGTCAAAAGAGACAAAGTGTTTGTGATAATGTTCTTGATTATCTTCCTGTTAGATTGGTATGCCAAAGTAATGGTTATTCTTCCATTCAGAGACTTTGATGTTGCTTCATGTCATGCTTCTGATATTGGTTTAAAGTCAGTGTGTGTTAGTGATTACAGTGCTATTGATTTTGAGGCACAATGTTGGTGCAAAGGTCAAATGAAAAATGAAATTTGCCATGATCTATGCAAAAGCCTAGTTTGCATGCAAAGGTTAAAGAGGTCTATCATTCAGTTTGTATGATGAAATTCACAGATCATCTGCATAAAAATTTCAATACAGGATTAAAGTTTTTTTTGTAAGGGTTTCAAAAGGATGAAAAGATAATCCTAAAGTTAAAAATTCTAAATTTTTTTAGTTTTAAAGTGACCTACACTTTAAAATCCTAAATCCTAAATCCTCTTATTTTTTAATTCTAAATCCTAAAGTGGGCAAACTAAATAAAGTCTATTATTAGACTTTTCTAAGGAGCTTTTTAAAGAATTATTTATGAAAGCTTTTCAAGATTCTTTCTAATTTATAAGATGCTTTCATATTCTTACGTGGTTTAGAAGACTTAAAAAAAAAAGGAGGAAATTATTATTTTTTTTTTAAAAACAAAGCATCTTTTTAATGGAATTTTTTTAAAGGAGATTTTATAGCAGATTTTTTGGAGCTTTTTAAGAAGATTTTTGTTTCTAATTTTAATCTCCATCTCGTGTATTGAGATAAAGAAGGAACTTATTCTTTTTAAGAATAATGTATAAAGATTTTTTTTTTTAAGTTTTTTTTTCAAAGGGGATTTGAAAATGAAGGATGAATTTGGGGAGAGAAATGAATTTTTATGCAGATATTTGCAGAGAAGATAAAAAGATTGTAGGAATTTTTGGAAAAATGAAAAGAGAATTTGAAAGGTTATTTTTATTATTAAGTCTTGTATTTGCAGATGTTTATGAAGGGATCTTTTGAAGTGCACAGAGGAATATGAAGAAATTTTTTATTATTTTTGACGGAGGCAAATTAATTGGAATTTTTTGGAGATATATCTCTTTGTTATATGTTGTATGCAGGGCAAAATTAACTGAAGATTTTTTAAGGAGAAGATGAAAAGATTGAAGAAGTTTTTAAAATTCACACAGAGATATGAAAAGAAATTCAGAGAAAATAAAATGGAATATGGAAAGATTTTTATTTTCTCTTACATGGATGCAAGAAGAAATACATATATGTTTTTATTTTTACAGGTGGAACATATTTTTGAGAAGAGGAAAATGAAAGTGAAATTGAAAAAAATAGAGAAGATGAAGAATATGGAAAGTCATGAGAGGACATTTAATTTCCTTATTTAATATCATCATAGGTGTTTTTGATGAATAAGTAGTTGTGCAGATCAATATGTAATGGTGAAGAAAATTTTATGAAGATCCTCCTAAAAAGAAAATACAAATGAATGTATGTGTGATTCAATATGCAGGGTTGAAGAAATTATTGTAAAAATCCTCTTGAAGAGAAAAGACAAATGAGAATATGATACTGGGTATGTGATAAAGAAAGAATGTTGAGTTAGGCAGAGATAAAATGTTTAAAGAGATGATTGAAGGTTTGAAATGGTGCAAATCTGATTGTGTGGCAATCAAGTCTTGCACACTAAGTTTGATGATTTGATAAATGTGACTGTTCATTTTTGTCAGTGAGACATTGATGAAAAGCCAGTGAGGCACAACAATATGCCAGTGAGGCTTGTAGGTTAGTGAGACCATTTGTCAGTGAGACACTCACATCAGCCAGTGAGGCTTGTAAAGATATTTTCAAGGTTAAGCCAATGAGGTAGTTTTGGAGTGGTTTTTCTACCCCAAGAGGGTTTTCCACTCGTGCAAATTTGTGTTATGTCTCATATTGTTTTCATCTGTATGTGTGTATGTTAATACTTTGCTCATGAGGTTTTGTTCTCTTTCTTCATTCTCAGTCATGTGCATATGTGTTTGACAAATCAATGAGATCTTTCTCTCTTTGTGTCTTGAAATTTAAAGTTTGTAAAAAGATTTGAAAACTAATACAACACTTATTCACCCCCCATCTTAGTGTTGTCCTGGACTCCTACACTCTTGTGTCGATTAGGCCTAAACCCTTCAAAAATGTATTAGGACTTGCAAAGATTAACCTTGTCTAAGACTTCCTAGGCTCTTTTAGCCTTCAACATATTTTGTAGAGTCTTTTCAAACTCAAAACCTATTGGGAAAGTCAAAATGAAAAGAGAGTTTTTACAAAACCCTCAAGTTGTTAAGGTTTCTACAGGCCTGTTAGGTAGGAAATGAACTCAATTCTCAATAACTCTCATAAAAAAGTGATTTTCAGAATCTCCTCAGGTGAACAAATGCATAATACCCTCACAAAGATTCTTGAGCAGTTTCATGAATTTTGAACTGTGGAATTAGGAGTTATGGATTTTTCTTGCTCCCTATAAACCCTAGGTAGGGTTTTGCCCTGCCTACACTAAAATGACAATAACTTTTGTATATTCCAATAAAAATTGACCAAACAAAAAGCATTTGATACCTAATAATGTCCTCCAACTTTTCCAGGCACTTCCATGACCGTACCAATCTATATTAGTTGGTACAACATGAAATACAATCTATTTTTATAGAAAAATGCAAGCATAAACGTGCAAAAAGAGGTCCTTTCTTATTCAATCCTCTGTCCCATCCTCCTAGGCATGTAATGTGTCAATTACAATCAAATACAACCTTTTTCAACTTCTCAAACTGACTAACAACTCCTTTTTCAAAGTTGCCTTGACAATTTTGACAATATTGACAATTTATGACAACTTTTGAACAACCTTGTTCCTAACATTAGAAATGGTCCTAAATGACCCAAAATGGTCTCAAATGACCTTATTTACATCAAACAACCAAAACAAAACACTTGACTTCAAAATTCCAACTTTGCCAAAATGACATGAAATGCACCAAGTTGATGCTCCTGCATCATCATCTCTTTCACATACAAATGCATAACTCTTAAAAGAATAAACCAAGTTCAATCACACTTAAGAACGTGGTATTCCTTTCACTCAAGGGTTTATGTACCTAGATTTTTTTCACACAATTAGTCCCTAATTATCACTTACAACGTTAAGCATTCATTTATTTAAGGAAAAGAGAAAAAGATTTGCGCAAGGTTTTCCTTCCTTTTATTTATTCAAAAACAACAATTTTTAGGATTCAAAACATCATTGCTTGTACATAAAATGACTTATTCATCATGAACAAGGGGAGTATATCCCTCTGACTCACTATCAGATACAATCTCAATAAGTTCAAGTGATGAAGGTATATGTAGATCTCTCCTAATCATAGGTGTGTTGAGACTCCACTTAGTTGACGTATCACTAGAAAGAGAGAGCTGGCTGGATTTAGTTAGGGGTAAGTAAGCTATGAGCTTAGCTACCTCTAGAATCTTTATCCTTGCTCGCTTAATTTGATACATGGTATTATTGAGAGTTTCAGTGTCACTAAGCCATATTGCATTATCATAATTGGTTCCTTCTATGGTTTTGACTTTGGCCTCTTGTTCTTTCTTGGCTTTCAGGTAACGGTCATTGTCAAAAACTGACTTCCTGGCAGTCATCCTAAGTCGGCCCATCCTAGTACAAGAAGTCCAAACATAAGTTTTCCCAATTCTATTAGATATCTCCAAAGCTAAAGTTTGGTTTAATGGTTAGCATAGTGAGCTCATAGGCCCTAATGCTTAACCTGGTTCGCTCAGATACCGAATGTAACACCTGCTACCCTCAAACTATCTCACAAAGGTAAAATAACTACTCAAAACACATTATTATAATCATTTGCAATAATACAACTTTCAATACAGATATAATTGTTAATCCATCTTAAATACATGTGCTAAATCTAGGTATGTACATCCAATAAATAATCAAAGTAATACAATTAGGCTCTAATGCCACATAAGCCACAATATACAATAATGTTCAAGGAAACCAAATAAATAATGATACAAGAATAAGTCTCAATCGCTAGCCGCCACCAACCCTCAAGGTCATCCGCAAAGTCGAGGAACGAGAACATGGCCTAGGCACATTACCGCCCAACCACGAAGTTTACACTTCCTCGGAATCCTTCATACTCGAAAGGTACCCGACCCTGCATGACATTCCTAGCAACCTGGAACAACTGACAAGATGAAATCCCAGTGCAACCTAAAGTATATACATGTAGTTCTATTTATGAACCTATAATGTCTTACCAACAGGATAAGGTAGAGAAACATATCACTAAATTTTGATAGGTAATTTCGTCTATTTCAATGACACATGGATTTGGCCAAAGCACATAAAATATAAATGGTATGATCTAGTAACAAAGGCCAACCTACTCTATTAATCAATATTCAGCAATCATTTCCATAAGATAAACAAAACACTCACAACAAACAATAATCAAACACACTCTTTCTTTCATAAGACACTTATGGCAACATGCTCAAATTCTAAATCATGCAATGAATAGTTTTCAAAATACCAATTGCCTAGGTTCATGCATTAGGTTTTAAACAAGCTTTTTACATCATAACAACTTTTCAAGCATACAAGTTGAATTCAACATGATTCTAATGCAAATCATTTTTCTATCACAAGGAAAATATGCTCAAGGCAATATGTTTAAAACTTCTAGACTTTCTAACCATTCTTTGTTGTATCTGGAACAAGTATAATAGTGTTTTCAGTCTAAATCAAAAGGATAATCTAATCTTTGTTTAAAATTCCAACTTGAGAGCATTTATTTTCAGAAAAAAAAAGATGTTTATTGATATAATTTTCTATGTGAAATAGTTCTGTAACAACAGTTTATAATTAAGTTTTATCAAAATTTCAAGAGGAATGATAGTGGAATAAATTACTAATATGTTTGTATACAACTCCTTCATTTACCTATGTGTCTATAAGTTTATAAATGAAGTAAAACATGTTGTTTTCATGGAGTTTGCAAGCATTACATGTTGTTTCAAAGTAAAATAAAGAAAAATACAGTCATAAGAGAGTTTATAAATGATAAAATGATGAGATCTACTCTATCCTATTCAATTTACCATTCAATCAAGAAAAAGTTTTCCTTTTCTTCAAGCAATAGAAAATACAATTAACTTACCCAATTGCTGATGCTAAATCCCTCTTCAAACACTTAGAAATTCCTTCTATTTGCTATGTAAATCTTCCTTTATTTGTTGTCCCCAAAAATAGTTTCTCTGCCTTTAAAAATCCATCCCCTTTCTTTTTCCAAAAACTCAGTAGTTCTGCCTCTTTAATTTCTCTGTCTATTGTCTCTTCCTCTGTGTATCTGTCTGTATTCTATTTCTGTGTGTATTTGCCTTTGACAAGGCATTGCTTCAAGCTAATTGAGGCGTCCATTATGCATGGCCATTGCCATATTTAAAAGTCTTTTATTTATATATCTTTTTATCTGTTGTTAATGCCTTTTTATCTGTTGCGTTGAAGTTTCAACGTAGAATTTATGCCGCTCCATGCACCCCTACTCACTTTATATATATATAACAAACTTGCTTTTTTTATTAAATCTGCATGCATTGTTTAAACACAGTGCTACATCGCTTTATTCCCATGCAACCCTTCCAAATAATATTTAATAAAACAAATTTAGTTGCTTTTATTTCTTTATAATATTCATTAATAAGTTATTTAATATTAAAATCAATGCAATTTAATATAGTATTTCATATATATATTTCTATCATTTAACTCAATATATAACATGATATATATATTAGCTTCAATTTACGAAAGGGATCAGATATGCAAACACCCGTTCCAATTTCCATACAATATAGTCAATTAGACTAGTAATCAAAGGCGAGGAAAACAAATATATTGTGCATCCAATAGCAATCATCCTGCAACCATACATCAATATACGCATCAGACATGGTATCAAACATGAGAGATCAAAGAATAACACAAGTTTCATCATTCAACAAACACTTAAAACACGTCAATTCAAATTAGTAATGCAGGTATGAATGCATCTACGTGAGTGTGTGCATGCATCAGGATTTCATCTTATATATATTTATATATATAATATCAAAACATGCTTATTATTTATCATTTAACTCAATATATAACGTGATATATATATATATATATATACAATTTATGAAACGGATCGAGATATGCAAAAACCAGTTCCAATTTTTATACAATATAGTCAATTAGATTGGTAATCAAAGGCGAGTAAAACAAACATTTTGTGCATCCAATAGCAATCACCCTGCAACCATACGTCAGTATACACATTAGACATGGTATCAAACACACAAGATCAGAGAATAACACAAGTTTCCTCATTCAACAAACACTTAAAACATGTTAATTCAAATCAATAATGTAGGTATGAATGCATCTATGTGAGTGTGTGCATGCATCAGGATTTCATCTTGCCAATTCTTACGGCGGCTAGGATATGTCTACCTCAGCCATGTTCTCACCTTCGACAAGTCCTGCATTCATTTGCATTCAATTTGTTGTCAATAGGTTAGTTACCAAAACATAGTCGAAGCATACTTTTATCCACCTTTTCCAAATAATTAAATCATCATTATTTCATTTCAATAATATCATTTAAAATTTACGTCCATTTTATCAATAATGTTCATAAAAATAATATCAAATAGTCTCACAATTACTAAAAATAAATGTGAATAAAAAATCGAGATGTGACAAATTGCTTCCCTTTTGTCAAACCATATAAAAATATTGATTCAATGACTAGAAAATGAATTATGGTTTTGTTCATCAATTTGAGTCCAATGCAAAGTTATTCCTAGGCATTAAGTAACGTTGCAGTGTACCCCTACTAGCTCCTGACAGAGAATTGTCTATGCTACTTGCATTTGCATATATCATAATTTTTTTAATTTGAACAATTAATCATAAAAAATTTGGTGAATATACAGAAAAATATTCCTGTGAACCCAAAGTTGTTAAACAATACCAAAATCACTTAGATGATTCTGATCAGTTACACTTCAAAGTAATCTAATCATGCCATGATATTTTCCTCTTTACTATAATTGCAGTGGCAAACACATTTTTGGTACTCCTGAAAGAAAACATCTTTAAAGCACTAATCAGTCCAACGTGCTCATTGACAAGTTTTGGCTTGAGGATTTCTTCAAAACCATTGGTCCTTAGTTGGTCCCTATAAATAGGAATTTTTGTTGTACCAAGAGAAATACGTACATGCAAAAATCAGATAAAGATATATTGAAATGATCATGTAGTGAATATAATCAAACCATATAGTAATTGATAGGAAAAAGAGCATTACATTCCTAAGAGACTAACTAGAAGGTTTTGGCACAATTACTTGAGGAACAACTTTACTTTGGTAGGTAGTCAAGGAATCACAAGGCACAATCATTGAATTGATTTCTCATAGTCCAAAGTATTCAAATAATAAAGCAGCTAGAAAAACACCATTTACTGAGACAAGAAATTCAAAATGTCAACAACACAAGAGGCAATTGGGACTGCAATAGACAACATAAGGTTCATTCCTCCTGTGATTAGCACAATGCTTCTAGCAAAAACATGTTTTATGACATCCATACTCTATATTGTAAAGTTCTCGGTCTTTAGTAGTAAATCATCCCTAGAGATGTGAACATCTTCAAAGAAGGTCTCCAATTCATCATAAATTGCTCTGAAATCTCTGCTTTCAGACTTGGTATGAATGCTTTGAGGCTTTAGAGTGAAGGGTTGAGTGGGTATGGATGGGAGAGAAGAAATTGTAAAATTATTGTGGGCCATCTTAGGTCTAAGAAAATAATACTTGAAAGAATTTGCTTGTTCCATATAAGTTCTTTAGTAAATACTCTTGATAATGTTAGTGTGAAAATGTGCATTATGTAACTAGTTCTCTTTTGACTAGTAGACCTATTCACACCTTAGCTTAAGTTCACTTAGAGGGAAAGATTCTCTTTTGTCTCACCTCATGTGGACTCAACACATGTCTTCACACTTGCCTCAAGTGTTCAACATGTGTCATTCACGTTTGAGGGGTAGTCAGACTTAGAGTCCTACCTCCTTACCTCATGGACCTTCCCTTTATAAGCAAGGCCTCTCTATACATTTCATTATGCTTGTTTATAGTTATTGGCTTTATTATTTTGTTGTTAATATTCATTTGTGGAAGTGTTATTTGATTTTTCATTATTATTGCTGCTCCAACATGGTATTAGAGCTTAGAAGCGCAAGTCCCTTCCTATTTTTGTGGTGAATCCAGTACTCAGCCCTATCATCGGAGTGTCGTAGAGCCAAATGAACCTCTTCATTGAGTCAAGAAGGGCTGAGACAGTAAAGATTACCCTTCATTTGGCAAATTTTGGTAAAACTATTTTTTTGCAAAAAAATTACCTCTGCCCTTGGGTGTCATCTAACCTATACAGTCAAATCTGTACTGTATGAATTTTTGTTAAAAAAGGCATTTTTTTTACAAAGAGCATTATTACCTTGTAAAGTACAACATTCCATCACATAAACAACTGAAGTAAAAGTAATTGCCATTACACTATCAAGGAAAAGAGAGAGATTTACTAATAGTTTACAAACACAAGATTTCATACATTGATATGGTAAACAATACTGTTACATTAATCATACAGAAGTACGATTACAAAGCTCCATGAAATAATATGCACATGTTTCAATACTGGCTTATTTGCCTTACAAATCATTTTAGTTCAATAAAGTAATACATATGTCAGCATATACAAGTAGAATCCATAATACATAGATCAATCCTCAACCGCCATCGACCATCTGGGCATCTGCTACATCAAAGGACAAGAACATGGTTCAAGCACTTTTCTTCCCAACCACGAAGCTTATGCTTTCCTGGTATTCTTTAGACTTGAAACACGTCAATTCAAATTAGTAATGCAGGTATGAAGGCATCTACGTGAGTGTGTGCATGCATCAGGATTTCATCTTGCCAGTTCTTACGGCAGCTAGGATATGTCTACCTCAGCCATGTTCTCACCTTTGACAAGCCCTGCATTCATTCACACTCAATTTGTTGTCAACAGGTTAGTTACCAAAATATAGCCGAAGCATACTTTTATCCACCTTTTCCAAATAATTAAATCATCGTTATTTCATTTCAATAATCTCATTTAAAATTCACACCCATTTTACCAACAATGTTCATAAAAATAATATCAAATAGTCTCACAATTACTGAAAATAATTGTAAATCAAAAATTGAGATGTGACAAATTGCTTCCCTTCTGTCAAACCATATAAAAATATTGATTCAATGACTAGAAAATGAATTATGGTTTTGTTCATCAATTTGAGTCTAATGCGAAGTTATTCCTAGGCATTAAGTAACGTTGCAGTGTACCCCTACCAGCTCCTGACAGAGAATTGCCTATGCTACTTGCCTTTGCATATATCATAATTTTTTTAATTTGAACAATTAATCATAAAAAAATTAGTGAATATACAAGAAAATATTCCTATGAACCCAAAGTTGTTAAACAATACCAAAATCACTTAGATGATTCTGATCAATTACACTTCAAAGCAATCTAATCATGCCATGATATTTTCCTCTATACTATCATTGCAGTGGCAAACACATTTGTGGTACTACTGAAAGAAAACGTCTTTAAAGCACTAACCAATCCAACGTGCTCATTGACAAGTTTTGGCTTGAGGAGTTCTTCAAAACCATTGGTCCTTAGTTGGTCCCTATAAATAGGAATTTTTGTTGTACCAAGAGAAATCTGTACATGCAAAAATCAGATAAAGATATATTGAAATGATCACGTAGCGAATATACTCAAACCATATAGTAATTGATAGGAAAAAGAGCATTACATTCTTAAGAGACTAACTAGAAGGTTTTGGCACAATTACTGGAGGAACAACTTTACTTTGGTAGGTAGTCAAGGAATCAAAAGGCACAATCATTGAATTGATTTCTCAGAGTCCAAAGTATTCAAATAATAAAGCAGCCAGAAAAGCACCATTTACCGAGACAAGAAATTCAAAATGTCAACAACACAAGAGGCAATTGGGACTGCAATAGACAACACAAGGTTCATTCCTCCTGTGATTAGCGCAATGCTTCTAGCAAAAACATGTTTTATGACATCCCTACTCTATATTGTAAAGTTCTCGGTCTTTAGTAGTAAATCATCCCTAGAGATGTGAACATCTTCAAAGAAGGTCTCCAATTCATCATAAATTGCTTTGAAATCTATGCTTTCAGACTTGATATGAATGCTTTGAGGCTTTAGAGTGAAGGAATGAGTGGCTATGGATGGGACAAAAGAAATTGTAAAATTATTGTGGGCCATCTTAGGTCTAAGAAAATAGTACTTGAAAGAATTTGCTTGTTCCATGTAAGTTCTTTAGTAAATACTCTTGATATTGTTACTGTGAAAATGTGCATTATGTAACTAGTTCTCTTTTGACTAGTAGACCTATTCACACCTTAGCTTAAGTTTGCTTAGAGGGCAAGATTCTCTTTTGTCTCACCTCATTGTGGACTCAACACATGTCTTCACACTTGCCTCAAGTGGGGTAGTCAGACTTAGAGTCCTACCTCCTTACCTCATGGACCTTCCCTTTATAAGCAAGGCCTCTCTATACATTTCATTATGCTTGTTTATAGTTATTGGATTTATTATTTTGTTGTTAATATTCATTTGTGGAAGTGTTATTTGATTTTGCATTCTTATTGCTGCTCCAACATGGTATTAGAGCTTAGAAGCGCAAGTCCCTTCCTATTTTTTTAGTGAATCCAACACTTAGCCCTATCGTCGGAGTGTCGTAGAGCCAAATGAACCTCTTCGTTGAGTCAAGAAGGGCTGAGATAGTAAAGATTACCCTTCATTTGGCAAATTTTGGTAAAACTAATTTTTTGAAAAAAAAATTACTTTTGCCTTTGGGTGTCGTATGACCTATACAATCAAATCTGTACTGTATGAATTTTTGTTAAAAAGGCTTTTTTTTACAAAGAGCATTATTACCCTGTACAGTACAACATTCCATCACATAAACAACTGAAGTAAAAGTAATTGCCATTACACTATCAAGGAAAAGAGAGATTTACTAATAGTTTACAAACACAAGATTTCATACATTGATATGGTAAACAATATTGTTACATTCATCATACAGAAGTACGGTTACAGAGCTCCATGAAATAATATGTACATGTTACAATATTGGGTTGTTTGCCTTAAAAATCATTTTAGTTCAATAAAGTAATACATATGTCAACATATACAAGTAGAATCCATAATACATAGATCAATCCTCGACCGCCATTGACCATCTGGTCATCTGCTACATCAAAGGACAAGAACATGGTTCAAGTGCTTTTCTGCCCAACCACGAAGCTTATGCTTTCCTGGTATTCTTTAGACTTGAAACACATCAATTGAAATCAGTAATGCAGGTATAAATGCATCTACGTGAGTGTGTGCATGCATCAGGATTTCATCTTGCCAGTTCTTACAGCGGCTAGGATATGTCTACCTCAGCCATGTTCTCACCTTCGACAAGCCCTGCATTCATTCACACTCAATTTGTTGTCAATAGGTTAGTTACCAAAATATAGCCGAAGCATACTTTTATCCACCTTTTCCAAATAATTAAATCATCATTATTTCATTTCAATAATCTCATTTAAAATTCACGTCCATTTTACCAACAATGTTCATAAAAATAATATCAAATAGTCTCACAATTACTGAAAATAAATGTGAATCAAAAATTGAGATGTGAGAAATTGCTTCCTTTCTGTCAAACCATATAAAAATATTGATTCAATGACTAGAAAATGAATTATGGTTTTGTTCATCAATATGAGTCTAATGCAAAGTTATCCCTAGGCATTAAGTAACGTTGCAGTGTACCCCTACCAGCTCCTAACAGAGAATTGCCTATGCTACTTGCCTTTGCATATATCATAATTTTTTTAATTTGAACAATTAATCATAAAAAAATTAGTGAATATACAGGAAAATATTCCTATGAACCCAAAGTTGTTAAACAATACCAAAATCACTTCGATGATTCTGATCAGTTACACTTCAAAGCAATCTAATCATGCCATGAGATTTTCCTCTTTACTATCATTGTAGTGGCAAACATATTTGTGGTACTACTGAAAGAAAATGTCTTTAAAGCACTAACCAATATAATGTGCTCATTAACAAGTTTTGTCTTGAGGAGTTCTTCAAAACCATTGGTCCTTAGTTGGTCCCTATAAATAGGAATTTTTGTTGTTCCAAGAGAAATCTGTACATGCAAACATCAGATAAAGATATATCAAAATGATCTTGTAGCGAATTTACTCAAACCATATAGTAATTGATAGGAAAAAGAGCATTACATTCTTAAGAGACTAACTAGGTTTTGGCACAATTACTCGAGAAACAACTTTACTTTGGTAGGTACTCAAGGAATCACAAGGCACAATCATTGAATTGATTTCTCAGAGTCCAAAGTAATCAAATAATAAAGCAGCCAGAAAAACACCATTTGCTAAGACAAGAAATTCAAAATGTCAACAACACAAGAGGCAATTGGGACTGCAATAGACAACATAAGGTTCATTCCTCCTGTGATTAGCACAATGCTTCTAGCAAAAACATGTTTTATGACATCCATGCTCTATATTGTAAAGTTCTCGGTCTTTAGCAGTAAATCTTCCCTAGAGATGTGAACATCTTCAAAGAAGGTCTCCAATTCATCATAAATTGCTCTGAAATCTCTGCTTTTAGACTTGATATGAATGCTTTGAGGCTTTAAAGTGAAGGGATGAGTGGGTATGGATGGGACAAAAGAAATTGTAAAATTATTGTGGGCCATCTTAGGTCTAAGAAAATAATACTTGAAAGAATTTGCTTGTTCCATATAAGTTCTTTAATAAATACTTTTGATAATGTTAGTGTGAAAATGTGCATTATGTAACTAGTTCTCTTTTGACTAGTAGACCTATTCACACCTTAGCTTGAGTTCACTTAGAGGGCAAGATTCTCTTTTTTCTCACCTCATATGGACTCAACACATGTCTTCACACTTGCCTCAAGTGTTCAACATGTGTCATTCACTTTTGAGGGGTAGTTAGACTTAGAGTCCTACCTCCTTACCTCATGGACCTTCCCTTTATAAGCAGGGCCTCTCTGTACATTTCATTATGCTTGTTTATAGTTATTGGATTTATTGTTTTGTTGTTAATATTCATTTGCGGAAGTGTTATTTGATTTTGCATTCTTATTGCTACTCCAACATGGTATTAGAGCTTAGAAGCGCAAGTCCCTTCCTATTTTTTTGGTGAATCCAGCACTCAGCCCTATCACCGGAGTGTCGTAGAGCCAAACGAACCTCTTTGTTGAGTCCAGAAGGACTGAGATAGTAAATATTACCCTTCATTTGGCAAATTTTGGTAAAACTAATTTTTTGCAAAAAAAATTACCTCTGCCCTTGGGTGTCGTATGACCTATACAGTCAAATCTGTACTTCACGAATTTTTGTTAAAAAAAGGCATTTTTTTTACAAAGAGCACTATTACCCTGTAAAGTACATCATTCCATCACATAAACAACTGAAGTAAAAGTAATTGCCATTACACTATCAAGGAAAAGAGAGAGATTTACTAATAGTTTACAAACACAAGATTTCATAAATTGATATGGTAAACAATATTGTTACATTCATCATACAGAAGTACGGTTACAGAGCTCCATGAAATAATATGTACATGTTTCAATATTGGCTTATTTGCCTTATAAATCATTTCAGTTCAATAAAGTAATACATATGTCAACATATACAAGTAGAATCCATAATACATAGATCAATCCTCGACCGTCATTGACCATCTGGTCATCTGCTACATCAAAGGACAAGAACATGGTTTAAGTGCTTTTTTGCCCAACCACGAAGCTTACGCTTCCCCGATATTCTTTAGACTTGAAACGCGTTAATTCAAATCAGTAATACAGGTATGCATGCATCTACGTGAGTGTGTGCATGCATCAGGTTTTCATCTTGCCAGTTCTTACAGCGGCTAGGATATGTCTACCTCAGCCATGTTCTCACCTTCGACAAGCCATGCATTCATTCACACTCATTTTTTTGTCAATAGGTTAGTTACCAAAACATAGCCGAAGCATACTTTTATCCACCTTTTCCAAATAATTAAATCATCATTATTTCAGTTCAATAATCTCATTTAAAATTCATGTCCATTTTACCAACAATGTTCATAAAAATAATATCAAATAGTCTCACAATTACTGAAAATAAATGTGAATCAAAAATCAAGATGTGACAAATTGCTTCCCTTTTGTCAAACCATATAAAAAATATTGATTCAATGACTAGAAAATGAATTATGGTTTTCTTCATCATTTTGAGTCTAATGCAAAGTTATCCCTAGGCATTAAGTAACGTTGCAGTGTACCCCTACCATCTCCTGACAAAGAATTGCATATGCTACTTGCCTTTGTATATATCATAATTTTTTTAATTTGAACAATTAATCATAAAAAAATTGGTGAATATACAGGAAAATATTCCTATGAACCCAAAGTTGTTAAACAATAACAAAATCACTTGGATGATTCTGATCAGTTACACTTCAAAGAAATCTAATCATGCCATGAGATTTTCCTCTTTACTGTCATTGCAGTGGCAAAAACATTTGTGGTACTCCTGAAAGAAAACATCTTTAAACCACTAACCAATCCAATGTACCCATTGACAAGTTTTGGCTTGAGGAGTTCTTCAAAACCATTGGTCCTTAGTTAGTCCCTATAAATAGGAATTTTTTTTGTACCAAGAGAAATCTGTAGTGCAAAAATTAGATAAAGATATATTGAAATGATCTTGTAGCGAATATACTCAAACCATATAGTAATTGATAGGAAAAAGAGCATTACATTCCTAAGAGACTAACTAGAAGGTTTTGGCACAATTACTTGAGGAACAACTTTACTTTGGTAGGTAGTCAAGGAATCACAACCTGCACAATCATTGAATTGATTTCTCAGAGTCCAAAGTAATCAAATAATAAAGCAGCCAAAAAAATACCATTTATTGAGATAAGAAATTCAAAATGTCAACAACACAAGAGGCAATTGGGACTGCAATAGACAACATAAGGTTCATTCCTCTTGTGATTAGCACAATGCTTCTAGCAAAAACATGTTTTATGACATCCATACTCTATATTGTAAATTTCTCGGTCTTTAGTAGTAAATCATCCCTAGAGATGTGAACATCTTCAAAGAAGGTCTCCAATTCATCATAAATTGCTCTAAAATCTCTGCTTTCAGACTTGGTATGAATGATTTGAGGGTTTAGAGTGAAGGGATGAGTGGGTATGGATGGGACAAAAGAAATTGTAAAATTATTGTGGGCCATCTTAGGTCTAAGAAAATAATGCTTGAAAGAATTTGCTTGTTCCATATAAGTTCTTTAGTAAACACTCTTGATAATGTTAGTGTGAAAATGTGCATTATGTAACTAGTTCTCTTTTGACTAATAGACCTATTCACACCTTAGCTTGAGTTCACTTAGAGGGCAAGATTCTCTTTTGTCTCACCTCATGTGGACTCAACACATGTCTTCACACTTGCCTCAAGTGTTCAACATGTGTCATTCACTTTTGAGGAGTAGTCAGATTTAGAGTCCTACCTTCTTACCTCATGGACCTTCCCTTTATAAGCAAGGCCTCTCTGTACATTTCATTATGCTTGTTTATAGTTATTGGATTTATTATTTTGTTGTTAATATTCATTTGTGGAAGTGTTATTTGATTTTGCATTCTTATTTCTGCTCCAATATGGTATTAGAGCTTAGAAGCGCAAGTCCCTTCCTATTTTTTTTGGTGAATCCAGCACTCAGCCCTATCACCGGAGTGTCGTAGAGCCAAACAAACCTCTTCTTTGAGTCCAGAAGGGCTGAGACAGTATAGATTACCCTTCATTTGGTAAATTTTGGTAAAACTAATTTTTTGCAAAAAAAAATTAGCTCTACCCTTGGGTGTCATATGACCTATACGGTCAAATCTGTACTGTACAATTTTTTGTTAAAAAAAGGCATTTTTTTACAAAGAGCATTATCACCCTATAAAGTACAGCATTCCATCACATAAACAACTGAAGTTAAATTAATTGCCATTAAACTATCAAAGAAAAGAGAGAGATTTACTAATAGTTTACAAACACAAGATTTCATACATTGATATGGTAAATAATATTGTTACAATTTATCAAACAGAAGTACGGTTATAGAGCTCCATGGAATAATATGTACATGTTTCAATATTGGCTTATTTGCCTTACAAATCATTTCAGTTCAATAAAGTAATACATATGTCAGCATATACAAGTAGAATCCATAATACATGGATCAATCATCGACCACCATCGATCATCTGGTCATCTGCTACGTCAAAGGACAAGAACATGGTTCAAGCACTTTTTTTCCCAACCACTAAGCTTATGCTTCCCCGGTATTCTTTAGACTTGAAGAATGCCCGACCCTGCACGAAGGGCCTAGCATCATGTAAATAGTTGGCAAGGTGGAATCTGGTGTGTGCCTATTAACCTACATGCATCCCTAACTTGAATGCAACATCACATTAATAGGTTATGGAAAAGAATAAAATAAAAACTACGCATATCAATCCATTTATTTCAATGGTTCATTCGCCTATTTCAGTGTCACAAATTAACTTTGGCCAAAGTATGAAACCGTTTAACGTTGTGTAGATCTTGAAAAAGAAGACCTACTTCTTTGTTTTGCCCATATTCGGCACCCATCCTAGAAGGTAACTTTCTAAAAAGTACAAAATCATAGAAAAACAAAATATCCATTCTCTTTCCAAAACAAATTTCATGGCAAAATAATAATAACTCATTTCTTTCGTGCAATAATACAAGAATAAATAATCTGTTTCTGTTATGAATTCAACAACTATTTGTTTTCACATGTACTCAGTTTTCTTAGCATGTTGCATAGTATAATTCATACAAGTAAAACTGTTTTAATTCATGATTTTGATTTGTTTCTTCATTGTTTTGCAAGGTAAAATACATAATTTTTTAGTCATATGGTAAAATGGATACTTTCAACATGTATGCTTTTAAGTAGTGAGTGTATATATACCTATATATATAAAGAGGTTTATATATATACATTTATATAAATACTCGTATTAACACCATTCAACTCTAACAGAGTAGACAGCAGTGATTTCTACTAAAAGGAAGTAACAATGTAGTGCTTTCCATAAGAAAATATAGAGTATTCAACAGAGGGCTCATAAAAGAATCGTTTATCAACATTGAAATTCAGTCTCTAGAAGTTTTATACAGTGGCAACAGTGAGTTCATAAGCAAATATAGGGTGATTTCATAAGAAAAATATATGGTAATCAACATATGTATGCATACATAGCTGTGTATGCATTTATATAGCCTATATATATGCATACATACCTATGTATTGCAGATTCACAATAAACTTAAAGGGGGTTGGGAGCCAATAAAAGCCACAATTCAGAGCATATATTGAGGAATGACACCCTTTTATTTATCATGCCAAAATGATGATGCACAACAGTGGTTTACAAAGCATACAGAGAAATTGAAACCAGTCAAGTTTTAATGCAAGTTAAAGTTTTAAGTGATAGTAATCATGGGGCGCAACCCCTATCGGTTGTGCCAGGCATGGGAAGGCCTTTATGGCCTCCCATGGCCTTAGCAAGGGTTGTGGCCTGCCTTCTATGGCAGTGTCACAGTTCTCTTTCTTTAAAACAAAACTTACTTCTACCTAAAACAATGAGCCAAGCAGCTGAATGGAGTGGAAGATGTCTTACAAACACAAAAAAGAAAAATAGATCTCACGAGTATGTTACACATTGCCAATTTTTAAGTTGAAGATTAATACAGAATAGAGAAAAACCTGGTTATTAGCTTGCAAAGTCCTTTCTATGCCTGATTGCCCTTCAAATCCCCTGCGCTCCCTCTTTTTGTTGTGTGTCTGTTAAGTTTTTCCTTCTTCCTTTGTGCCCTGTTTTCTTTTTTTTAATCTCCTTCCAACTCTATTTTTGCCCCTCTAATTTTAGGGTACAATGTTCATGCATTTCCTTATTCTTTTGTTTAACTTCAATTTATTCTCGCCTTTTCCCATGGTCACATCCATTCTCATGCAGAACTCTTTTTAATAACTTCAAATATTATTATGCAACACATATCCATTTGAATATATATTTTTCAATTATGAAACTCATCCTTTATTTTTACATATACATATATTTATATGTGTGTGTGTGTGGGGGGGGGTATAGATATATATATATGCATAAATAATTTTAACGAACTATTATAATCATATGAAAAGGATAAAGAGTTTTTCATAGTGAAATCAAGATGACATAAAATACAATGTATACATAATTTAATTACCATTAAATTTGAAAACAAGTACTCGTATAATCAATTGTATTTAATCATCAAACAAACCATACATATAAAACACTCGCAATGATAGACAATAGTCACACTCATTTATTCTTTCATCAAGAATGCCAAGCAAATAGTCAAACGATGCCAAAATAGTCATGCAATATGATTTCTATGTGAGTGTGTGATAGGACACCAGATAAAACCCATCTAATTGTTGACAAACGGCTAGGTCCCCTCTACCTGGAACATGTTCTTGCCTTCAACAATACCTATAACCAATCCCACTCATTTTCCATGGTCAATAGGTTAGTTCCGTAAAAACATAGCCGAAGCGACATAAAATAATTGAATTATAAGCTCAATAGTATATCATCATTATATTTATCTAAAATCAAGCATTAAGTAGAATTCAATAGTTTTCCATGCATTAAATGTAAATGAAATCAATCTAAAAAGTTTGAGACATGACATGCCCCTTGCAAATTTGTATCGTTATTTGGTGTTTGTAGGTGTTTTTTTGCCATTTGTGGTCTCCAAGGGCCTATTTTTTGCTAGTTGTTTTGGTTTGAGTGACTCTCTTTGCATACTATGTGGCTACTCAGCCCTAGTTTCACTAGCCCCAAGCTTGTCACAACACCCCTATGCCCCTTTCATCCTGATGACCCTTGTTTCAACCTTAAGTCGCAACCTCCACTCCAATCCTACACATGAACGAGCCTTTTTTGTTGGCCTTGGCCTAATCAAACCCCATCTTGGCCGCTCGAGCCTCTTTACACATTTTCGGCTTGTAATTTTTGGCCCACTTGACCCTTGCCAAAATCTACGAACAGGTTTACCTCGGCCTTCTTTCTTACTCCTCTAGGTCATTTCAGGGCCACTTTCAACACACCCCTATCTATTTTTGGGTGCCTCGACCCTACCATTGTCACAATGGGCCCTCGAGTGGTTCCTAGCCTTTGTAGGTCCTTTGAAAATCCCTTGCTCACTTGGGATTACTCCTACTTGTGGTGGACACATAGTCCGCTTTGATTTGGACTCAATGTATGGGTTTTCCTTTCTCTGCTTGTTCTGTTTTCTAACTGCTTCATTTGTGAAGCGGACTCCCAATCTGACTTAATTGGCCATAGAGACTGATTTCATCCTACCAAGGCACCACCAGGCCACCACCAAAGCACCATTGTGTTGCCAATAGGGCACCACCTGGTCTATTTTTTATTCCAACTAAGGGTATTTTTTCTATAGAAAGGTATTTTTGTCCTCTTCAACACAGTGTCCAAACGCTTTTTTTAGCCTCAAAGTTCAATTTGTGTTTTAAATTTTGACGGGGCATAATTTTCACCCCACATCAAAATTTTGCATTTTTTTTTTTGAAAATAATCAGAAAAACACAAAGAACATGATTATGGATGTAATTTTAAGCATAGGATAGCCCCTTCTTATCAAATTTGTAAAAATCACTATGTTCTATAAACAGTTGATTTTAACTTTTCAGTTGCTCCAAATTGTAATCAAATCTTGTCTAAAGTTTTCTTGGGGGCTTATATTTAAGTATTAATCAAATTTGGGCGGATTGTAGGGCATGATTTAATTGCCTATTTGTGTATTCTTCAACAATGGATCCTAAAATTGACTTGTTAACTCCACACAACTACCACAACTAGAAAATCAAATTTAAACAACTACTTCAATCTAAGGGGTTATGGAGAATGTTAGGGGATAAAACACTAGATTTTACAAAGGAATTTGAGCATTTTTTATACACAAATAAATTATATGAAGTCGTGGGTATTATTGGCTTACATGTATCTGATAATCTTCAATTTCATCTCACTAATTGTAAAACTCCCAAACAAATGTGGGAAAATTTGTATGAGTTGTTTGGCTCCATAAATGAGTTTCATGTTTTGTAACTTGATGTTGAATTAACAACCCTATCTCCTGATGCATTTCACTCAATTAAAGACTTTCTGGTTAAATTCAAGTCTATACTTTCTCTTCTTGATGGTTGTGGTTAGAGATTATTTTAGTGGTGAATCTTCACCAATTGGTGAATAGTTCATATTCGCAAATTGGGAATTGGCGAATACATTCCCACCGACGGGGGGTCAATTCACCCAGTTTTTTCAGATTTTTGGTCAAATGTGTTTCAATTCGCCACCCTATTAATTTTTGAGTCATTTATAGTTAGTATTTTCACCATAGTATTCTACGTGGTTCTAATGGTGATTCACCTGGAATTTCAGAGGCATGTTTTAATTCACCCACATATTCGCCAATATCATTCAACGGTTGATATGATCGAGGACCCATTTCACCAATATCATTAAACGGTTGACATGCACGAGGACCAATTTTGCCAGCATCATTAAACGGTTCACATGTATGAGGACCAATTTCGCTAATACCATTATAACTCCATGCTTATCCAAGGGCCATATTCACCTAGAAAATTACAAAATATGTGTTTGATGGAGGTCCATTTCACCTAACATTTACAAGTGTCCTATTAATAGTATGCGGGATTCACCAAATTATCATACTACCATTTGAAAATCCCACGGTATTCACCAAATATGTATTGATATAAATGCATTTGAAACTTTAATTAGTCCTTTACACATTTTGTTCAGCTATGAGCTCTCGATTCCTCGATTCAGCTCGGATCATAGAGAAGTTATAGCTATAGGCATTGGCGAGTCCCTGAAAGGTAAGTGATCATTTCTTTACTATGTAATAATATAAGATTCATGTTGATTATTTATGTCTTTGTTTGCTTTCATTGTAATTTGTTATAGATGATATTGATTGAGTAGTAGTTAGGAGTCTAGGACTAGGGAGATATCTTAATCTAGGACCCAGGGAATCAAGGATCTATATTCCATCATCTATGATTCCTTCTTGAACAAAATGAGATTTTTTTTGTAGCTTTTAATTTGTGAGAGATGTCGAGCAAGAAGAAGTTGTCTGAGGGTGGTGAAGGGAGGTCAAGGTCATTAAAACGAAGAAACATAAAGTCATACTTTGGCAATGTTGGCAGTCCATCTAAATCTGATGGAGCTACAACATCAAAACCTGTACCATCTATTGACTTGGATGACAATGCCATGGATGATATTCTAGGGAATACCCAAGGTAGCAGGAATGATGAAAATGCCGTAGATGATGTTCCAGGGGTAGAGAATACCCAATGTACTAGGAAATGATGAGAATGCCATAGATGATGTTTGAGGGAATACCCAAGGTAGCGAGAATGATGACAATGCCACAGATGATGTTCCAGGGAATACCCAAGGTAGCATGAATGATAATATGAATAAATCAAACTCAACAAATGATAATGAAGTTAATGAAATTATAGAAATCAATGAAGATGAAGATCTTGCAAGTGCACACAAGGGGAAAAGAAAAGCCAAATCAAAAAAGGGGCGTGAGTGGGAAATGTCAAGGAGTTTTCAGATTGATTGGGTGTCAAAATTCCCATTCATTAAACCAGTGGAGAATGCAAAAAAAAGATGAACCTCCCACATAATGCAAGTGTAAGATTTGCAGTTGGAAATATCGTAGGGACAAGAGGTTGCAACTAAAACTTGACACCTTAGAAAAACATATTGGCAAAGTTTATGAAAAATAAATCATAGATGGACAGGAAAAATTAGTGATAAGATGGAAAATGAAGGAAGAATGTCTTCATGTAAAGAATGCCCTCGAATATGATGCACATATGCAAAGAAATGCAAAAATTCATGCAGGTGGAGGTTCAATTGAAGCTCAATTTGGAAAGATGATGGGAGAAACACAAATGGCAAAAACTGTTCAGTTGGGTGTTGTTTTTCATACTTTGACCAAAGGGTGTCTTGTGATAGAATACCCAGAATATAATAGTTTAATATCTATTAGGGGCATTCCTAATTTTCCTAACACACATTGGTCAATAAATAGTGGATGGGAATGGGCAAGTTGTCTTGCTGAGGTGGAAAAACATGATTTATAGGAAAAAATAAAAGAGTCAACTTTTATTGCATTATCTCTAGATGAAGTTAGAGTAATAGATAATACTTATTGGGTATGTATGCATGTGTATACTATGGCAAATCATGTCTGCCAACCTTTGTTGACGAGTAGGATTGCACTTGTTATGCAAAGTTGTGAAGCTCAGCAATCCTATGTAACATGGGATCAAACTCAGGGTGTGGGTGACCTATGGTGAGCTTCAACCTCTAGATTATGGGTTGGTTCCCTTGTAATTTTCAATGGATCTATAACTTTGATATGAAAAGGGTTGAAGGATCTACTAAAAGCACTAAAAACTAAAATCTAAAGTGTGGTGATGCACCTAATTTGATTGAAAACTGTAAATCTAACTCAAAATAGATCTCATAAAATCTATCTACACAATCCACTTTTGGCAATGTGACCACAAAAATAATTTGAAGGGAGGCTGGAAATAACTTTCTTCTTGAAGGAAAAAGGGTTTTTCACAACATGAAAGAAAATTTCTCCAATTGCAAAACCTAAGACCTATGATTTCAATGCTATTCAATACATGCAAGTACAAATGAGACAATGGTTTTAAAGGTTCTGATGTTAAACACAATAAAATCTCATCAAATCATTCACAAAAGCAGCATTAATGAAAAGGTAGACACTTGTTTTTCTAAAAAATAAGGGAAACAATTGTACAAAAAAGACAAAGTATAGAACCTGTAACCTGTTGTAATCTCTATAAATCTGCAAAATACGAGTTATAAAACCTTCTTTCTCTCTCAAAGTGTAAAGAGCAGAAAAAGGAAAGAACTAGAAAAGCATAAGCTTTTCTTACAATATATAATATGCTCTCTCCAAGAGACCTAGAAAGGTCAACTGCAGTCAATTGCCTCTAAAAATAAGCTCTCAAAATGTATCCACGAGCAAACAAGAAAATCCCTAAAAATAAGGGCTATAACTGTCCCAAAACAAGAAAAAATAGCTCCAAACTGGTCTCCTCTATATGTTTGACCAAAAGGTGGACCAAACTCTCCAATTTTGACCCAAAAATCATGCAAAGAGCTCCAAAAGACTTCAGTTAACTCTATCCTTCAAATTTATATGATTTTAGGATGTGTGAGCAAGTAATGAAGTAATTTTTAGGATAATTACTTTACTATGAGTTACAATTTGTCCTATCTTCTTGATTTTACAACTTGTGACAAAATAATAAAGTAATTTATAATTATATTACTTTATTACTTGTTTACATTTATCTAGTTGCAAAACCATGCAATTTTGAACATATTTGTCCTTTAGAAGATTACAAAGCAAAAATAACCCCTTATTTCTCCCTTTTGCATTCACATACTACATCATGCAAAACACCTTATAACTCTGTTGCAATACCGTATGCATGTATTTCATTACATCCATCCCTTATTACTCCATGTAAAAAATAAATACAACTATGTATTTCCATCATATACTATACCTTATAACTCCCTTGCAATATAAAATACTTCATATCATCACCCTAACATCACTTTAAAGCTCCATGCATAATCATTATCCATCACCACCTCTGAATCATTCTCCTTTGACTTCAATCTCACTTCATACCTTAGCAAAAATTAACATAAGGCACTCGGCCTTATCCTCTAATTATTGTTTTTGACTTTTGAAAAATCAAAAAGGCAAAATAAATCATGCCCTCACAGGCCCCTGTGGCATGAGATATTTGAATCATTAGGTTTAATTAAGACTTCAAGTCTTTACCATGGTGAAGGATTAGTTGATAATGATTTTTCGTAAACTGAAGTCAAAGATGAAGAAAAGAAAGTTCTAAGGCATCGACCAAAAGCAAAGAAAACCCTAATCTTTTGTTATTTTCACTTTTGTTCTTGATGCTCCTCTCTCAAGCTAATGCCATGCTTGCTTAGGGTTTGAAGTTTCTTCATGATCTCTCTGCAACTTCTTGAAGGTTTCTTTATGATTTTCCTTCGAATCTTCGACAGGAATTGAAGGTGAGTGCATTTGTAACATTTTGAGACTTTTTTCTTAATTTTTGTTGTAAGAATGGCCTACAGGCCGCGGCCTTTGAAGTAATCTCCTTCTTTTTCACTTCCATGCTTTATATTCTCACTGTATATGCTTTGCTCTTGGTGTTTTGGTCTTCATGTCGACTAGTTTTTTGCATTCTTGGGACTTCATCAGTGAATGAATCCATGGCCTATAACTCATTCTTGCTTCTAGGACAATAAGGTAAGTCTTTTCCTTGTCCTCATGTCATTCCTGAGTGCTTCTGTATATATCATAACAAGGGTTTGAAGTGAAACTTTGTGGGTGTTAACATATTTTGAAGGAAACCCTTCTCATGCCGCGGCTATGCTCATTCTACATACATGGAACATTTGCATTTGTCATTGCATTATTACTCATTAACCCTAAAATTACTTCTACAATAGGCCAGAAGCGGGAGTCCTTTGTTATGTCTGGTTGATTCTGAAACAAAGCCTTATTGTTGGCATTGAGTTGTATGTCTTCTGACCACTTTTCAATAGATTTAAAGTGACGAGGCCTTCTCAAATCTATAGGTTTGCCCAACCTGAAATAATAGCCTGAGTCTTCAGCCTTTCCCAACCTGTAATAATTAGCAATGTCCAAAGGCTCCACCAGATGAAGGAAATCTGTCCATTTTCTTATTAGTTCTTCATTGCATTGAAATTCATGAAATTCGTTAGACACCTCATGATTTTCTACCATTTCTTCAAGCTCGTCGTAAAAGGCAACAAGGTTTAACCTATGAAGATTGGCATGAAAATCTTCCTCCTCTTTGTGTGCCTTGAAAGCATCATAGTATGAAATGTTCTTGTAGTTCAAAAATTTGTTTCTATATGCTTTTAGTTTTGTCATATGTCTGTTTGAGCAATCAAGGCATTCTATTTTGCCTTCAATAAGATAATCTCTAGCTTTCTCAACAAACTCAAGGAATGAATTCAAGTAATCTGTTGCAAGGAACCCCTGTATTTTGATACGCTTGCAGACTAACTTCACAAGGTCTGTTACACCTTCTGGGTTGTCTTTGTTATATTGTGAAATGACCCCAGAGATAGTTATTCAGCCATGGACATTCATATTCTCTAGTACAGCTTCAAGCATGTCTCCACCAACATTCTCAAAGTATATATCTATTCCTCTTGGAAAACACCTCTTAAGGGAAGCATTCAAATCAGTTTCTTCCTTGTAATTGAAGGCATCATCAAAACCAAACTCATTTTTTAGTGATTCAACCTTTTGCTTGTTCCCACGACTGCCCACAACATAGCATCCTTGCAGCTTTGCAAATTGTCCAGCTAGATGGCCAACAACTCCACAGGCTACAGAGATGAAAAACTTGCTCCCCTTTTTGAGGGGAGCATACATTGTGCAATCCAGCATAGGCCATAAACCCAATCAAGCCTCAAACACCAACATAGTTCAATAGTGGTATGTCTGTAAACTTGATCTTTGTTAAGAGAATTGCTCCAGGTATAATACTGTAGTCTTCTATTCCAATCATACTAGCTACCAAGTCACCTTCTTTGAACTTTGGATGATTTGAAATGATGACTTTGGCCACACCATAAGTATCAATGACTGAACCAGGGTTGAGAAGAGATGCAAAAAGAGCGTTATGTGAACTGTTGTAGTATTTCATGCGAGCTCGTTGGTATGGATCAATTTAAAAATACAAATTCTTTACAAGTACATCTTAAGATCCTTCTACTAGTCTTAAGGAGAATGTACAACTCTTAAGCAGAAAATCACTCCTTTAGGTTCACCAACAATATAATCCTTGAAGGTAACATGTCTATTGATCACTTCTTTTGTTTCCATTTATGGATAACCTATTACTAAATGCTGCTCCATCTTGTAGCCGTACTTGTATTCCTCATTGCATGGCATGGCATTGGATGGTACTCCTCTTCATAGTTGAAACAAAGTGTTTGTTTAATATGAACAGCTAAAGAAGGCATAAGTATCTTATAATGTATCATACTAATCCTTATGCCGGTCTTCAACTGTTCCATTTATATATATGCACTTTGACTGTTATAGTCATCTGGAAAAGAGTACTCTTCATGGATGACTCTGCATTATCATGTTGACTGTACTTACATATTTGATTTGATTGTTCCACCTTGACTATACTTTGTGGTTCACTTGATGGCACAATGGATCCTTTATGGCTGCTCTATTTGCAATTTCACCTAGTTCTTTCTCATGATTGCATCTTTATGGCTCCACTATATTATCTCCTTCTATGCACTTGTGACTTGACTCACATAGGGCTGTCAATATTTGGCATGACTGTCCTTTATGACTGTTTTAATGAATTAAAAAGCAAGTTTGAATCATATTCACAATTAAAAGGTAGCAAAATACCTGTTCTATTTTCCATTCCACTGTGATTGATCATTCATTATGGCTGAAAATCATGTTTATAATTTGGATATTTCTATATTAATAACAATACTTGAGCATGCTAGGCTCAACCCTTATGGGAGCCCATTTTCTCCACATGCTTTAATGTCTTCAAATCAACAACATAACTTTTCCTAGACCTGCACAGTGAACAAACAAGTTAGCATAAAAAACATACCTTTGGAATTTGATTGATCTCTCTCATGATGATTTAAATCTCAACTGATGATCTGATTTATTGCACATGTCTGATATTGGTCCAATTGTATTGATGCACAATGATTGCAAGTTTATATATCTGCTGATAAGGCATATGATGAATTTGTATATCCGGAGCTTCTAACAAAACCTTTCTCCAACCTTGCAGGCTTATCATCCTGATCAGGAGTAAGAGGCTAAAGACATGAAAGTCAAGCTGCCAAATAGGAGGGTCAACCTTCACGATAAGGCAATAATGGATATCACTTTCCTCATGTGTTCTTTTCCTTTACTTTATCATTAGATGCATAGCTTGCAAGCTTTGTTGCATTGGCTTAGTTTAGTCATTCCCATGGCTTGTGTGGGACATATTTAAACATTCTCTTGAATACAATCAGTTATTTTACTCTATGCAATGATTTATGTATGTTTTGCTTTATGAATCAAATGAATAGCATAAAACAACTGAATCTGATTTAAAACACATGTTTAAAACATGATGATGAAATGACAGTTTATAAATACCTCTTCTTTTGCACTGAAACATAATGAATAATCAACAACTGAAACATGAAATCCATTATTTTCTCCATTCTTGAATGTCTGTTTTCTTGATTGTAGATAACTTCACTTATCAGGATAGTTTGACAACCCAACATGAGCTATCATATGATCCTGACAAGTGATTTTGCACTTCTCTTCTGTTAAGACAACATGCATTTACTGGATGATCCTACATAAGCAAGATCTTTTTTGTACCTCCTCTAAACAACTGATGTTTAGGCCTTGCTAAATTAGGTGTGAACATAATTTAGTAACATTTTTGGCAATGATCCTGCATAAGCAAGATCTTTTTTGTACCCCCTCTAAACAACTGATGTTTAGGCCTTGCTAAATTAGGTGTGAACATAATTTAGTAACATTTTTGGCGACCTCTTAGGGGTGTTTGCCTGCGAAACAAAACAAAACCAGTAGCCTTGCAAATCCATTGGGCATATGAGTCTTTCTTGCCTTAAACTTTGAAAAACCTCTTGTAACTCAAACTGATAGAAAACTACAGCAACAAAACAAAACTAAAATTCAAACTATTCTAACCTATTCAGGACATGGCTAGCAAAATGTGCATGTGCACTTCTTGGAAAATGAAATACTGAACTGAAATTCTACACTACCCTACACTAACCAACCATGGAAGTTGGTCAAACAAACCCATTAACTGGCTTTGTAAAATAACTTCCCTTTCTGATTAAGAAAGGATGTTCTGCAAGGTTATGAATTACTGATAAAAATTGGGAAGCAAGAAGATACTCCACAAACTGTTGTGATACTTTATGAAAAACATAATGAAACTCACTCACCATCTGAACCTGACCATAGATACTTATGTTATGAGGTGAATTGATGATCTGGTTCTACTATTCTAAGGCTACAATTTCATCTTTAGGTATAACAGTAACATATGTCTCCTTATTTAGCTCTCTACTAGCTAAATCCTTGATTGGGCACCCTTTCACAATGATAAACTTTCGGCTAATACTCCCGATGTCTTGATTTAGATCTACTATCCTATTTTCACTTGCAATTTCAACCTGATTTGAAAAAGTTAGCTCACATGAATGAAATGAAGGAAAGCTTGCCTTTTTTATCTAAACATGCTGATCACATGCTCTTGATTCACATGGCATATGATCATTATCAATGTTAGAACAAAAATCCTATATGATACTAGAGAAAATACTCTCATCAAACTCATAATCTTGCATTGAATCCAAATAAGTTATATCATCCAGTTGTTCAATACTAGGCATAGATGTTAGGATGCATGTGATATCATCATTTTCATCCATAAATTTAGGAAGTTCATCAAATAAATCAGCTAGCTCATGAGACTCAACCTCTATTTCTTTTACAAAAACATGGTCAATCTGATCTTGTTTGCCATCTAAGTTTGACACAAAGGACTCAAGATCATCCCAAAATGAAACTTCATCACATTCCTCTTGGATTTTTGATAAAGGAGGACTATGATTTACCTCATAATAGCATTCAACCGGCTACGTAAGTTGCATGATAGGCTTACCTTCACATTCTTCCATTTGATCCAAGATTAGATTGTCAGACTACTTAGCTTCAATCAACAACTGTAATGCCCCTCATTTTTGGCTTGTGACAGTTGTTAGTTTTTCTATTGCACTTGATAGTTTTGAGACATTTGAGTTGTTAGACTTATGGTTTATGCTCATGTTGGACTATGTTTGACTAAGGTGATTATTGACTTGTGATGACATTATTGATATATTCTAGTTTATGATGTGATTGACATGATCAGTAATGATTAGATATTATCATGCTTTATGTGATTTGTTGGTATCTGACTTATAGTTGGAGGTGCTTATGTTATTGTCATGCTTTCAGAGAGGGGACAGTGTAGTATTGCTCATTCTGAGCACCCTACTATGTTGCGAATCCCTAACTCTGTGTGTGTGCTATATGTGTATATACTCGAATGCAACATATTGTTTTGATGCAGGTTTGCAGGTACCGGGCCTTGACTCCACCTGACTTAGCAGGTCTGAGTGGGCCCTTGCACCAATGGATAACATTGATGGGAGATAACATGGGGTTTCCCTAGGTCAGTTCCCATTTTCAGTTTGTGTCATGGGTCTTGAAGTCGCTCTGAGATTCTTGTCTCAGTTTTTGGTCATCATGTGGTTGTTGAGGTATTGTCGAGTTTTGCTTATTAAGCCTATGTGTGTTTTGGTAATGCATTATTGAATTTATTATTATTATGATAATGTTATTTTGTCAAATATAATGGTATTTTCTTAGTCGTATATTATTAATAAGTTGTGGTATATTCTTTTTAATATAGATTAAATTCATTATTTTAATGCTTTTATTAGAATACGAGTCATAAGTATTTATTATGGTTAAATAGTATATAGTTATTTAAAGAATAATATTAGTGAATAATTTAATGTTTGTTAGTTGTCGAATATGATTCTAGATTTGGGGAATCTCTATGATTAAGTAAAAAAAAATTAATTGCTTCAAAGTAGTGGGATTGTCTGTAACAGATTTGTAATAGTGGACAACATTTATGTCTCTTGGCTATTTTTGCTTCTGGGGGTTTTTTATTTTGAGGGAGAGTGGTGCTAAGGAAGTTAGACAGAAATTGGGGAAAGAGATTGTAGGAGAAAGAGAGGAAGAACTTGAGGAAGCTGAAGGAATTTGTAGCCTGGAATCAAAATTCCAGGTATGTTTACTTGTATCAATCATATAAGTTTAAAATTCATGTTGGATCTCTGGTATGTCTTTGAAATTGACTCCTTAGTCCAGTGGGCTCTTTGTTTTCCTATTTCCTGTAACTCTGTGCATCAGAAATTCTTGAGAAATTGCTCTATTTCTATTTCTTCCATCTTGCTGCTCTCAATACCGTCAAACTATTTAACCAGCTTTCGCTTCTCCGAATCCATTGCCAGAAAATAAAAATTTAAACCATTGTTGGCTCTGAGAAATTTTTAGTGCTAGAGATATCATTCAAAAATTTTCCCTCTATCTTTATTTCCCTAAACTTTTTCTAAAATCTATGATAAAAATTAGTGTTGTTGGGGTTGATTGTTTTGGTCAAACTTCTTGTTGATCTATCTTTCTCCTCAGCGTTCGTCGTACCATCACAGTTCCTGCCTACTATGAATTTTTTTTGAGTATTGGAGGGGCTTGAGCAGCATTTTCATTTTTTTTTTTTTAAATGAACTCTGAACCTCCTCCTTGTTACCATACAATCTCCTTCCCTACTTTTTATTTTGAAATTTTCTACTGTTAAAATTCCTTGCAACCATGCTTGGCTGTTTCAATCAGCACAAAATTAAAATTAAAAAAATAAATAAATAAAATAATAAAAGATAATAAAATTTGTTTCTTGCCTGAAATCCGAACTTCTTGGAGTCAGTTTTCTTCCTGAATATTCAATTTACTCCTCCTCTGCCAAACAATAGAAATGCTTTGGTCTCTCTGTCAAATTCTTGAATCTCAGGAGATTTGGTAATAGCTTCATTCCCTATCTCTAAAATATGTTTGACATCTCACTCTCATGGCTTCCCTGGTAGACCATTCTTCATTTCTGTTATAAACCTCATAAGTCTTCTTCCAAATATCTTCCTTCTGGATTCTTTTGTCTCCATAATTTCTCCCTTGCAAGCCATTTTTCTTTTTGAATTACTTCCGGTAATGACTTCTTTGAAAACATGTATTATCAATGTATTGAATTTCTCTTGTTATACAATAGCTTTTAGGACTAGAATGATTTAGAAAGTTTGCAAATGTAAGCTAAGTTTTAGAAAATTCTAATAGGAACTCCTTGAACAATTAGTAAATTTGCTTTGAGGTTTTCTTGGAGTATTAGTTGTATTGTTATATTGTTTCTTTTTTTTACCAAATACCAAAAGTGTTGAAATTAATATTAGTATTACTTATAAAACTAGTTAGGATAGATTTGTAATATTTTTATCCTATAATTATCAGTATTAAGTTTATGGGGTTAAATAATTATATTCATTTTATTTTGTTAAGATATAAAATTGTTAGTTATGACTTAGCAATATACATTATTTTAATAAGTAAATAGTAAATTAGAGTTTTACTGTAATGGTGAATCAAATATTAGATGAAGTTATATTTCTAAAATAGAATAGCATTTGGATTTTATTTAATAGTGTTTTCTGGCTTAAAATTATTCTATTATATTGAGTTGATTTTAAATATGGACTTGCTTAGAAGTTCCATGGTTAGGGAGTAATGATTTTTGAGTAATATTCATTATTAATATAATGAATTTCTCTTGTTAGCAATAGTTTAATTAAAACTGATATCAATTTAGAATGTATGCAATTGTAAGCTAAGAATTAGGAAAACTTATATTTTGAAACTCCTTGAGCAACTCATAAATCTTGCTTTGTGCTTTTTGTAGTTTTGATTTATTAAAAATGTTAATTTGACTTTCTTTTTTATCAAACTCATTAAAAGGCAATAGTGATAAGATAATATTAGTTTATCTTAAAATATTAGGATAGAGTTGTATTATTTTAAAATTAATTTTATTTAAATAAAGTTGCTTTAGTAGATGCAAGTTTGTTAAATAAATAAATTAACTTTTTTATGTAAAGTAGATTTATGGTGATGCTAGATAAATAATATTATAATTCTAAAATTAAATATAGTGAATTATATTCTTTTTATCTTATTTAAATATAAATTTGTTTAGTTATGATTTAGTAACATACTATCTTGCGGTAAGAGATTTATTGTGAATTGGGTTATTATGGTATTGATTAAACAAATAATAGATGAAATTAAAATTCTAGAATAGAATAGTATATGTTATTATTATTAGAATTTTATTTAAAAGAGAGTTAAAATTTTATTGTGTATTGTTTTAAAAATCATTTTTTGTTTTATATATTTTTAGGGTCATAGATTTACTTGCAGGTTGAGTTGAGATTGGGATGATTATAGTTATTCTTTTTAAAAGTGAATAGATGTGAATTGTAGTAATAAGTTATAAAATAAATCATATATGGAATTATAGATCTTGAGATTTGATTAGAATATTGTTATCTTAAGTAAGTTTATGATTTAACTAAAAAGAGAGATTTAAAGTCTTTTATTGAATCCATGTTGAATAGTTTGAAAAGTGTTGTAGTATTTGGGTCTTGGATATATATATTCTTTGATTGTTTATTGCTAATTTTAAACTGATGTGTATCAACAATACAATTGGGTCATTGCATTTAATTTGGTTTTGAGTCTTGTTGTTATGTTTTGTCTAGCTAAATGTAATGGTGATCATGTTAGTTTTGTGAGAGGTCAAGGTTGTTAAGTGTCATGCTTTGGTTAGTTGTCTATTGATATTTGTGTTAAAATCTTTTTAGCTCCAGAGGCTTGTTACCTTGAAATCCAGTGTGATATTGTGCCAAGGATATATCGGTGATGTGTCTTTTGGTATTTGTTCTTGATGTGGAGTGGGAAAGATTGTTGTTTGAATTTAAAAATTGTTGATTAAATGTTTTATTTGATTGGGATTTTGAAATGGACGGGGGAGAGTTTCAGGGTTGAGAGTTTGGTTTTAAAATGGTCTATGTAATGTATTGGGTTCCGAAAAGATAGATGCCTTTCAGTCCCTTGTCCATGCATGTTTTTGGTTTCTGGATGTTGGTTAGGGGTTGCTAGTTGCTTGTAGGAGAGTGGCTTCCATGGTGGGGCTGGTGCCCAAAGTGGCTGCCTGGGTAACCCCATGGAAGTTGTAATCAAGCGATAACTTAATAATTTATTTAGGTGGGTTGGGTAGAAATTCACATAACAAGATAAGTATGATGCCTCACCCATGCCTTGAGTGCTTTTATAGGCTAAGGATGGGATGAGAGGGCCTGGTTGGCAAGGTCAACCTCCTTATCTCCATGAGAGGATATGTTGGCTCCACATGTGTCACCCTATGGGGCCGGTGCCTAGAGAGAGGCTGCCAGGGTAACCATAAATGGTGGCCGGTTTCTAGTAAGAGATAGCTTGGGTAACCCATGCTAGGACAATGCAATGATACTCTCCCTACTACAACTTAGTTACTCCTCTTTATCTTTGTTGTTGCCTTTGGAGTGCAGATCTGTCTTGATGATTTGACTTGTCTTGCTGATTTGACTTGTTTGATGATTTAACTTGTCTTGATGATCTGAGTTGTCTATGCCAAGTCTGTATCTGTCTTCTTGTATCCCTTGACTTAGTGGAACCTCATTGTTATCTCCTAGCTCGAAGGGGTGGACCTCAGGGTTCCACATGGTTGGGTGGAAGAGCTTAATCCATTGGTTTTATTGGTTCTCCTAGTTCATGTTTCCATAGTTGATGTGTTCCAGTTCCAGATCTATGCTTGCCTCCTCAAAGCTATATTATACCTTCATAATTGTATTATATTGTTGTATTTTGTAAACCGGTGTAATCGGTCATGAAGCTTGTAATCTTGTAATCATATATTTGATCTTGTAACTATTCATATATGTAAATGAATAATGTAATTCTATTGTGTCAAAATATATATTACTTGAGTTGTTGTGAATTTATGATTATCTAATGCAGTTATGTTCCCTAGAGGTGTTAGTAGTACAATTGTTTAAATGATGTGATAGTGTAATTTCATTTAATTCCTAATGCATTTACTTGCTTCAAAAAAAGAAAAAAAATATTTTTGTAAACTTTGCACTTGTTAGTCTAGCACTCTAGGGTTGCATGATGGGGCATCACAACAACTCCTCATACTATTTTATGTCTTCTTGCTCTTCTAAAACTGCTATTGGTATGAGCATGCTTTCCTCAGCTGGTTCAATAAAACTAGGTAGCTGATTAAACAAAGAAACCAATTGTTCCTCCTTATGTGGTGCTTTCTCTAATAAGACTTGGGTATTCTGTCTCTGCAACTCAAGACTTTCACCTTGTGACCTCTGTACTCTACTTTCATTCATCTTATAAAGAGCATTATAAAACTTCTCAAATGACTTGAAATGCAAAGGATTTGGAATCAAATGTGACTCAAGACCTTCAACTCATGCATTATGCTCATTTTTAGCTGGGGACACAATAAAAACAACAACAACGTCTTGCTCCACATCTAATTTTTCTTATTTGGTGGCACAAGAAGGACTGCAAGAACCTTCAGTTGCTGGATTGAAACATGGAATCTTGATTGGTTCAAATTTTACTACCTCTTCCCCTTCCTGATTTTGGATTGGTATGGGAGGGGTAGCCTTAACAAGATATGGCATTTTATAATCAGGATATTTGGTCCAAGAAGGCTGCCATAGTTGCTGAAAACTTTGATGACTTGGTTCAAGTTCTTGATATGAGTGATAATAAAGATTAATGGACTAATTTTGAATGCAAACAAGCTCCTTATCAAAATTAGAACTTCTAAAACTTGGAATTTGATACCTGCTAACCTCATTTTGAACAGGTTGATCTGGAATGAATGCAACTATCTTGACCTCATACCTTTGTGCTTGTGCAAGCAAGTGTTTTATTTATTATTCTTTGGCTGCAACCTCCCTTGCAAGATCTTCTTCATATTGTCTCCTCTGCATCAGCAAGTCTTGTTCATTAAGATAGGCCTGATAAGCCATCTCTTCTTGTTGCTGCTCATATTCTTGCTACTTCTTGATTTCTTCTATCTGCTTATTGATTTCTAGCAGTGTGTTATTGAGATCAAGTGACATACTTTTTATGCTTACAATCTCCTCCTTTTCACTCACTTGGAGCTGGTTGGGAAAGATATACTGTTGGTTTTGAAGAAGATAGGCTTCTTGAAGCTGATTTGGTTTATGTATAGGTTGCCAACAAGGCTGAACTGGGGTGGGTGGGAGATAAGCATGTTAAACATGCTGGTTTCCTTGAGAAACCATAGAATTTAAGTTGAAATCAGCAGCATGGCTGATAAGATGGTGGATTAGCAGCATTTTCATGATATGATGGATGATAAGACATGTTCCCATGAAGGATAGACATGCTTACTCATTCAAAAGTTGGAAAATAACTGAAACCAGAATTACTTGAAATAAAACAACACCTGATCTTGTGAATCCTTCTCATAGGCTGCAAAAAATCTAATCTATCAAACCAGAAAGTTAGAGTAGCCAGGTATTTAAAATAAAAACTTCTGAAAGGCTGTAATAAATGCTGATCATACCAAAACAACAAAAAAAATAAGTTCTTTTTGAACTGAAAATCAGTTCAAAGGTCCCATCGGGCGTGCCAAAAACTGTTGACGAGCAGGACTGCACCTATTATGCAAAGTTGTGAAGCTCAGCAATCCTGTGTAACATGGGATCAAACTCAGGCTGTGGGTGACCTATGGTGAGCTTGAACCTCTAGATTATGGGCTAGTTCCCTTGTAACTTTCAATGGATCTATAACTTTGATATGAAAAGGGTTAAAGGATCTACTAAAAGCACTAAAAACTGTAATCTAAAGTGTGGTGATGCACCTAATTTGATTGAAAACTGTAAATCTAACTCACAATAGATCTTAGAAAATCTATCTACATAATCCACTTTTGGCAATGTGACCACAAAAATAATTCTAAGGGAGGTTGGAAATAACTTTCTTCTTGAAGGAAAAAGGGTTTTTCACAACATGAAAGAAAATTACTCCAATTGCATAGCCTAAGACCTGTGATTTCAATGCTATTCAATACATGCAAGTACAAATGAGACAATGGTTTTAAAGGTTCTGATGTTAAACACAATAAAATCTCATCAAATCATTCACAAAAGCAGCATTAATGAAAAGGTAGACACTTATTTTTCTCAAAAATAAAGGAAACAATTGCACAAAAAAGACAAAATATAGAACCTGTAACCTGCTGTAATCTCTAGAAATCTACAAAATATGAGTTACAAAACCTTCTTTTTGTCTCAAAGTGTAAAGAGCAAAAAAAGGCAAGAACTAGAAAAGCATAAGCTTTTCTTACAATATATAATATTCTCTCTCCAAGAGACCTAGAAAGGTCAACTGCAGGCAACTGCCTCTAAAAATAAGCTCTCAAAACTGATTCACGAGCAAACAAGAAAATCCCTAAAAATAAGGGCTATAACTGTCCCAAAATGAGCAAAAATAGCTCCAAATTGCTCTCCTCTATATCTTTAACCAAAAGGTGGACCAAACTCTCCAAGTTTGACCCAAAAATCATGCAAAGAGCTCCAAAAGACTTCAGTTAACTCTATCCTTCAAATTTACATGATTTTGGGATGTGTGAGCAAGTAATAAAGTAATTTTTAGGATAATTACTTTACTATGAGTTACAATTTGTCCTATCTTCTTGATTTTACAACTTGTGACAAAATAATAAAGTAATTTATAATTATATTACTTTATTACTTGTTTACATTTATCTAGTTGCGAAATCATGCAATTTTGAATGTATTTTCCCTTTAGAAGATTACAAAGCAAAAATAACCCTTATTTCTCCCTTTTGCATTCACATACTACATCATGCAAAACACCTTATAACTCCCTTGCAATACCTTATACATATATTTCATTATATCTATCCCTTATTACTCCATGCAAAAAATAAATACAACTATGTATTTCCATCATATACTATACCTTATAACTCCCTTGCAATATAAAATACTTCATATCATCACCCTAACATCACCTTAAAGCTCCATGCATAATCATCATCCATCACCACCTCCGAATCAGTCTCCTTTGACTTCAATCTCACTTCATACCTTAGCAAAAATTAACATAAGGCACTCGGCCTTATCCTCTAATTATTGTTTTTGACTTTTGAAAAATTAAAAAGGCAAAATAAATCATGCCCTCACGGGCCCCTGTGGCATAAGATATTTGAATCATTAGGTTTAATTAAGACTTTAAGTCTTTACCACGGTGAAGGATTAGCTAATAATGATTTTTTGTAAATTGAAGTCAAATATGAAGAAAATAAAGTTCTAAGGCATCGACCAAAAGCAAGGAAAACTCCAATTTTTTGTCATTTTCACTTTTGTTCCTGCTGCTCCTCTCTCAAGTTGCCGCCATGCTTGCTTAGGGTTTGAAGTTTCTTCATGATCTCTCTGCAACTTCTTGAAGGTTTCTTCATGATTTTCCTTTGAATCTTCGACAGGAACTGAAGGTGAGTGCATTTGTAACATTTTGAGACTTTTTTCTTGATTTTCTGTTGTAAGAATGGCCTACAGGCTGTGACCTTTGAAGTAATCTCCTTCTTTTTTCACTTCCATGCTTTATCTTCTCATTGTATATGCTTTGCTCTTGGTGTTTTAGTCTTCATGTCGACTAATTTTTTACATTATTGGGACTTCATCAGTGAATGAATCTACAGCCTGTAGCTCATTCTTGCTTCTAGGACAATAAGATAAGTCTTTTCCTTGTCTTCATGTCATTCTTGAGTGCTTTTGTATATATCACAACAAGGGTTTGAAGTGAAACTTTGTGGGTGTTAACATATTTTGAAGGAAACCTTTCTCATGTCACGGCCATGCTCATTCTGCATACATGGAACATTTGCATTTGTCATTGCATTATTACTCATTAACCCTGAAATTGCTTCTACAATAGACCAAAAGTGGGAGTCCTTTGTTATGTCTGGTTGATTCTGAAACAAAGTCTGATTGTTGGCGTTGAGTTGTATGTCTTCTGACCACTTTTCAATAGATTTAAAGTGACGAGGCCTTCTCAAATCTGTAGGCTTGCCCAGCCTAAAATAATGGTCTGAGTCTTCAGCCTTTCCTAGCCTATAATAATTAGCAATGTCTAGAGGCTCCACCAGATGAAAGAATTATGTCCATTTTCTTCTTAGTTCTTCATTGCATTGAAAGTCATCAGGCACCTCATATTTTCTACCATTTCTTCAAGCTCGTCATAAAAGGCAGCAAGGTTTAACCTATGAAGATTGGCATGAAAATCTTCCTCCTCTTTGTGTGCCTTGAAAGCGTCATAGTATGAAATGTTCTTGTAGTTTAGAAATTCCTTTCTATATGCTTTCAGTTTTGTCATATGTCCGTTTGAGCAATCAAGGCATTCTATTTTGCCTTCAATAAGATAATCTCTAGCTTTCTCGACAAACTCAGGGAATGAATTCAAGTAATCTGCTGCAAGGAACCCCTACATTTTGATACGCTTGTAGACTAACTTCATGAGGTCTGTTACACCTTTTGGCTTGTCTTTATTATATTGTGAAATGGCCCCACAGACAACGATTCGGCCATGGACATTCATATTCTCTAGTACAGCTTCAAGCATGTCTCCACCAACATTCTCAAAGTATATATCTATTCCTCTTGGAAAACACCTCTTAAGGGAAGCATTCAAATTAGTGTCTTCCTTGTAATTGAAGGCATCATCAAAACCAAACTTATTTTTTAGCTATTCAACCTTTTGCTTGTTCCCACGACTGCCCACAACATAGCATCCTTGCAGCTTTGCAAATTGTCAAGCTAGATGGCCAACAGCTCCACAGGCTGCGAAGATGAAAAACTTGCTCCCCTTTTTTAGGGGAGCATACATTGTGCAATCTAGCATAGGCCGTAAACCCAGTCAAGCCTCCAACACCAACATAGTTCAATAGTGGTATGTCTGTAAACTTGGTCTTTGTTAAGAGAACTGCTCCAGGTATAATATTGTAGTCTTTTATTCCAATCATACCAGCTACCAAGTCACCTTCTTTGAACTCTGGATGATTTGAGATGATAACTTTGGCCACACCATAAGTATCAATGACTGAACCAGGGTTGAGAAGAGATGCAAAAAGAGCTTTATGTGAATTGTTGTAGTATTTCATGTGAGCTCGTTGGTATGGATCAATTTAAAAATACAAATTATTTACAAGTACATCTTGAGATCCTTCTACTAGTCTTAAGGAGAATGTACAACTCTTCAGCAAAAAATCACTCCTTTAGGTTCACCAACAATATAATCCTTGAAGGTAACATGTCTATTGATCACTTCTTTTGTTTCCATTTATGGATAACCTATTACTAAATGCTACTCCATCTTGTAGTTGTACTTGTATTCGTCATTGCATGGCATGGCATTGGATGGTACTCCTCTTCATAGTTGAAACAAAGTGTTTGTTTAATATGAACAGCTGAAGAAGGCATAAGTATCTTATAATGTATCATACTACTCCTTATTGGTGCAGGGGCACTAAGTTTACCTCTTGCAAAGTTTGTAAGTAATGTCTTAATGTTAGTCTTTGTTAGGATATAGGTATGTTGGAGTTTTTTCTCATTGAATAATAGACCATAATAGACCACTTCAAATTTAATTTGAGTCATGGGGTTTCATTATTACAAAGAAAGTGTCATATTTGTAATGTTGTCAAAAATGCTATGTAAGAAGATACAAAATTGCTAAATGGTGGAATACCAAAGGTCAGTAGTTTAAAAGTCAGTTGGAGGTCGTTATTTTTGGACGGAAAAGCATGTAAATATGAAGGTGAATTCATTGTAAAAGATTGAGAATGGTTTTGAAGTGAAGTGTAGGGGTGGATGGAGCTTTAGTAAAGCAAGGTTATAGGAACAGTCTGTGTGTAAAGCTACAAACTTCTATTTCACCATACATTATTAACGTTCACTACATGGCCCACAGAATGAATTTAGCATTTAAAATGGTGAGCAAGTTTCTTGCAGTAAAAAAAGTTGAAGATCTAGTCTGCGAGCTCTCCTCATACTTCTGCCGAAGTCCCAAACAGTTTTCTAAATTTCAACATTTTGCTGAGGGAGTAACTGCAGGAAACAAGCTTCTTAAGAATGTTGATACCAAATGGATCTCCTTGCATGAACCAACGAAAAGAGTTTTTGCAGAATATCAATCCTTGATTGGTGCAATGTACGACCATCGCTTCACAATTGATAGGGCTCCTAACCTCTTACATAGGTTAAGTGACATAGAGACACTCCTCATTTTAGCTAGTATTCTTCCCATGCTGGAAGGAAATAAACGTGCTCGTAAAAAAGCCCAAGAAAGAACTATGTATATTTCTGAATATACTAAACTGTGTCGAATGATATGCATGACCCTCGATAATCTATATCTATGAGACAAGATCTTCATAAGTCCAAAATTTAGCAGCTGGCACTTGATAACAAATGTGACCAATCCTGCTAATTTTTTATAGTTTAATGATAGCGGGGAGTTATGTATCTATGTAAAGGGATTTGAGATACCAATGCACTTTTTTAACAAGTTCGAGCATGCTATCAGAGAAGAACTTGTTTCAAGGGAAGTTTTTCACAAGATTGTTAATTCTGTAAGTACTACTTTAAGGAATATTGTGAAACTCTTTCCTCGGAGATTAGAGATCGATTCGCTCGTGATGAACTGCTTGAAGCCATGTCTATAGTGTATCCTCAATATTGGGTCAACTGTGTGCCAAGTGATTATAAAAACAAGATAAAGACCTTAACAGATCATTTTTGCAGAAGTATAGAATTCAATGGACAAAGAATAGAAGGAATTTTAAATCAAACTAAGCTTAGAGAGCAATCAGGTTGATTTGCAACTTTAATGATTGAACAGTTTAAACTCATGAAGGCTCCCCACCAAGAGGGGTCGATAACAAAGCTTTGGGCAACCTTAAGTCAAAGTGAAATATTGTATGATGCATTATCAGAAATTTTCAAACTTGTTGATTTATGTCAAACCATGATATTGGGGTTAGTGGAAGATGAGAGAGTTTTCAGTGCATTGGGGTTCTTGAAATCAAAGATACGAAATAAACTTGACAAGAATTTGGAAAACTACTTGAGAATGTATACAACTAGACATGATATCTGGAGTTTTCCTTTTGATAGGGCACTCACAATCTGGAGATCCTTATGTGAAAGAAGAGGGTTGTGCAACACTTCAAACAATAATAGCACACATGACAGTGACGCAATGAATACCAAAACCACATGTAGTGGTAGTGGTGTTGATGAGATGCTCTTAAGTGGAGATATGGAGATAGAAGAAAATGAAGAACATGATCAGGATGACATTGGATATCATGGTCAGAGGGAGGAGAATGGGGATGACGAGATGATTTGGCAATTTGAAGGGAATTAGCAGTTATTAGGTATTTATATTGTATTTCTTGTTCCAAACTCCATAATGTTGTTGATGACATTTTATTTGTCTATCAGTGATGTACGTTCTTCATTTTTTATATAAAAAATTAATATTTTGATATTATTATTGTTTGATACTAATAAGTTTTACAAGCATTCAACTAAATGCAAAGTAATTTTTCTTCTCCATAACCACAGTAGTGTTTCATTTGTTTTCCTTTATTGCATTGCATTGTAATCAACAACAGTAGCATATTAATAGACAACATTAGCAAATTTTTAATGTGTATGTAGAAACCAGAGTTTTCCTGAAGTACGCAATTAAATAATATAGATAATTTGAACAATGAACACATAAATGGATTTCAGTGTTATATTGATTTTCAAATGAAGGTATGAAGGAATACATTGAAGTATTACATTTACAATGTACAATAACTTGCTCAAAACTAACTCTGCATAATGCTTTATTGGAAACACAAATTACTAAATCATTTTATCATCTTTTGTAGGGTGCTCCACTCTTCATCTAATGGAAGTGTAACTTCTCTTAACCCAATGTGAGCGAATTGTAAGTGTGATAAGAGTTTATAATTCATATATTTACTTGGCTCCAATGTTTCACTAAAAGTTCCATTCAAGGTTATCAGTGGTGAGATAGAATCCAAAAAGTTTGCCTCATCAAGATTTTGAGGAAATTGGTCCTTATCCAACTTCTTTTTATCCTCCATATTCTTTTTGAAAGCATCCTTTCCAGTGTATCGGCATGATGGGTCAAAAGCCCCCAAAAAACCAAGCTTTATGAAGTATTTTTCCTTTGTTCGCATCCTCTTTGTCAATACCGCATCTTGTTCCAAAAGATGTCATGCTTGTTCCATCTTATCACATTTTTCAATGATAGATGAGGCCTTTATTATGGCATCAATGTGGTTCTCAATTCCTTTCGATTCCAATTCTTTGCCACTAGCATTGTAGATTGATTCCAAAATGTTGTTGCATCTGACGGTTTTGAAGTTGCCATGTATCCATTTTCAGCAATGTATTTTTTTAGTGTATTACTACATAATAGTAGATCATCAGTGAATTCAAACATTTTAGACATATCATCAATCCTCTTCATAATTTTCTCCCACATGTTATGTTTTATATAAACCATTGTGTTTCTATAAAATTCAAATACTTTCTTTTGGGAGGATTTTATTTCACTTTCTACATTCTTCAGTTTTATCTGCAAATTTTCAGCATTTTTTCTCTATTTCTCCACATTTTCTTCCCACATATGTCATGCTTTTTCTGCTACCTGCAGTTTGTCTTTGGCTTGATTCAAGGATTGTTCTAATTTTTCTGAATTGGCTTTTTCAATATCATAATTTTTTTTACTTTCACTTAACATTTTCTTCAGTTTATTCACTTCCACCTCTGTCTGTTTATTCACTTCACTTGTAGATGTAGAGTCAGAGTTTTTTATCCTTTTCTCTAATTCTTTGGTCTTGTTCTCTACTGCTTTCCTCTTGGCTTTTTCATTTGCTATGTCTCCTTGTAACTTTTCTATTAGAGTCTGCAACCTGTTATGTAAATCACAAAGTATAATGAAAATGAGCAATTTGAATGGAATTAACATCACTGGATATATTTTTCTTCTGTTGTAACTCAATTACTGGAACCTGTGACCTGTCTATATTACAACTCTAATTTTTAGACAAAATTTCAACAAAGTTACCAAGAAATTAAAAAACAACCATACCTTTTTTGTTCTCTCTCTTACTTTAGCAATGATGTGTACACCACTTCGTTGTTCCTTTTTGATACATTAATTTTGTCAAAATTTTTCATTCCAAAAAAATCCACTTGGATGGTGCTCACCTCATAGTTAGAGCGTTGCATCTGGTCCTCGGTTTATTTTGAACTTTGGGAACAATAATCATGTAATCCATTTTTTTGATTTATGGGTCAAATGTAGTCAATACCCTAGTTGTTGCAAGCTCTGAAGTTGCAGTAGTCTTTATCTCTAGCACTTTCTTCTTGTGTGTTTTAGACATTTTGGCTTTCTTTTCAAACTCGGCTTTGTAATCAGAATCTATGACACTTGACATAACTTTGAATGGCGAAGGAGTAGTTGTAGTGTTGGCAGCATCTCTAATTAATTAAGGCTGAGGATTAGCCATTCTTGTCCCAGTCACACTAACGATAGGAGGGGGGTACCTTCTAGAAACAATTGCTTTGATGTGGATGTGGAATCAAAACTTGTCATAATCTTGTGCTTCTTAGTATTCAAAAGGCCATGTTCTCTAAGTTTGTCTATAGTATCATCTAATTTTATTGATGACCTCTTGTGAGTTTGTTGTTACGGCTCTTGCTGACCAGTACTACTACTATTACCTGTACCATCACCAGATTTGCCACCAGTAGCACTAGAATTTCCACCATCTCCTGCAGGAAAATAATGAGAAACATGCAGATCACAAGACCCTTGTGGTACTGTTAGTGATTGGATCTCACTTTGAGGATTTGAAGCTAGAATAAATATAATCTCTTGATCTATATATGTATGCCCTTTGGCTTGTTCATCACCTCCAATGTCGATTCAAAGATCATTAGGTTTTCTAGGGCATACCTCTGGTACAATCCAAATGCCTTGTCCTATGGGCCCCAAACCACCACCTTCATAACCCAATTTTTGGGCTATTGATGCCCTTGTAGTATATGTTTCTCTTATGGTCTCACTCATACGAGATCCGAATGCATAGGCACTAAGATCTGTGGGATTGTTCTTCATCCTCATCATCACTTTCACATTAGATGATTCATTGGGATGCTCTATATCCCACAATTTGTTGAACTCTTCATCTTCTGAGTTTTCTTTGAATTCTACAGTAGCTTTTAGATCACCGAGATCCTTCCTCATAGACCAAAAGGCACTAATTTTTTAGTGTGACTAGTGTTCCTTTGTTCAAGCCTCTTTTAGAGTCTGTGAAATTTTTGTATACGTAGATTTGTTAGCACCTTTTCTATAGAAATTGTCATATCTCTTGTTTGCCAGTTCCACCTGTTGGATTTTTCCCAAACTGGATGCCTCTTCCTAGTTATCCCTACAAGGTTGCCATCATTGATCAACATAATTCCTAGGCTAGGGGCCAACAGTACAGGAGATAGACTCTATAAATATCTCCTCTTCTTCTTTAGGCTCTGTAGAACCAAGGGGGGTATTCCCTATTCAACATCCATGAAATATGACTATATACTGACTGGGATGTTGGCACAAAGCAAATAAATCCTCTCTTATGCAAACCAAAACTGTGAAATAAGTGCAAAGGGGCTATCTCTAGGCTTATGCTCAGTTGTGAGATAGAGGATTCTGATCCTAAAACTACCTCTAATGTCCTAAAGATTTGTATTTGAGGTTTGAGTTTGATTTGTATTTGGATGCAAGGCTGGGACTTTGGGTTGTAATCTCAATACAAGACCAGACTGGTGCCTATCCAGGGCTAGGAGTCAATAGACATACACATGTGGGTGATTATCATAAGCTTGAATCAATGACTAAGCTTCAAGGGGAGATTTTTAGTGTCTACCTTACAGATACTTCCCAAAAATCAAGTGCTTAGTCATTTATACTTGGTGGTATCCCTGTTGCAACATACTTTCTCAATGATTAACCTGAAACATTTAATTTTTTCCTTGAACAAAGGTAGGAGATTAAACATTCAATACAGAAAACCCATATTCCTAAATCTTGAATAACCCTTAGCTACTCTGATTCAAAAGAAAATATACCCGCAAATTGGAGACAAATGATCAAACAGATGCAACGGAGCATTTCTCATATAAAAACAACATGAAACCAGTTAACTTATGCATAAATCATACAACATGAGATTCATAAACTCATAAGACACCCAGAACAGAGCCACCAATGAAGTTGTATCTTATCACAGCACCCAAGTTTTATCTAGTCTTCCCCCTAACAAATGAGGCCCACAGTCTTGATATACTCAGAATGTGCCCTCCACGGAACAGTACAATGGTCAACTCAAAAAATTGCCAGATACAAAGCATTTTCAAATTGGCGCCCAAAGCAATTAATGTAGCAGGCAAAGAGAAAGGCCGAGAGTGGTTGAACTCGAGCCCCATGCCGCCACTTGAGGATTTTCTCCTTCAATCGGGTAGTTAGCTAGTCAATCAGGCCATACCTCTGCAATTCCCTCGCCATTAATGGCCAACCTACCTTCATTTTCTTGGAATGCAACGGTCGCATGCTCTTTGAATCTTTCTCGCCAAGATGATGCAACTATAAACGCGCTTGAAAACCTTCCTTCAACAGTTTAAAACAGGAGCATCGATTCATACCCACATCGCCAAAATCCATGGCTACAATTCATGCATCCACCATGAAAATCCACCTCGGCACTTTTGAAAAGTCCTCCACTAATGAGATTGTGCTATGTGGGCACCCTTTCTTCTAGCGCTGACCTTTCAAAAATGTGAGATCTATTATCCCACATTCACCCTGCAATGACCTCTCCAACACTTTATAAACAAGACCACATCGAAAGATAATCATCGACGATTTTGCTCCCGACGACGCCAGCTTAGACCCCCTACATCGACGAATCTCCTACTTTCTCACCCGATATGCAGTGTCACTTAGATGACCATCGTCATCAGCGCAACCTGATGTATTGGAGGAAGATCCTCCTACTGCACCGATGCCATACGTCTTACCGATGATCCTCCTACACCTATTCATGTCCTCATCGGTGATCAGTGGGACCCCTAGCATAGCTGCCGAAAATATCTGTCATGCCGAAGACCATATGATGCATCCCGTCAAACCTAGATGACATCATCATCATGTAACATCAGGGTGATATTACAATATAGGGGTGATCTTCTCTAAGATGACTGATATTTGAAATATGACCCCCCCCCCGCAAGAAAAAATTAGGCTCAACTGAAAAAGTGACATAACATACTTTTTGCTTGAAGACCAGACCTCAAGTGGGCACCACCACCACCTCTACATCTCTCTATGTTCGTGGAATTGGATGCAATCCCATTATTTTTTATGACAATATTTCAAAAGAAATACCTCTTTGAGCAGCAGTTTCTTCCATGACTTTTCTAACCTCATCCCAAGTATTCTTGTTTCTCAACATTTCTAGTAGGGGTTTACTTTCATGTTGAATTCTACTTGGAGCGTTCTTATTGGCCACAAGCCTTGTTTTAATCACATCACATGGGTCATACTGCTAGTGAGAGTCTACATCAAATTTAAAAAGTTTTAAAATTTCATGTGCCTCAGTGAATGCTTTTCTCTCGAATGTGAACCCTCCACATGAAAAAGGTAAGGAAGGAAATATGCTTTTCTTTTGTTGACTAACAAAGTGCAGTTGATTTGTACTCTCCATCTGTCGTATGTATTCCAATGCAAAAATCCTCTCTGTCACATGTGATGGTTTTAAAGATTGGCCTCTTTTATGTTGTTTTTATATGCTTTCAGACCTTTTCCATATGATCTTCTAGATACTTTTCAAACATCACCATCATGATATACTATCTTTTTATATACTTTGCAAGACCTTGAATCTATGTTGTTAATATGGAATATGGTGATGATATTTATCAATTGAATGATTTGAACATGAGTATGCATGCAATAAAAATTAGATTCTATGGTTTAATTATTAAGGTTATTTGCGTACATATGTTTTATGGATTAATTCCTATGCAGTAACAAGCACGTGGCATCAAGGAGAGGAGAATTTTCAGCAAGTTGCAAAACTGGAGAATTAAAGGAAGTTTAAGTCAAGCCGCAAAAAATGCAGGCAGCTGGAGGTTGAACATGAATCATTATGGGAAGGAATAAATGCAGAAGAAGTAGACTTGTTTCAAATGCAGCTTGTGTGTTTTTCAAACGAGTCGTTGCATAAGAATTCCTATTTGAATAGGATTCTCCTTCCCTTGTTCAGCTAGAATTAATAAATCAATCTTAATCCTGTATCCTAATATCTAGGAATAGATTAATTATTGTAGTTAGTTGGTAGTTGCATAAGACTCTCTCATTTTTGTATAAGTTAGGAGGGATGAGCTCGATGTCAAGTTAGTTACTTTGTTATCCAGTTACTCAGTTGTTTTTTTATTCAATATTAGAAGTTCCAGACATGTTTTGTTAAAAACACCATTATTGAATTCAATATGAAAGAGATTCTATTTATGATATGAAATGAATGGAACTATGTGTTATGTGGATGCATGAGTATCTAAATTAGATTTGGTTTCCAGCTAAGTGAGTCAGTCCCCTGAGTTGGCCACTCAAGGTATTGATCTTCACTTCATTTATTTTCTTACTCATTTATGTATTCTTGTTAAAGTTGGTTTCCATTAGTTTATAAATGCATTGTGAGTTAATTAGAATACTTTGATTGTTAATTACAGTAGTTGTGGTTCATTAACAAATGTATGTTTTGTCTATTTTAAGTCCTCTAGAGGTTAGCATTAGTTTTCTCATTATTCCAAATGATTTTGGATTAGTTCTATAATTTCCTATTACTAGCAGTTATCTATAGCTTATGTTGAAGGTACCCGCAGCCACTAGATTCTATAACTATTTTTATTGTTCTTTCATTTCTGTGAATTCCAACAAAGTAGAATAATCTGAGTAGGTTTGGATAAGATAGTTTAGGAGAATATGAGCCCTGAAGGCACATACAGTGCATTGCCATCATAAGCTTACGCTCCTTGGTTGATAATTTAATGTGGGAGTAAAATGTCAAGTGGACTGTTCAGATAGGTTTACCCCTGAATTATGTTCATGGGATTGGTTATAGATGCTTCTAAAATGGTCATTGCCCAAGTTACAGGATTGTCGCGCACAGGGTTTGAATATCCAGCTCGTGCTAATGCAGCTACAGCAAGGGAAGAATTCTGCGAGCATGGAGAACTCCTAGACTCAACATCACAAGGTACAAAGAGATTGTCCCTTCCATTATTTTGGGGAAAATGTGCTTCTTATATCATTAAATACTTTACCTGTGGTGGTTGGCACAATTTGTTGTATACTGTGCATTTTAAGTTGCTAAATCACTTATGCCATGATAAGTAGTCAATGTTCCCAATTTCCTCTATAACATGTTGAAAAGGATGGCATCCATATATCAAAAAAAGAAAATGGACACCACATTGTCCCATCATTGCTTAATAGCCCTATTGGTTAAGAGAAGCCTACGAATTCAACATCCATGGGTTGATTGGGATGCTTTTAAATAATGTATAGATATCACAACACTATTGGAAGTACCTGAGGCAGAGGATGAACCTCAACATGAGCCTAAACCTGATATTGAACCTGAGCAAGAAGAGCCATAGGAGGAAAATACTCTAGAAGATAGGCCAATGGCAACAAAGGAACCCTCATCTTCTAACCCTAAAGCTATGAGAGGCACTAATTCAACACCTAGTAGGAAAAAGAGAAACAAGAAAAGTGTTGAGAAACATAAGAGCACTATGAAGGGAGAAGATGCAAGGGAAAAAAAGAAGAAGAACAGTAAAAAGAAGAGGAAAAGTGAAATCAAAGAGGAAATTGTTACTCCCAGGTGCTCAGGAAGGTTGAAAAGGCAGAGTGTGAAAGAAAGATTTGTTGAGGAATAGGGGCAAGAGGAAAAAGGTGAAGGACAGCAACACCATAATCCAACGCTGCTGAATACAGACTCAAATAAAGAAGGAAACGCCCCTGAGGATGTCCCTATTGATGCTCATGAAAATGTTAATGTGTCTACCAAAAGGAGAAGGTATGTTTCTTCATCTTCTGATTCTGATTCAGAAGATATGTTTATTGTAAGGAAATTTTTGATATCACCGGGGATGATGATGATGAAGGTTTGAATTTTGAAAAGGAAAAAGAATTGTTAAAAGATAGGAATATAAGAAAAGAGCTTCAAGAAGCTCTTGACAGGATAAAGCAATTGGAGGAGCAGGTAAAAGGATATGAGGAGAAGGACAAAGAAAAGGAGAAGAGAATACAAGAGTTGGAGGAGAGAATTCAAACCTACGGCCATGGAACCAACTTGGATCTGTTAGCATAGATGGCTTTGAGTAAAATAAAAACTAAATAAAATGAAGCATTAAATACACCTCATGTTTCTAGGTCTCCAATGTATCACACCACTTTGTCTTTGGGTTTTGAATTATTGAAACTTACTCACAAATTCAAACAAGAAAGAGAAAACTGGGAGAAAGAAAAATAGACTCTTAATGCATCACTAGAAGGTAAGAATTTGGAGTTAAAAAGGTTGGAAGGTAAATTGATAGAGGTAATAGACAGAGCCATTCAGATCATTGAGTGTAGACCTCCACCTAGGGTGTATGAATTGTTTCTAAAGGAAAATTTTCTTAGTTTTTAGTTCAATAGGTTCATTAATGATCAGCCTGCTTTACATTTAAGGCATATTTTTCTTAGCTATTTCAAAGAAGTCATCCTAGAGGAGCAAGATCAACTGTGTGAGTATTGTTTACACAACTATCTAATGGCAAAGGATACAGAATGGAACCCCTCAATTTATGTTGGGGGTTTTCAGGTTAGAGCATTGTCATCATATTTCAAGAATGGGCAGCTCATAGATGAATTAATGGACAAATATGAAGAACAAGAGAAAACAGTGGCACTGCAGATCAGAAAAGAAGCACTGAATCTGATGTAATCCTTACTCAATGGTTGACACTCCTCTCGCACAAGGGTCCAGAAAAAATAATCATGGATTTGAGACTTTGAGATCACAAAAGGATACAACAGTTAGCAGTACCTATGCTTCAAAATTACCTAAGGTATGTACAAAGCAGATGGAATAGTCTGACCCCAGCATTGTAAAGGAAAGAGCCTCACTCTTTCCATAATTTTATGAACATGTTTGAAAGATTGTCCAAGTACATCCAGATTTTAGAACAAACAGGAGTGGGATGGCTGCCACTTACTTATCATCCTCCTATTCTCCTCTATCCAGTACCACACTAGATAGGAGAAAAGAATGATGAATGTAGGAATGCAGAATCAGTCAAGATGGATAGGCTTGCATGTTATAATGGTTTCTATCTTAAGCAGGGGGAGGGAGTCAAAGAAATAATGGACCTTAGGCAAATTACCGTGTACTACAATCTTTTCCCCTAAGCGTTTAATTCAATGATTTTGCTTGAGGACAAGCAAAAGGATGGTTGGGGGGAATGATGGGTTTAAAGATTGGCCTCTTTTATGTTATTTTTATATGCTTTTAGACCTTTTCCATATGATCTTCCATATACTTTTCAAGCATCACCATCATGATATACTATCTTTTTATATACTTTGCAAGACCTTGAATCTATGTTGTTAATATGGAATATGGTGATGATATTTATCAATTGAATTATTTGAACATGAGTATGCATGCAATATAGAAAAGATTGTATGGTTTAATTATGAAGGTTATTTGTATACATATGTTTTGTGGATTAACTCATGTGCAGCAACAAGCATGTGGCATCAAGGAGAGGAGAATTTGTAGCAAGTTGCATAACGGGAGAATTAAAGGAAGTTGAAGTCAAGCTACCAAAAGTGTAGGCAACTAGAGGCTGAACGTGAATCATTATGGGAAGGAGTAAATGCAGAAGTATACTTGTTTCAAATACAGTTTGTGTGTTTTTCATACAAGTCGTTGCATAAGAATTCTTATTTGAATAGGATTCTCCTTCCTCTGTTCAGTTAGAATTAATAAATCAATCTTAACCATGTATCTTAATATCTAGGAATGGATTAATGATTGTAGTTAGTTGGTAGTTGCATAAGACTCTCTCATTTTTGTATAAGTTAGGAGGGATGAGCTCGATGTCAAGTTAGTTACTTTGTTATCTAGTTACTTAGTTGTTTTTTTATTCAATATTAGAAGTTCTAGACATGTTTTGTTAAAAATGCCATTATTGAATAGAATTTGAAAGAGATTATGTTTATGATATGAAATGAATGGAACTGTGTATTATGTGGATGTGTGAGTATCTGAATTAGATTTGGTTTCCAGCTAAGTGAGTCAATCCCCTGAGCCGACCACTCAAGGTACTGATCTTCACTTCATTTATTTTCTTACTCATTTATGTATTGTTGTTAAAGCTATTTTCCATTAGTTTATAAATGCATTGTGAGTTAATTAGAATACTTTGATTGTTAATTACAGTAGTTGTGGTTCATGAACATATGTATATTTTGTCTATTTTAAGTCCTCTAGAGGTTAGGATTAATTTTCTCATTATTTTGAATGGTTTTGGATTAGTTCTATAATTTCCTATTGCTAGTAGTTATCTACAGCTTATGCTAAAGGTAGCCGTAGCCACTAGATTCTGTAACTATTTTTATTGTTCTTGCATTTCTATGAATTCCAGCAATGTAGAATAATCTAAGTAGGTTTGGATAAGATAGTTTAGGAGAATATGAGCCCTAAAGGCACATACAGTGCAATTCCATCATAAGCTTATGCTCCTTGGTTGATAATTTAATGTGGGAGTACAATGTCAAATGGACTATTCAGATAGGTTTACCCCTGAATTATGTTAAGTCTACAACACATTAGTTTTCCTCTACAACATGTATTGGAAGCTTGTGGGGCTTTACTCCTGATCCATAAAATCTTAGGACAATATATTCCTCCATGAAGTACCAGTTAGCCAATTATATTTCTTTTCCCAATTGAATGCAATTTCTACAAGACGCGGGCAATCTAGGCATTGGAGTATTTGTAATGGCTTGATACAATGGAGCCAAAAAAGTAGTTTACAAAATTATTGTAGTTCTTTTGTTATGATACATCTTTATCTTATGGGTCCAATCCAGTAATCCATTTTTATTTAGCTGAATTTGAAGCTTGTTGTCCTGAAACATCCCAGCAAACTTCACTAGAAAAAATAGCACAAGTAGGTTGTGAACCTAAATGTCCTTATGTTGGAACTGGGAGTGGAAGCTTCACTTTGACTTTGTTTAATCATAAAAAACTGACCATACATGGATCTTGCAATGTGGTCAAGAAATCTGTATTTAGCAGGTGGATTGCAATTATGGATATTGTATACCATTTCAAGGAGGCTTGCATCCACTTGACTATTATTATCCAATCGAAGGCAAAACACTAGCATGGAAACAGTATCCTGAACCCATGTTTTAAAAATTTCAATTTTATAAGGAGGCGTATGATTCTGATTGAGTAGGGCACCATCCAATGTTAGAGATTTGACCAAAAAAAATTATCATCTTCACTAACTGCTTCATAAGTACTAGCAAGTTTTTCTAGGTTTATGTGGACTTTTTCGCATTCTTCAACGGTAAAACCTAATAATTTGCCAAAATATTATCCATTAATGGGAAGCATTACTTCCTGCCTATCTTTTACAACTATTGCTTTTCTATTTTCATTATAATTTTAGGCATAGACCATGATAAATTTAGGGCAAGGGAAAACCTTAGGCAACATCAGGTGTCCCAATCCAACCACCCATGGTGTAGTCATCCCGCTATTTGAAATTAGTTTTTTTGGGTCAGGTTGCACTCTATGTACCTTATTTTCCAATGAAAATCTAAGTGTTGAGGTAAACCTTCCAAAGATTACAGGGTCATAAATATCATGGTATTCATCTGTAAAACCTGGGGTTTTAAGTAGTCTAGCATAGTCTGTTTTATCTCTCACTAGTAGAAATATGGCAAATAAATGGCCAGGTGCCTAAAACTTTTAGTCACGTGACCAAACTTTTAGTCACATGACTAAAACTTTTTGCAACACAACTATAAATGACTAATTTGGTCATCGGTTGAAATGACTAAATAAATGACCAAATAAATGACTAATTTGGTCATCGGGCTAAAAACACAACTAAAGTGGATAATTAAAAAAATATTTTGAATTGAGGGAGTGGATTGTATTATAATATAATATAATAATAATAATAATAATAATATATTATATTACAATACAATATAATATAATATATTATAATATAATATATATTATAATATAATATATATTATAATATAATATATATATATAATATAATATTGTTGACTTCATCAAGAAGGTGTTGGGTATCGAGCCAGTGGAAGCTTTCGACTGGGTGGCAGATTTCAATCTGCAACTGCTGAATTTTGATAAGGTGGAAGTTGTCCAATCTCAGTAATGTAATCCTTTAGTTTTTTGTCTATAGTTTTATGGCTTCTTTTTGGTTGATGGAAGCCCAGAGAATATGTTAATAGGTTTCAGTCAAGGTTTGACCCTAAGAGGTCTCTAGTTTTTATTCGACCCTGCAAGGTCTTTTTGGAGTAGTATAGGGTGTTAGACAGTCTGAAGATAGTAGCAGAATAGCAGTAGATAAGTTCAGAGAGCCATGTCTTGGCACAAAACAATGTAATTTCCTATTTTCAGTTTAATATAATTTTAATATTACGAATCAAAAAAAATATTATATAATATTATATTATTAATATTACAATATTATATTTATATTATAATGTATTTAATGTTATATAATAATATAATATTATAATATATTTAATATTATAGTATTATATTATTATTATTTTTATTTTTTTGGAAAAAGTGGCATAGCCACTAAAATTTATTAATTTAAAAGGAAAAATACAAAATGCCTAATTCAAAGAGGCATACCGGTAGGAAAAAATCAGGCGAAGAAAACCTCCGGTTGTAGCCTTTTAAACTTAACTAAATACAAAGATGACTCAAGAGGATGAGTCAACCAAGGAAAATTCTATGATTGCGATACAAAAACTAACTTTTGTGTCCCAAGGGATCTGTTACAAAATTTTCATCTGATACATTACAAAATTTATAGTAATCCACAAAAAACTCCCAAAACCATCAGTTAACATCTTGCCAGCCATCAGCAATTAAAACCTATTGTCGACAATCCTCTTCTTCAGCCGGCTGAGGGGGCGGCGATAGAGGAGGAGGATTATAATGCAGAAGGAAAGATAGAGCATTAAAAACCCTTGTAACATCATCTATCACCTACCTACATAGCTCTTTCCTATGACAGTGAACAAAATTATGAAAGGACAATACACAATTATTTTGAAGACCATGCAGCATAGCATTGTAAAGGCAATGAAGCGCAGGTCGACGGAAGAGATTCCTACGAATAAACAAGCCACCCACAAGAGCAGTACCCTCATACAAATCGTATTCCTCTATACTTTCATTAAAAACATCCACAAAAAAATGATCACCATGAACAAACATAAAGCTCAAATTCCTTACCAGGTCAGGATTTTGCAATAAGTCCATAGCATTAGAAAGAAAATGCGATACAACTTGGGAAGGATATAGAGAACTAGGAAAATGTAAAACATCCCGACCACAAACCTGTATAATCGCTCTCTCTACATCTTCCTCATAAATCTTGAAAACTTCATGAATAGAATTCGGATTGAGAAGGCCTAAAGAAGGTCGTTCCCAATTACGGATGGGCAGACAAATTCTTTTGTTTCACTGGGTAGAGGCCATACTAAAAAGCTTCTCTCATACAAACACCAGATTAGAAGACGGAACAGAGCAAATCGAGGTAATGAAGGAGATGACAAAAGAGAAGCGAAGAGCAAGAATATAATAACAAATTCCCCCAAGATACAATGAATGAAATCATTACTAAAAAGATATACCGTTATGCAAGAGCTGCCACCCTGCGTGTAACATTAAAATAGAAGGACTACTCACCATATGCAAACTGCCCACAGGACTTAAGAACAACGTCAACTGTCAGAACGAAGCCACCGCAACTAGAGGACTCTCAATTTAGCAGCTAAAAACTAAACATTTTGCCTTTTTGAAGAAACCTTCTACTAAGTTCTTCATAATTAGCCTCCAAATTAATTTGTATTTTCTTTATCTAAAATGTAGTTAATCCCCGGAATCAACGAGATGGAGGTGGAATCCCACTCATAGTAAGAGTCATTTATACAAAAAGCATAATTTGCTAAAAAATCCGCTAAAGAATTACCTTCCCTATAAGTATGAACTATATTAAAAGATTGAAAAAGATCAAACAAATTCCTTCCGGATTGCAAAATATAATCAATTTTCCAATTTGGTGAAGACTTAGAGGAAAATGCCCTAACAATATTCAAAGAATCCCCTTCCACAATAATGTTAGGAATCTCACATTTTATTGCAAGATTAAGGCTTGCTAATAAAGCTAAGGCCTCTGCCTCATTATTTAAACACAAACCAAGTTTAATTGATAGAGCTCTTAGTACTGAGCCATTATGATCTCTCAAAACACAACTAGCACTAGATTCACCAGGATTCCCCTTACTTGCACCATCAAAATTTAGTTTAACAAAAGAAACAGGCGGAGGGATCCACTTAATGGAAGATCTGTCCAATTTATTAACCAAAATGAAGCAATATGAATTAGGCAAAATTAAAAATTTCTAGCTCTTTAGCATAAAATCATCCCAAGAAGTAAAAACTAGGCAACCTAACTTTCTGAAGTGAAGAGAGGCTAAGACTAGCTCCAAAATCAACTTCTCAAGTTTTACAATAATTACATCAAAAGGATTATGAATGTTTCTAAAAATTCTACTATTTCTTTCAAGCCACAAAATCCAAATAACAATACTTGGAGATACCACCCACAAATCAAAGAAGGTGGAATTTGAGAACAAGATAGGCCCGCTTTGAAATACTTGAAGGAGAGAGGAAGGAAGGGGGCGCTACCAACACAACTTCGAGAATAACCAATACCAAACTTTTGAAGACAATTGATAATTTAGCAGCAGATGATCCACAGTTTCCTCCACTTCAGAGCAAAAAGGACAAAAGAAGGAATTAGAAATCCCAAGCCTGACTAACCTATCACTAGTAAGGATTCTATAATTCAAGGCTAACCAAGAAAAAGCCCCTGCTTTAGGCAGGCAAGGACCACTCCAACACAGTTTATAAGACCAATCAATTGGAGAAATAGAATCCTTACTAATGATACTTAGATAACCTTGCTTGACTGAATATCGACCAAACTTTGAAGGTACCCAAATGAGTTTATCTCTATCTCCTGATAAAAAATTCTTCTCCCCTTCAAGATATTCCTAAGCAAGGCCTTCTACTCTAAAGGAATTGGAAAATCATCAAAAAAATTCCACTTAACTTGACTAGTTACCATATCAGAATCTACTTCAAAGTAATCTTTAACTTTAGTTCCCCAAACTTGACATAAAAACACCTTAATTTCCTGAAGACCTTCTATATTTTTCAGCGGCTGAAAAATGTTCCAAGAATCATCCCAAAAAATAGCTAAGTTTACATCCTGAATAACCCAAGAAAGAAAAGGAGAGATCACCTCTCTACATTTTAAAAGAAAATTCTAGATCTGAGAGCCCATCTTTGGATTTAGAATAGTAAAAATTCTTTCAGGCGAAGATGAATCTAGATGTTTACCTTGCATTATTTTTCCTCATTTAGAGTTTGATTTTTCATATAAATTCCAAACCAACTTGGCACCAAGAGCCTTGTTATGAGCTTCAATGTCATGAATCTCAGTTCCTCCTTGCTACTTTGGAGAACAAATTTTATCCCAAGAAATTAAAGGGATCTTTTTTCCATTTAGGTTGGATCCATTCCACAAGAATTTCCTCAAGATATTAACAAGGCAGGAAAGAATGGCCTTGGGCATCATATGCACTGGAAGCATATACATAGGCACTGTCGACAAGACTGATTTTATCATTAGGATTTTACCTGCCAAATTTAACCATTTACCTTTCCAAGAAGAAATTTTAGACTTAATACTTTGAATAAGCTTTTCCCAAAACATGTTTTTAACTGATCTCGAGAAGAGAGGGATCCCCAAATATCTTGAAGGAAGGACATCCACTTTAAAACCCAAATATTTGGCAATTCTTTCTTGAACAAAAGAGGAAGTAAAAAAGAAAAAAATAAATAGATTTCTCCTGATTAACTTTCTGACCTGATACTAAACAATACTTTGAAATTACTTCCTTAATACATTTAGCTTCTGATATCACAGGGTGGCCAAACAACAAAGTATCATCTGCAAATAAAGCATGAGTGATGGAAAAGGGACTCGAGGAATTTTAATCCCTTTCCAATTCCCGAATGAATTTTGCCACAAAATCAATCTACTCAAACCTTCAACCATTATGATAAAAAGAAAAGGGGACAAGGGATCACCTTGTCTTATCCCTTGTGAGGATTTGAAAAATTTAGACTGGGAGCCATTAATCAATACTAAAAAACTTGAACTAGAAATGCAAGAAGATTCCACTTACACCATTTTAGAGAGAAACCAAACTTAAGGAGAACTTGAAACAAAAATTCCCAAGACACTCTATCGTAAGCTTTTAACATATCCAGTTTAATCAGCATAGTAGAAAGTTTATGATCATAAATTGAATGTAGAACTTCATGAGCCACCAGTGCACCTTCAACTGTTTCCTTACCTGGAACAAAACCACCTTGTTCCTCTGAAACAATTTTTGGGATAAGAGTAGCAAGTCTTAAGGTAATAGCTTTTGAAATGATTTTATATAGAGTATTACAAAGGGAAGTGGGTCTAAAATCAGCAAAGGATGAAGGAGTTGCAATTTTAGGAATCAAAGCAATGAAGGTAGAATTAATTTCCTTCAAAACAATACAATTTCTACGAGCTTCTTCTATTACCAACCATATATATTTACCTATAAAATCCCAGCATTTTTGGAAGAAAAGTGGAGTAAAACCGTCTGGCTCGAGAGATTTGTTTGGTTCTAGTGAAAAAAATACTGCCTTAATTTCTTCTAAAGAAAACTGCTTCATCAGTTCTAAATTATCTTCTTGTGAAATCAGAGGAGGAATGTGATCTATAACTTCAAGCACAATCGAGTGAGAATCATTAATACTTTCCTTTGAAAGAAGCTTCTGAAAAAAATTAACTCCTTCATTCTGAATAAGAATATCATCTGGCAAAATATTCCCCATAGAATCTTTTATTGCATGAATAGAATTCTTATGTCTTCTTACCAAAGCCGAAACGTGAAAATTTTTTGTATTTCGGTCTTCTTCTCTAAGCCAAATCTCCCTCGATTTTTGTCTCCAAAAAATCTCTTCTCGAGCTAGAACTTCCTCCAATTGAAATTGAAGTGATTTTACACATTCAAAAGAAGTAGAGTCCATGCCATTTTCAATAATGACTTCATTTATCTATTCTAATTGGGATTGTAAAACAACTTTTTGAGAAAAGATATTACCAAAAGAAAGTTTGTTCCACTCCTTGATTTTATTCCTTATAAATTTCAACTTCTCATTAAGCCAAAACATGCGAGAACCTTTCACAAAAGGGGCATTCTTCCACCAAGACTCCAATAGAGGTAAAAAATTACAATCTCTAAACCACATAGCTTGAAACTTGAAAGAAGACCTATATTTCTTTTTAGTCATGTTCAAATCCAAGTGAGTAGAAATAGGAAAGTGGTCTGAAGCTGTAAAGGGAAGAACAGAAGTATCAGATATTTTAGAGTCAAGACACCAGGCAGAAGAGAACAAAAATCTATCCAATCTTTTTGCTATATTTAAGAAATCCTTTCTCTGATTTGACCAGGTGAGATTCCCATTTAATAAAGGGCTATCTAGCAAAGCATTTTCTAAAATAAAATCATTAAAATCCTCAATTACCCTCTGGGGAGGACAGATACCTCCCAATTTTTCAGACAAACAAGTAATAGCATTAAAATCTCCTCCTAGAATAACTTTTTCTCCAGATAAATTTTCCAAAAGTGCAGACAAAATATCCCAACACCTCTTTTTATCATTAGTCAAAGTTGGACCATAGACATTGAATAACCAAAAATTGAAAGTTGGGGAATTAATTTTACCTAATAAAAAATTTGGGGTAGAACAAATCAATTCTGCATCACAAGTTTTATTATCCCAAAGAATAACCAAACCCCCTAACGCCCCCTGGGCTGGAGAATGAAGAAACTTCCATTTAAACCAATTTGAAAAAATATTATCAGCTTGAGTTTGAGACAGTTTAGACTCCTGTAATAGAATAATATCCATACCTGCTGAATCAATCTAACGCTTTACCAAGCGTCTTTTATTAGGGGCATTAATGCCCCTAACATTCCAAGATAGGATCTTCATTGTTCCTGGGGAGAGTTTCTCACTCTCCCTGATCTCAAACAGGTTTCAAGGGCAGCCTGCAACCCAGCCTTAATTTCTTCCTGAGTTTTAAAAGACATTGGTTTTCGACCTCTCTTGGAAGGGGAAATAGACCTAGAATTTGGTGGAGAATCTTGACTGGAAGTTTGAGTGATGGATAATTTTGTCGCAAAATCAAAAACCTCAGTAGTATTAGAAGGAATCAGACACTCTAATTGAGGAAATGAAAATTTTTGAACTAGATTTAAAATCTCATTACCAATTCCATCTCCCACCATATCCTTCCAGTTCTTATTTTCTGCGTCTAACTGGTCATTTCTTACCAAATTTGATACAGAAGTGTTATTAATAGGAGAAATATTCTCACCTGTAGCTTCATGTGAATCTTCTTCAATTACCTCTTCCGCAATTTGATCAATAAGAGCAAAAGCAACTTTATTTATAGTCTTATCAACATAGGTTTTCACTTCCTCCTCAGACAAAGAAAAGTTAACTAAGTTGGAGAAATCATGTTGACCATCATTTGAAATGTAAAACTCTTCTTCTTTGTCAAAAGATGGAAATAAATTCTTTTTTACTTGTTCTTTATGAGAAAAAATAGGAGTATCTGACTCTTCCCCCTTCCCAACATTAAAATCAAAAGAAAAATCCTCCATTGGTTTATTAACAAAATCTTGCCCCTCACTCCTACCAGAAGAATTAGTCAAATGATTTAAAGAGGCTTCCCCAAGATTTACAGAATCAAGATCTTCCCGTGAAATGTTATCTTTTTCCGAATCCTCACAAGCCCAAATAGATTCATGAATTTCTAGCTTTTCCATAGACATAGGGTTTTCAAAAACAACAGCTTGTTTCCAAGACCCAAATTTAGAATTGAATTCCATAAATTTAGGAAATGGAAATGAGGTGTTTAAAATTATAGAAAACCTTACCGGCAAATCAAGTTTCTGAAAGTTAGACATATCATGCTTGACAAAGAAACCCATTTTCTTAGCATAGAATTCAATAAAATTAAGATCTCTATATTCAAGAGGTAGATTTGGCAATGAAATCCAAAACGGAACAAAATTCATATTCACTTTCATGGGATCAAAATTTGGTTCCCATTTCTGAATGCAGATCCCTTTACCTTGGTAAAACCATAATTTTTGTTTTAGGGTTTCCTCACATAAGATGCCATTCTCAAAAATAATTGTAAAAACACAAAGCTCCTTATGAAGAAAGAAAACATCAGAAACCCCTTTCCAGGAAACCCTAACCCAATTAAGAAAGATTTCAGAATTAAGTTTCAAATTCCAAATCTTACCAATAAGTGCCCTTGTTGTTAAATCTTGAATATAGGGACTCACCAAATCTCCAGGGATTTGAACATTAACAGTTTCTGATGAAACCCTAACATCAGAATCTGAGGTATCTTCTTGAGGAGATGCTTTTGAAGAAACTACTTTTACCCTCCAAACCTGATGCTTTCCACTACCATTTTCTGCCCTTTCAGAAACCCCAGCTCGAGTATTTGGAAAAGAAGAATGTTGCACAAAAAACCTTCTGTTGTTCCGAAAATTAAAAGAACCACCATTGCCATATCGAGGCGGCGCAGAATAGTGACCTGCATTTTGATAAAATCTATGAAAACCTAATCCCAACGACTCCTGAAAGGAGAAGCACCTTCCACCCCTAATAGCTTCAACAAATATACTTCGTTGTGAATGCAAAGGTCTTCTTTCAAAGACCTTTCCATTTTGTCGCATTTTGAAAATTAACTACTTCAACCTTAATCCAACTACATATTATATTATTATTATGTATATAATATATATTATATTATTTTTTTTGATACGTAATGTTGCGATCAAGGGGACCGCTCTCTCTAAACTATAAAGAAACAAAATAACAAAGAAAAGCATGCCCTCTATCAGGGGTGCCGACAGAGATTACATAAATGTTATCTCCTCATTTCTCCTAAGAATGGGATTGATATGCCTTAAGGCGCTCACAAATATCTAATAAAGCTGCCAAATCCTTCTTCTTTATCTTTTGAACCACTATCCCTTTTCCATCCTTGAGTCCGTCCCCTGAGGACTCACCAGAATCCTCTGACTGTGAATGTTGAGAGTAAATATTGTCCTCAAAGGAGGCCAAAGAACCCCTAAGAGGCCTCCTATGGGGAGGGGAGTTCTTCCTCCTCTTGACCTATGTCCAACCTTGATCATGGGATCCATTATTCTCTTTTGAAATTTTTTCACCGATCAGACCCTTTGAGGGAATGGGAGGCTCTTTTGGCTTCTGATTCCATGCAGCCAAGGTGAGAGAGCTTGTGGAATGGATAGGAGAAGGAGAGCCAGAAACCACGGGTTTCAAAAAGCTTTTTGCCTCTTTCTTGAAGCTTGGACCACTTGCTTGTGAAAACTTTTTGGCTAACTTTGACATAGAAGAACTTCCCACCACCGCTTCTGCAAATTGCTTCTTGACATCTGATTTTGCTATAGTAAGACTCTCTTTGGGAGAGTTCAGGGCAAAATAATGCTTGGGGGAAGAATCCTTCCACCAAGAAGCCCCTCGATTTGCCTGCATTTTGGTAGTTGGGCACTCAACAGCAATGTGAGCCGTTTGACAGCATCTTCTGCATCTGAAGATCAAACCTTTGTAATCCAATGGCTGAATCCAGCAATGTCCGTTGGCCCTCAGGGTAATTTCAGCAGAGGACTCTTTGAAATATCCAGTTCCACCAAGATCCTCACATAAGTTGTGTGGATAAAATTCTTTGAATTTGCATTTGTAAACACAAATTTGCCCAAGGAGTTCCCAATTGCCGCAAAGCATGATTCAAACAAATAGTGTAGGGTAAGATTTGGGAGCCACACCCAGATCGGCACAACTGAAAATGATTCCTTGGACGACTCAAAGTCAGGGTGCCATGATTTTACCTGTAGCAGATTGGCTTCCCACTGCCAAACATGATTCAGAATGGTGCTTTTGTCTTTCTTGCCTTTGAAAACTGCAATAAAAAAACCCTTCGTGCTAGGGTAAATCTCTACTCCATCTAGAAGGGGAAGCCATGAATTTGTTATCCAATCATGCAGATCCACTAATCTGGGCCAAAAGCGATTGAATCTTCCAATTAAGCCGTTATCTGAGAATTTTTTTTTGTTTTCTTGCATCTCCTTTAACAGCAAATCATCAAAGTCCAGAGACAAGGGTTTTGCGGAGCACTCTACTATTCTCCTATTGTCTGTGCATGTGTCCTACCCTAAAAAAGGATTCTCCAAGTTCTCCCTGCCACCAGGAGAAGCTTCAGGTGGCGATGTTGAAACCATTGCCGGAGTACCCACCAAACCTTGTGGACACGGACTTCCTCAATATCCCATGTCAGAGGCAGTCTTCACGGTGGATTTCCTGTCCATAGTAGTGCAAGCGGGAGCGATTCCATTCGTGGCAACAACAGATGGAAGAAACAAAACCCTAGGATCACCAATATTCACCAATTTTGACAATTTTGACATTTTCCCCTTTGGAATAAAAAATTTAGACCAGGGATGAACCCCTTGGGCGACGTGCAAATGCCCCACTCCACATGTCGCGGGTAATTCAGGATACAAGATCTTGGGGGCCTCAGGAAATTTTTACACCGGTTCGAGCTAGTGGAGGGCATCTCATAGAGGACATGGGGGTGGGCTTGGTTCCTTAATATGGTTACACTCGACCTTACCTCAAGGTGCCCCCATGGCGAAACATGGGGGTGGGCATTGGTCCATGCATTGCCATAAGTGCGACCCCTACCTCCAGGAATCCCCATGGCCACTACAAGGGAGCCTCCGCCCGGTGGGATTTGAACTTGGGTCTATGGTGTGAAACTCCTCGCTCCCCACCACTAGACCCAAACCCGTTGGGCTATAATATATATTATATTATATTTATATAATATAATATAATATTTATATTATATAATATTATATTTATATTATATTATTAATATTATAATATGGGTGCCAAAATTGTACATGGGCTACCATATACATGTATTTCATTTAAATTTCACTTTTGGCGTTGGTGCCCACCTCCATTTCACTTTTGGCACCTGTTGCTTCAAGTTGAAACCCTAAAGGTAAACCCTAACTCAGAAAAGCTTAAAACCCTTACTTATTTTGTTTCATTTGAGCAAACCCGGGCACGTTGAGAACCATGGTGAGGGCCATGGCCCTCACCTTCATTGTTCCGGCAGAGCTATTCCCCGCACGGTTGCGGTCGACGTGTCACGGGATATCAGCGGCAACCGGTAAGGCAGGGGCAATCATTAGAGCATTTGGGTTTCTGTATGCTATGCAGAGTCCACATGAAAAGGAGACAGATGCAGGGTACCCTAGATGAATTGGTATTAAGGCTTCCTTAATACAAATAAAATAAAGACAAAATTATTAATTATAAAACTTTTAAAAATACTATAATATTGATAAATTATTTAATTTTGCAAGTCCAGTATGCACAAGTATAATTTAGGTTAAATTAATTTAAATTATATAATTTAATAACTTAAGTTGTATAATTTATAACATTATATAACAAAGTAATTATATAATTTAAGTTAAATATAATTTAATAATATTTCATATTATTTAAATATTATAATAATGAATAATTATATTATAATATATTTTCATAATTTTATAATTAAAATTATAATATAAGTTTTTGCCTTGTCATGCATGAGTTTAGTTCACTTTAGTTCTAGGGTTTAGGGTTTTGAGTTAGGGTTTAGGGTTTAGGGTTTAGGGTATAATGTTTAGGGTTTAGGGTTAAGAGTTTAGGGTTTTGAGTTAGGGTTTAGGGTTTAGTGTTTAGGGTTATGGGTTTAGGGTTTCAGGTTTAGGGTTTAGGGTTTAGTGTTTCAGGTTTTGGGTTTAGGGTTTTAGGTTTAGGGTTTAGGGTTTAGTGTTGAGGGTTTAGACAATATGAGTGGGTTGTTTTATAATATAATATAATATAATATATTATATTACAATACAATATAATTTAATATATTATAATATGATATTATATAATATAATATATAATTTATATATTATATAATTTTTTTTTTATCTGTAATCATTGGAGGTCACAAGGGGGACCTCCTCCCCATCAACATATCCACTTAATCCAACTTAGTCAACTTAGAAGCCACATAGAAACCACATGTTACTTGGGGGATTTGAACTTGGATCTCCATCGTGAGAACCATTTGGCCTATGCCATTCAACCACAACCCTATTCACTATATAATATTATATTATTATTATATAATATTATATAATAATATAATATAATATTTATATTATATAATATTATATTATATAATAATATAATATAATATAATATAATATTTATAATATAATATATTATAATATTATAATATAATATATTATAATATTATAATATAATATTATAATATAATATATTATAATATTATAATATAATATTATAATATTATATTATATTATAATATATTTAATAATATAATATTATAATATATTTAATTAAACGGGTGCCAAATTTAATTTTCACTCTATCATATGGGCGCCAAAATTTATAGTTGTACAACTATCTGGCGTCATTGATTTTTCTTTTGAAAATATCCTTTGTGCCAATGCACCAGACTTTCGGTCTCCTTTGTTGTTGCCGCTCAATAAAGGTTAGTGAAAATGGCTCCTCCTGCTCCCAACTGAAGCTCCCACTGATAAAATGGAGTTGGGTATATGGTTATGTTATTGATTTGGTTTGTTCTTGCTCAAGGAAAGAATGTCTCTGCGTTGATATTGGAGGAACCCCAATATGCAGTGGTGCATCAAGAATCTGATTTTGACGTGAGATTATATAGAGCAATGACTTGGATGTTCATGTCTCCTATTTAGTAAGTTTCTTTTGAGAAGGCCACACTCAAAGGCTTCCACAGGTACCCATCTTCTCTTGTTTATGTGCACTACGCAAAAAACCTGTAAAAGCTTAAATTAAGCACTTGGACGGTTTGTGCTCAAATGTGTTTTTTATCCCACAGGATGATTTTTTATTTTCTTTTTGATCTGGCCTCTGGCACTTTAAAATTGGATTTTGTTTGTTGGGTATTTAATTATTTTGATTTTGGTTAGTGAAAATGGCTCCTACTCCAGCCCACACCGGCAATGGCAATGTGGAAGCACCTCTTCCTCCATCCAAGGATGCTAAGAAAATCAAAGATGAGAAGAAGGAAGAAGACCTGGTATTTATTTGCCTAGTTTTTGTACTAATTAATCTACTCAGAGATAGGGTTAGGGTTTTGATTCATTTTCCTTTTATACTCTTTCTATGGAAATAGTCAGAGGAAAATTTAGCTTTGAAACATCAATTAGAAGTATATATCAAAAGAGTTCAGGATTTGGATCTGGGACTGCAAAAGACCGCTCTCGAGAGCATGAGGTACGGTACTCTATTGTTTTGCCATTTTTATTTTTTTGACCATTCTGGAAACTTAATCACATTTTCAGACTGTCAATTTTTTTCTTTTTCTTTCTTTTAGTATGGCAAAGGGTATGCTTCCCCTAGCAAAAATAAAAAAAGCATGGATGTGATATGTCTCCTACACAAAAAGCATGTACCATTTTATGCCCTTCAATCCAACTACATCTGGGGATTTTTTTAATTCCTCTATCTTTCATCAATCTCCTTACCTCACTACACCTGCCCACTTCTAGATAGATGTTTGAGAGAAGAACATAAGTTGTGCAACATTTTTAGGATCCAAATCAAAAACCCGTGTTGTTGTAAATACTCCTAATCCTATATTCATATGTGATCTACAGGCACCAAGAAAACACATCCATACAACCATCACAGATTTAACAGGTATCTCAATGATAAAGTTTAGGGTGTCTTCAAGATAGCCAACACGGGCAAGGAGGTCAACCATGCACACATAATGATCAACTGTAGGTGTAATGCAATAAGGGTTACAAATGTGATTGAAGTATGTACAACTCTCATCCACTAAACCTGCATGGTGGCATGCACCTACAATATAAGCAAAGCTTACAATCTTAGGATATGTTCCAGAGTGTTTAATTAATTCAACAATTTTGAGAGCGTCCTTGCAAAATCCATTTTGTGCATATCCTGCAATCATTGCATTCCATGAGATGACATCTCTTTGAGGAATTCTATCAAATAGTTCACATTTTTTGTCTATGATTCCATATTTTTCATACATGTCTATGAGAGCATTTCAAACTATAATATCTAACAAAAATCCCCCTACCATTATGCTTTGAAGGATGTCCATAACCTGTTCCAAAGCTCCCATTTGGGCACAGGCAGGGAGGATGCTGGCAAAGGTTGCAGAATTTGGATTTACAGCTGACAATTGCATTTGCTTGAAAATTTCAAAAGCCTGTTCAACAAATCCATTTTGTGCAATCCTTAAATCATTGCATTCCATGAGATGACATCTCTTTGAGGCATTCTGTCAAATAGTTTGTGTGCCTTGTCTATGCTTCCACATTTTTCATATATGTCTATCAGAGCATTTTTAACTATAATATCTAAAAAAAATATGCCTTCTATTATGCCTTGATGGATGTCCATACCATGTTCCAAAGCTTACATTTTTATACAGGCAGAGAAGATACTGGCAAAGGTTGTGGAATCTGGCTTTACACCTGCCAATTTCATTTGCATGAAAGTTTCTAAAGCCTTTCTCAATTCACACAGTCCAAAATTAAGGTAACATGCTAACTGCTAATGGCAATTGAATTTGTTCGACCTTTAATGTCATTCATACATTGTAGAAGGGCAAATACCACTTCTAAAAATTCAATGGCTCACTCTTCTATGTTTTTCTTAGTTCTTAGCTCTTTGGGTTCAATTTCATAGTGTTTGTAATTACATGTAATTATTTGCTTGAAAGTTTCTGAAGCCTTTTCAACAAATCCACTTTGTGCATATCCAACAATCATCGCATTCCATGAGATGAAATCTCTTTGAAGCATTGCATTAAATAGTTCATATGCCTTGTCTAGGCTTCCACATTTTGCATACATGTCTACCAGTGCAGTTGCAACTACATCTAACAAGATTCCTCTGTGCATTACGATTTGATGGATGTCCATATCCTGTTTGAAAGCTGTATATTGGCACAAGGAGTGAGGATGTTGGAAAAGGTTGTGGAGATTGGCTTGCACCTGCCAATTGCATTTGCTTAAAAGTTTCTAAAGCCTTCTCAACAAGCCATTTGGTACAAATCCTGCAATCATTTTGCAGTCCATTGTTGTTGTGGTTACACAACACGCCCCATTTTGACTTGGCAAAACAGGGACCCAACTTTTCTTTTGGCTTGTGTTGTCTGCTTTCTGGCGGTTTGGTAAAATCAGTCATGTTCATCATCATGTGGAGTCAAGATGAGGTAAGCCCCAATATGAGGTCAGTCTGTCAAAATTCATATTTCATATATATGACAACATATTCTGAAAGAGCATTAAAATTCATGCAGGTTTGCCTTTTACATCACCCTGATATTCATCAGGATGTGAGAGTTATGAATAATCAAAGTCTTGGTCAAACCTGATATTCGCAAGAAGGAGGGTAATATTTTATAAACTTAGTTTTGCTATTTGAAGAACATCATCATCATATTTGAAACGTCCCCCCCGATAATATCCTGCGGTTCAAATATCTGGACGTCAACTTTAAGTGATAGTAAGTCTTCCCCGTCGAACGGCCTTTTGTATCGCGAGCATCATATTTTGAAAGTAACCCGATATTCGTTAATATCATCCTGACGCGGAATATCACCCTTAGCAAACATCCTGATGACATCATCTGAATCCGATAAACAAAGAAACAAACATCCTGATGACATCATCATCATATTTACATTTCGACAGGATATTTTGTAAACATGATCATGTTCACCCAATATGACGATGACGTCATAAGACATTTCCCAATACAAAGAACAAATATCATGATGACGTCATCCTGATATTCCGAAAGGAGAATGAATGAGTTTGAAGGTCATCATCATATTTTGAAATATCACCCGATGGACCGAAATATCCTCCTGATGTGCTAAAATGAAAACAAAGGTGCGTTGTCACCCGAATTTTGTCGCGATAACAATTTCAAGACTAGGGAGGATGATATTGAAACTCAACCTGATATTTGTGAAATATCATCCTTCTCTCATGATATCATGTCATATGGATATCCCCCTGCTCCCTTTGCCGCCATTGCCATTAAATGCGCGCAGATATGGTAGGTGATTCCCGCCGACCCCGGAACCCAATGAAACGTTTGGCAAGATCCTGAGTTTTCGCACGAATGATCAAAGATTACGATCTAACTTGTTAGAGTTACCCTGAGTTTACCCTAACTGCGAGGTTAAAAGGTAATTCGACCGCCATTATTACATTCACCTGCGTTAAAATTGTTTTACAGAGCACTAGCCTCCATATCTGCATAACAGCTACCGTTGCGCGACTGGAGCTCATAAACTGAGGAAGGAAGGTGATCAGCAGCCGAATCAAGAGCGTCTCAACGATATACTGGTATAGAAAGAAATCAACATAACCAGGTAAGTGAACTGAAACCCTCATCAGGTTGTTTCTATATGATGTTGTAAGTTCTGGTTATGTATCCATGTAAGTAAGTAACGTAGAATTGGTACAATAAGCATGATATTTGCAATATATATGCATGCATATCCCGTTGTGAGAAGAAATGTTGTTAATTGCAGGTACCCATGGCTGAAAAAAGCTCAGTCAAGAATCAGGAAGAATTCAGCAGGCCTATGTTCTCTTCACAGAGAGGGGTCCTGTTCAAATTTGGGGCAATTACAGATACCCATCAGGGGAGTACCAACCTGGAAGCTTGGTCAGCCAAGCTAAATGATGGACAAGATAAGAGTCCAGTATTGGACGCCGTGTTTGTATCCGGCATGTGGAACGCTGCTGGCTTCCCCTACTCCATGGAGTCTCCGGAGCTGGTTATTGAGTGCGCCCGGAATTACAACCCTCAGACGAGGCAGGTGCTGAAGCATGGGAGAGTGTATGCAGACCTATCCATCAAAGGTCTATCCCAAACATTTGGACTGCCAATGGGCAGTAAGGTAAAGAGTGTAGACTTGAAGAAGTCTGAAAGAGAATATGAGGCCAACAAGAAGACGGCCAGAAAGAACATGTATGCTTGGCGGGCCGAGAACAGCACATATAATGCAGCGGCCAAGCTCCCTGTGCACATGTTCAAGTTTGATTTTAATGAGGAATATCAGTATGTGATTGCCCTACTGAACAGGGTGACTGGTCAGCCTGATACTAGAGAATTCAGAGACTAGATGTACGGCATAATAATGATGTGCCTATATGCAGACATCAAGCCACTGTGGGGCCAAATCATAAGTGATGCTCTGCATGAGCAGCTGCTGAACCTGGGAGGTTCAGATTGTGCCTTCTATATGACCTCTTACATTGTTTATTCCTGTGCATATAGAGGTACGTTTGATTCCTTAACCACAGATGGGAAGCTAACAGGCACAAATGCAGCCTATATCTGGGATCATCATCCCCAGCTGCAAAGAACTAATTACATCAAGGACTACAAATTGGTCAATGATGCATTTTCTATGCATCTGGTAAGGACCATGGAAGATGACAGGACAAAAAGACTGAGCATGGAAGCTCAGGAGGCAGTGTACAGGCATGGGGCATGGTACATCCAATTTGCCACCTTTTCCTACATCAGGATAGAAGGTTTTGAAGGGCATCCCCTGATGCTGCCAAGATATCCTACTGATGCAGTAGTTTTAATGGAATTTATCAGGCAGGGCTCCACCATAATACAGACGTATAAGGATGCCAAGAAGCTGCCACCAATTTTGTTCCCAGTCAGCATCGGCAACTATATGTGCCCTGACTTGGATAATATTAAGAAGGTGATGGTCACTCTGAACAAGATGAATCTCCTGCCCTTCCCAGTAACGAGACCATATGATCCTTACGGCCGAATGTAGAGGATCCTAGGAAAGCCTATTCACCAGAGGCACCTAGAAGATTTCTGGGCTGACTGCGAGGATGAGGCAGAGGCCAGGAGGAGGAGGTATCAGAGGTTGACTCTGAACCAGATCAGGACATTTGACTGCATACCCCTCCCTCAGCAGCTGAAGAGTGATGACGGCAGGATAATGGCAGATGAATACGAGCAGAAGAAGATATACAATGATACCATTTCTGCCCCTGACCTCACCATGCAGGAGGATATGTCCTTGGACCCATTCTTTGCCAGAACCATACACTTGACCCAAGCTTGGGTAGATGCACAGGTAGAGGCATTGAAGAAAAAAGGTGTTGCCATCACGGTGGACAACAAAAAGAAAGGGCAGGACATCCCTGCAGACGAATATGATGACTTCCTGCTGGAGAAGCGGAAGACCAAGGGAGAGAGGATTCCTCCACCACAGCAGCCAAGCAAGAGAGCCCCAAGGGGCAAGAAGGTGGAAAAGGGACCCAAAGGGGTCATAATTGAAAGGGCAGTATTCACGGCTGAGGAGGCAGCCAGAGCAGGATCAGAATCAGATTCTCCTCCCAAGCCCAAGAAAGCCAAGACAGCAGAGGCTGGAACCACAGAGACCCAAGAAGTGGGTCAATCATCCAGACAACCAGGCAAGGATATCCTCATGGAGGAAGAGCCTGAAGAAGAGGAGGAAGCTCCACTAGTAATTAGAAGAAAGAGGAGAGCTCCGCAGGTGTTGGTTCCTACCACACCTAAGAAAACAAGAACCTCCATGAGAGGTGAGATGAGTCAACCCCCAGTACAAGTACAAGGGGCAGGTAGTGAAGTGCAGAAGGAACTTCAGCACAATGTTCCACTTCCTACCATTGTCAAGTTCAAAACAGAACTTGCAGAAGAGCAACAAAAGGAAACATCTCAGGCACAAGCAGAAAAGCATGTTTCGCTAGACGAGACAATAAACTTGTCTGACGATGAGGTGGTGCAGGATGTAGCTGCACAAGAAATGGAAACACTTGCAGCTGCTGGCATAAGTGTGGCTCCTCACAAGCCTCCATCTGTCCAATCAACGCTTGAAGAGATGAAACAAGCAGAGGCGGAGCAAGAAAAGAGCCCAGAACCAGAGAAGAGCTCGGAGTAGGTAGCTCAGGACATAGGGCTGGACACACTGATCGCCGAGGTGACAGATCCTGCAGTGGTCGACTTGACGGAGAAAAGGGATGCAAGTCCTGAACAGCCAGCAGGATCACCTGATCAGGGCCACCTGACAAAGGAGATAGAGATGGCCGAAGCAGAAGGCCATGCTCTTGAATCAGGCCAATAGAGCCCACGAGATACATCAGCAGGACCTGCTATAGTAGAGGTCCGAGAAGAAAAGGCTGATGATGAGAAGAAAGAAGCGATAGAGGATCCTGCTGATAAGGCACAAGAGGTGGATGCTGCAGGTACAGAACAGATAGCTGCTGCGGAACAGATGCCATCACCTCAGGCAGATCCTACAATATCAAAGGTGGTTGACATACCACCAGAAATAGAAAAACAAAAGGAGGATGACCAACCTCCACAAGGGGAAGAACTGGGGACAGATGAAATAATGAAGGAAAAAGATCATGTTCATCATGATCTACCTACAGGTACACCGCCAGGTTCCCCACACAGAGAAGATGCTCCCCCGGAAAAAGAAGTTCCTCAACAGGAGGAGGCGCCTCAGGATCAACAGCAGCAAGGCGAGCATCAAGAGCCGGAAAAAGAAAAGTCACCATCTCCACAACACATATTGATAGAAACAGGAGATAGAGGTGAACAGCATCATGATGCTGAGAAGCATGATCAGGTGCCTCCATGGTTAGAAAAGGAAGTATATGTTGAGGAGGACCTGGAGATTCAGGAATTCGATGTCTCCACCCTGTTCGCCGCAGATATAATGAAACCCAGGAGGAAGGCCAGGATGACTTCGGCCATCAAAAGAGATCCGGCGACAGGGAGAAGGACCGCATAGATTGCTGTGCCTGCCATAGAGAAAGAGAAAGGCAAAATCACTGTGGATGAGTTCCAGATAAGCACAGTTGATTTGGGTTTTGCCAATGAAGAGCAGGAAGGTCAGGAGGGAAAATACATTATAGACTCTCTAATTCAGAAGGTGAAAAGAGAGAAGGAGAAGAACAAGCAACATAAAGAGCACATTGCTTAGTTGCATGCATACATTAAGGGTTTAACCAACCCTGAGGATACCACAGGTGAAGCTGCAGTCCCATTGACTGTCATTTCTCAGGAGGAGGTAAATAAACTGGACCTCATGAAACATGAGGTGTCCGTAATCAGAAAATGGGTGTCATCCACATTGGATGATGCCATTGAAATAATGAAAGGTTCTTTGAAGAGATGGAGCATATTAAGTGACTCCAAAACCAAGGTGGACAGGTTGCAGATGCAGACCGGAAAGAGGTCTTATAAACTGGAGAAAGTCCTCAGCCTGCTGGACGAAATAAGGAAGATAAATCCACAACTGCTTATCAGTAAGCAGGTGTTAAATAATAATACTGCATTATTAGTGGATATCTGGTATAAAGATGTACAGTTCGAATGCGGAGTCCTCAAGAGATGCAATAATAAGCTGAGGGAGATCAGCATGAGGCTACGCGATTTAATGGGCATTGAAGCAGACATGCTCGAAACATTAGAGGGCAAGGTGGAAGGGAAGATAGAGAATCAAGATGAAGATTCTGCCCTCAAGGCTCTGCGTAATAACTTCCAAGTGGAAGATGATGGTCCGCTAGTCCACTTGACAGAAGAGATAATAAATAAAATGATGAGGATCAAGGTCAAGATGGAGACCTATAATGAGACACTGCAGGACAGAAAGAATAAGCTGGATAACAGCAGAGATAGGTATGAAGCACACAAACACGCCATCATCAAGGCAAAGACTCAAGATGGCGGAGGAATAGACCAAGTTGTGCGGTCATACGAACAAATCCAGAGCAGCATGCAGCCCCATATGCAGCAACGTCATCATCCGGATAGCGAAAGTTCAGAGAGTGATGCACATGATGATGACCCGCATGCATCAGATGAAGAGCATGATGAAGATACATCATGAAGGGCGAATATCTTGCATATGCAGTATAGATAGTTGCCAGCTGGCAACTTGTGCCTTTTTGTAAAATTGACAAGTCATGAAGTGATGACCGTTGATTTGTATTGATAAATCAGATCCGTGGATCTTTTGTAACGGATTCCTCACCTTATTCTATAAAAGGTGGTGGAATGCCTTGTTATATTCATTCAAAACTTAATTGAAATTTGATTGCTGAAATATTCAGGACTTATTTCAAAGCTGCTGTATATGTACATGTCTTTTGCATACTTAATGAAAGGAAAGAGTATTTGGATTACAAATCTTAGTAAATCTTGAGTAATCTGTGTCTAAATTCTGGATATGTGCTTTGATTTGCTGCGTCCCTTGGAGTGCTCATCATGTTGCATGTATTGTTTTCATTCATTATCCTCTGAAGTTTGCATCAACTGTATCTAGCTGTGGAATGTCCTGGTGAACATATGGTTTGATTTCTTCTCCTCATGACAGTATCAAGCATGTATGTGGATCAAAAGCTAAAGGTTCAACTTAATTAGAAGTATTTCCTTTAATTTCTTTCAATTTCAGAGCATCTCACTATCACAATTGCAAATAAACTGATAATCTTAAGCAAACAACCCAAAATATGCAGACATCTCGTAGATAATCACAAATATTTAGCATATTTGAACATTAAGCATGCACAATTGAAAATATCATGCAAAGATCTAGGTATTTTACCTCTTTTCATCAAATAACCGTATAATTTGACTTCTCTGTAAAGAATTTCTGCAGGAACTTCATGATGATGGTGCATTTTCACGTAAGGCCCCAAAATGGAAACAGCAACTCACATTAACCACTGAGTAACGTCAGTCGATTAAGACCTAATCACCGGAGACTTGGGATCATGAATTCTTTGAATTCACTGTATCTTTCAAGATGAATAAAGGTTAATGTGTACTTTTATTCTATGTTTATTTGTGACTAACATCATAACCAACATAAATTGGCGCTAGAAGGAGGGCCTGAGCTGTTTCTCAGCAAATAAATTCTTTTCAGTTGAAGTGATATCCCCTGCCTTAGTATAGCCGCTTGCCCGCTTTAAATCCTGCTAACATATCTGCAGGCCCCTCGCTCCTAACGCAACACAAATTGGCCGAAGCAGAGGGCCAAGTCCCGAAGATCACGCTCATCATCAGTATTTTCAGGTTTGTTGACGTATAAGAGTAAGGTAACCTCAGATCGCCCATGAATTTTAGTAAACTACGTAAATATTTGTTGTGACAAGATTGTATATGCACATTCTATGTAAAGATTTCCAGATCTCACATAAATATTGCAAGCTTTACAGTAGATCTCTCTGAATTCACTAATATCGGCTAAGGATACGTAAATTTGTTCAAGCTTTGAGAATTTGAGCCTTAGGCGCTTGAGATCTTGTGCTACGGGTCAGGATATCCCAATATCCTGTCATATTTGCAGTGTCTTCGCAAATATTTTGTAAATATCCAGTCGGATTTGTAATTTAACCGCAAATATCACCTCATCCAGTGGAATCCAGCCAATATTTGCAAAGTTTTAGCCAATTTGACTCCAAATCGAGAAATCCTGGCTTACAGGATAAATACCAGGTCTAGACCTAGTGAAATTTTTGAAGAATTGCCTGTTAGAGGTTTCAGACCTAGGACTGTAGACATTCACCATACTCTAGGATCTAGTGCGTCTAGAGCTTCACCGGGACCTCCTCCTGTAACTCCTGTTGGTTTGCAAATACCTTCCGGTATATCCGTGACACCTCCTGTTCAAACCCAGGGTATACCTTTAGTTCAACCTCAGCCAACTGCACCACCAGTTCAGCCCCCTCAGGCTGCAATGTCTTTCTTTGCAGCAGAGTCACCCTTGACCTTTAATGCATATCATGAGTTACCAAAGAATCCGGACAAACTTTGCCCAAAATATCATCCTTATCAAGATGCTGATGATCATATCAGGACATTTAAAGAAGCTTGCTACAGAGCCAGAATAGAACATCAGGACGTGGTGTGCAGATTATTCCCTTTTTCCTTAGGGGAAGAGGCTTATAATTGGTTCATCAGTCTTGGTCAATCTTCTGTCGGTTCGTGGGCTGTCTTAGAGAAATCTTTTCTTGACAGGTTCAAGGTCCCTATTGATCCATCCATGAATTACCACATGTTTGCCACAATCAAAAGATTTGAGAATGAGCCTATTGCCAATTTCAATGCTAGGTTCCAGAAATTGTTGTCCAAGCTAGTTGCCCCATATGTGGTGGCTGATGCTGCTGCTAGGAGTATCTATTATTCAGCCCTGGATCCATTAACTTCCATGTTCATCAGGAGAACACATCCTGAGATCACTACATTGACAGGAGCTTTTCAAGAAGCTATCAAGGTAAATCAGCAGTTGATACCTGCTCCTACTCCAAATATAGTATTCCCTACTTTGCCTGGCATGCAAGCACAATATCCAGCATCATATCCTGCAGCTTATCCTTCACAATATCCTGCACAACATCTTAATGGATCAGTGATACCCCCAGTAGTCATGCCTGCACCTTTGCAAGTACCTCCATTGAGTATTATGCCTCCTCCTAATGGAAATGGCCAATTACCACAATATCCTGCACATGCTTAGACACCTCAGGGTACCGATCTATCCAACAATAACCATGGATCTTCCTTTTTCAAGCCTCAGACTGAAAATGTAGTGGCCAAAGCTCAAGAGGAGAAGGAGGAAATCAAGGAAATTTCTGCTCAACTCAGAAAACTCACCACAGAAGTAACACATTTGAGAAATCAAGGGTTTTATTCGCAGTCAGGTCAGAATAGGAGTTATTCCAATGACAGACCAAACTACCCTGACAGAGGATATAACAACAATAACTTCAACAATAATGGTGGAAACAACAATAATCCTCCTAGACAGCCCAGAGTATGGAACTCTAGGCCAAATAATGGCTCATTACCATCACCCCTAGACAATCAGCCTCCTGGTGAAGCCAAACAGACTACTAGAGTCAATCTTGCTGAAGCAGCCCTTACCAATTGGTGTAGGATTCACAATACAAATGCACATGCAGAATTAGATTGTCCACAATTTAGGATTGCTGCCAGCATCTTTCAGACTGAAGTGTCTAATACTTCTGGAAACCCACCTCAGGTAGAAGGAAATGAAATAGTTCCTTGTGGATATGACTCAGCTTTTGTGTTAGAAACGTACACAAATCAGCCTCATCAGGATTATAATCAGACCTGTGAAGAATCTGCCTTAACCTTTGAAACAAACTATGTCTTCCCCTTTGAGGATGAAAATGAACCTGCAAGAGAACATGAGCAAGTACATGCATACCAGCAGCAATACCCTGGTAAGCACAATTATAACCTGAGGAGCAATGCCAACAGACCTGCTGGTCCATTGACATCATCTCTACCTCCAAACAACTTCAACACACCTCCTGATCCTAAGGCTAGCAATAACCCTGGGTTCCCTAAGGTGAATGCTCAATACTTGTCTCCTCAAAACACAGTAACAAAAGTCGTAAATGCACCTCAGGAGTCTGACAAGTTAGTCAGCTATTTGGCTGATGAAATGAAGAAAATCAAGATCAGCCTGTCCCTATCGGAGTTACTGAAAACTCCTGCCATCAAAAGGGCATTCATGAAGTCACTAGATGATCCTGCTCCTAAAGAGGATAATCATCTTTCAAGTCAATCCAATGGCAAGGAGCATGCTGCTAAAGATAATACTATCAAGCCCAAAGTGTCAGCTACAGTCCAAGCCGCTGAAACCTCCCACATGACCTTGTATAGAGATAAAACTGAATCACCTCCGTTTCTCCTCACCATAAGAATGTTCAGCAAGAACTTGCACAACTGTTTAGTTGATTCAGGAGCCTCAACGAATGTTATGCCTTTGTCAATATGCAACGCTTTAGGAATGCATCCTGCTAAATCCTTAAAGAAGGTCACTCAACTGGACAAGACAGAAGTAAGTGTCGTAGGAGAACTGACTCACATTCACATGCAGCTAGCGTCTGATCCTAGGATACAGTATTACATTGACATTCAGGTAGTTGACATACCTGATACATATGGGATGTTGCTTAGCCGAGACTGGTCTAAAACGCTCAACGGATACATGTCCACAGATTTCAGTCACATGTGGTTGCCATGGAAAGGTATACCTAATCAGATCAGGATTGATGCTGAGCCTAGGATGAAACATATGATCACGGAATATAACAAAACAAATGAGATCATGTATGTAAACGTAGAACCTGGAGTTTATCACATCAGGCCGCGAACTGTTAAAATAGAGGAGATCTTGATGCTTGATGTTCATCATCATCATGAGAATGATTATCATGAGGACATGCCGAGTATGGAGTTTGGTAACAATCCAGATAATGAGAATGAAATAGATCGCTTCAGAGATTTTGAGATGCATTTATCTACTCAGGTAAAATGTTGCCGATTATTGAATATACCTGCTAATGATATTTTGATTGATGGATGGTGCAGATTACACGGCGAAGCACACTCAAAAAAGACTTGTGAACCATGCTTAGACATGATGATACTGGAGCAGACGTATAGTGAAGCATCATCATCATATTCTGAGGTGAGTGCTACATCTGATGATGATGATGATACTAATTCACATTTGTCTTCTGCAGGAATAGAAGAGTCGACAGATCATGATGAAGATCATATCCTAAAAACAGAAGAGGTCCTGGTGTCCGATCAGACAAATGATGCAAACAAAGAAAAGATCACTCCTGGTAGCGATTGCTTCATGGAACCAGATTATGAGTTGTCTGATGAAGACAAAGGTAGTGACCTGACGAAGTTCGAAGAATTTCTGGTAAAAGAAATAGAAAAGATGACACAACAGTGTAAATCTCCCCAGGAGGTTTTAATTACAGGTTGGTGTAGGCTGCATGAGGCGCCTCACTCAGTAACAACTTGCTCACTATGTTTACACATCTTGAAGAAGCATGCAGCTGTATGTGCTGAACATCATCCTCCTGCTGAGATGGAAGAGAAAACAGAAAAGCCATCAGGCTCACCAAATAAAAGAAAGAAGAAACTTGAGGATGACATCCCCAAGTTAAAGTGGATATCAGGCGGAGCAGCAGCCAGAGCTGCAAAGAAGAAAGAAAGTTCAAGTAAATATCCTGCTGAAGACAAATGTCCTGCTGAGGATAAGCCTTGGATCCTGAGGTTTGATGGATCCAAATCTAAGCAAGGTGCTGGGGTAGGAATTGACCTTATTGATCCATCAGGGAAGTCCTATTTAGCAGCTTACAGATTACAGTTCCCCTGCACCAATAATGTCGCAGAGTATGAAGCTCTGATTCATGGACTGTTGTTTGCTCATAAGAAGAAAGTGAAGATCTTGCATGTCTTTGGAGATTCAGAACTAGTTGTGAGACAAGTAAGAGGAATTTACTCCTGTAACTACAGAAAGTTATCAAATTACAGACATCGAGTGTGGGACCTGATTGAAGACTTTGATGCCTTTAATATCGTTCACGTACCAAGAGAACAGAACCAGAGGGCAGATGCACTTGCCCAGGCCGCCAGTACGTTGGAACCGCTGTCTATATCTGGTCTAAAGAGATTTTCAGTAGAATTGGTGTCAGTACCTTCAGTACCTGACAATGTGACTAATCTCTAGGTGTTTGATGATGATCAGCACATCCTGGACTTTATATCAAACAGAGACATATTTGAAGCTCAGATTATAGATGAGAATAGTATGGAAGATCATGTCTGGGAAGAAGATGAGATATTAGAGTTACCTAGCAACAGAATTCCCAAAGGTATGATTGAATTAGAAAGAGCCTTTGATCTAGATAATATGCTTAAACATAAAGATCTGCCTAAGGCAGATGGAGGTCAATATTCACAGGTGAATATTGGACAAGCTGATGACAAGAGAAACGTCTTATTGGGTAAGGTTTGTACACCTGAAGAGTTAGAAGGAATAACTCAAGCCCTTAAAGATTACATACATGTAATTGCATGGACTTATGACGAGCTAAAGACATATGACACTTCTGTCATAACTCATACTATACCTCTCAAGCCAAATGCAAAACCTTTCAGACAGAAGCAGAGGCCAGTCAATGCTCTGCTTGAACCAATCATCCTTGAAGAAGTCAAGAAATTGTTAAATGCCCGGATAATATTTCCTGTGAGGCACTCCACTTGGGTGGCAAATCTTGTGCCAGTCAGAAAGAAGAATGGAGACATCAGGTTATGTGTAGATTTCAGGAACTTGAACAGAGCATCAGAAAAGGATAATTATCCTTTGCCCTCTTTGGATGAAGTTCTATAGATTGTAAATGGAGCCAAAATGATGTCCTTCTTGGATGGTTTTTCAGGATACAACCAAGTAATGGTAGATAAAATTGACAGATTGAAAACTGCCTTCACCACAAAGTGGGGTATATTTGCATATAGACGTATGCCATTTGGACTTATAAATGCTGGAGCTACATTCCAGCGAGCAATGGACATAGCCTTCAGAGGCTTAATAGGAAAGTGTATAGTCATCTACATGGATGACCTGACAGTATTCTCCAAGGAAAGAGGAAATCATGTTGCTGATCTCAGAAGTGTACTGAAGAAATGTGAAGAATATGGAATATCTTTGAATCCTAAGAAGTGCATATTCGGGGTCACAACAGGAAAGTTACTAGGCCACCTGATCACAGAAGATGGAATTATCATTGATCCTGACAGGGTGGAGTCCATTATGAAGTTACAACTTCCAGGAAGCAAAAAGGAACTTAAATCTTATTTTGGTAAGATAAATTTTGTGAGGAAGTTCATCACCGGCTTTGTTGAGATTATCAGACCACTGAACGCCATGTTGAAAAAAGATGCACAAATTGAGTGGACACCAGAAGCCAAGGCTGCCTTTGAAGATATAAAGAAGGCCATTTCAGATGCTCCTGTCCTCATTAGTCCAGATTATACAAGAGATTTCTACATCTACTCATTTGCTTCAGAACATACTTCTGCAGCAGTGTTAACTCAAAGAAATGAAGAGAAAGAAGAGAAACCAATTGCTTTCATGAGCTGTCCTTTCAGGGATGCTGAGTTGAGATATGTAGATGTTGAAAGACAGGCACTTGCATTAGTCAGAGCAGTAAAGAAGTTTAGACATTATATACTGAGAAGCAAAGTGATTGCTGTGGTACCAGATGCAGCGGTGAAGATGCTGCTGATGCAGAGTGAACCTGGTGAAAAAAGAGCCAAATGGATTACTGTATTACAAGAATATGACATGGAGATCACACCCATGAAGCTAGTAAGAGGACAAGCTCTGAGCCAGATGATATCTGAAACTGATCCAAACATCATCAGTCAGCAGTATGTGATCAATGAGAAAGACAATAGAGAATGGTATTCAGACATCAAACACATCCTGATCACTGGAAGATGTCCTTCAAGAATGCAAGCCTCGCAGAGAAGAGCATTGAAGATAAGATCCCAGAAGTATATGATGAAGGGAGGAACCCTGTTTAAAAAGAATTATGAAGGAATATACCTAAGATGCTTAGAGAAACCGAAAGCAAATAAAGTTTTAACAGAGTTACATGACAAGTTTGGTACTGCACACGGATCAGCGTTGGCCACAACACATGCAATCCTCAGAGCAGGATATTACTGGCCTACAATTTTTAAAGACACAGCTGATCATGTTAAATGTTGTCATGTTTGCCAGGTTGCTGCCAACAGAGAAAAATATGCTGCACAACCGTTGCAGCCAGTGATGGAAGAGCGCCCATTTGCACAGTGGGGCATGGATTTCATAGGACCGATCAATCCTCCGTCTTCCTCAGGCCATAGGTATGTCCTAACAATTACTGATTATTGTACCAGATGGACTGAGGCTATCAGCAGCAAAACCTGCACTGCAGATGATGTCATCAAATTTCTGGAAAGCAACATTATCACCAGGTATGGAACTCCCTATGCATTGGTAAGTGATAATGGTTCCGCCTTTATTTCCACCAAATTGTCAAGTTGGGCTTTTGATCATGGGATCATACTTAAGTTTTCATCCAATTACTATCCCCAGGGAAATGGATTAGCAGAATCCACCAACAAGAATTTACTGAGTATAATAAGAAAAATGATAGAGAAAAATCCCAGGGAATGGAACTCATTTCTGAAATATGCCTTATGGGTAGACAGAACTAGAATGAAAATTGCATTAGGAAACTCACCCTTCCAATTAGTGTATGGGGTAGATCCTATCCTCCCTGTAAACTTGAAAATTCCTACTCTGCAGTTTGCCCAAGAGTATCTAGGCATAGATAATAAACAGGAAGTCAGGTTGCTGCAGTTGATGCACCTGGAAGAAAAACGAAGTCAAGCGATTGACCAATTTGCAAAATATCAGGCTGTTGTCAAACGCTGGTTTGACAAGAGAGCCAGAATTAAAGCTTTCAGGATATCCAATTTAGTCCTGATGTGGGATAAAGCCCATGAAAAGAAAGGCGACCATGGTAAGTTTGATAGATTATGGATAGGTCCCTTTCAGATTTCCAAAATTTTAGGAGACAACACTTATAGGCTTAAGAACCTGACAGGTGAGGATGTCCCGTTGCCAATCAATGGACAATTCCTCAAACATTATTTCCAGGCCTGAATGACTTCGTCACAGTCATATGTATCATAATGTATATTTGTATAGTTGTTTGTACAGTTCATTTGTTGTGTGTTGTTGTTTTGTTGGTTGGGACCTTGTTCTGGTAAGTCAGGATGATGCACTTCATCACCCTAAGAAAATAATTAAATTGTTGAGATTCAAATGATGAGATCACATTTAAATATAGGTTATGATTCGTTCTAGGAAGTATTCATGATCAGGTTTGTGATGTCTTTTCATCAGGGTGCTTTTTCTTGGTCAAAGTGAATCCATCACAATGAAACACCTAACAGCCTTGGGTTTGTTGAACACACTAGTATAGGTGTTAAGTGAAAAATCTAAAGGGACTCCCTTGCTACCAATACAATCTCCAACCTAAAGCTGCAAGTGACTATACCTTGTACAAATGAACTGACATGATGATATCAAATATAAATTTTTAAAGAAAAAATCAGAAAAGAAATAAAATTAGGCCATCTAAGTAACTCTACCGGGGCTATGGACGCCTGCTGGCAGTGGGGCTCTACTTAGGGAGATTGTATAGATAACCTTGCCGGGGCTATAGACGCTTGCTGGCAGCAAGGCTCTATCCAGGTTGGCTATGAGGGATGATCCCCAACTATGTAGTTTAACACCAGTTATTTATGTTTTTAACTTACTTTCAAGATGAGGATAATTAATCATATGCACACACCTGATCCTTTGTTAGCTTTATCACCATAATGAAATTTTATCATTCAGAGGATTATGATGCTTACACTTAGACAGAATTAGAACACTATAGATGAATGTGATCACATCACTTGAATCATTGGAATTTGTTTATTTTCTTTGGTGGCAAGTTGTTGTGGTTACACAACACGCCCCATTTTGACTTGGCAAAACAGGGACCCAACTTTTCTTTTGGCTTGTGTTGTCTGCTTTCTGGCGGTTTGGTAAAATCAGTCATGTTCATCATCATGTGGAGTCAAGATGAGGTAAGCCCCAATATGAGGTCAGTCTGTCAAAATTCGTATTTCATATATATGACAACATATTCTGAAAGAGCATTAAAATTCATGCAGGTTTGCCTTTTACATCACCCTGATATTCATCAGGATGTGAGAGTTATGAATAATCAAAGTCTTGGTCAAACCTGATATTCGCAAGAAGGAGGGTAATATTTTATAAACTCAGTTTTGCTGTTTGAAGAACATCATCATCATATTTGAAACGTCCCCCCCGATAATATCCTGCGGTTCAAATATCTGGACGTCAACTTTAAGTGATAGTAAGTCTTCCCCGTCGAACGGCCTTTTGTATCGCGAGCATCATATTTTGAAAGTAACCCGATATTCGTTAATATCATCCTGACGCGGAATATCACCCTTAGCAAACATCCTGATGACATCATCTGAATCCGATAAACAAAGAAACAAACATCCTGATGACATCATCATCATATTTACATTTCGACAGGATATTTTGTAAACATGATCATGTTCACCCAATATGACGATGACGTCATAAGACATTTCCCAATACAAAGAACAAATATCATGATGACGTCATCCTGATATTCCGAAAGGAGAATGAGTGAGTTTGAAGGTCATCATCATATTTTGAAATATCACCCGATGGACCGAAATATCCTCCTGATGTGCTAAAATGAAAACAAAGGTGCGTTGTCACCCGAATTTTGTCGCGATAACAATTTCAAGACTAGGGAGGATGATATTGAAACTCAACCTGATATTTGTGAAATATCATCCTGCTCTCATGATATCATGTCATATGGATATCCCCCTGCTCCCTTTGCCGCCATTGCCATTAAATACGCGCAGATATGGTAGGTGATTCCCGCCGACCCCGGAACCCAATGAAACGTCTGGCGAGATCCTGAGTTTTCGCACGAATGATCAAAGATTACGATCTAACTTGTCAGAGTTACCCTGAGTTTACCCTAACTGCGAGGTTAAAAGGTAATTCGACTGCCATTATTACATTCACCTGCGTTAAAATTGTTTTACAAAGCACTAGCCTCCATATCTGCATAACAGCTACCGTTGCGCGACTGGAGCTCATAAACTGAGGAAGGAAGGTGATCAGCAGCCGAATCAAGAGCGTCTCAACGATATACTGGTATAGAAAGAAATCGGCATAACCAGGTAAGTGAACTGAAACCCTCATCAGGTTGTTTCTATATGATGTTGTAAGTTCTGGTTATGTATCCATGTAAGTAAGTAACGTAGAATTGGTACAATAAGCATGATATTTGCAATATATATGCATGCATATCCCGTTGTGAGAAGAAATGTTGTTAATTGCAGGTACCCATGGCTGAAAAATGCTCAGTCAAGAATCAGGAAGAATTCAGCAGGCCTATGTTCTCTTCTCAGAGAGGGGTCCTGTTCAAATTTGGGGCAATTATAGATACCCATCAGGGGAGTACCAACCTGGAAGCTTGGTCAGCCAAGCTAAATGATGGACAAGATAAGAGTCCAGTATTGGACGCCGTGTTTGTATCCGGCATGTGGAACGCTGCTGGCTTCCCCTACTCCATGGAGTCTCCGGAGCTGGTTATTGAGTGCGCCCGGAATTACAACCCTCAGACGAGGCAGGTGCTGAAGCATGGGAGAGTGTATGCAGACCTATCCATCAAAGGTCTATCCCAAACATTTGGACTGCCAATGGGCAGTAAGGTAAAGAGTGTAGACTTGAAGAAGTCTGAAAGAGAATATGAGGCCAACAAGAAGATGGCCAGAAAGAACATGTATGCTTGGCGGGCCGAGAAAAGCACATATAATGCAACGGCCAAGCTCCCTCTGCACATGTTCAAGTTTGATTTTAATGAGGAATATCAGTATGTGATTGCCCTACTGAACAGGGTGACTGGTCAGCCTGATACTGGAGAATTCAGAGACTGGATGTACGGCATAATAATGATGTGCCTATATGCAGACATCAAGCCACTGTGGGGCCAAATCATAAGTGATGCTCTGCATGAGCAGCTGCTGAACCTGGGAGGTTCAGATTGTGCCTTCTATATGACCTCTTACATTGTTTATTCCTGTGCATATAGAGGTACGTTTGATGCCTTAACTACAGATGGGAAGCTAACAGGCACAAATGCAGCCTATATCTGGGATCATCATCCCCAGCTGCAAAGAACTAATTACATCAAGGACTACAAATTGGTCAATGATGCATTTTCTATGCATCTGGTAAGGACCATGGAAGATGACAGGACAAAAAGACTGAGCATGGAAGCTCAGGAGGCAGTGTACAGGCATGGGGCATGGTACATCCAATTTGCCACCTTTTCCTACATCAGGATAGAAGGTTTTGAAGGGCATCCCCTGATGTTGCCAAGATATCCTACTGATGCAGTAGTTTTAATGGAATTTATCAGGCAGGGCTCCACCATAATAGAGACGTATAAGGATGCCAAGAAGCTGCCACCAATTTTGTTCCCAGTCAGCATCGGCAACTATATGTGCCCTGACTCGGATAATATTAAGAAGGTGATGGTCACTCTGAACAAGATGAATCTCCTGCCCTTCCCAGTAACGAGACCATATGATCCTTACGGCCGAATGCAGAGGATCCTAGGAAAGCCTATTCACCAGAGGCACCTAGAAGATTTCTGGGCTGACTGCGAGGATGAGGCAGAGGCCAGGAGGAGGAGGTATCAGAGGTTGACTCTGAACCAGATCAGGACATTTGACTGCATACCCCTCCCTCAGCAGCTGAAGAGTGATGACGGCAGGATAATGGCAGATGAATACGAGCAGAAGAAGATATACAATGATACCATTTCTGCCCCTGACCTCACCATGCAGGAGGATATGTCCTTGGACCCATTCTTTGCCAGAACCATACACTTGACCCAAGCTTGGGTAGATGCACAGGTAGAGGCATTGAAGAAAAAAGGTGTTGCCATCACGGTGGACAACAAAAAGAAAGGGCAGGACATCCCTGCAGACGAATATGATGACTTCCTGCTGGAGAAGCGGAAGACCAAGGGAGAGAGGATTCCTCCACCACAGCAGCCAAGCAAGAGAGCCCCAAGGGGCAAGAAGGTGGAAAAGGGACCCAAAGGGGTCATAATTGAAAGGGCAGTATTCACGGCTGAGGAGGCAGCCAGAGCAGGATCAAAATCAGATTCTCCTCCCAAGCCCAAGAAAGCCAAGACAGCAGAGGCTGGAACCACAGAGACCCAAGAAGTGGGTCAATCATCCAGACAACCAGGCAAGGATATCCTCATGGAGGAAGAGCCTGAAGAAGAGGAGGAAGCTCCACTAGTAATTAGAAGAAAGAGGAGAGCTCCGCAGGTGTTGGTTCCTACCACACCTAAGAAAACAAGAACCTCCATGAGAGGTGAGATGAGTCAACCCCCAGTACAAGTACAAGGGGCAGGTAGTGAAGTGCAGAAGGAACTTCAGCACAATGTTCCACTTCCTACCATTGTCAAGTTCAAAACAGAACTTGCAGAAGAGCAACAAAAGGAAACATCTCAGGCACAAGCAGAAAAACATGTTTCGCTAGACGAGACAATAAACTTGTCTGACGATGAGGTGGTGTAGGATGTACCTGCACAAGAAATGGAAACACTTGCAGCTGCTGGCATCAGTGTGGCTCCTCACAAGCCTCCATCTGTCCAATCAACACTTGAAGAGATGAAACAAGCAGAGGCGGAGCAAGAAAAGAGCCCAAAACCAGAGAAGAGCTCGGAGCAGGTAGCTCAGGACATAGGGCTGGACACACTAATCGCCGAGGTGACAGATCCTGCAGTGGTCGACTTGACGGAGAAAAGGGATGCAAGTCCTGAACAGCCAGCAGGATCACCTGATCAGGGCCACCTGACAAAGGAGATAGAGATGGCCGAAGCAGAAGGCCATGCTCTTGAATCAGGCCAACAGAGCCCACGAGATACATCAGCAGGACCTGCTATAGTAGAGGTCCGAGAAGAAAAGGCTGATGATGAGAAGAAAGAAGCGATAGAGGATCCTGCTGATAAGGCACAAGAGGTGGATGCTGCAGGTACAGAACAGATAGCCGCTGCGGAACAGATGCCATCACCTCAGGCAGATCCTACAATATCAAAGGTGGTTGACATACCACCAGAAATAGAAAAACAAAAGGAGGATGACCAACCTCCACAAGGGGAAGAACTGGGGACAGATGAAATAATGAAGGAAAAAGATCATGATCATCATGATCTACCTACAGGTACACCGCCAGGTTCCCCACACAGAGAAGATGCTCCCCCGGAAAAAGAAGTTCCTCAACAGGAGGAGGCGCCTCAGGATCAACAGCAGCAAGGCGAGCATCAAGAGCCGGAAAAAGAAAAGTCACCATCTCCACAACACATATTGATAGAAACAGGAGATAGAGGTGAACAGCATCATGATGCTGAGAAGCATGATCAGGTGCCTCCATGGTTAGAAAAGGAAGTATATGTTGAGGAGGAACTGGAGATTCAGGAATTCGACGTCTCCACCCTGTTCGCCGCAGATATAATGAAACCCAGGAGGAAGGCCAGGATGACTTCGGCCATCAAAAGAGATCCGGCGACAGGGAGAAGGACCGCACAGATTGCTGTGCCTGCCGTAGAGAAAGAGAAAGGCAAAATCACTGTGGATGAGTTCCAGATAAGCACAGTTGATTTGGGTTTTGCCAATGAAGAGCAGGAAGGTCAGGAGGGAAAAGACATTATAGACTCTCTAATTCAGAAGGTGAAAAGAGAGAAGGAGAAGAACAAGCAACATAAAGAGCACATTGCTCAGTTGCATGCATACATTAAGGGTTTAACCAACCCTAAGGATACCACAGGTGAAGCTGCAGTCCCATTGACTGCCATTTCTCAGGAGGAGGTAAATAAACTGGACCTCATGAAACATGAGGTGTCCGTAATCAGAAAATGGGTGTCATCCACATTGGATGATGCCATTGAAATAATGAAAGGTTCTTTGAAGAGATGGAGCATATTAAGTGACTCCAAAACCAAGGTGGACAGGTTGCAGATGCAGACCGGAAAGAGGTCTTATAAACTGGAGAAAGTCCTCAGCCTGCTGGACGAAATAAGGAAGATAAATCCACAACTGCTTATCAGTAAGCAGGTGTTAAATAATAATACTGCATTATTAATGGATATCTGGTATAAAGATGTACAGTTCGAATGCGGAGTCCTCAAGAGATGCAATAATAAGCTGAGGGAGATCGGCATGAGGCTACGCGATTTAATGGGCATTGAAGCAGACATGCTCGAAACATTAGAGGGCAAGGTGGAAGGGAAGATAGAGAATCAAGATGAAGATTCTGCCCTCAAGGCTCTGCGTAATAACTTCCAAGTGGAAGATGATGGTCCGCTAGTCCACTTGACAGAAGAGATAATAAATAAAATGATGAGGATCAAGGTCAAGATGGAGACCTATAATGAGACACTGCAGGACAGAAAGAATAAGCTGGATAACAGCAGAGATAGGTATGAAGCGCACAAACACGCCATCATCAAGGCAAAGACTCAAGATGGCAGAGGAATAGACCAAGTTGTGCGGTCATACGAACAAATCCAGAGCAGCATGCAGCCCCATATGCAGCAGCGTCATCATCCGGATAGCGAAAGTTTAGAGAGTGATGCACATGATGATGACCCGCATGCATCAGATGAAGAGCATGATGAAGATACATCATGAAGGGCGAATATCTTGCATATGCAGTATAGATAGTTGCCAGCTGGCAACTTGTGCCTTTTTGTAAAATTGACAAGTCATGAAGTGATGACCGTTGATTTGTATTGATAAATCAGATCCGTGGATCTTTTGTAACGGATTCCTCACCTTATTCTATAAAAGGTGGTGGAATGCCTTGTTATATTCATTCGAAACTTAATTGAAATTTGATTGCTGAAATATTCAGGACTTATTTCAAAGCTGCTGTATATGTACATGTCTTTTGCATACTTAATGAAAGGAAAGAGTATTTGGATTACAAATCTTAGTAAATCTTGAGTAATCTGTGTCTGAATTCTGGATATGTGCTTTGATTTGCTGCGTCCCTTGGAGTGCTCATCATGTTGCATGTATTGTTTTCATTCATTATCCTCTGAAGTTTGCATCAACTGTATCTAGCTGTGGAATGACCTGGTGAACATATGGTTTGATTTCTTCTCCTCATGACAGTATCAAGCATGTATGTGGATCAAAAGCTAAAGGTTCAACTTAATTAGAAGTATTTCCTTTAATTTCTTTCAATTTCAGAGCATCTCACTATCACAATTGCAAATAAACTGATAATCTTAAGCAAACAACCCAAAATATGCAGACATCTCGTAGATAATCACAAATATTTAGCATATTTGAACATTAAGCATGCACAATTGAAAATATCATGCAAAGATCTAGGTATTTTACCTCTTTTCATCAAATAACCGTATAATTTGACTTCTCTGTAAAGAATTTCTGCAGGAACTTCATGATGATGGTGCATTTTCACGTAAGGCCCCAAAATGGAAACAGCAACTCACATTAACCACTGAGTAACGTCAGTCGATTAAGACCTAATCACCGGAGACTTGGGATCATGAATTCTTTGAATTCACTGTATCTTTCAAGATGAATAAAGGTTAATGTGTACTTTTATTCTATGTTTATTTGTGACTAACATCATAACCAACATCCATGAGGTCACTTTTATTTGAGGATTACAAGCCCATTTATTTTTGTGTACCCTTCATTAAGTAAATGTCTTGCATCTGGAAAATACCCTGTTGCCTTCATCTCCCAAGCCAATTGCTCCAACTTTGCATAGATATGCTGTGTCTATGGATGTGATCTGTCTCCTACAGAAAAAGCATGTACCATTTTATGGCCTTCAATCCAACTACATCCAGGGATCTTTTTAATTCTTCTATCTTTCATCAATCTCCTTACCATTTGAACCTCACCCTAACTGCCCACTTCTGCATATATGTTTGAGAGAAGATCATAAGTCACAGCATTTTTAGGATCCAAATCAAAAAGCAACATTGCTGTAAATACTCCTAAGCCTATATTCATATGTGATTTACAGGCACCAAGAAAACACATCCACACAACCAGCATAGGTTTAACTGGCATCTTAATGATAAAGTTTAGGTTGTCCTCAAGATAGCCAGCACGAGCAAGAAGATCAACCATGCACACATAATGATCGACTGTAGGAGTCATGCAATAAGGGTTACTCATGTGATTGAAGTATGTACAACCCTCATCCACTAAACTTGAATAGTTGCATGCACATAGAACACAAGCAAAGCTTACAATGTTAGGATATGTTCCAGAGTGCTTCATTAATTCAAAGATTTTGAGAGCATCCTTGTAAAATCCAATTTGTGCATATTCTACAATCATGGCATTCCATGAGACCACATTTTTTTTTAGGCATTTTGTTAAACAGATCATGTTTCTTGTCTACACTTCCACATTTTGCATACATGTCTACCAAAGAATTTCCAACGATAATTTCTGACAAAAATCCCCCTTCCATTATGCTTTGATGGATGTCCATACCCTGTTCCAAAGCTCCCATTTTGGCACAGGTAGGGAGGATGCTGGCAAAGGTTGTGGAATTTAGCTTTGGACCTGCCAATTACATTTACTTGAAAGTTTCTAAAGCCTTTTCAAAAATCCATTTTGTCCATATCTTGCAATCATGGCATTCCACAAGACGACATTTTTTTCAGGCATTTTTTCAAACAGTTCACGTGCCTTCTATGTGCTTCCACATTTTGCATACATGTCTACCAGGGCAATTGAAACTATAACAAATGACAAAATTCCTCTATCCTTCATGCTTTGATGGATGTCCATACCCTATTCCAAAGCTCCCATTTTGGCACAGGCACGGAGTATGCTGGCAAATGTTGTCAAATTTGGCTTTACACCTGCTAATTGCATTTGCTTGAAAATTTCTAAAGCCTTTTCAATAAATCCATTTTGTGCATATCCCGCAACCATTGCATTCCATGAGATGACATCTCTTTGAAGCATTCTGCCAAACAATTCACATGCCTTGTCAATGCTTCCATATTTTGCATACATGTCTACCGCAAGGTGGTTGTTGGGCCTTCGCGATGATGCGGGGAACTCCCCACATCACTGCGAAGGCCCAACAACCACCTTGCAACGTTGCGGTAACCACCTTGTAGCGTTGCGGTGACCCTAGCATCACTACTTTCATAGCAGCTTCTTTCAACCTTAATGCTTCCTTTATGCTTTGATGGATGTCCATACCCTATTCCAAAGCTCCCATTTTTGCACAGGCGGGGAGGATGCTGGCAAAGGTATTCTTCAATAGTAGGCTCTACCATGCCCTGCAGACAATGGTGTTAGAGAACTCTGAGACTAGGTGTACCAATAGCATCAATGGCAGATTCAGCTATGACTGTGATGGTCACTAGAGCCAGTGGTAGAATAGGTACTCTCAATGCTACTGTGATTTTTTACAAGTAGAATAAAATTTAGAAAGTATGAAAAGTTTAATTAAATCAACTGGGCCTGAGGGTTGCGGCAATGGGGATTGCAGACAAATAAAGTTTAGGACACGTCATGAATTTTATTAAATTAGTTGGATGTGAAGGTTGAGGCAATGGGAATTGCGAAAGAATAAAGTTTAGATAGTATCATAACTTTAATTAAATTTGTTGGGTCTAAGGTTTTGGCAATGGGGATGGATGAAGAATAAAGTCAAGACAATAGGATTAAGTTATGTCTATTGAATGTGGAGGATTCAGGAATTATGCAATTAATTGAGGAAATCATAATGGAATTTGAGACAATTGGAATTGGGAATTGTGTATGTGCATTGAGAGTATGTGAGATTAAGAAATTGGGTATTGCTGGGTGAGAGAACGAGTTGTTGAGACCTAGTTATGTGAGTTGTTCAGGATTGGGTACATTGGCTAAAGCTTTGGGAATTGAGGAATAAGACTAGACTCATCCTAGGGTGCGGTGGTATTGACAATGTGGCGTGTTACAATGTAAACTAAGCTATGTTTTTTAGGAATTGGTTTTGTGAGCTGAAGTATTAGAAATTAATTGGTTACTTTATAAAAAAAAATTGTGATGTTAGATAAATATTTTTGAATTTGTCAATTCTATATTTGATATTCTAGTTCACTTGTATCGTTGTGGAATTGATCTCCACAAGTGTAGATCTCAACCTTCACGTGGATTTGAATTTGTGTGAATGGATGTAATTTGCATTGATATGTTAATCAAAAAATTTCTCACGTCAGTGTCTTCAATATGCATCTAAAAGGGGCAGTGTCTATAAACACCATTGAGGAACTTACTAGGCTAGGTGATTCTCCCTCGATCAAACCTATATTACATGGTCAATGGTATGGAACAAAGATTGAAGACAACACACAAATATGCAATGTTGCCTAAATATTGATGCAAGTAAATAATGCAATGAAGATGTTTTATGAACGCTCTTTGAATGATAGTGCATAGTTAGAATTAGAGCTCTTGAAAATGAATTAGGTTTGTTCTCAAATACAACACCCTAGCATACAAGTTAACAAATTTTGCACTTTAGTCAGATTATAATGGTTAGTTGGATGGAGTTGCAAGGACCCAAATCTAAATTTGAATTTTGAAGGTTTAGGGATCATTTCCATACCTACTGAATTTAATTGGTTTAGTTTGGTAGCTACATGTCTAACCTGGGTGAAGGTATGGATTAACTAAAGGTTGAAATCAGGGCATGTGTGCAAACAAAGTTAGATAAGAATCATGTTATTTGCTAATTTCATGCTAGAATAGCCACTTGTACACTAGTCATTGCTCTATGGATAAAAATGCTAGAGTGAGTCCAAAATAAAGGAGAAAAGTGTAAGGTGCACATTTTTCTATTACATTTCCATACCTATTGACAATAAATAAGGAGTTCTTCTAAATGCCATTATTTTTATTGATGGTGATTTATTATTATAAAAGATGTGTTTACAAAATATAAATGAGGAGTTCATCTAAATGTTATCTTTCTTTTTTTTAATCGATGGTGATTATTTGTTATAAAAGATGTGTTTACAACAATATTTTAAATTGAACTTCTAACGTATAGTAATGGTTAAATAATGTCATTTCGTCCCCCGCCGATGTGATGACATTACCCCCAGCCCTTAAAGAGAACAATTTTTATCTATAAATGAATATATTACAGTAGTTAAGCTTTTGATATACTCTTAACCCTATGATATAGACAACTTTTGCATGACCTAAACCAACTAAAAGTTTTTCAATTCTCTTCAAAAAAAATTATGTCATTAAAATTTTGAGATTAGCTAATACTTTAATATGTATTTTTTTTGCAGTTTGAGGTTACACCGTTCTTGCTTGCCTCCATGATAAGTGATTCTTTTCTACAAACTTGTGAGACGAAAGACAATTGTATTTCATCTAAAACTGTTTGGGCTCTTCCGTAAGTTTTGTGAAAATCTTTCAACACTCAATAATATATTAAGAATTCATTTCTTGAATTTGAAATGTTAACATGATTTCATTTTAGATTTTGTTGTTTATATTTTTTTAATCTTGCTTGTCAAAAAACATGTTGCAACTTTGGTACTTGTTATTATTGTTAACTGCCTCGGCAAGTTATTCCTATTGCCATAATTTTAGTTTAGATTGTTAACACCTCAATGGATTGTGTGAAGGAGAATATGGAATGCACCAAGGTTGCAGTCAAAGCACCTGAACTGGTTAATAGAATGCCAAAAGAAATGATGTCTCATGGAATGCTTAGTGGCAACATCTCTTTTCTAAGTGTCAAAAGATGTGAAGGGCCTCATCGGTCTGACATACCTTTCCATTGTTTTGCTATTGTATCTAATGTGGCTGTTGAACTAATTTTTTCTTTAGCCAGTCCTTGTATTTCACTGTACATGACAGAGCTGAATTGGTTTTTTCTTATGGTAGCCTTGTGCTGCTTTTTTATTATTTGTAATTCTTTTCCTGCATTGTTCCAATACAAAAAAATATTTATTGCCACTTTGCTTTGTCTGGTTTCATTTTCTTATTGGCCAATTCTCAAATAGAAAGTGTTGGCTCAAATTTATCAATCCTTACTTGGCAGCATCATAAAATATATAGTTTTCCAAATTTATTTGCTTTTATGTTTTAATTCAAATTTAATAATATGTTTTTTCTACATTATAAAATTTATGGTATTTAATAAATTATTCATATCATGACTAAATTTACTACCAATTAATGGAAACCAATAAATAAAAATGACTACCATGACTAAATAAATGGCCAGTTAACAACAATCAATGACTAAATGATTATAATGACTAAATAAATGACTAAATATACTACCAAATTACCAAATATACTACCAAATTGTTGACTAAATATACTACCAAATTAATGACTAAAATTTGTTTAGTCATAAATTTGGTTGTGAGATAAATGACCGGCAATAAACTACCAATGGTCATGTGACTAAATATACTACCGAATTGATGACTAAATATACTACCAAATTACCAAATATACTACCAAATTGATGACTAAATATACTACCAAATTTATAACTAAATATACTACCAAATTAATGACTAAATATACTACCAAATTTATGACTAAATATACTACCAAATTAATGACTAAATATACTACCAAATTAATAACTAAAATTTGTTTGGTCATAAATTTGGTCACGAGATAAATGACCGGCAATAAACTACCAATGGTCATGTGACCAAACTACTGATCACATGACCAATTTTTGGTAGTTTTTTTAGTCATTTATTTTTGTTTTTCTACTAGTGTCTTTCTTTGTTATTCCCAATTTTTGGTCTGGTAGTGCTGGTAGACATGCTTGTAAACACTCAACCCTAAACCCTGGTCCCCAAGATTGAAAAAACTAAAGTTTCAAGGAGAATAGTAATAGCAATAGTAATAGGAATGAAGTATTTCTATATTTCACTTACCCAGAAAAGATGAATACAAAGACTGGCACTGAGTGACTCCATGGCATCACACATATTAAAATTTCTGGTGCACTGTAATCTCCTCGAGTCCTTGACTTCTCACTTCCAAATAGTATCAATTAAAATTGCTAAATGCTAACTCTAAGTGCCAACTGTGAAGTAAAGCGAGTGAAATGTGTTACATTCTTTTATTAAAGTTATAAATTTTATTTTATTCTTGAGGAAGTTAATTTTTTTAAGTTATTATATTCTATTCTATTCTTCACTTTCAGTACAAGTTTGTAGTTGTAGTTGTTCTACTCTTGAGTACTCCCACTTCAAACAAAATTTAAGGATGACATGCAAGTTTACATCCTGAATTAATAATTTAATACTTATACAGCACATACATCGAGCTGTGGAATTGAAAACTATCATATAATCTCAACCGTTGATCTTTGTAAATCTAATGACTCTTGATTGATTCCAGAGGTTTGAGTTCCCAAGTCTAGCGCTCTGGACTTTCGTTCCAGAATTTAACTACAGTCATCCATCTGGCATCGAAACATTCATCAAACGGTGATACATGGCGCTAAAGTCTGAATATAATATAGGTTAGATATATTATATAATAATTATTATTAATATTATAATATAGGTTTAAGGTTAGATATATTATTATAATATATTATATACTAATTAGAATTATATATTTTATTCTATAGTAATTATTCATCCATTGATCTTTGTAAATCTAATGGCTCTAGATTGATTCCAGAGGTATGAGTTCGCAAGTCTAGCGCTCTAGACATTTTGTTCGAAAATTTAACTACAACCATCCATCTGGCATTGAAACATTCATGCAAGTGTTTTACTTATTTTCCATAAAACCCTAAGTCTTATAGTCGAGAGTTTACTTTATGTTCTATTTTGATGTTGTTTGTCTAGCCTAGGTTCCTGGTTAGCTAAGTTATAACCTTATGTCTTTTATGTCATGAGTTAACTGACCCCCAGGCCTTGAGTTACTTGTTCTAGCTTGTCAAGTCATATATGCATTGCAAAGTCTTAGTCTTATATCCTTGTAAGGGTCTAAAAGTGCCACTTGAAAGGATATTGCAAGCCTGCACAATACTAAAGGTGACATCATGTTTGTATCGAGGGGCTGTGAGGTGAAGACAGGTGTGAAGGACATCATGGCTTATGGCCATAATATCGATGATTCAGTTGGATGAAGGATATGGTGTCGGGTGTTAAAGGATCGAGTGAAGTAGTGGGGCCACAAATATTGAAGAGCTAACAGTAGCGCATCCTCACAGGAGAATCTTGTCTGCGAGGAAGATTCTCTACGCTACTGCGAGATTTTGACACCTAGCTAACTCTTGGAAAGAAGAATTAAGGCTTGCATAATGGATGTCCATGTGGAAGCCTTAGCGTGCACCCGCAGAGCCAAAAGGAGGTGATCTATTTTCTATTGCACTGTTGTGAAATGATGCCACATGGCCATGTAGGATAAAAATTTTGAAAAGTTAGCAAGAGGGCGCATCTGATATGGAGTAATTTGATTGGGACCGACTACTTTTCATGTGTAAAGGCCTAGATTTCCAAATCTGGTGGTTGATTCACGACCGTCAATCTCACAATATGAATTATGCATCAATAGTTGGAATTTAAATTTTTTGTGTAGACGTATCACGAATTCATAGTGATGGCTAAAAAGACATGCATTTATGCACCGAGCCCTAATCTGTAAGCTTGATTAAAGTTGAAGGTAAGGGTTTTTCATAGCATTTTCATAAACATGAAGAGGATTTCTGCACAGCTAACAATTGGACGAGAAAATACAATGTGATTTCAAGATTCTGCAACTAAAACATGTAAGTTATTCTTGCCTGTTGTGTCTGTTTGAAAGTGAATTATTGCTTGGTAGAGGATATTTTGAGCATTCTTAGAAGAGAAAACCCTAGTCTGGTGAAGTGTTATTTCAAAAAATGAGTCAAACAAGCCAGCCTTCGACTTCTAAGAGGAGTATGGATGAGGATTTAATGAAATAGTTGCATGGGTCTTCAAGAAGGCTAGTCAATACATATGGTCCAGGTGGGCCTAATGATAGACTGTTAGATTTTTGTTCTGGGTGCTGGGATGCTAAATTGCTTGTGCATGGGTGGACTCTGTTTAAGCAATGGCATGATAGGAAGGAGTACAAAGCCCCTATTTGTAGTACCTAGAATTTGGATGTGGCAAAGTTGATGTACCCTAATGTATTTGCAAATCCTGACCTGGTAAGGGATGTTGCACAGAGATATGATCTTGCTTCTAGGACTATTAGGGTAGGGAATAATGAAGTCATGATTAGTACAACAAAGGCATTCGTCACAAAGGTATTTGGCAACCTTGCTTCAAACAAAAAGATTGATTTCAACATCCTAAAATATGAATACAAAAGAGCTTGGCATGCATACAGAGTATTCAAGTTGCCTAAGCACAGAGCAAGGGGAATTGATGGAAAGTTAATTAGAATATCAGATAGTGAAGAAGAACCTTTTGATGTTTCACAATTCATGCATTTCTTTGTAAAGACTTACCACACTCTATACCATGTACTGGGAAGAGATGCATTGGATAAGATCCCAGTTCCTATGATGATGTTAGATGCAAATGTATAAGATATTTCAACTACTAAAGCATTTGATTATGCAACATATATAGCAGACAAGATGCATGAGCAGTTATTGAAGATTAAAAACAATTTGTATGTTGTAGATGCAAAGGTGGAATTTAAATGGTATTCAATTATGTGCCATATGTTTTTATATGCTGGAACAGGGATGTGGCATCAGGCTTTGCATGTTAGAGAATTAGAATAGGATGGTACTCTTCTCCCTGTCCAATTATGGACTCATTTGTTAGATATGCACTGTGAAAGTTTAGACTATGTGATTTTTGAAGAATATTTTGTGAGAAGGCTACTAAAGTTTATAGAGATTGAAGGTGAAAGGGTTCCAAGGGATGTATTAGATTTTCTAAGACCGTTGGATAGAACCCCTGAACTAGGAATTCAACATAATTGGGGAGATTGGTTCTTGCACACCTGCACTACTTGCATTAGAGTTTATGGGAACAAGGTTGCCCCACATATACTACCAAAGTATGTGCCAAGGTAGATTACATATTTGGAAATTATCTGGCAATTGAATGAATCGGATAAAGAACACATGAGATTGCATAAGAAAGGGTCATTTTTCCCTACTGCCACCAAGTTTTGTGACTTCTGGCGTACAAATAAAGATGCTCTAGATCAAATTTATTCAATTTTGGAAGATTACAAGATGGGGTTCGAAGACCCAAGGGTATTTGATCCAGAAGGTTTCATTAACAGGATGAGACTTAATGTCAAAAGGCCACAATTCACCCATTAGGTCTTGTTTGATGAGGATGTAGTGAGAAAATGTGCTACCATGGAGGAAATTCATTTATTAAGGGAAAAGTGGAGAGTAGTGATGGAAGGGGAAAGAATGAGAACAAATTTGAATTCTACATATTCTAGGGCTTTGTAGAGGAAAATGATCTGATAATAAGGATTCAGAAAATTCTTGCTAATGCAGAGACTCTGATTGAAAGTGCCCTTGCAAGTGAAGAGAGACCTACATATGATCCAAGGAATATAGTCAAGCCATATAGCAGAAGAAATGAGTCTCCTGATTTACCTCCGGCCAAAAAATTGAAAATCATTGACTTGGAGCATGAAGAAGAAATAGAGTTTGTGGACTGGGAGGAGGAAATTAATGAACAAAAACAAGAAATTTCTCAACAGGTGAATTCACCTAAGAGAATAAGGCCTTATGCCTCTCCAGATAACAGGTTGGCAAGGTCACTTTCTAGTGACCAAGTAGATACAGAGGACATTAGAGTGCTCGCTTGTGCACAATTTTTAGAAGATGATGCCTTTGTCAATACCCCTGAATTTAAGGGGTATGTGTTGAAAGTGAGAAATGAAGAATTTCAGAAGAAAGTGGAAGAAGAAAAAAGAGGAGTTGATCCTAAGAAGTATGAAGAAATAACGCAGAGTGTGCTCAATGAATTGAGCAAGGATATCAGCAGGATGACCCCTGATGAAGGGAGAGCTTTGGTGGAAAAGAGTGGTCTATTGTTACTTCCTCATTGGACTTTAGCAGATGCAATTGCATTTCATACTATCACAAGGATGGGCATAGATATCTCTGATGATCAGGTAGATAAAGCACTCTCTGGTGCAAGGTTCAATCCCAAATTTGAGACCTTCACAATATGGGCATTGGCCTGAAACAATAAAAAGCCAAGGATGGGTTTAGGTCAATTAATAGGAGATGTGATAATAAAAAGAGTATCAGATACTCCAGCTCATCAAGCTGCAAGCTTGAGTGTTCACACAACTCAATTTGTTGAGGCTGTCACCAATAAACTACAGAAGGACTATGATGAGCTTTTATTGAAATATGGACAGGCAATGACAGAATTGAATAAGTACAAGGGGCAAATGTTGTTATCACCGGGTACTTCAATTTAGAATGTTTCAATCCCTATGGATGTTGCAGAAGCTTTCCCAATAGACAGAGAGACATTGCTCTCAGAGATTAAAGAGTTGAAGAAGAAGTAAAAATTTGAAAGATAAGAAGAAGAGCACTATCAAGGAAATGGTGACAAATTTGATTAACCATAGGCTATCCAAGATTACAACCAAAGTTGATGATACATGGAAATCTTATTCAGGTTTGAGGACAACCCAAGACAAACATGAGAAGGATAAGGAAATCTTGAAGGACATGATTAGGCTATGGCTACCTAGAATTGGAGAAATAAGGGAAATTCATAGATGTTCAAGGTTTGCCCCTGATGCTCCAATAGAAATAAAATTAACCCTTGACATGTTACTTTTGTTAGAAGAGGTAGTGGCTTTCCAGCGAAAATTGGATAAAGTTTTTAAGGAGAAAATACAATCAATTGAGAAGATAGATAAAAAGATTATTATAACATCACTTTCCATAAAGTCCAATATTTAACATAAACATTTATCATAATCAAGAGATTTGTTAAAGATCTATTTAACACAAGTCAAATTTAACCATAATGAATCATTTTCATTTCAGCAATTAAGCATAATATTCTAAATAGAACAAAACCAAGCTTAAAAAATAATGTTCATTTACATGTCCTTAGTGATCAGCTATCACTATACATGATCAAGTTATGCCCATGGCATCATAATCCATCTTATACATATCAAATTTATAAAATACAATTGACTATCAAGTCATGAAATAAGAAAAACTGTATCTGGAACCATTGACATCCATCTTCATAAGTCTCAACTTGTCTAGTGCTTGGGAAGGAGAGCATCATCCTGGTGCTTTTCCACCAACCACGGACCTGTAGTCCCCCGCTCAACTTCCAACTGGAAGTGGCCCTACTCTTCATGGAAAGTTTAGATATTAGGAACCTTTAGGTTAGCCACCTAATTATTTGGTGTTGTGTCCTTCCTAATGTCTCACGGTCACACAACTATAGATCCAATCTATGTATGACACTATTGGAGACACTAGGCCATCTGGAGCATTGTGGGTCCTGACAATGCATGCAGAGATAGATGCATTACTTTGACCAAAGATTTTACATACATGAACATTATGCATTGAATGTTGTTGTATGTCCACCACCCTAACTCGACTCATAAGCTCTCATGTCCTACACTAAGTTCAAATTGACCTTTCTCTCTAGGTCTAGAATAAACGGGATCAATTCGATTCATTGCCCATATCAGGACACTCGACTCCCATCATGGTTTGGATATAAATAAATAAGATTATTTAAAACATGGAACTCATGACTCCTCACCACCTTGATCCATTAAACAAGTCATATCGTCATCGACCATTCTTGGTCTAGTATAAGCAGAATGTAAGGCATTTAAGTCCAATCCTTGGACAATTGTATGTTAATTCGAACTCCATTCTTGGGTTCTTGATATCATATTGACATAGATACTAATGACTCTATGTCATAATATCTCATTTTCATGAATAATGAATACGTTCTTCTTTTCTACATTCACCCTACTTGGTCAATGTTTCATTTTATGCCTAATGGCAAGATTATAACCATTTCATAATAAAAGAAAAGAATCTTATCATAATATCTTTTAAGGTTCATAAAGACTCAAGGAGTTGATCACCTCTTAATTCTCTTTTGGAATTCTTTTATAAAGTCAAATACTAAACATAACTGCCACTTGTATAGTCGACATGTATCATGTATAGAACTTCTAGTTTACAACAGTGATAGGATAGATTCTTTATGTCAAAAGATACATCAGATCTTACTTTGAAATAAAAACAAGATTGAAGTCTCAGCTGTCGTGATAGCTTAATGATGACAAAGTATGGTCATCATTTTGTAGCACCCCACGATGAGTTATCATATTTATAAACAAGTGTATTACTGATTGCCAATTGATTTCCACAATCTTTTCTATCAAGTTGGCAGAGTAAAAGGTCGAGTGCAATAGCACGACCCAGTTAATTTTAGGTTGACTGTGTTTAAATTTAACCATAGCTATGGTCATGGTTATGATGGTGTGGACTGCTCCACAGGCCGATACCATCGAGTAACTGCTCAATACAGTAAAGTGCCTTATTAGGTTCATATGAATACACAAGATTGTAGAAGTTCACAACTGAACAGTATAAAGATATAAAACATCATTAAGTTGTAAGGTGCAAAGCACATGGCGCATGAGAGAAGTTATCCTATGGGTGTTCATGCATGCTACTCGTGTGGGTCTTTTGGCCTCAAGCTGGCCGAGTGCCTCATAGGGCAGTGGTTCAAAATTTCATGAACTATACACAATTTGGGCTCTAAGAGTCGTCAACTGCTCTTATCGTTATGCATGGATAATATACAGTTTCAACATTATTCCAAAAAAATCAAAGGTTTACATAGTCTTTACAGCCGATAGTGCCGATGTTCTTTCAAAGAAAGAAAAGATATAATGCATAACAGTCAATAAATGGTAGGAGTCGAGGGCTCTAAGTAGAGATACCTGCAACTATCTCACAGAGATAAGGTAGAAACCCGTAAAGACTCGAGCTTCCCTGCTATTCTCATGGAATGGTTCGACTGAAGCTCTCTGCAACTAGAGAATGCAATCCACAGTGTTCGCCACCTACACCCCAATTCTCTCCTTCAGACTTCTCTTCCTCTTTTCTCTCGAATGAAAAAAAGACTCTTTTTTTTTCTTACAATTCCCTTACCAAGACACCCAAGATGGCATCCATAACCAACTCAAGCATTATCTTTGCATGCTCTCCAAACCTGCCAGCTAGTGGGATATTTAATCCACGCTGCCCACTTAGCCGATCCTTCCTCCTTTCCCACTCCTCGTGGGTACTAAGGATATCGTGGTGGCAAGAAGTAGATAAGATAGGATAATAGTAAATATAGTCACAACTATGACATTGACCTCTAAAGAGGTTCGAATATATATATATATATATATATATATATGAACACCCTTAACTAATAATATGGTTTAAAGAACTTTTATATTATTAAATTTCATCATAGTAATGGAAACAAAAGGTATCACATAAAAGCTTAGGATGTTCGGGGTCGAGTAATACTCCCCCAACATCGATGATAAATCTTAGTCAAAAGACTAGAAAAATAAGAGACAAGATCCCTATTTAAGAAGAAGATAATAAGAGATCCCAAATACTCATAATTCGACTATCATACGACTTGAGACGTTATTCCAAGAATGTCATCTAGTCGTTATAGCACCATCATCAAAATGACTCACAAGGATAGAATTACAAAAGAAGGTAGACATGACTCATGACAACTTACTAGGGTTTTAGAAGGACATGGGAACTAGTACTCAGATGGCCATTCAACCTTGTTTCCCCAACATCTAACCATTCCTCCAAGATAATACCCTCCTTCCTTCTTCGAAGGTCGTTAACTTTTTCCTGTTCACACTCAGGACCACAATATCATGATTATTGCATCATAATCATGTCTCATAATATAAATAATTAATGTTCAAAGATAATTAACATCAATCATTAACATCATCAAAATGATCAAATCAAATATTTTCCACAATATCAAATCAATTAACTATGACTAATCCTCCCGATTATCATGCAAAGTTAATGATTAAGTCTAATTGTAAATTGGGGATGTAACATATCACCCCCCATAAGAATCATCGTCCCCGATGATTAATTGTCTTAAAGTAAAGCAACATAATAAGAAACTGTTTCAAAAGCATAATAAATATATGTTTTAGAAAAGATGAGGAAATCTAGCATGAAATTCATCATAACTTTCCCAGGTGGCGTTTTCATCTGCATATTGGTCCCACTAGACCTTGCATTGTGTAATTTCCTTGTTATGTAAGTGTAGCTTACGCATTTTGAGCACCTTGATGGGCTCGATCACCACCACTCCTGGGTCTTTCACCTGTAGAGTATTCCAATCAAGCATAAGAATTAGATTATCAATAAAATTAAACTTTTTTAAATATGAAACATGAAACACATTATGCATCATGGCCAGGGCTAGTGGTAGAGCAATTTTGTATGCCACTGGGTTGACTTCCTCAAGAACTTCGAAAGGGCCCACATATCTTTGTGCCAACTTAGACATCTTTCCAAATTTGATGGAACTTTTCTGAGGTTTTAACCTTAGGAGAACTTTATCTCCCACAGTGAAATGCCTTTCAATACGCTTTGAATCTGCATAACTCTTTTGCCTATCATTGGCTTCTACTAGCCTTCTTTTAATTAGATGGACTTGTTCTTACATCTCTGATAGCATTTATGGACCAAGGCTAACCCTATCTTCTAGCTTATCCCAGCTTATAGGGGTTTGGCACTTCCATCCATATAATGCTTCAAATGGTGCCATCTTAATGGCTAAGTGATAGGAGTTATTGTAGGCAAATTCCACTAGAGGAAGACAATCCTCCCACTTGTATTGTTGATCCATGAAATACATCCTCAACAAGTCCTCCAACACCTGGTTCACTCTTTCAGTTTGTCCATCCGTTTCAGGATGATAAGCAGAGCTTATGTTTAACTGAGTACCAAGTGAAGAGAACAAGGTTTGCCAAAACCTTGATCTCTTCTGTGCATCCCTATCTTAGATAATCTTCTCAGGAATGCCATGTAGTTTGAAAATCTCTTGAACAAATTTTTGAGCAATGACGGGTGCCCCATCTGTCAAGTTTCCAGGTATAAAATGAGCTTCTTTGGTGAGTCTATCCACCACAACCAATTTATCATTGTGCATGTTCCTTAATATTGGAAGCCCTTGCACAAAGTCGATGCTTATAATTTGCCATTTCCACTCAGGGATTTCATGAGGGTATAATAATCCTGTCAGGTGTTGGTGTTCCTCCTTCACCCTCTTGCATTCAATACAAGTAGCTACAAAGTTTGCAGCATCCCTCTTCATTCCTTTCCAAAAATATAAAGGTTTCACATCAGCGAGTAACTTAGTTACTCCAAGATGTCCAAAATATGGTGCAGAATGAACCTCTTTCCATACCATATTCCTTAACTCTGCTAAGTTAGGTATATACATCCTTCCTTTAAACCTTAGTAACCCATCTGGTTCAAGGTTGAATCCTTCATATTTCAGATTCTGGGGGTTTCCTTCAAGGGCTTGTTTTACCTGCTTGTAAAACTCATCTCCCTTAGACTTATGTAACACCTAATTTTTAAAAACTGTATGTATGCCAGAAATCATGGAGGAGATGTGCCTTCTCCTACTCAAAGCATCTACCACTCAATTTTCTTTTCCCTGAATATATTTAATCTTGAAATCATAATCCGTGATGAATTCTAGTCATCTTTTTTTACGAGCATTAAGATGGGGTTGAGTGAATAGATACTTGAGTCCCTAGTGATTTGTTTTCAACTCAAATGGTTTTCCAAGCAGGTAGTGTCTCCACATTTGAAGTGTGTGAATGACTGCTGCCAGTTCTAAATCATGTGGGGAATAATTTTGTTCATAGTTTTTCAGTTTGCATGATTCATACGTAATGACATGTCCATCCTAGACTAGTACACCACCTAAGCCTTCCCCTGAGGCATCGGTAATTACTACAAATTGACCTCCTGGGTCAGGTACTTTCAATATTGGGGCTGAAGTCAATTTTTCCTTCAGTAGGTCAAAGGCCTCCTGACACTTTTCTGACCATTCAAACTTCTTGCCCTTTCTTTGCAAGGAAGTTATAGGATGTGCAATTTTAGAAAAGTTTTTCACAAACTTCCTGTAATAACCAGCAAGGACCATGAAACTTCATACCTCATGTACATTTCTTGGTTCCAGCCATTCAGAAATAGCCTTAATCTTAGTTGGGTCCACAGCTATCCCCTTAGCCAAAATTATATGACGTAAATACTATACTTATTTCTAAAAGAAAGTACACTTAGAGAGCTTGCCATATAACTTATGCTCTCTTAATCTCTAAAGAACAATTCTCAAATGCTGCATATGTTCTTCTTCATTCTTAGAATAGATCAAAATGTGATCTAGAAATACTAAGACAAAATTGTATAAATAGTCTTTAAACACACTGTTCATGAGATTCATAAGCGTCGCTAGCGCATTTGTCAATCCAAATGGTAGGACAGTGAATTCATAATGTCCATATCTAGTTCTAACAGTTGTCTTATGGATGTCTTCATCCTTCAACCTCAATTGGTGATATCTAGATCAAAGATCGATCTTGGAAAATATTGTTGCACCCCTCATCTAGTCAAAAAGATCATCGATGCAAGGTAAAGGGTATTTATTCTTAATGGTTGCTTTGTTTAACATGTGGTAATCTATGCACAACTGCAAAGTTCCATCTTTCTTTTTCACAAAAATGACTGGCACTCCCCATGGCGACACACTAAGTCTAATCAACCATTTATCTAGAAGCTCTTGCAGTTGAGCCTTTAACTCCATTAGTTCTGTTGTGGTCATTCTATAGGGGGCTTTAGAAATAGGTTCTGACCCAGGAATAATATCAATGGAGAAATCAAAGCCTCTTTTAGGGGGTAACCTTTGTAGTCCATCTGGAAATACATCCTCAAAGTCCCTAAGGAAAGGATACTTGTCCATAAATGATCTTTCCTGACCTATGGACTCCTTCATCCCAACTTCATTAAGTTTTTGGGATTCATAAAACATTAAGTTATCTTGGAAGTAGGTTTCCTGTATTTCATCTATTTTGTCCCTCTTGACAACAAAAAGTTGCCATCCTTTTCTTTGTGCCCTTTTCATTTGCAAGGAAAAAATTTGCCTTAGTTTGACTTCCCTAGATTTCCCTTGGAGAAAGACTTTGTTTCCTAAATCATCCAGACATTCTACTATTTTGGCATAATAATCAACTTTGGCTCGATGTCTCCATAGCCAATTTATCCCTAGGATAACATCATATGAGCCAAGTGGGGCTTCATAAAGATTTACTTCCGTGGAAAAGCTTGTAAGTTCAACCTGAGCCTCAAACATGCATTGCTCTACCTAATCCTTGGTGTGATTTGCATATTCTATAGACCAAGTGTTTGCCATGAATCCTGCTTTTCTAGGTATTTTATTTACAATTTTGGGAGAAATAAAACATTTTGTAGCACCTGTATCAATTAAACTAAAATCAAAACTCTAAATAAAATACATGTTGTCTCTACTAGAGTTATTTGGTACTCGGCTTGTCAGTTGTCCAAGGCCGCATGGATACATTGCTGGAATGCCACTTGCTGGGAGGGTAGCAGATTTCCTCTTGGTTGTACTCCCTATGATTTGTTGGGACAGTGATTGGTGTAGCGATCTCCACCACAAGTGTAGCATCCACCAACTGGTCCTCGCCTCTCTTGAGGTTTGCCAGAATTGTTTCCATTCTTCCTGGAATGGTTGTTCCCCTTTTTCTCTTCCCTAGACTTAGTTTGTTTATTTTTGGCCCCTTTATCATTCTTCTCAGTATATTCTTCTTTCTTTTCCTTTTTCCTTGAGGATTGAGAAGATTGAGACTAGTTATATCTCTTGTGATTTCTTTCCCTATAGGCCGACATAGCCTTCAGGTTCTGTTCTTGTCTGACGGCCTTCTCATAGACCTATTCCATAGTAGTAGGACTGTGAACATTAACCTCAACCCTAGTTTGGGCGTTCAACCCCATTATAAACTTTTGAACATAGAATTTCTCATCTTGTTGATATTGCGGCACATACTTCAATAGTGGGTGAATTTTTCCCAATATTCATTTACAGTCATATCAGCCTGATTCAAGTTTTGAAAGTCTATAAGTTTTTGATCGTAGAATAGTTGAGGCAACCATCGTTGCCTAAAAAGTTCTACGAACCTGTCCCAGGTAAGGCTTGTAGACCTTAAGCCTAATTCCACTTAAATGCTCCCCGTACAACTTTGGTAACCTCATTATAATTTCTAATTTCAAAATACTTCTCCATCTCCGTAAGCCATGCCTCCACGGCATCTCCACTTACGAATCAATCTAATTTAGGTGGCATGACCTTTTTCATTTCATGAGATAGTTCCATAGCCATAAGACTCCTCTTATCCCCTTCCTATCTAGCCGCCAAGTTATTTTCTCTATGCTGGATTTTGGTCGTGTCATTATGGTGTTCCTCGCCATCACCCCCATTATAATCATCTTGCCTATCTTCTGACTAACCTCCTACTTTATGTTCAAGATTTTCCACCCTCACCCTTGTTTCTTTCAACAGAGTCAAGATTTGGTCTAATTTAGACTCGAATTGCTCTGAAGGTGCTCCTTCATCTCAACTATCCTCCATTTTGGTTCTAACTCAAACCTTTACTGCAATCTACTTCTTCCTGAAGTTTGCAGATTAATCACGGATTAGTTTTTCTATGTTATACAATTCATTCGTTTTACAAATCTATTCACATTCATGTAATCTTTAACAAGAAAGGAAAGATTGTCAAAATTTTCCACTGCATTACAGTTTCCATTAATTACATATAATCCACCAAAATTACAAAATTGTATTTACACCTTGCTTCTGCAAGTCATTTACAATTTGGGATAGCTTCCCATATTCATGTTTTCTTTTCAATCGTAGGAGGTGAGGATACACACTGGTATTCCTTCACATCCTCCTTAGGTACATTACAATCTTTTAGGATTATTTCCCTTAGCTGGTGCCTTAGGGGCAGAGGGTGTTTCTGATGCTTCAATAGAGTTAGGGGCAACCATCCTTTCAACTTTCCTTAACTCTTGCTTGATGCATTTCATGGCATCAGCGAAAGTTTCCTCATTAGATAACCATGCTCCTACCAGGCATCTAGTCTATTCAAGTTTCTCCTTCATTGAGGCTCGTGCCTTCTGATGGGCTGTAGAATTAGTCTCTTTTATGCTACTTTTTATACTTCAAAGACTTCTTTCATAGCATCCTTTAAGACATTTATCCATGTTTGTACTATGACATGTTGACCTTTTTTATACTTCTAAGACCTGAACTTATAATATTAATATGGAATGTGATGATCATATTATCTAATGAATGAATTAGATATAGATGTGTATAAAAGTATAAATGAGATGTTTTTATGGTTAGTCATGGAGAATGCTTGTGGTATATGCTTTGGGAACTAATTCTATGTGCAGAATTGGATGTGTCACGATGAGATCAAGCATTTGTAGCAGGTTGCAGACAAAGGAGTTAATAGAAGTATGAGTTTCAACGCTAAGAATGCAGAGACAGCTGAAGACAATTATGGAGCATCATGGATAGTAATAAATTAAGAAGTGGATTTGTTTCAAATATGATTATGGACATTGTTCATGCATCAGACTTCTAATTTGATTTGAATTCTTCTTCTTATAGTCAGTTAGAATAAGAATGTGACCTTGACTCCACGACCTAGTATCTAGGCGCGATAAATGATCAGAGTCAGTTAATTAATAAATAAAGCTCTCTCTCCATTTTTGTATAGTAAGGGGAAGATGAGATATACAAGGTAGTAGAGTCAAGTTTTAGGGAGTTCGGTTATCATTTCCTTTTCTCTGTGTAAAGACTCAAACATGTTACATTTATGGAATACAATCTAGATATGATAGAAAAGATTTCATTGTTGAACAATTTGATATGAGTTGATTCTGTGCATGGAATAAGCTAAGCTTCGATATGTGTTACAAAGATACGTAGAATCTGGATTAGATTTGGTTTCAATTAAGGAATACAATCTCTTGAGTTGGCCACTCAAGATATTGATTCTCTCATTGTTTATTTCATTTCAGTTAATGTTGGTTTAGTAGTTTTCTGTTAATCATAATTTGAATTCAAGTTAATATTATGTTTTGATCAAATAGATATAGTTCATTAACAAATGCATATTAGTGTGTTTACAAATCCTCCAGAGGTCAGCAGTTAGTCATTTCATTCTTGACAATTCATTAAGTTAATTGTACAGTTTCCCTGTTGTAATAGTTATCTATAGACCTTGCTGTAGGTACTCGTAGCAACTAGGATTTATAGTTGTTTTCACTGTTTTGTAATTCTGTCAATTCCAGCAAGGTAGATTTGTTTTTTTTAAGTTAAGATAGAATGATTTAGGAACCATATGAGCCCTAAAGGCATATACTTTGCAAGTACCATCATAAGCTTACGCTCCTTGGTTGATAATTCAATGTAGGAATGCACAGTGATAGATTGGACTGTTCAGATAGGTTTCCCCTGAATTAGTTAAGTCTACAACACATTAGTTTTCCTCTACATTTTTGGCACCGCTGTCGGGGATGGTACTAACTTCTTAGGCTCATTTTGTTTTTACATGTTTTCATAGTTAATTTTTTTTGATTCCAGCATTAGAGTTAATCAAAGCACCTTTTAGGAAACACCAGGAATTCTATTAACATTGTGCAGGGCCGTTGAAACATAGAGCTCAATTTACTGTATGCGGAGGCATAGAGATATTTGAGGTAGATTCCTTCCATCAACTTCTCAGAACAATGAGGGTACAACTAATTTTAACAACTACACAATAGGAAGTGCTGAAGGAGAGTTTCCTTTTACATCTTCATCAACACCCCCTACATCTCCATCAGCTTTCTCTACTGCCACAGAGGGAACTTTTAGAACAATGGAAGAAGCAGTAGAGGATCCTCCAGGACAAGCTACATTTGAATTCCCTATACCAGACCTAGCACGGGCAGCTACCCTGAAAAATATACCACCATCTGCTTTGCCTGTTTTCTATGGTTTGGTGATTGAAGATCCTGACACTTTCATGTTTGAGTTTGATGTTCTGTGTAGGAGTTATGATTATACCACTGATCCTTATAGACTCAAGCTATTCCCTGCCACCCTAAAAGATGCTGCTTTAAGGTGGTTTATGGGACTAGGGAAAGATGCCATTCCAGACTGGCATACCATGAAGACCAAGTTCCTGAAAAAATACAAAGACTACTGTAGAGGACATGATAGGAGGATAGATGACATCTTTAGGATGTCACAAAAGGAGGAGGAGCCATTAGAAGACTATGTGGAAAGATTCCAATTTGCCTTGAAGAAAAACCCTCAGAATAAGTTATCTGAAGAATCATTGAAGCTGGTCTTTTTAAGAGGGGTCAATGATGATTGCATGGATGCCCTAAATCTCATTGGAACAGAGGATATCTCCCAATTACCCTTTGAAGATATTTGTACAGCTTGCAGGAACTACTCCAGGACTTTTTTCAGAAATCCCAGAGGAGAAAGAGTAGCTATTGCAGGCAAGGCAGTTAATAGAGTTTCTCGAGTGGAAATTAGTAACCTGCTGACCAATATGAAAGAAGATATCATTAGCTGTATGGCTACACAGTTGGACACCCTCCACATTAAAAAGAAAAAAGAAGAGGCAGATGCAATGCTAACTGAATACTACCCAAGCTGTAGACAAAGGAAGGCCAACTGTAAATGTAAAAGGGTAGCCAATATCCAGCAGGAGAAGATTGAAAGGCTAGAACTTCAACCATTTGAAGGTGACGATGGGTAACTATTATTTATTACTCAAAGAAGACCTTGGCAACAAAGGCAAGGTATGCGCCCTGGTCCACCTAATTGTAATTCATCTTTTTCTACTGCCAATCAAAATTTTTCTGCTTGGAATAACCAGCCCTGGCCTGCTAATCCAAATGCTTGGAAAAATCCACCATGGTCGACTCCACAGGCAGGGTGGAACCAACAGCAATAATGGCCTCAACATACTTTCCAAGGCCCTACCTATAACCCCCAATGGCCTACTCAACAACAGTAATGGCAACCTCAAAGGAACAAGGGCCAACCTTGGCAGCCAAACTCCCAATCTCAACAACCCTTGCTTCCACCTTAGCCACAACAGCAAGCCATCATGCCTCCACCAGCACCTCCAAATCAACCTCCTAGACCTACCCAAATTCCTGCCCAACCTACACCTAACCCTAACAACAAGCCTGTTCAACAGGCTTATACTAACGAGGTGATGCAGTACCCCACCTATGGAATTGAGGTAAGTAATGTTCACCTCAGATTAGGGAAACACCTTGCAGGTCCTTCATCTCCCCAAATCATAGAACTGGAGGATGGAGAACCTATGGAGGAAGCCTTAGATGAATCACCTTTGGAACCTGAACCAGTTCAGGAACCTCAATCTATATCACACCCTAAGCCTCCTTTCCCTAAGCGCTTGGTTATCCAAAAACAGCCAAAACAGCCTACCAATGACCTTATAGGACAGTTGCAGGATATAAACATAAAGATACCCTTGATTCAGGCCATCAAAGATATTCCTATCTACACTAAGACAATCAGGGATCTTTGTCTCAAGAAACCAAGGAGAAAAAGAGTAGACCCAAAAATAGTCCATGTCTTTGGTAACCTTGCAGATATCATGTTGGGAAATATCACCGTTCCTAAGTATACCGATCCAGGAAGTCTAGTGGTCGATGTCAAGATCAATGGAGCCCTAATCAAGAATACCTTAATAGACTTGGGTGCAACAATCAATGTCATGACTAAGGACACAATGCAAATGTTGCAATTAACCAATCTTAGACCTACTCAAACTATCCTACAATTGGCTGATAGGTCCACAGTAAAACCTGAAGGTATCATTGAAGACTTAGTCATTGCATTAGATTCCTAGGAATATCCTGCTGATTTCATTGTATTGCAACCTAAAGTCAATCTTGTTGGTTACCCTCTTATACTAGGCAGACCATGGCTTGCTACAACTGATGTATTTATAGGTTGTCGGTCAGGAAACATGATTATATCTAATGGAACCGTTACCAAAAAATTGGTGTTGTATCAACCAGCCCAACCGTACCATGAACTGGAGAAAACTATTTGGCCTACTCTAGAAGAAGAGGATAGTTATTCTTTGCAAACCCTGATGACCATTGAACATAGTCCTGTGTTGGATATCCAAGATGAAGATGAGTTACTGGTACACATTATCCAAAATGACTCTGGGAGGCACCCACAACAGCAAGAATGCCTGTCCTGTCTGTAGGATCCACTATGCGATATAATACCTAGCAGCTCCACAGAAGAAATCTCCCAATTGTTTCATGCCTTACTACTCCAGCAACATCTACTGGTCTTTCCTAGCCTTGATGTGTCTTCCATTCAACCAATGACTAAACCATTAGAGATACAGCCTGGAAAGATGTTGACTATCAATAATGCCTTGACTAAAGAACATGAGCAATCCCTTCAAAATGTCCTACAGTCCAATTCAACAGCTTTTGCATGGGATTACGGTGATATGAAAGGCATTGACCCAAATCTATGCATGCACAAGATCTATATTGATATTGATTTTAGACCTATCAGGCAGCAACAAAGATGTATGAACCCTACTCTAAGGGACATAGTCAAGGCTGAGCTTCAAAAACTTATGGCTGCAGGTTTTATTTACCCCATTTTAGACAGTGAATGCATTTCACCATTGGTGATAGTTCCTAAAAAGGGTGGCAAGTGGAGAGTTTGTGTTGACTACAGAGATCTCAACATTGCCACCAGAAAAGATCACTTTCCATTGCCCTTTATTGACCAAGTCCTAGATTCTTTGGTAGGAAAGAAGTACTTCTCATTTCTTGATGGTTTTAGTGGATATAATCAAATAAATATTGCTCCAGAAGATCAGGATTAAACCACATTTACATGTCCCTTGGGGACCTATGCATACTCTATTTTGCCATTTGGACTGTGCAATGCTCCAACTACTTTTCAAAGGGCAGTCCTTAGCATTTTTTATGATTTTTCTCATGATAGCATGGAGATTTATATGGATGACTTCACCACATATGATGAAGCATTTGATGAGGCTTTGCAGAATCTTGAAAAAGTTTTGAAAAGATGCACAAAGCACAATTTGTCCTTAAGTAATGAAAAATGTTTTATGATGATGACCGAAGGAGTGGTGTCGGGACATTTCATTTCATCTATAGGTATCCAAGTTGACCCAAAGAAGATAGAAATAATCTCTACACTGCCTATTCCACAAAAATTAAAGGATGTTAGAAGTTTCCTTGGGCATGCAGGTTATTATAGAAGGTTTATTCAAGATTTTAGCAAAATTGATGCTCCCTTGTTTGCACTTCTATCTAAGGATATTGAATTTGCTTGGACACTTGAATGTCAGCATTCTTTTGAAAAATTGAAAGCAGCCCTGACACAGGCCCCAATATTGAGAGGTCCAAATTGGAAATTGCCCTTTCATATTCACACCGATGCATCAGATTTTGCCATTAGGGCAGTTTTAGGCCAGCAAGAAGGCAACAAGGAATATGCAATTTACTACATCAGTAAAAACTTGCAAGGAGCTGAGCTAAACTACACAGTAACAGAGAAAGAAATTGGTGCAGGGGCACCCCTTCAACAGCCTTCAATAGGATAAATATGCACAAGAGGGAGAAGAATAAGACTTTAATATATTTTTAGACATTTCATGTTACCATGTAGCATTTGTATGTCATTGGCAAATGTAACATTTTATGTTACATTGAATGTTTTAACATCTCTCTTCCCGAGGCCAGTATTTGACATCATGGACAACAACAGGCAATTGGGTTATGTGCAGGATTAAGGCAAATGTGTCATATTATCTGATGTTTTGTTGTCTTAAGCAAAACAAGTGTCGTATGGTTAATTAGGGTTTCCGCTGTTAACCTTGAAACAAACAAATTCCTGAAAATAGAGGAGAGGGGAAAACAAAAAAGGGAGAGAGTGTGGTCAAAAAGTGGAGTTCTTCAATTTTTTCCTATGGATATGATCAAATTGTATGCAGCTGAAAGGAAGGAATAGAAATCCTGTCACCCTGTGTTTTACAAATCTGGATTCTGTGTAAATTTTTAGTGTATCGCATTATTCTCTGTATATTGAATTTATTCCATATATTATCTATTGTATTTAATTTAATTCTTCTATTTCCGAGATGCATGGTTAAATCCATTCCACTGGTGGATTTCTGTGAAATCAATGGAATGGACTTGTAAAATAGTTTTCCATTTTTGTTTTGTTCTTTTGTTCGATGAGCTTGACAGAGTAGAAATTGTGGAATTCATCATAGAGGAAGTTGTCGGCGGGAAGTTCAAATGTACATTTGATGTATATACATCAATTGTATGTGGAGACAGTCTGTGAATATATCGCATTTGCATGTGAACAACTTCCTGTGTATATACTGTGGAAAATGGTATGTATAAAAGTCTGTTGAGTCAAATTTGTGTTGGTCGCTAAACATGCAATCCATGTATATATCACCAATGTACTTGAGTACATTTTGTGTGTATCTTGCAATCGTATGTGAAAATCCATTGCCTGTGTACATCGACAAAGTATATCAACGGACAATTCCTGTGTCTGTCGAAATTGTCTAAAGAGATACATTTCCTGTGTATATGTCCATTGTATGTTATAGACAGTTTATGAATATATCACTATTGTATGTGAGTATTAGTTTGTGAGTATACTGCAATTTCATGTCGCTATTGTATGTTGTGAAAGTGCGATGAAAATATACATTTCATAAGATACAAAAGAGATGACTGGCTGTGATGGTCAAAGTAGATGAAGATGTGATGGGAGACCGGCAGTAGAAGGTCAGGAATTGCATATATAAGCCAAAGTCATTGGTGTGAGGAGAACCCATCGGGAGAAGTATTGGGAGTCACAGCGAAGGTAGGGAGTCACCGATAGAAAACACATTGGCGTAAGAAAAGCATCGGGTGAACGAATTTTTTTGAAGTCGATAGTACATGTTCCTGCCGATCGGGGTGACAACTGAAAGTGTCACCAATAGAGAGTTTATCGAAATGAGTCTTATCATCGAAAGATGAGAAGAAAGCTACGCCGATGATAGGAAGTCTGAGCGATAGTGATAAGTCATCGGTGTGAGTGGTGCATCGATGGGAGAATTCTTGAGTGAACCGATGGTATAAGGTGTGGCTGATGTATTAGAAGATTTCAGTGAGACATTTGAATGTTCTTGCTGATATTGACAGAAGGGATTATTTTGTGTGTGTTTCTGTTATGTCCTCACTCTGCATCATAGTGGTATTAGAGCGAAGGAGTGTTCTTTGGGTAGAAGAAGGAGACAAGATGTCAGAAGGAGAAGGATCAGAAACGTACCCAACAAAGATGACCAACGTTGAGTTGACGGCCTTAGTAAGAAAGCATATGGCAGAGAGCAGAGCAGATCGAGCTCAGAATCAGGGATTGAAAGAAGAGTTAGAGAAGTTGAGGGACAAAGTAGAGAAGGGAGAGGAAAACTCTGGTGAATGAGAAGATGGGGATGAAGAGGAGACCCCAAAGCAAGAAGAGATAGAGGTTCCTGTCAACCAGAGACCCTTACTCAATGCCCTCAAATCCATGGAGAGAAGAACCATGGATGTGAAAATAGACCTGCCAGTGTTTGTAGGAAAAATGGAACCTGATTTCGTAATGGAGTGGATAGACTCCTTAAATAATTTCTTTGAGACCGAGGAAATACTAGACCACCAAAGAGTGAAGATGGCTCAGTCCAAAATGAAAGGGGCTGCACTGACTTGGTGGAATTTCATCCAAGATGATAGGGTGAAAGAAGGAAAAAGTAGAGTTACTACTTGGAAGAGGATGATGGTATTAGTAAAGGAAGCCTATGTATGATTGGATTACAACATCCAATTACACAAGAGGAAACAAAATTTGAAGCAGAAGGAGCTAGATGTCAACTCATATACAGAAGAGTTCATGAAACTGTGTGTAAAAACAAAGGTGAAGGAAGGTGAGGAAGAAAAGGTAGCAAGATACCTCAATGGATTGAGGTTTAATATCCAAGAAGACATAAGTATGCATAACCCAGAGACAATTCAAAAGTGCTATCAGTTAGCACTCAAAGTGGAAGAAAAATTAAAGAGAAGGCATGAGCAGAACAATAGAGGTAGAGGGAGACAACAAAGAGGAGGAAGAAGTCCTTTTAGAGGTAGAGGATTTGGATACCAAAGTGAATCCAACCATGAGAACAGCAGAGGAGATAACAATCAATATCAAGGGGGAAGTTATAATCAAAGAGGAAATTTTAGGGGCAGAAGACCACCATTTAGAGGAAGATCTTAGGGCAGAGGACCTATCAGATGTTACAACTGCAATCAAGAAGGCCATATAGCCAGCAGATGTCAAGCAAAGGCAACAAGTTCAATAGGAGAAAAGAGGATCAATCTAATCCAAGAATCTGATTGTCAGAGTGTAGCAAGCTCAAGCACTAATCAAAGTGTGAATGCTCCTGACAGTTATGGATATCCTGAGAGAGGAGAATCTTTTCTGATTAGAAGAGCAATGACCACCATGAAGGTGCCCAGCAAAGAACCCCCACAAAGGAAGTCTCTCTTCAGAACTACTTGCAAGGCAGGAGGAAAGGTATGTAAAGTTCTGATTAACTCTGGATCTACTGAAAATTTTGTGTCTTTTGAAATGGTAGAAAAGCTTAAGCTTAGAAGACTACCACATCCTTGCCCATACAAGATCTCATGGCTCCACCAAGGTTAGCAAACAGTTGTAGAGGAACAGGCTTGGGTAGAATTTCAAATTGGCCCATACAAGGATAGGTTATTATTTGACATTGCCAAGGTGGATGCTTGCCATCTCCTATTTGGAAGACCATGGCAGTATGACTTGAAAGCATACCATGATGGAGTTAGAAACACCTATTCAATCACCAAGAATGGTAAGGTGATAGAATTACTACCATTAATGGAGAATGAGGTGGAATCAAAAGGAAAAGAAGTCAAAGTGATGATGGTAGAAGGCAAACAATTCATGAAGGGGATAGGAGAAGAAGGAGCAGTTACATATGCTCTAATCCCTTGCCTAAAAGTAAACAAAGAACAGCAGCAACAAGTCAAGGGAGAGAAGAGACAAAAATTCATAGACCCGGCTGTCCAAGAGCTATTGGACAAGTACAAAGGCATTATCTCTGATGAATGCCAAGTTTCCTACCACCTATTAGGGACATTAGCCATTGTATAGATCTAATCCTAGGATCTACACTTCCAAACAAAGCAGCATATAAGCTCACTCCAGATCAGAATGCAGAGGTAGCAAAGCAAATTGAAAAGTTGTTGGAGACAGGCCTAATTGGCAAGAGTTTAAGCCCATGTGCAGTACCAGTTGTACTAGCACCAAAGAAGGAAGGCACCTGGAGACTTTGCACTGATTCAAGGGCGATCAACAAGATAACCATTAGGTATAGGTTTCCAATCCCTAGGATAGAAGATTTACTTGATTGTTTAGGAGGTGCTAAATACTTCACCAAAATAGATTTAAAGAGTGGTTATCATCAGATTAGGATTAGACCTGGTGATGAATGGAAAACTGCATTTAAGACCAATGAGGGGTTATATGAGTGGAAGGTCATGCCTTTTGGTTTGTCCAATGCCCCTAGTACCTTTATGAGGTTAATGAATGAGGTCTTGAGGAAATTCCTAGGTAAATTTGTCATCGTATATCTAGATGACATTCTGATTTTCAGCAATACCAGGGAAGAACACCTCCACCATATAGACTTAGTCCTCAAAAGGTTATATAAAGAGAAGCTAATGATCAATTTAGCAAAGTGTCTATTTATGCAGGAAGAGATCATCTACTTGGGATTTGTTATCTCACATAACCAACTGAAAATGGATCACAAAAAGGTGAGTGCCATATTGTCTTGGCCAACTCCTAAAACCGTTAGTGGTGTAAGAAGTTTCCATGGATTAGCAACCTTTTATAGGAAGTTTATAAAGGGATTTAGTCATATTTGTGTACCCATGCTTGACACCATCAAAGGAGGATAGAAGTGCAGGTTTACTTGGACAAAGGACGCAGATAATTCCTTTGAAACATTGAAGAAGAAGGTGGTAGAGCAGCCAGTTCTTACATTTCCTGACTTCAGCAAGAGTTTCCAGGTAGAATGTGATGCCAGTCACATGGCAATTGGAGCAGTACTCAGTCAAGAAGGTAGGCCTATTGCATTTTTTAGTGAAAAACTAAATGATGCAAAGAAGAAATACTCATCATATGATTTGGAGATGTATGCTCTAGTACAGTCACTCAAAAAGTGGAGGCATTACTTGCTGCCAAAAGAATTCATAGTGTTCACAGATAATCAAGCCCTTAGTTTTATAAATAGTCAAGAAAAGCTGAACCATAGGCATATGAAGTGGGTGGAAACTTTGCAAGCTTTCACTTTCACACTCAAGCACAAGAAAGGGGTCAAGAACAAAGTCGCAGATGTTTTGAGCAAGCAGGTTCTGACCATTAATCAGATCCAATTGGAGAGTGTTGGGATTGACTCTTTAAAGACAATGTATAATGATGATGAAGACTTTGGAGAGATCTACAAGGTATGTACTTCTTTTGGTGACAAGTATCATGTTGAGTTCTCTGAATTTCTGATCCAAGATGGATTACTTTTTAAGGGGGGACAGTTATGTATTCCAAGGTGTTCTATGAGACAGAATATTATTTAGGAGAAACATTATGGGGCCATGGTAGGACATTTTGGTCTGGATAAAACTCTTGATCTTGTGAAGAGACATTACTATTGGCCCAAGCAGCAATCAGATGTGAGAAGATTTGTGGAAGCATGTGTGATATGTCAGAAAGCAAAAAGGGAGATCTACAAATGCAGGTTTATATCAGCCACTACCCATTCCTTCTAGGCCATGGGAGAGCATAAGCATGGATTTTGTATTAGGTTTGCCTAGAACAAGGAAAGGATATGATAGTGTTTTTGTGGTAGTAGACAGATTTAGTAAAATGGCACATTTCTTGCCATGCAAAACCACTTGTGATGCTTCGTATGTTGCAGACCTATTTTTCAAGGAAATAGTGAGGATCCATGGATTGCCATTGAGCATAGTCTTAGACAGAGATGTCAAATTTATTGGCCATTTTTGGAGGACTCTTTGGAAGAAGCTTGGAACCAATTTGTCCTTCTCATCAGCCTACCATCCTCAAACAGATGGGCAAACTGAAGTAGTTAATCATTCATTGGGGAATCTGTTAAGGTGTTTAACAAGGCAGCATGGAGAGAAGTGGGATAATATCCTACCACAAGCAGAATTCTCCTATAATGACACCATCAATAGGAGTACAGGAAAGTCACCTTTTCAGATAGTATATGGAATTCATCCAAGGGGTATCCTAGAACTAAGAGACCTACCTACAGGAGAGTCTATTAGTGCAGATGGTGAAGCTTTTGCTTCAGCCATCAAAGAAGTACATGATCAAGTCAAGAACCAGCTTCAACAAACTACATTGAAATACAAAACATATGCTGACAAGAAAAAGAGGGATGTACAAGTTGTTGTTGGAGATTTGGTATGGGTTAATCTGAAGAAAGAGAGGCTCCCAAAAGGTCAACATACCAAGTTAATGCAGAGAAAGATTGGACCATGTCAGATTTTGAAGAAGTGTGGGCAGAATGCCTATGAGATCCAACTCCCTCCTGATCTTGGATTGTCACCCATTTTCAATGTATGTGATTTAACTTCATACAGGCAGCATGTAGATGTAGAACAGGAACCATTACAGGATCCAGTAGAAGATGATATTCCTAAGCATGATCCACCAAAAGTGAAGAAGATATTAGACTTAAGAGTGACAAAGATGACAAGGAACAAAGAGTACATGGAATATTTGGTGGCTTTGCATGGGACACCCGATTCAGAGGCAATTTGGATGACTGCAGATCAGATCACAAACAATGGTGCAGACCTTCAAACTCTGATCTCAACGGGGCTTGAGATCTCTTCTCCGGGGAGTATGGTGCAGGGGCACCCCTTCAACAGCCTTCAACAGGATAAATATGCACAAGAGGGAGAAGAATAAGACTTTAATATATTTTTAGACATTTCATGTTACCATGTAGCATTTGTATGTCATTGGCAAATGTAACATTTTATGTTACATTGAATGTTTTAACATCTCTCTTCCCGAGGCTAGTATTTGACATCATGGACAATAGCAGGCAGTTGGGTTATGTGTAGGATTAAGGCAAATGTGTTGTATTATCTGATGTTTTGTTGTCTTAAGCAAAACATGTGTTGTATGGTTAATTAGGGTTTCTGCTGTTAACCTTGAAACAAACAAATTCCTGAAAATAGAGGAGAGGGGAAAACAAAAAAGGGAGAGAGTGTGGTTGAAAAGTTGAGTTCTCTGATTTTTTCCTATAGATATGATCAAATTGTATGCAGCTGAAAGGAAGGAATAGAAATCTTGTCACCTTGTGTTTTACAAATCTGGATTCTGTGTAAATTCTTAGTGTATCGCATTATTCTTTGTATATTGAATTTATTCCATATATTAATTGTTGTATTTAATTTAATTCTTCTGTTGCCGAGATGCATGGTTAAATCCATTCCACTGGTGGATTTCTATGAAATCAGTGGAATGGACTTGTAAAATAGTTTTCCATTTTTATTTTGTTCTTTTGTTCGATGAGCTTGACAGAGTAGAAATTGTGGAATTTGTCGCAAAGGAAGTTGTCGGCGGGAAGTTCAAATGTACATTTGATGTATATACATCTGATGTATATACATCAATTGTATGTGGAGACAGTCTGTGAATATATCACATTTGCATGCGAACAACTTTCTGTGCATATACTGTGGAAAATGGTATGTATAAAAGTTTGTTGAGTCAAATTTGTGTTGGTCGTTGAACATGCAATCCCTGTATATATCGCCAATGTACTTGAGTACATTCTATGTGTATCCTGCAATCGTATGTGAAAATCCATTACCTGTGTATATCGACAAAGTATATCAACGGACAATTCCTGTGTCTGTCGAAATTGTCTGAAGAGATACATTTCCTGTGTATGTGTCCATTGTATGTCATAGACAGTTTGTGAATATATCACTATGGTATGTGAATATTAGTTTGTGAGTATACTGCAATTTCATGTCATTGTTGTATGTTGTGAAAGTGCGATGAAAATATACATTTCATAAGATACAAAAGAGATGACTGGCTGTGACGGTCAAAGTAGATGAAGATGCGATGGGAGACCGGCAATAGAAGGTCAGGAATTGCATATATAAGACGAAGTCATCGGTGTGAGGAGAACCCATCGGGAGAAGTATTGGGAGTCACAAAGAAGGCAGGGAGTCACCGATAGAAATAACATCGGCGTAAGAAAAGCATCAGGTGAATGAAATTTTGTGAAGCTGATAGTACATGTTCCTGCTGATCGGGGTGACAACTGAAAGTGTCACCGATAGAGAGTTTATTGGAATGAGTCTTATCATCAAAAGATGAGAAGAAAGCTACGCCGATGATAGGAAGTCTGAGCGATAGTGCTAAGTCATTGGTGTGAGTGGTGCGTCGGTGCAAGAATTCTTGAGTGAACCGATGGTATAAGGTGTGGCCGATGTATTAGAAGATTTTGGCGAGACATTTGAATGTTCTTGCTGATATTGACAGAAGGGATTATTTTGTGTGTGTTCTGCTATGTCCTCACTCTGCATCAGAAATGTTGGAAGTTGTTTATGCCATCAATAAGTTTAGACACTACATAACCGGCTACAAAGTATTCATTCATACCTATCACACAGCCATCAAATATCTAATGAACAAACCAATAGTGGGTGGCAGGCTGGTCAGATGGTTATTGTTATTTCAAGAATTTGATATCACAATTGTTGACAAGCCCAGTAAGGCTAATGTGGTTGCTGACTTTTTATCTCGATTTCCCACTCAATCCTCAGATGGTGTAGTTGATGATTCCTTTCCTAATGAGCATCTATTTTCTCTCACTATACACACACCATGGTATGTAGACATAGCAAATTACTTGGTTACAAGGCAGATTCCAGTATATTTTTAACCAAGAGAAAGGAGACAACTTGTCTATAAATGCTTTCCTTACTGTTGGATTTTAGGTTTTCTCTTATATACTGGACTAGACAACATCATGAGAAGATGCATCAGAGTAGATGAAGTTTTTGATATCATGAAGGCTTGTCATGATGAACCATGTGGGGGACACTTTGCAGCAAAAAGAATAGCCTTCAAAATTTTGACAACATGGTATTATTGGCCAACACTTCACAAGGATGCTATCAAATATACGAGAGGCTGTGATAGGTGTCAAAGAATGGGCAGACCAACTAAAAGTGATGAAATGTCATTGCAACCACAAATCTCATTAGCTCCTTTTGACAAGTGGGGACTGGACTTTGTTGGTCCTATTTCTCCAACCTCTAACAATAACGAGTATATTCTGGTATGTACGGATTACCTTACAAAATGGGTTGAGGTCAAAGCATTGCAGTTTGCAAGAGATGGTAATGTAGATAAATTCTTATATGAGGACATTTTCACCAGATATGGTGTGCCAAGGGAAATAGTAACAGATCAAGGTCCTTAGTTTACCTCTAATCTAATCACAAAGTTAGTGGAGGAGTATCAAATAAGGCATAAAAAGTCTACCCCTTATCATCCTCAAGCCAATGGACAAGTTGAGGTAACCAACAGAGAACTGGAAAACATCCTGACCAAAATAGTACAACTCCATAGGCGAGACTGAGTTACTAGGTTGTCAGAGGTTGTTTGGGCCTATAGAATCACTTGGAAAACCACCACAGGGTTTACCCCATATGAATTGGTTTATGGAAAAACAACAGTCCTCCCAATTGATTTTGAACATAAAACACCAAGGACAGCTATTGAGCTTGGGATGGATTTGACAGCATTACAACAAGATAGGATTCAACATCTTAATGCTCTGGATGAAATAAGGCTAAAGGCACTCCACCATACTGAAGTTGTCCAAAAATAGAGGGTCAAATGGCATGACAGTGATATCAAGAACAAAGCATTTACATCTGGTGATTGGGCACTTTTATATGACTCCAGGTATAAAGACTTCAAGGGAAAGCTTCAATCCAAGTGGCTTGGACCATACGAAATCATGCAATTTTTCCCAAATGGAACAGTTCAGTTGCAAACAATAGATGAGGTCCGATTTTCACTCTTAGTAAATGGACATAGGCTAAACCTGTATAAGAAGCCATTACAAAAGGAAGACTTCATTGTTTCCTTAGCTATTGCATATGGTGCTTCTGGCACTCTTGATGAGGATACTATGACACCAGTTGATACAGCATCAGAGGATGATCCACACGGCCTGACTATTGATGCAGAGGTTGAGTTGAAACACTCAACCCCTGTAGCTGAGGCATAATTTCTTTTGCTTTCCAAACACATGCACACACACATCACCTTTACCATGATATTCACAACCTTCAACTAGGACCTGTTTACAACCTTCAGCTGGGACATGTTTACCACTTTCAGCTGGGACTTGTTAATTCTGGACCTGTTCTAATCACTATCATAATTTGCACTTTGGAACAATGTTGCAAGCACCTGCAGCAACTACAGATGTCTTCCATGTAATGCACCGCCAATCCACTCAATCCGTACACTACACCTTGCTTCATCACCATGCCCATACCTCACGCACTAAATTTCAAGCAATTTAATCAAATCACATGCTGACGTGCCACCTCACCATTCATCCACATGCATGACCTTGCAGTTCTGGCGAATTAATTGCATCGTACACAATATCTCCTTTCAAAAAATGTTCCCACATTTCTTTTCGAGGTATTGTCCCAAAGGTAATTTTTCATGATCGCCATTAAATTTCTTTTTTATGCATTTATCATTATCCCTATTTACTTCATGCATGCGATAATATTTCAAAACATTCCAGTTAATAATTGTAACTTCCTACCACTTCCTTTGCCACATGAGTGAGGTCACTTCACGTTCAGTTGGGGGGAAGGGTTGTCATTCTTGATTTTTTGACTGGTTTTCAAATGAGTTGTCATCCCTGTGTATTGTGTAAATAACTAGTGAGAGTTACCTTCCTAATATCTTTGCTTAAGTCAAATTGAGTTAACCCTGAGAAATAAGAGGAATTGCAGAGAGATATGAATAGGGGTTAAGTCTAACAATGTGGCGAAGTGGAATTATATAGAGGATTATAGACATGGGAGGTGACTTAGGAAGGAGAGAGCCATCTGTGCACAAGGAGATTCTTGAATATGTGCTATTTTTACCACTCTTCACCAGAGTAGGATGGCTTGAGTACTTCTTAAAATTGATAGAGTATGACAATGATATGGCCGCAGAATTTGCAATTACATTGCAAAGTGATGAAGCAATAGTGAAAGGGTTAATGGTTGATGCTTCTAAGGTAGCTATAGCCCAAGTGACTAGATTGCCACGCACCAGGTCGGAATACCTAGCCCGAGCTGATGCAACCGCTGCCAGAGAGGAATTCTGTGAGCGACGCAAGCATTTAGACTCAACAACTCAAGGTACAAAATGCCTATCTCTGCCATTTTTCTGGTGCAAATGTGCTACTACATTATCAAGTATTTCACTTGTGATGAGAGGTATAATATGCTGTACACTATGCACTTTAAATTGTTAAACCATCTTTGTCATAAGAAATTGGTGAATGTTCTGAACTACCTCTACAACTTCCTAAAGAGAATGGCTTTAGAATACCGAAAGAAGCCAGCAGATACTTCGGTGTCTCATCATTGTCTAATTGCACTACTGGTTAAGAGGAGTTTGCTGATACAATACCCACAAATTGATTGGGGGGCCTTTAAGGATTGTGTTGATATTTCCACCTTGTTGGAGCAACCTCATGAGGAGGAAGAAGAACCCCCATACAATGCTGAACTTGAGGATGAACCTGTTCATGAAGAGCTGAAGGAGGAAAATATCACTGAAAATAGACCTAAAGAAATAGGGGAACCTTCATTATCTCCTCCTGAACATGTGACCCCAAAACTTGTAAGCAAGAAAGGAAAGAAGAAGAAGGCAGGAAAGGATATCAGCATAGAAAAGACAAAAAGGAAAAAGAAAGAGAAAAATGTCAATGCAGGGGAAGCAAAGGAGAAACATAAGGGGAAAGGTAAAAAGCAGATAAAAAGGGCTGTTGAACAAGAAACCACTACCCTGAGGAGATCAGGCAAATTGAGGAAACAGACGGCTGAAGAAAAGATTGTTGAGCAGGGACAAGATTATGAGGAAAGAGGAAATGGTCCTAGGAATGTTCCTATTGATATACTTGAAGATGATATCTTTGCAAATAAGGATGATGTGAATGTTTCTTCAAAGAAGAAAAGGTATGTTTCTTCTTCTGACTCTGACTCAAAAGACCCATTTATTGCCAAAAAGATGAGAAAAGAAACCCCTGGTAGCCCTGTTAAAGAAATTTGTAATGCTTCTGATAACAATGATAGTGGTGATGTCAATTTTGAGCAAAGAATGAATTATTAGAAGAAAGAAACCTCCGAAAAGAACTTCAGGAGGCATTAAACAGAATCAAAACCCTAGAGGATCAGGTAAAGAGGTATGAAGAGAAGGAAATAGAAAAAGAAAAGAGGATACATGAATTAGAGGAGAGGATTCAGACATAGAATCAAGGGTCTAAATTGGACTTGTTAGCACAATTGGTTGTTAGCAAGATCAGCTCAGATGAGGAGAAGGAATCCCCTCCATCATTTCCTGAGGTAAGAACTCCAACATACCATACTGTTGTTTCATTGGGTTTTGAGTTGCTGAAAGTCACTAGTAGGTCAAAACAAGACATAGAGAATTGGGATAAAGAAAGGAAAAATTTTAATGAAATAATTGAGAACCGGAATCTTGAAATTAAGAAATTAGAGGCAAAGATGGTAGGCATAATTGATAGGGCCATGGAAATCATTGAATGCAGACCACCTTCAAGGGTTTATGCATTATTTTAAAAGGAGAAATTTCTTAGTTTTGAATTCAATAGATTTGTTAGTGACCAACCAGCTCTGCAGTCTAGACACAATTTCTTTAGTTATTTTCAAAAGGTCAGTCTAGAACAACAAGATCAGCTATGTGAGTTATGTTTGCACAACTACCTGATGGAGGAAGATAAAGAATGGAATCCTTCTATAAATGTTGGAGATTTACAGCTGAGAGCAGTAGTATCATACCTAAATAATGAAAAGTTGAGAGGAGAATTGATGGATAGGTATGAAGAATATGAGAAGAAGGTATCACTACCAATCAGGCAAGAGGCATTTAACCCTGAAGATATCCTTAAAAAATGGTTCAAACTTTTCTCTCATAAGGGCCCAGGCAAAATCATTATAGACTTAAGAATAAGGGATCATAGAAGGATACAGAGAATGATGGGATCCATGTTACAAGGTTGTGTTAGATATGTGCAAAGCAGATGGATCAGTTTGACACCTACACTTCAACGAAAAGAACCTCATTCCTTACATAACTTTATGAACATGGCTAAAAGATTACATAGGTACATTCAAATTTTAGAGAATAAAGGTATGGCATGGGTGCCTCTTAGCCACCATCCACCTCTACTCTTATATCCAATTCCACACTGGACAAGAGAAAAGGGAGAGGAATGCAGGACTGCAGAAGCTATCAGACTAAAAAGGATTTCATGCTACAATGGGTTCTATTTGAAATAGGGTGAGGGTGTCAGGGTAATTATGGACTTGAGGCAAATATTTTTACATTATAATTCATTCTCCTAGGTATCTGTTTGAGTAATTTTGCTTGAGGGAAAGCAAAAGATTAGTTGGGGGGAATGATGGGATGCAAAATTAGTCTCTTTTATGCTACTTTTTATACTTCAAAGACTTCTTTCATAGCATCCTTTAAGACATTTATCCATGTTTGTACTATGACATGTTGACCTTCATTATACTTCTAAAACCTGAACTTATAATATTAATATGGAATGTGATGATCATATTATCTAATGAATGAATTGGATATAGATATGTATAAAAGTATAAATGAGATGCTTTTATGGTTAGTCATGGAGATTTCTTGTGGTATATGCTTTGGGAACTAATTCTATGTGCAGAATTGGACGTGTCACAATGAGATCAAGCATTTGTAGCAAATTGCAGACAAAGGAGTTAATAGAAGTATGAGTTTCAATGCTAAGAATGCAGAGACAGCTGAAGACAATTATGGAGCATCACGGATAGTAATAAATTAAGAAGTGGATTTGTTTCAAATATGATTATGGACGTTGTTCATGCATCAGAATTCTAATTTGATTTGAATTCTTCTTCTTATAGTCAGTTAGAATAAGAATGTGATCTTGACTCCACGACCTAGTATCTAGGCGACGTAAATGATCAGAGTCAATTAATTAATAAATAAGGCTCTCTCTCCATTTTTGTATAGTAAGGGGAAGATGAGATATATAAGGTAGCAAAGTCAAGTTTTAGGGAGTTCAGTTATCATTTCCTTTTCTATGTGTAAAGACTCAAGCATGTTACATTTATGGAATACTATCTGGATATGACAAAAAAGATTTCATTGTTGAACAATTTGATATGAGTTGATTATGTGCATGACTAAGTTAAGCTTCGATATGTGGTACAAAGATACGTAGAATCTGGATTAGATTTGGTTTCAGTTAAGGAAGACAGTCTCTTGAGCTGGCCACTCAAGGTATTGATTCTCTCCTTGTTTATTTCATTTCAGTTAATGTTGGTTTATTAGTTTTTTGTTAATCATAATTTGAATTCAAGTTAGTATTATGTTTTGATCAAATAGATATAGTTCATGAACAAATGCATATTAATGTGTTTACAAATCCTCTGGAGGTCAGCAGTTAGTCATTTCATTCTTGACAATTCATTAAGTTAATTCTACAGTTTCCCTGTTGTAATATTTATCTACAGACCTTGTTGTAGGTACCCGTAGCAACTAGGATTTATAGCTATTTTCACTATTTTGTAATTCTGTCAATTCCAGCAAGGTAGATTTGTTTGTTTAAAGTTAAGATAGAATGATTTAGGAACCATATGAGCCCCGAAGGCATATACTTTACAAGTACCATCATAAGCTTATGCTCCTTATTCGATAATTCAATGTACGAATGCATAGTGATAGAGTGGACTGTTCAGATAGGTTTCCCCTGAATTAGTTAAGTCTACAACACATTAGTTTTCCTCTACACCTTTAAGATCTTTTGTTGGCATAGGTAACATCCATGTTATGTTACCTTCTTTCGACGTGTGGTTCTAATTTTTACCCTTCTGGCATAGAACATCCAATCATTAGCATACTTAATGTTGGATACAAATAATCATCAAGTAGTGAGGTCATTAGGTCCATGTATTGAACTTGGCTCTGATACCATATGTAACATCACTTTCCATAAAGTCCAATATTTAACATAAACATTTATCATAATCAAAAGATTTGTTAAATATATGTTTAACACAAGTCAAATTTAACCATAATGAATCATTTTCATTTCAGCAATTAAGCATAATATTCTAAACAGAACAAAACCAAGCATGTCCTTAGTGATCAGCTATCACTATACATGATCAAGTTATACCCATGGCATCATAATCCATCTTATACATATCAAAGTTATACAATACAATTGACTATCAAGACATGAAATAAGAAACATTGTATTTGGAACCATTGACATCCATCTTCATAAGTCTCAGCTTGTCTCGTGCTTGGGAAGGAGAGCATCATCCTGGTGCTTTTCCACTAACCACAGACCTGCAGTCCCCTGCTCGACTTCCAACTGGAAGTGGCCCTACTCTTCACAGAAAGTTTACATATTAGGAACCTTTAGGTTAGCCATCTGAGCATCTGGTGGTGTGTCCTTCCTAATGTCTCACGGTCACACAACTATACATCCACTCTAACTATGTATGACACTACTGGTGACACTAGCCTATCTGGAGCACTGTGGATCGACAATACATGCAAAGACAGATGTATTACTTTGTCCAAAGATTTTAAATACATGAATGTTACACATTGAATGTTTTCATATGTCTGCCACCCTAACTTGACTCATAAGTTGTCATGTCCTACAGTAAGTTCAAATTGACCTTTCTCTCTAGGTCTAGAATAAACGAGATCAATTCGATTCATTGCGCATATCAGGACACTCGACTCTCATCATGGTTTGGATATAAATAAATAAGTTTATTTCAAACATGGAACTCGTGACTCCTTGCCACCTTCATCCATTAAACAAGTCATATTGTCATCGACCATTCTTGGTCTAGTATAAGCAGAATTTAAGGCATTTAAGTCCAATCCTTGGACACTTGTATGTTAATTCAAACTCCATGCTTGGGTTCTTGATATCATATTGATAGAGATACTAATGAATCTACGTCATAATATCTCATTTTCATGAACAATGAATACATTATTATTTTCTACATTCACCCTACTCGGTCAATGTTTCATTGTATGCTTAATGGCAAAATTATAACCATTTCATAATAAAAGAAAAGACTCTTATCATAATGTCTTTCAAGGTTCATAAAGACTTAAGGAGTTGATCACCTCTTAATTCTCTTTTGGAATTCTTTTTTAAAGTCAAATACTAAACATAACTGCCACTTGTATAGTCAGCATGTATCATGTATAGAACTTCTAGTTTAAAACAGTGATAGGATAGATTCTTTATTTCAAAAGATACATCAAATCTTACTTCAAAATAAAAACAAGATTGAAGTCTCGACTGTCGTGATAGCTTAATGATGACAAAGTATGCTCATCATTCTATAGCACCCCACGATGAGTTATCATGTGTTATAAACAAGAGTATTACTAATTGCCAATCGATTTCCATAATCTTTCCTATTGAGTTGGCAGAGTAAAAGGTCGAGTGCAACAACACGACCTAGTTAATTTCAGGTTGACTGTGTTTAAATTTAACTATAGCTACAGTCATGGTTATGATGGTGTGGACTGCTCCACAGGCTGATACCATCGAGTAACTACTCAATATAGTAAAGTGCCCTATTGGGCTCATATTAATACACAAGATTGTAAGAGTTCACAACTGAATAGTATAAAGATATAAAACATTATTAAGTTGTAAGGTGCATAGCGCATGGTGCATGGAAGAAGTTATCCTACGGGTGTTCATGCATGCTACTCGCGTGGGTCTTTAGGCCACAAGTTGGCCGAGTGCCTCACAGAGCAGTGGTTCAAAGTTTCATGAACTATACATAGTTTGGACTCTAAGAGCCATCAACTGCTCTTATCGTTATGCATGGATAATATACAGTTTCAACATTATTCCAAAAAAAAGCAAAGGTTTACTTAGTCTTTACAATTGGTAGTGCCAACATTCTTTCAAAGAAAGAAAAGATATAATGCATAACAGTCAATAAATGGTAGCAACCGAGGGCTCTAAGCAGAGATACCTGCAACTATCTCACAGAGATAAGGTAGAAAGCCGCAAAGACTTGAGATTTTGTACTACTCTCATCGAATGGTTCGACTGAAGCTCTTTGCAACTAGAGAATGCACTCCATAGTGTTTGCCACCCGCACCCCAATTCTCTCCTTCAGACTTCTCTTCCTCTTTTCTCTCAAATGACAAAAAGACTTTTTTTTCTCACAATTCCCTTACCAAGACACCCAAGATAGCGCCCATAACCAACTCGAGCATTATCTTTGCATGCTTTCCAAACCTACCAGCTAGCGAGATCTTTGATCCACACTATCCACTCAGTTGATCCTTCCTCCTTTCCCACTCCTCGTGGGTATTAAGGATATTGGGGTGGCAAGAAGTGGATAAGATATGATAATAATAAATATAGTCACAACTATGACATCGACCTCTAAAGAGGTTCGAATATATAAATTTATATATATGAACACCCTTAACTAATAATATGGTTTAAAGAACTTTTATATTATTGAAGTTCATCATAGTAATGGAAACAATAGGTATCACATAAAAGCTTAGGATGTTCGGGGTCAAGTAATACTCCCCCAACATTGATGATAAATCTTAGTCGAAAGACTAGAAAAATAAGAGACGAGATCCCTATTTAAGAAGATAATAAGAGATCTCAAAGACTCATAATTCAACTATCATATGACTTGAGACGTTATTCCAAGAATGTTGTCTAGTCGTTATAGCACCAATGTCAAAATGACTCACAAGGATAGAATTACAAAAGGTAGACATGACTCATGACAACTTACTAGGGTTTCAGAAGGACATGGGAACTAGTACTCAAATGGCCATTCAACCTTGTTTCCCTGACATCTAACCATTCCTCCAGGATGATACCCTCTTTCCTTCTTCAAAGGTCGTTAACTTTTTCCTGTTCACACTCTGGACCACAATATCATTATCAGTGCATTATAATCATGTCTCATAATATAAATAAGTAATGTTCAAAGCTAATTAACATAAATCATTAACATCATCAAAATGATCAAATCAGATATTTCCACAATATCAAATCAATTAACTCTGACTAATCCTCCCTATTATCATGCAAAGTTAATGATTAAGTCTAACTATAAATTGGGGATGTAACAATTATGCCAAGCATATTTGAAAATGATGGACAAATAAAGAGTTTGGACAAATGGAAGGCTAATTTTGAAGATATAGCCTGCTAGCTCTTATCTTCAAGTTGTGTAGATGGTGATCCAAATATGAAAATTTTATGTTCTACACTTGATAAGATACATGCATTGGAGTTGAATTTTGAGATATTTTGTAAGGAGTCACAAATCTTATTGGATGCTAGGTATGCAGGGCATAATGAAAAAATAGCAAAATTGATTCCTTTCCAATGGCCATCAGAGAAAGCATGTGCAGCTTGGGTGGAGAAGTATGGATAAATGTGTCCAGGGTGAACAAAGATCCAATCATGTGATATGTCTTCTTCATCATTGGGATAAAACACTTCTAACAATTTTTTGGCATCTCCAAGTTGAATTGTATTTTATCTTTTTCTCTTTCATATGTAATTTGAATTAGCTTCCCAATGCCTATGGTGGTGGCTTGTAGTGTAAGATTTGTAACCAACAGTTGGTAATGAGTTTTAAGGCAACATGTTCTTATGTCTATAAAAGAGCATGATGTTCCACTTTGTAAAGAGATTGGAAGATTTGGGAAACTTTGATAATGAAATACAGAGCAATTTCTGAGAAGTTGTCCATATTTTGAGTAGTAAGTTTAAATTTCTTGCATGTTGAATGTACTTTCTCTATAAACATTATATGTACTTTGAATGTAATATATGATAATAATTATAATGATTATATAATAAATATATGATAATAATAGATTCTAAAGGTCAGTTCCTTGTTAAATGGCTTAATCTAACCTTGTCTAGAGAAAAGAGGTAGCAACAACTAAAATGAATGTTGAAAACAAAAGAAGCAATACGCCAAGATTAAAATATATTATCCTTGAAGATTAAATTCAATAGTTAACAAAATAAAGCACACACATCAATAGCAATGTAGGGAGTAATTAATCATCCAAAAGTAATAATAAAAATATGATAGAAACACAATTCTACAGCTTCATACGTTAACTGAATAATAACTAATAGAATAAATTAAACACATCAATAATAATGTAGAAAGTAATTAATCATCGAAAAATAATTATAATAATAGGATAGAAACACATTTTTTATCGGTAAACCATACCATGTGTAGGATATTATATTATTACAAAAAGATTTACATTCGGTTCGAGCCTAGAGGGCTCTGTTGACTTTTTCCCAGACTGGATGCTTATTCCCAGATTTCCCTACAAGGTAGCCATCAGTGATCAACAGGATCTCTGGGCCAGGGGGTCAACAGTGTAGGAGATAGACTCTATATTTTATCTCCTCTTCTTCTTCAGGCTCTGCAAGACCTAGGGGGGTATTCCCTACTCAACATCCATGAGGATATGCATACAAGGCTGGGATGCTGACAGAAAGCAGATAGTCCTCTTGTAAGTAGACCAAAACTGAAAGATAAGAGCAAAGGGGCTAGCTTTGGGCCTATTAGCAGTTGTAGACAGAGGACTGAGGATCCTAAACTAATTCTAATGTCCTAATGTTTGTTTTAGATTTGGATTTGGATTTTAAGTTTGGATGCAAAGCTGGACATGGTTATAACACAAAAACAAAGCATGATTGGTGCCTATCCAGGGCCTGGAGTCAGTAGACATACACCTGTGAATGATCAGCCTGAACAGCTAAAACTGGATTTCAAGGGGATATATGTGATACCTGCCTTACAGATATCTCCCAATACAGAGTGTTAAGTTATCTCTACTTATGGCATCCCTACTGCAGTATACCCTTCCCAATGTTCAACCTGAAAACAGTTTAATCTACCCCTTGAGCAGAAGTTAAAAGATCAGACATTCAACATAGGAATTCTATGCTCTAGAATCTAAACATTACCCAAACATCCAGATTCAGAAGAAGAATACATGCAATACTGGAGACAGAATTAACACAACACATGCTAAGATAGCATTTTTCATATAAGATCAATCATGAAATCAGTGGGTTCATGCCAAAAACATACAACAAGAGATACATAAACTCACAGGTTAAGCTGTACAGAGCAACCAGATCAGCTTGTTATGAATTACAGAGCCAAAAATCTTCAACTTTCAACAACCTTGAATGAATAACACCGTCTGCATTATATAGCAGGAGGGTGTATTCAGCATTAACTACCAGGTTGACCAAAAAGCCCGCCAGATACACAGTATCATAAAAATGGCGCTCAAACACTACCAGATTGGCGCCCAGACATGAATGCAGCAGGTAGGGGAGGAGACAGGAAGATTTCTCGAGCCCTGCGCCACTGTCCGCTGATGTACACCTTCAATCGGGTACCAGATCCGCCCATACCTCTGCAACAATCGCCATTGATGGCGCACCAACCCGCGGCCTCGGGAAGAACATCAATTCTGCATCGCAACCATTTCCCGCCGAGATTCATCATCATGATATTTCAAATATGCAGGATATCAATATCCCACATGCACCCCGCGATGACCTCATTAACACTTTATATACTAGGTCATGAGCATATATGATGTCGGTGCTTTTGCTCCTGACGACACTAGTATAAGACTTCATCATCATCATCCTCCAGCAGCATGATATCCTGTCGCTTGAAATATCACCCTGACGTCATCATCATATCGCAATATAGCCTGCATGATAATCGCCTTCATCGGCACAACCTGATCCATCGGAGGAACATCCTCCTGCTGAGCCTATACCAAAAGTCTGGCCGATGAACATCCTGATGACGTCATCATCATATCTTGCTGACGTCATCATCATATCCGCCCGCTGCGCACCTCCTCATATCCGGATGACGTCATCATCATATCCGGATGACGTCATCATCATGTTTGCAAATATCGGGGGATCTCCACAAGATGATCAGTGTTAGAAACTTGACCCCCCCGGACCTTGATGACGTCATCATCATATCGACATCAGGATGATATTCGGAAGACAACCGGATATTTGGAAATATCATCCTGATGCACAAATATCAGGTTGCACTGTAGCTCCGCTATAAGATCAGGGCGAAATATGAATATGATGATGCTTGAAAAGATCACCCCCCACTAGATAATGCACGAAGCCAGCAGGCGGATATCTCCTTGATATCAGCATCATCATGACGCTGGAACAAACATACACGCGGGTGATATGAAAATATCACCCCCTCCTTCGGAAATATCATGATGCAGATAGGCAGAGAAATAGATATCACCCTGATATAAGGATGACGTCAGCATCATCAGGATGACAAAACAACGAACAAGAAGTGATACAACATCATCAGGATGATATTGACTAAGATCATCCTGACGTTCAAAATATGATGACCCCAGTGAATATCGGGTCGCACTTAGAACTCTTCAACAACATCATCAGGATGATCATAACCAAGATCACCCGATGATAAAAATATCACCCCGACGAAATATCATGCAGGCAGAAAATATGATGACCCCCGCAAGCAACACGGTGATAACTGGAAATATCATGATGATGATGACGACCCCCAAGGAAGAATAAGTCGGGTCGAACAACTCAAAGAATAACCCCTTCAGGATATCGGGGCAACATCATCATCATGTTTGGGCAAGGTGATATTCGGAAGATCACCGGATACTTGAAAGATCACCCCCGCAAGCAAATCAAGGCGCACTGTAGCTCATCAGCATCATCAGGATAATAACCAAACATCACCCGATAGTGAAATATGATGATGACGATGAGAAACCGGTCGACGGAGAACATGATGATGCTGACCACCATCAAAGAAAATATGATGATGATGACCTCCTCCTCAGGAAAATATGATGCTGCAGCTGAAAAATGCTGAGGAGGTCCAACACTTAGAACATTTTTTGGATACTTAGGGAAAGTGCCTGCATGAAAATTGCTCAAAAATTCTCAGTCAATTCAGGCACTAACAGGCTCTTCGTAGATTAATACAAGAGCACTCATTGTGTCAAAAAACAAATATAGTGCCAAGAAAATTCCTAAAATTAACCCTCTAATCTACCAGCCCAGGCTCCAAAAACACACAGCACCAACCACCAACTCAAGAACTTGCCACCCTTCCACCCCGGTCCCCAGCATGACAATTCCCAAAAAAATGGCCCTAGGACTGGGAGCCCGACTACTCCTACGGCCAGTAGAATTCCCTCGCACTCACAGTGGCTGCAAAGTGATCAATCCATACCGGAGTCTCCTCTCTATCCATTCCAATTTCCTGACGAAGAAAGTCTCTCCCACGAGCTGCCCAAATCATGTACCTTCCCAGTTGCTGCTCATTCATGTTTAGCAGGAACGACTACCTAGCTACGCCCTCCTCTTCCTCATGTAGCTTCTCTAGGTCCCTCAGCCATGGGATCCTGACCCCCAATTCTACAAAAACTGCCACATCTACATCGTTTAGAAGAATATCCGGAGTGAATATCTCCCATAGAATCACCAATGCATCCACCTTTGCCTCTCCCAGGTCAAACAAAGAAGCCAAAAAGTGCAAGGAAATGTCTATATTTACCCTATATTTGTCCTCCGAGACCAAGAAGTCTTTACCCAGGACCATCTTCATTGCCTCAATGAAGAGTCCATTCTACTACTTACAAATGATCATCAGTCTGTAATTTGTATACGACCCAGAAAGGTGACATGGCACTTATTGCAGCAGAGCCTTATGGGAGTCTCCATCCTATGTTTTGAACAAGCCAGACGAGTGTCATTCTGTTGGAGACCTCCAGGATTTAAAGGAAGTTAGTTAATGAACACACACCTCAGGTGAAAGATGCATTTATTTGTTATCTAGATTTTTGTAGTGTCAATCTTCAGTTCATGTTGTCATTAATAATTATAATTCATTATTCCTCACTCTGGCAGGGTTGTTAGAAGCTCTCGCGGGAGAGCCATTTAATGCATGGGAGTTGTTGCTTCAATAATTATATGATAATTATTAATAATATATAACTATTATTATATTATATATTGTATTATATAATATGATTAACATCATATTTTATTAATTTATATTATATATTGTATTATATAATATGATTAACATCATATTTTATTAATTTATATTATATATTGTATTAGTATTAGTATTAGTATTGATATTAATATAATATATGATGTTAGTCATCTAATATAGTTAATTATTATTATTATATATTATATTATATTGATACAATAATAAATATATTATAATTATTCAACCGTTGGCATTTAATAATAATATATAAACATAGTGCCTTATCGCATCGTCACAGCTTTAAGTTTTCAGCTTAAAGCAAGGTTGCGATGAGGCAAATCCTTGTGACTAGAAAATAGAGACCGCCACATGTCAGAGGATTGGAGGGGATATGTCCAAGGCCTTGATAAATATTAAAAATATATCAAAATAATATTAAAATAGATCAAGGCGATTAAAAACAAGGACCCACAGGGAATACGTGGTGTCTTTGCACATCGTCGTAGCTTCCAAAATATAGGCTTAAATGGAGGTTGCAACACTCGTGACAAAATCAGAGTTATAATAAAATAAAGGGGCTCAGGGCCGGTAACTTAGAGGAAAGGGGCTAGTAACTTGACAACCACCAAGGGGATAATATAAAAACTTAAGTTGGGGAAACTGGCTAAATAGGTCAACAATCAGTTAGAAGGATAAACCCCAAACACCTTAGACAACACTAGTTGCAGTGTTTTTACTTGGAGATTTTGTAGAGTGAATCATGATAACATAAAAACCATAAAATTTTGAATTGACATAACACATCCATTTATCTTTGCCCTTTTTATATACATTGCCATTGAACTCATTTCTTTTTTCCATGTGATGAATGTTATTTAATATTGAAAATTTGAACCATCTATTATCTGTATAGTGTATACATTGCAATTTGCCATTAAACTCATGTTTATTTCAAACTGTAATTGCTTCTATATTTTTTATTAAAATTTAACACCACCCTTCAAAAATATTGGGGAATTACACCGTACATGAACATCTAACCAACATCTAACAGATGCAAAAAACACACACAGACTGTTGAATCCAGAAACTCTTCACACAATACTATCATGGACTATGGAAAACTCATGCTTACCATCTAACTAACCTCAAAGTTCCAAACAAAACTCCTATCCTTCAACCTTCAAACCTTGCTTTGATCCTCCAAAATCTTTTTGGTTCCTCTTTTCAACAATGCTTAATGAATATTTCACTGTACTCCATAATTATCCTATTAACAGACAATGGCTCCGTTACAAATTCAATTATGTCCTCATTCTCAATGACAGTAAATGATTTACTATAGAACCTTGCTTTATATGTACAAGAAACCACTAGGTATGGGTAACAATAAGGCCAGTAAAGGAGAATTAAATTGATTTTCTCAAGGTCACTGGCAATTGAGTTGCAATACCAATTCCATGCGTCAATTCAAATTTCCAATTTCTCATACATGCATGCATGTCTGGGAGATTCAACCCACCCCCTAGAATAGAATGCATCATTTGCAAATGTTAAAAGGGTCAATTCTTGACACGATTTATTCCACTTGATGAATGGTCATATTTCTTCATTCCAAGACATGCAAAGCAATAACATCCTGCATAGCCACACATAAACAAAAATTTCCATCATTCTTATTACTATTCTACATCTGTGAACTGAGAACTCTATCACACAGTTAAATTCAAAATCATGAATGATCACAAAATAAGTACTTGGTAACTTACTTTCTTCGCATAGTTGGTGTAATGAAAGCTATTACTTTGAACTTTTATAGTTTATTGATTCTTCTACTATCTAAAACTTAGTAATGCAATATAAGGTTGAAACAATAAACACCATCATATATACACATGACATGTACTGTCGTGACAAATGGGTAATAAATAACAAGCAACTCCATTTAATTAACTCTATCGTACCCTGGAAATTCACATTGGCTAATCTATGTGGTATGTCACTTGCCATTAATGAACTCAATTGACATTGGCTAATCTAGTCGGTTAAGTGCTTTCAATGAAATCAATAGTACGACTCTAATTAATGATAGAGAAAATTGTTCCACTTGTAAATTGTTCCACCATTTGGTGAACCATTGAACAAATGATGAACAGTTGTAGTTGAATTCTCGAAGGTAGATCTCCAACGGTACACATTGCCAACAAAATCCTCTGGGATCAACTAGGAGCCGTTAGATATTAATAGATCAAAGGTTGAGATATATATAAAATATATAACATATTTATATTGATTATTGTATATAAAGGTCAAGGTGGCGGCAGAGCGTAAGCCCTCAACTGTAGAAAATTAGAAATTTGGGTGTCAGTACTTTGGCCCGAAATAGAACTTATGCCTCATTGACATGCGCGGCGGAAGTGACATTTGTCCTTTCGTAATAAATAAGGAATGTCTTAAACTCTTTTGTTTAATATAATATATTAATATGGGTTATTGATATAGATTATAATTGTTGACAATATTTTAATTCTTTTGTCTTATTATCTATTATTTTTAGATAATAACATAATTCTGGAACTTTTAAGTTTTATTATTTTATGGTTAGATCGATTGGTTGATTCTGGAAGTATTAAAATTTAGAATATATGTAAAAAATAAGTTTAATCAAAATCATTCCTTGAATCCTTCATAAAAGAGATTAACAATGTGTGTAATTAATGAAATTAACAAATTAGAATTAGAATCATATCTCATTTTATTAAGTCAAAAAACTTAAACATTTATTACAGAAAGATGACAACACAAAGATGAAATCCATTTATAATAAAGGTTACATGGCAAAAGAAGAAGCCCTCGGCCCCTCGTTGGATAAATATTTCCAGTTGACAGAGAACTGAACACTGTATATTTCCCTCGTATTTTCCTTACAACACAATGAAGAAGAAACCTTCGCTTGAGCCCTGGCCACTAGACCAAGAAGAATATGTGAATGAAATTGGGAATAAAGTTGGGGCTTTCCTCCAAATTTAAGAAGAAAATCTAACATGGTGAAAGAAGAAGCCTTCTACAGTCTAGACTGTCTAGAAGGAATCCAGAAGAATCATCATACAAAGCTAGCTACCAGACACATGAACTAGTGGATTGGGAGAGACCACTATCCACAATCCATCATTAGGCTACCAGAAAGATGCAACAATGTATTGGGAGAGAACACTAACCACAACCCATCAGATAGATGCAAGACCATCTAGCATACAATGTTACCAGATGCATTTGCCTGAGGAGCCAAGGCACTTTCTAGCTACACTCAAAGAAGAATGATGCCAGAAGGCACCATTCTCCTTCCTCTTTATTTCCCACGTAGCTGGTTGTTATCTTTCCAGATCCTCCCATGTCATACATGGAGTTCTCATGACTCATTTTTTTTCATCTTACAAGAACTAGGTCCTTTAAAGTAAGGATAACAACCCAACTATGTAACCATTCTAACCCTTTCCTCTACCAAAAAAGACTACATTCTGACTGAATAATTCCCAAAATTAGCTAACAAGGAACAACCAAAAGTTGAAATTGATTGTCGAAAGCAACTTTATCTATCCCTTTATAGCCATGATTGTTGGGAAATTGGGAATTCAAAAAATCATTACCTATCCATCAGTCTATCTTACCAACCCTGCAAATAAATCTCCAGACGCCAAAATGTCACTTCATATCATGTTCTGAGAGCGTTTGGGCATCTAATTCAAGAAATCCTTCTATGGACTTGTCATCTTACTCGTATGGACTTGACATCTCACATCGAAAAGTACCTTGACTCCCTTTACAAAGCTTAAATTTTGCATCCACTTGATCGCCTTGGGTGACTGATGTGACCGCCAAAATGTCAGCCATCAGAACAAATTGTTCCACTTGTAACTTGTTCTACTGTTTGATGAATAAATGATGAATGGTTGTAGTTCAATTTTGGAAGGTAGATCTCCAACGCTACACAATGCCAACAAAATCCTCTAGAATCAACCAGGAGCCATTAGATATTATTAGATCAACGATTGAGATATATATAAAAATAAAATATAAATATATTTATATTGATTAATGAATAAAGGTCAAGGTGGCGGCAGAGCGCAAGCCCTCAACTGTGAAGATGGGCCTACCTCTTAATTTTGTGATGTACATGAAACATCATGATGCAATCATGATGAACCACATGGCATACAACACAGTCCACTTGTCTCTATTTCAGAGACTTTATGTAGAATTTTGGGTGTGTCAGTACTTTGGCCTGAAATAAAATTTGTGTCGTCGATCTGTGATCATCTAATGATAAAAAACTATTATAAATTTAGAATATTTTCCACTTATTGACATGCGTGGCAGAAGTGACATCTGTCCTTTTGTAATAAATAAGAAATGTCGTGAGAAGTGCAATTGCATGCTTTTCAGAAGGCAATTTACGTATCTCATTTATGAATTATACAGTAGTACATGCCGCTGAAATCAATGCAATTTATGGAAACATATTTTTAGGTTTGTAACCCTCGCACATACCTTATTCTACATTTTCACTGGTGTACTTTGGAGGAACTCTGGACTGCGTCTTCTACAGGTGTTGAACATGGGCATTTGCAACTAGGTTAGCTAATTAGTACTCTTTCTTGCCCATTTCTTATAGTGATAAATATGAAATCTTTAAGTCAACTATGTGGGAAGAACAATTATTTTTTCATGAGTCCAGACTGTTTGTTTACCCCAAATCTTTTAGAGATTTATTTCGCACCCTTAGCAGTTACAGAAGCTTTTATTTACTAGTTTCTCAAACAAGTAAAGATGAAGCTTTTGTTTATTGAGAATAGTTTAGCTAAGGTGAAGGATAGCGAGCTAAGACATATAGATTTAGACTTAGAGGATTTTTGGGCTCGATTAGAGCAAAACCCCAAGTCACCTATAGCTGAGAAAATCCTAACAAGTGGGTTATCTCCTCCTGGGGGTTTCCCACCTATTGTGCCATGTCTAGGCCTGGTTGTTGCATGTGCAAAGAACTATTTTCCTGATATTAAGGTCCAGTCATCCTTTGTTTTGGAGAAGACCAAGAGGTGGCTTAAGGGGAAATTTTCAGAGCATGTTGGTTCTTCTTCTATGCATAAAGAATTAGGAACAAGAGAGCAAAGAACCTCCTAGGCCTCCAAAATTTGCAAAACTTCAACTGGTGTGGAGAGAAGCCATCACAGAGTTGGTTCACAATCTAGTAGTGGTGGGGATGGAGACCAGCCTAAAGATAATAGGAAACTAAAAGGTGTATGTGAACAGGATGGTCAACCCGCATTCATGAAACCACAAGAAAAAAGGAAGTTGGATGCTTTACAACAATTGCAAGCAGATCACATGACTTCTCCTATCCCTGCATCAAATGAAATTCCTATGCAAGATACTCCTAATCAGCTAGACAGAGTTGTCCTAGGTGCAAGTGAGTGTGGTACAGTTTTGTCTTCCCCTTCCTGGCTAAAGAAAGTTGTTCAGAAAAAGAGGATCAAGAGACATGCCCCAACAACAGACACAAACGTTGACAATGTAGCTAAATTATTGCATCCTACACCTAAGCCTAAGAAGGCTAAGAGGATGTCTTGGATGGTAGTAGATTCTTCCTTAGGGCATAGGATTTTGTAGATTGTAGACCCCATCAGGGATAAAAATAAAAATGAAGTCATAGAAGCAGATTTTAATATGGCCAAGATTGACATGGGTCCTCCTACCGTGGAAGGTGATATATATCATGCAAAATTCTCTATAGGCATGCTAACAAAGAGAGTTAAAGTTGAGCAATAGGTGAATGCAAAGCTGTAAGCCCAGGTGAATTCTCTGACATCTTTCATTCAATCTATTTTGAATAGTACTTCTCAATCCTCTAATGCAACTCTAAGTGTTTCTATTGATGGAATGGATCCTAGCATGTTGCAACAAATCATGAGATATCAAACTCTAGGTAAGGACATCGAGCAATGGGTATAGCAACTCACCGTTGATGGTTTGTTGTACATCGAGGAGGTCATGAAACTATTGTTGGAGTACAACCAACTTTGAGAGGGAGGTGAATCAGTGTTGGAGACAGATCGATAAATTTACACTTCTTTTCACCTCCTTATAAACTTGAAATAATAAATTGCAATGTTGATTTGAATATTTTGCAAGACAAAAAATGAAACACTGAACAATGAATGTAATGGAAAGTTTAGACATAAGACATCAATGGATCACACACAGAGAGACCATAACACAAAAAATTGCATGAGTGGAAAACCCTCTTGGGGAATAAAAACCACTCAGAAAAGATGCCTCACTGGCTTAATATCAAAATCCCAATCATGCAGTCTCACTGACTTCTTTTGTCTCACTGACAATTATTCTTGCCTCACTGGCTTTATACAACTTTGCCTCACTGGATTTTTATCCTGCCTCACTGGCAATCCATTGGCCTCACTGGAAAACAAGTCATCTTGTGTCTCACTGACATGACCTTACAACAACTCAATGAATAATTTGAGTCAATATAGAGGATTGTTTTGTTTCTCTTCAAGCCCTGTTCTTGAATATCTCATTGAATATTTGAGATTCCAAGAAATACAACAACTTGTGCACACATACTACTGAATACAATGTGATATTATATTATAATCTATTGCTTTTGTTTGATTTTGCAATGACTGCTCAGGTTCATCAAACCCAATAGAGTATAATCTATTTATCCTTTCTCAGAAATGTCTCTCATCCTTTCACAGAACAGTTTGAAGACATAATTGTTTTGTTGTAACTGTTTGAAATAGTCTAGGTAACTTGTCATGGTTAGAGTTGAACCTCAAATTGTATATGTCATGGTTTCCACAATGTCATTACAAGTTTTCATCAAAAATTTTGTTACTCAAATCATATTAACCATGGTTCATCTATCATCCAATCGGATAAAAAATGATATTTACTTTTAACGACTACACCAAATCATGGTTAATCTGAACCGAACACAAGATCTCAACATAAAGTTCTTAACTATTAATGAAACCATAGTTAGACAAAATTGTCCATAGATAATGAACCGTAACAATATCCTTCAAAAATATCTCAAACCCTAGCATAAATTGCTTATGGATAAACAAAGATAATCACTCTTTTCAACTGCCAAACCCTAATGGGTATAACCCAACTGTGTTTACAAAAATGAAAGCAATTGTTCCATATGTAAGCTGTGATAATCCTTAACAATCGCTTAGTCAATGTTTCATCAACATAACTGCAAACAACTGTTGAGAAAGAACGAAATAAAAAGAATAAAATCACCTGAAAACCAGTCGAATGATTATCTTAACTGCCCACAACCTTCAATATTAGCATTGTCACATCTTCATGATTCTTCTTCAAAGTCTACAAAGATTCTATGAAATTTTTCCATGATTTTCAATGATAACCAAAAGTTGTCAAACCCTACTCGAAGGAAAATTCATACCCTAAAAAACCACTTTGAGAAATGATTTAGTTTTGATGTTGTTTGCCCAAGTATATGCATAGCAACCTGTGATGCCGGTATGTCCTAAAAAAGGCCGGTGGAAGAATGAGTCAAATGAAGCCTTTTCACCTGTTTGAAATAGTCATAACCTGCTGGGCCGGTTGCAAATTTAGCAGCCCCTGAAACACCCTTTTTAATATTACTTTATTTACATACAGGCTCAAGGGAAACAATTAAGCACCTTTGTCAACATTAAACTTTAGATGAAACAATTTGTATTTGTATCCCCTTTAAAGGTGATCATACCTTTGTAGTAACACAGTACTAGCACAGTAACTGAAGATTCCATGATCAATAACCAAATTGAAGATGCCATATGATATCAATGTGCTATCACCATAAGATATCAATGTTTTTACAATGTGTTCATGTCACCATGACGAACTTACTAGGGATGTCCATACCAAACAACTGAGGATGCCATTGTCAATACTTACAATGCATATCTATACCAAGATACCCTGAGAGTTATGTCGCCATATTACCATGATAAGTGGTATGTGTCCATAGCAATGCTATATCCATATTACCATTGATACCATATGCCAACTGTCATTATTCCATGTGAATGTAATATCAAAATGAAACAGTATAGCAACTGAGATGAGCATCAAATGTATATTGAGTATCAAATGCATATAAAATATCATAGAGTTGTCATAGAACATATATGACTAGGAGCATACCATCAACAACCACAGGAGATAAATCAAATGTATAGAGATGACCATTAACAACAATTATCATAATGAACATGTATCAACATCAACTGATCATGAACAAATATGAATGTCAAACATGTAAATGTATATCAACTGAGATGAACCCATTTGTAAAACTATATCAACTGTTATAGAGAACATATCATCAAATATGAACTAGCGTCAAATATCAAGTGCATCAATGATCATAACAATTATGTCAACTATCAACTGTATACCATGCATACCATACCAAGTGATACCAAGTTGTGGATTTGACATCAAGGACAACAACTAAGGGGCAACAACTATATAGCCTCATTTATGATAAAAGGAAAGAGTTAGTTGTAGAGTTACGAAATGTAAAGAGGGAAGACAGTAATCTGCTCACGGTGTCTACAGAGATAAAAGATATGATGGAAATTGATACAAATATTCTTCTAGCTGAGAAAAAATTTAATGATCCAAATGAGAATGATTCTATGTCTTGGCTAGATACATTAGAGTGGAAGAGGTTTATGCTAGGGGATTTTAGTGGATAAATAAGAAGAATTTTGACTCAATGTCAGACTGATATGGTTGATCTTAAAAATAATTGTACCATCTTAGATGTAGAAATTTCATATGAAAGCAGAGAGAACTTGCTTGATGTCAAGGAAGTAAAGCAAAATTTTAATAAGATGCTTACTGAAGAGCTTGTTGGTGCTGACATAGTTAATGGTGAATCACTAGGGAAGCTTGGACATATAGCAATGTATCTCATACCTTTCAAGCATGAAATTGATGATGTCTATAAGAGACTAACAGATGCAGACAGAATGATAAATAAGTGGAAACTTCAGGCAAACATTACATGTAGACCAAGTGACAAGATTTTAAATCCCATCATTACTAGGTACAGGAGGTACAAGGAGAAACTGAGAGCATCAGCTCAGGTGGACTCGACTACTGCTCGAGATGAAGACTAAATTGTTGCCACATGAAGGCATTTCTTATTTTTATGTTATTTCTTTAAACATGCTCTGGATACTCTTGTGGCAAAAGACTTATTATTATTTTATGTTTTAAATTGGTTGTCCCCAAGAAGTTATTATTTCAAAGTCATTTATTTTATGACAAGTCTATATATACTAAACATGTCAATGCATTTAAGATCTTTTGGAAAAATTTGTGTTGTTGATAGGGCAATTTTGTGTTACATTATATTTTAGTTATTTTTAATATATGAATGGAAGCTTGAGGAGTTGATTTCTGAAGTCGTAAACTTTGTGTTATGGTGGATGAATCTGTATTCTTGAATTCTTCTTATGTATCCTTTTGAATTTTATTTTATTAAATTATTATCTATCAATTTTTGTTAATTTGAATTGTTCCTTCGTTGACACTTGTCTCTATTCCAAAGACTTTATGGAGAAAGATGGGTGTGTCAGAACTGCAACCCAGAATAGAACTAATGTCATTGATCTCTGATACTGACTATCCATTGATCTAAATGTAAATATTTTTTTAAGCTATAAATTTGCCAAGTAAATTAGTCATTATAATTTGGCATTTGATATTTTCACCAGCCACATGATGATTTTTTAAAAAAATTGCCAGCACATTCACCAAATAATTTATTTTAAATTTTTGAATATCTATATAATTCGCCACCTAATTTAATTTATTTTTTGGAATACAACTATAATTCGCTAAGGAATTTTTTTTTTTTCAAATCTATATATAATTCGCTAGCAAAAAAACCACTATCAACAATTTTGAAAAAATTCGCCAATGAATTTTTTTTTTCCAAAAATAGGCATAGATTCACCAACATTTTTATGGCCTCGGGCTAGGATTCACTATGATTTTATAGGTTTTTTTAGGGGGGGTTCCTTAAAGTTACCCCTAGTTGTGGTAAATCAAAATCAGATAAGTAATGTGTCTTTTTGATATTGTAAAAATTGAAAGGCCCCTATCAGGGCTTCTCTTCTACCTTCTACTCTACTATGGATGCATTTGGCGTAAAGTTTAAGATGCCCACTTTTGAGTAGTTTTGTGATAGACTCATGAGAGAAAAATCTAAATTACTCTCCATGGATGCAATCACCTCTTCTAAAAGTCAAGCACTAGTGGCCCAAACATCTAAGGGTAAAGGAAATAAATTCAACAAATCTAAGATAGATTCCAATTTGGCAAGTGAGAAAAATAAGTGATAAGCAAGCCCCCACATTTTCTAAGTCAAGTAAGAATACATCCAAAACAACTAAGAATAAAAGTAAAGTCTATTCTTATTGTGGAGAACATCGTCATGAAATGGCACATTGTTCTCAAAGGATGGAAGCCTTGGAAGAGGCTATAAAGAAGCACAATATCTCTTTATCCAAACCTAGCAAAGGAAATGCACTTACAATTAGAGGTTTGGATACATCCAACAATAGTTGGATTCTTAACTTAGGAACATCTCATCACATGACTAAGTCACATGATCTACTTGAGCATCTTTCTAACAGTTCTACATCTCAGGATTACAGTGGGTAACTATACATAGATTCTAGTTTTGGGATCATGTATTGTTTAGTTGAAAAATGGTTGCATTGAGTATGTACTCTATGTTCTTGATATTTTGGCCAATCTTCTCTCCATCTACCAGATTTTCCATACTAGGGAAGGGAAGACATTTGAGTTCTTTCCACATGATGTAGTTATTCGGTAACTACAACATCCTGAGAATATTGTAGCTTCAAGAAAAGTTGATCATGGGTCAAGATTGTATAGGTTTCATTCTTTTGAGTCATCTTATGGATCATCACACATTCCCCATGCAGATTCTTTGAGTTGACTTTGGCAAAGAGGTTTGGACACCTTAATTATAGATATATTCAGTAGTTGAGTACACATGATATGGTACTTGGTCTTCCTAAGGTTTCATGCACAGATGGAGTATGTCAATGTTTTATCCTTGGCAAGCATCATATGGAACCCTTTCCTTATGGAAAAGCTCTCTGTGCTTCTACCTTGCACGAGTTGGTTCATAGCAACCTCATGTCATTTCCAACTCCATCTTTTCTAGAGCCAAGTATGTACTCACATTCATTGATGATCTCTCATCAAACATGGGTGTACTTTCTTAAGTATTGTAGACACTTAAAATTGTCCATGCCTTGCAACAACACGTTTTATCCTAGGTCCTTGCATAATCCCACTTATAATCCAACTTAATCACCTAACCAATTAATTAAATAAACCCCTTTGTTTAATTAATTCCCCCTCACTTGTCTCAAATAATTCAAATAAAATATTTGAATTAAATCCCTCACTTTTACCACATTGCAACATGTGTCACATGACTACAACTCTTCACATGCACACATAATTTAAATAATTTTATTATTTAAATTATGAGATTCCCACTCAAATCCTATTTTTAGCCCCACTTATTGTGCGTCATAGGCATCTTTTCCTCCAAAATAAATAAAAGAATCCCACTTATTCGCTCACATCCTAATTTTAGCCTCATGTCATAATCCACTTAATGTGCGTCATAGGCACTAAAATCAACTTTTAATCCTAGCCATACACATCACATAATTGATTTTAATCTTAGCCATCGAATCCTATCATCTTTTGCCTATAAATCAACTCTCATCCAAGCCATTTTCATGCATTGAGTTTCAAGTAATTTTATGCTGTCGAAATCCCAATTGAGTCTTTGCATCATTCATCTATCTATTTTCTTCTATCGTATTCATCTTTCTATTATGCTGCGAAAGTGAGCAATCAACAACCCTTCGACATCGTGCATCCTCATGTAAGATCGAGAAGAACCATGGAGATCAATCAAACCTAGCATGGATTCGGTTTGCTTTGCATTTATATTTTTGTTTTCATTCTAGTTTGTCCTTCATGGTGCATAGTTAGGGTTTAGTTAGTTTTCTATTTTTGACACTAAATCTAATTTTCCCTAACTACAAGTACAAAAGTGATGTCTTCACTACTTTCAGAACCTTCAAGGTGTTCGTGGAGAAGCAATCAGGTTCTTCTATTCAGCAGCTTTGTACATATAATGGGGGAGTATGTGTACCAGTATTTTCAAGATTATTGCACCGAGCATGGAATACTTCATCAGTATTCAGTTCCCTACACTCCTCAGCAAAATAGTATTGTTGAAAGAAAGAACAAATCTCTTAAGGAGATGACAAATTGTATGCTTCAGTCTTGGTCTATGGCCACTTGATTTTGGATTGAAGCAATCAATTGTACTAATTATATTCAGAACCACACACCCCACAAAGCAGTTCGAAATGTCACTCCAGAGGAGGCATGGTTCAATATCAAGCTAGATGTTTCCTTCTTGAGGGTTTTTGGTAGTGAGGCTTGGGAATTCATACTAGATGATTAGCATAAAACAATGGAGAATAAAAGTCAACCATTCATCTTTGTTGGCTATTGTGAGGATATGAAGGCTTATTGATTGTTTGATTTAACCACTCAGGATGTCTACTTTTGACGAGATGTCCAATTTGATGAGTCCTTCCATATTGATCCTCCATCCACTTCTTCATCACTACCTACTCCACCTTCTTCATCACATGATGATACCTTAGCACTTGAGGATACTTCATATAATGGTCTTGATTTTTTACCACCACCTCCACCTCCTCCTATTCATGTTTTCCTAGATGGGGCCGCAATACAATTTAGGAGGCTAGATATTTAGTTGGTCATGCCACTCACTCACAGACTTCTAGCACTAGTCTTTTGGGTCATGCCATATCCACTGATCTGCAATGTTTTTCAGAGGCTTCCGACATTCTAGAGTGGGATAATGCTATGGCTGATTAGTATTCTTCTTTGATGAACAATAATACATGGGATTTGGTTACTCTTCCTAAGGGAAGAAAGATGGTTTGGTGCAAGAGGGTGTGCCACACCAAGTATGTAGTTGATGGTTCTATCAAAATATACAAGGCATGTCTTGTTTCGACTAAGGGTTTTTCACAGGTTGAGGGTATTAATTACTCTGAGACCTTTGCCCCTGTAGCCAAGATGGATTATATTCACCTTGTTCTTTCTATTGCTGCATCTCAAAGATGGTAGGTATTTCAGATGAATGTGAAGAGTGCTTTCTTGCATGGTGATCTTCATGAGGAGATCTACATGGAGCGGCCTCCAGGATTTATGCAAGACTCTTCACTTGTATGTAGGCTTCAACATCCTTTATATGATCTCAAACAAGCCTTTCGAGCTTGGTATGAGAAGATTGATGGTTTCTTATTTTTATCTAGTTTCACTCATTGCTGGACTCGGATCACACTATATATAGTCAATGTCATGAAGATGATATTTTGACATTGGCCTTGTATGTAGATGATTTGTTTATCACTAGTATTTCATCATCCCTAATTCAAAATATTTAACATTATTTGATGGAGCACTTCGACATGACAGATCTTGGGCTTCTGCATTACTTTCTTGGTCTTCAAGTTCTTCAATCTACTGAGGGGATCTCCATTTATCAACAAAAGTATGCCATTCATCACTTTTGCATAGATAATTGTAAGCATGTACCTACCCCATTCAGTCTGGTGTGACCTTTACTACCACTTGCACTTCACCTAGTGTTGATGCTACTTTATACAGATAGTTAGTCAGCAGTCTTTTGTATTTGACTCACACTCATCCTGATATCACCTTCATTGTTGGAAATGTTTCCCACTTTTCACATGAGCCTCATGAGAGTCATTGGTAGGAAGCCAAGCATATTTTGAGGTACATTCGGGGCATTACATATTTTGGCATTCAGTACACACCAAGAGCTTCTCACATAATAGGCTTTAATGACTCAGATTGGGTTGGTGATTCTGACTCATGAAAGTACACTTCCAGGTATATTTTTTGCCTTGGTTCCAGTCCAATTGCATGGTCTTGCAAGAAGTAAACTGATATTGCATTATCATCCATTGAGGTTGAGTATTGAGGTGCAGTACTTGCTAGCCAAGAGGTTCTATGGCTTCAACAACTTATGACAAATTTTGGTCTACCACCTGATCATCCTACTATTCTTTGGTGTGAACCAAAGTGCCATTCATATTTCATGCAATCTAGTTGAGCATCAGAGGACAAAGCACATTGAGATACACATGCATTTCATTCAATAGCTTATCCATGATGGTGTTCTCTCCTTAGAGTATTTGTCTACTCAGGAGCAGATTGCAGACATCTTCACTAAACCTTTGGCATCACCTCGCTCTCTTGAGTTGCGACATATGCTTGGGGTGAAGGAAGTTGTCCTTTGGGGTCATCTTGAGTCCTTCCTTTGTTCTATTTTTTGGAGAGGAGTTTTTGAAAGGAAGCAACATATGCAGAAATAACTTCCTACACTTATCTAATGAGGAAAGTTATGCAAATTTCAATCTTTACTAGTTACAGGCTATTAGATGCACATTAACAGAAAGATAATAACAACATCCAAATGCAAATACAAAACTTACAACACAAGATATACATGGGGAAAACCCTTTCGAGTGAAAAACCCCACACTCTAAAACCTGCACAATGTATTATCAAATAAAAAGACAATTACAACACACTTGCATTGCAAACTCTGTCAGAAGTACACAATGTTGATTCTCATTCCCATCCCGTGACCTTTCACATTTTCCATCCGCTTATTTATCAAGCCTCTTTGGTAGTTATCCAATGTTGGTTTATCCATGTTGGCCAATAACAAAATAAATATCGACGCATTTATTAAATATAGGGCATTTTTTGCTTCAAGGGCACTGCCCCCAACAACCCCCGCTGGGGGTGTTGCCCCCAAACCCCTACCATGGGCTCCACCCTTGGGCCCCCACTGGGGGGATAAGCCTCCTAGGCCTCACAAGAGGGGATTTGCCTCCTGCACTCCCCCATTAATTACTTTGGGGGAAACCACGGCTAACAAAGTCACCAAAAATTATCTTAGTGCATGTACACAAGGTGTCGACTATGGGATCCTACAACATAGTGTTGAATAAATAAATACAACATTAGGAACTTGCAAAGGTTGAGACACCTTAATTCCCAATAATTTTTTTCCACTAGGTTTTCTCCTTTTTTCCATTCGTGAGAGACTTTATTCTACATGGGTACCTCATTAGGCCTTGTTGTTGGGACCCATATTTTGTGTTCTCCCTAAGTATCACTTAAGGGGGGGGTTAGTGTGAAAAGGTGCATTATGTAACTAGTTCTCTTTTGACTAGTAGACTTATTCACACCTTAGCTTAAGTTCACTTAGATGATAAGATTCCCTTTTGTCTCACCTCATGCAGACTCAACACATGTCTCAAGTGTTCAACATACATGTCATTCACTTTTGAGGGGTAGTAAAACTTAGAGTCCTTCCATCTTACCTCATCGACCTTGCCTTTATAAGCAAGACCTTTTTGTACATTTCATTATGCTTGTTGATAGTTATTGGCTTTGTTATTTTGCTGCTAATATTCATTTGTCAAAGTGTTGTTTGATTTTGCATTCTTATTGCTGCTCCAACAGATAATAGGTATAAATAATAAATGACAATTGTAAAATACAACTCATTAAGATAGAGCTTGAGGAGTGAGCTTTGCCACGTCTCAATAGAAATGGTGTTTTATAGTTTGAAAATATTAAAGACTTCAACCGTTTGATTCATCTCAGAAAATCGTATCATTTTCTTCTATCCTCATCATTGTTGAAATAAGGCCTTCCATCTCCACATGTGCAATGAAAGTTAGAACAAAAGCTACCAAAAACGATGAAAATTCTACAAAGTCATGATGCATTTCAAATTCATTTTCCACATGGAAGAAGCTCGAAGAAGTGTGTAATACAATTAAAGTACCCTCATTGATTTCATTAGAGTTGTGGGGTAGGTAGGCAAAGAAATAGTGGACAGAAAAGGTTGTAGTGTCGGTTGGTGGATAATGACAAGAGAGATAAGGTCTCTAAATTGAGTAAGTTTCTAAATTTTGGGTTTTGATTTTAATAGTAATTCACATCCATCCTCATTTTCCACCCATAAGACTTAAAAATATGAGCTAAAATGTAGGATCCTATTAGATTATTTAGAATTATTTTTTAAAACATTTGTAGTTAAAAAATTGCATGTTTAGTTCATAAAAAGTAGATATAGACTTTAGGTGGAAAAAATTATAACATTTAATTAGTGGATAAGTACAACTACTAATCACTAATTAAGTGATTTTAATCACAATAGTACTATCTACCAAAGCTAGGTACTAATAAGAGATTATTTATTTAGTAATTTTATTTGCACATAATAACATTTATAAATATAGTGCATTAGATACACAATATTGTTCTCAAATATATATACTTGTATGTGCTTTTGAATAACAAATAATAAACCCATAGAGCCTAGAAAGATAGTAAACCATACATCTTCCCATTATAAAAATTTAAAGGTTGTAATATGATGACAATGACAAGCATTTAACTTCTCGCTATAAAATTATATAATAAACCTTAGTAAAACTCTAAATTTAGGAAAGAATACATAGAATTATCAAATTAAAGTCTATTAAAATATTGTCAAGGAAGCATGAAGGTGGAAACTGTAAGCAATTTAACAATGGTTGTAAAACATTTACACATTGAAAATCTAAAAGATGCTCTATATATTACACAATAATTCATAAAACAACAACACAAATACAAATTATTTGTAGAGAGATAACATACAACATATAAAGGTAAATCGAATTCCACGAAAGTGAAACAAATAAGTTGAATGTTAAAATGTAACATGTGCATTTTAATCCCTTAAAAGGCTACCTCTACTATTACAGAAATCAATGAAACAAAAACATATACAAGGATTATACATGTCTATAATTGCAACATTATGGCCAAGCCCATAACACCTCTGAAATACTAATATAACTTAAGGCAATGTTGGTCTCAAATATCAATCACCAAATTTCAACAAGTATAGAATATGGTAAGGTATGGATCCAATTAGAGTTTACCCATTATTCATGGGTTAATTACACCTAAAATGTACAACCATAGAAGACCTACAAATTGATTTGTAGAAGCATACAAAGCAATTATTCAAGGCCACATCTCAATTTAGTAGCATGGTAATTATTTACAATAGTCCACAATAAACATAAAATCATGTTTTTATAATGAATGTGATACAAGCATGCTCTCCACAACTACCAATCTTTCATCCTTCAAGCCATTTTCCAAGACCCTGTAGAAGGCAATCTACTTTATGTAATTGATTCAACAAAGTAAGATAGATTGTAAGCACAAGTTTTGATACTAACATCCAAGCATATAGATTATGGCAATAGTTATGTACATCTTTTTCATTACAAGCCAAAATCAATTGTACATTTCTATGCATTTTCTTAAGTCCCTCTACAAAAACAATGATACAATGTGTGATTCTTTCATTGGCTAACCTTTCAAGATTAATATCACATACCACTAACATGCTAATTAAAGTGGGAAGACAATTTTCCATATTTCTTCTACAAATATTTACACTAAAAAGCAAGAAAAATTATACTTCAAAATGAATGGAATGAAATGCATTTCAATTTCATATATGAAATGCCATTTCCATACTACCTTATCTCTATATAATCACTAACCTTTTCCTAGGTTGGATAGTGGAAGTTGTCGCTAAATTTGGCATTCCCAAAATAAACATGGAATGTTCTCCACCACATGCATTAAACCTAGTCAAACCCCTATTGATTACTCCAATACATTTCCCAAGACCCCTATAGAAGACAACCTAATCTACATAACTAATGACAAAGTAAGAGAGAGTATGCACACATTTTGATATAAACATCCACAAGGAATTGCTCACCAAGCATATAATACTATGACAAAATTTTATAGCTTTTTCATTACAAGCCAAAATCAATCATATATTTATACACATTTTCTTAAAGATTAATATCAAAGCTACCTCCTCTAAAAGATAAAAAAATTCAAGGAAATGTGTAACATAAACAAACAAAAGCAAGAGAAATTTTGTAAGATGGTAAAAGAAAATGAAGAAGGGGTTTCCAAAAAATGTGTAACATAGATATTCATAAAATCCCCAAAAAAATAAACCCTAAATATATGAAAATGAGTGGTTTTCATAGAGCAACCATTGTAGGTTTTTATAGTAGTAAAATATGGCTTGGGAATTTTCACTCGATGTACATGTAGTAATTGGATTTAATGCATGTCTACTAAAGCTCAAAGAAATCCACTAGATGTTTATTTGGCACCATAAACACATTGTTATGTTGATTGTTTACCAAAATGGTATTGACTAGGAAATTCTCATTTAAAAGTCATAGATAAAATGGCAAAGGAAACCACAATTCTAAAATGGTGGAGCAAATGGCTAGCACAATTAAATGAACGCATTTGGAGAAACAAAATTATGATTGTTAAGTGTGGATGCCCACCATATCTAAGTGCAATTCATCAGCCAATGAGTGTAAAATTTGAGGTTGTAATTATTGTTACAATTTGAGGTCAGCTAACTAAACTGTGTCAAGTTTAAGGTGAATGTGGAAAAAGCTTAATCATGTTGTTTCGTTAAGTATATCTTCAAGGGATAACAGAGGAATCTATAGATGAAGTATTTTGACATGAATGAATGGAGACTATTGCCACTTCAAACAAAAAAAAGTGTTCACATGCTCATTAAGGCCAATTGATTTTCATACCACTAATTAAAGTTGTTTTTGTTAACTAATCAAAACTTTGTATATTCATTTTTATTATTAATATATTTTTTCAATTAAAAAATTGTTTTAAATGCTATAGATTTGTTTAGGAAAGTACTTCTTAAAAATTCAAAATATTGTTACGAAACTAATTAATATATAAAAAAAGTAATAGATGTTTAATTAAAATAAAAAACTTTTGAATACAATTTCAAAGATGTTAGAAACACACCTAAAAAGCCAAAGGAGTTGTAATTTGATGTAGGAATAAGCAAAGACTTACTACCATATAGAAATGCAAGATGTTTACCATAATTCAAACATTATGCGATGAGATTGGATTGAGATTTGCTTGATAAACTGCCACACATTCGACATGTTGAAAATAATGAAGTAGAACTTTCAAGATTTTGAGATGTGTAAATCCAATGTTGTAAAATAATCAAGTAATTGATGAAATAATTTCTATACATAGTTGACATTAAAGCAATGCAACAAAGCAGTGAAATTTCTCGTTAAGGAGGTTGAATTCCTAGATTCTAAGATATGGATGGATAAAGGTTTATTCAAGATTTTTATGGATAGTTGTAAAGGGAAGAGCTCTAACATGGGATAGCCTGAGGAAGTTGGGGAAAATGGGACCCTCTAGGTGTTGTTTGTGTATGGAGGGGGAGGAATCTAATGCGCATGTTTTTATCCATTACTCCTTTGCCAAGCAAATTTGGGATTGGTTTCTCTAGAGGTGGGGAATTTTGGGGGCCCTTTAGGGTATGATGAAGGAATTAGTGGGTGGAATTATCCAACTACTACCACACTGGTTCCTCCCCTTTTAACAACTATTACTAATATTTTTATTTCACTTTTACTCCATATTATTTTGTCACATCTCGTTTTATGGACTACATTATTAATTTAGATTATTGAACATTTACTATGATTGTTTTACTATGAGTGATTCCACATGTGTGAAAGTAATTATCGTAATATTATCAATGCGTGATTTTTAAAGTTAATTTAATAATTGAATATTATTGGTACGATTATGGATATAGATTATGATTTGTTTCAGCTATGATTTTGGAGAACTAACCTATTGATGTGGAGTTGAGTGCGATTGAATGCAGGTACTTGTTGAAGACAAGAACACGGTTGAGTTAGAGATGTTCTAGCCACTCGACAAGAACTGATAGGATGGATAACCTTGATGCACCCACACACTCACATAGTCTCATGTCATATTGCATTTTCTGAATGATCTTAGTATGTATTATTATGTAGTCAATAAATGTGATTGATGTTTTGCAAGTAGATAAATACGTGTTTAAATTGCTACATTAAGTCTTTTTGAATGCATGATTTAGTCATGAAATTATTATGTCTCTTCAAATTACATAAATAGAATTATGTATATTATTTAATTATATTATAAATTATAAAAGTGTTTTCTATATTTAAATAAATTGGATAAATAAATAGCCTTTGTTCTATTTGCAAATACGTCTTGTTTGATTTAAAGTGATGATGTTTTATTAAAAATAAATGATATTAATAATATATATTATAATTAGATATCTTAATAAATTAAATAAAAGAAAACCAACTGTCATGCAGGCAACAGAAATAAAGAAGTTTATTTTATTTTCAAAGAAAATGGGAGGCTATGGACATCAAAAAGGCATGTAAATTAGAAGTTAACTGTTATATTTACAAGAAACTCCAATCTAATTTCATGAGCACCATTGTTAGAGGGTGTTTTTTTATTAAAAATAAAGGGCAGAAGAAACAAAGATATCATTATTCTGAGCGACGAAAGGAGAAAATAGAGCAGCGACAGGTGAGAAAGAAGAAGCATGGTGGCAGGAGACAGAATTGACCCTTAACAACAAAGGAATCAGGTATTTTTCTTGAGTTTTCTTACATAGAATTGTTGTGTAATCTTTTTAAAATTTTTGGTCTGCTATCAATTCCTGTTGGTCTGGTATTTTATCCATGTCGCTAGCCTTCTTTTTCCTCTACGTTTAGATTTTTAGGATCAACCCTCTTATCTTTTTAGCGGTTGGCCTGTTGTTCTTTCCTCTGTATTCTTGCTTGTGAATCAGCCTTTAAAATCATGATGGCCAGTATCTTTTGTTTGGCTGTTTTCTTATTTTGGCAGTCTGATTTGGGCAGCCTGGCTGTGGGTGACGGCCTGCTAAATGTTAGCCTATAAAATCAGTTTTATGAACTGTTAAATATATCCCTTGGTCGTTGTTAGTTATTAGCTCATGCATACATTTATTTTTATGTGTTTTATCTTAGACTCAGCCATCTCTCTATATTCTTAAACAGCTTGAATCGTTCCAATCGGCTTGCCGAAAAATGGTTGGCCAAACTATCTATTTAACGACCTCCTAAAACTGTAACTGCCTGGTTTCTTTCTCAGTAGTTAGCTATTAGAAGTGATTCTTTTGTTAGGTGTCGACCTCTTACATCTTGGTCGATATGTGTTTCCTTGTTGGTCTCTGTTCATAAAGTGAAGCGGCCTTGTTGTCAAGAGACAACTCTTAAAACTTAGACGACAATAATTAAATCATTGTTGCAGATCTGTTTTCACTTTTCCCATCACGATTATCTCATTCTTCAGACATACTTCTATAACCTGATCTTTAAATACTTGCAGCTTGTTTTATAAGGTCATGTAGTAGTTATTAATTTACCACTATTGCAATTGTTACCTTACCCTTGTCGTAGTGTAGTTAAGATTCCTATCGCAATCTTTTATTTCTGTATCAGACTTCTTATGAGTTCCTATAGCCTGATTTATAGATACCTATAGCTTGTTATATAAGTTCATGTAGCTTCATTTAAAACTCTCTAAAATAATTAGATTGTCACTCAGAACAGGGACAATGCATTTTTCTTATTATTGCCTATGCTTTTTAATTTGTGTGATGTTGGAAAAAGTCCTTATTGCAATGTATTACTTGAATTACAAAAGAACATTGGGTAGAAAGTAGTTAACACTAGTTTTCTTCAAACTATCAAAAGAATGAAACCTGGGTTGGGAAATATAACTGAATTATAGATTCTATATATATACTTTGCATTTAATTAAATAAATGATGTTCCTCTTTACTACTTGCTTGAAAGTGTGTTTTTTCGTGAATGATGCAAAGGAAAAAGGATTAGAGAGGGTTATAGGTGAATATGGGTTGCTATTTGTTTTGAAAAGAAAGTAGATTATCATTTATGTGTGTTTGGGGTTACTTTTGGGCAAGGATGCCGATTGTGGAATATTAGATATGGTTTTTCATCTTTTTGGGAATTGGAACTTAAACTATTTTAAATTCTTAGGCCTAAGCTGGTAATTCATTGAAAAAGATGGATATAATTTGTCTAGCAAAACTTTATTTATATATATCTTTGCCACATCCTATTGTGAGACAATTTGCATATCACTATTTAGATTTGCACATTAGACTTCAGGGTGCATCACGTGTTCCCTCCTGCCAGTTGTTCTAGGTTGCTAGACATTTTATGAAGGGTTGGGTTTACTTTGTGTTCTAAAGGGATCTGAGGAAGTGTAATTGCTTCATGGTTGGGTGGAAAAGCACCTGAGCCATGTTCCCGACACTCGGCTCGCAGGAGGACCATGTGGGTTCGTGGCGACTGGAGAGTTTGTTTGATTTATTATTCTTATATTGTACATGATTATTGTATCTTGTAAATTGGATGATTTATGGCATGAAAGCCAATGGACTTTGTATATTCTTTTATAGTTCTAACACCTAGATTAAGCACGTGATTTGTAAGATTTAATGACTTTTATTGATTCATGTTTATGAGATTTATCTTTTACTTGAGATGATGTAATTAAGTGGATTATTTACTTCATGTAACTTTTGTGATGGAATTCATACTTTACATTTGGTATCAGAGCCAGGTTTGACACTAGGGCCTATTTGGGACTATTACGCTAAGTTATGAACTTGATGCAGATTGGTCATCATGGATACAAGAAATACCAACCAAAGTGGAGGTTCAAACAATGGATAAAATGAAAGGAATCGTAGAGACACTAATAATGGTCAGATGGAAGATTGAATCACATTCTTTCTATCTTAACCCAACAGGGTATGAGAATGGATACTTTGGAGTAGGAGATTCATGGGAATTGTAGAGAGCAGGACCAAAACCTAGGAGGTGCAAATGCGAATCAGGGGAATGAGAACCCAACGACTAAAGCACATATTCCTGAAGTAGAAGCAAATGTGAATAATCGTGGAAGGATTGCATAGGAGTTGGGAAAAAGACCTCAAGAAGGTCTCACCGCCCAAATTTGATGGAAAGACAATTGATGATGGAGCTGGAGCGTGGATAATAGAAATGAAGAAATACTTTGAGCTTCAAAATCTTTCTAATCACACGAAGACAATGTAGGGATCATATCAGTTGACTAGTGAAGCAAAAACATGGTGGGACAATGAGAAGGCAAATAATAGATTGTTGCCTGGTGAAATTGTTATCACTGGGAATTGCACTCGTATGCAAGGCTGGTGAAGCACTGCAATTTCGTATGACATGGGACTAATTTTTGGTTGTGGGTGCCCTATAATGAAATTAGACCTCTAGATTATGGACTGGTTCCCTTTGAATGTTCTATTGAGATGTATGTTTTTACTATTTTAGAAAAGGGAAGAAAGAAACTAAATGAATGCAAAAGGTAAAAATGGTGATGCACCTGATTTGGATAAAAATAATGCAATCTGATCCACAATGTTTACCCAGAAATCTGACTTTTACACAATCCAGACTTGGCATAAATATCACATAAGTGATTCTAAGGAAGGTTTGAAAATAGGTTTTTATGAAGGAAATGGTTTTTTCACAACACAAGACTATTTCTGGTTAACACAACCTAAGACCTATGATGAATTTATGCTTAATGCTTCAAGCAAGGAAGTGACACAATAATTTTAAAGGTTTAATAATAAAACACAACAAAATTTCATCAAAGTCGCTTCACTAATAGCACTAAAAGGAAAGGTAATTTAACTAATTTCAAAGAAACAAAGGAAAGTTCTACAAAGAAGACAAAAGTATAACCTGTAACCTGTCGATCTCTTAATAAAACTGTAAAAATGAGCTACAAGAAATTCTCCAATTTGTCTAAATCAGAATGAGAATCAAGAACTAGCAAAAACAAACTTTTGCTTTACAATATATAGGTTTGCTCTCTCAAAAGAGGCATGCAAAAAATGGACTTGCAAATAACTGCCTCTAAAAATAGTCATTCCCGAGCAACCTCCAAAATCCTCAAAATTAGGGCCTAAAATTGCCACAAATTGAGCAAAAATAGCTTTAATTTGGGCCTCTCCATATGCTTGACCAAAAAGTTGACCAAGAACCCTAAAAATACTCCTAAAAATCATGCAAAACCTCCTAGGTGGCCTAGTTAACTCAACTAATCAATTTGCATGATTTTGCACGAGCAAAATTGATTGTGAGTAAATAATAAAGTAATAGAATAATTACTTTATTATTGGTTACAATTTGTTCTAAATTTGACTTTACAATTTGTGGAAAATAATAAAGTAATTTGAAAAATATTACTTTATTATTTATTTACAATTAATAACTTTGTAAAATCATGCATGATTAGAAGAAAAAATATCACTCCTTATTACTCCAATTAAACTTGCCTAAATTGCATGATGTGAGCACAAATAGGACTTAGAAGAAAACGAAAACCCTTATACCTCCATGTGAGAAAAAATCCCTAGTTTGCATGATGCAAATACACATTAAGGCAAAAAAATTTACCCTTATTTCTCCATGCACCAAGGAGAAAATATTATCCTTTCTTTGCAAAAGAATCCATGAGTCATTCTATGCATGCTAATATCTCCATGCACAAAAATAGTATGCATAAAAACCTTATGGCTCCCTTTGATGCCTTAGTGCATATATATATCATTATATTTTTAAGCCACCTTATATCTCCATATGCAACTCAATATCAAGAAAAAACCCTTACAACTCCTCCATGCATCAAAATGCACCATCATATTTGTTTACCTTGTCTGCCACCATGCTCTGTCCTCATGCATGCCATGTCTAAAATCATACTCCTCTTGTCTTTGTTGGCCACCATGCATAATCAAGAAGGATCCTTACCTTTGGATGTTTGCAAAAAGACAAGGAACATTGACTAGCATGTGTATCATATAGTGCATCTTTGACCATGCTATCTATTCGACCATCAAGGAATTTTAAATAGTTTATAAGGCATGAAGCCTTTCTTTCTCATCATACGACCCTTCTTGACTTAATAAAAATCAAGTCATAAGCAAGGTCGGTCGGCCACTCCATGCTATGATGGTTAGGATCTTCAAAAACAAAGTCTTGACCACGGGCACTTCTTGGATAAGGTAATTATTTGTTTTTTGTGAAGTCAAAACACACTTGAGAGAAATAACAAAAACAAAGAGACAACCCTAAAAGTTGCTCATTCTTCATTTGGCATATCTCTTCGACACTCTGCAACTGCATTATGTCAGCTTAGGGTTTGAATGTCTCCATCATGTCTCTGGTCTTTACTCCCTTCAATGGCTTTTCTTGTTTGAATCTTTGAAACTCTGCATCATAAGGAAGAAGGTAATACTGCTTGAGTTTCATATGAGGCATTTTATTGATATCTGTACCTTTATTTCTCTTTAATGGTTGCGGCCTCCTTCTTCTTTCATGGCTATCTCCATCATTGTGCATTCTTTAACATAGTCCTTCCTGTTTCTGCATCTTTCTTCTTGCAACTGTAACCTATTCTTGAGAACTTGATGCTATTGTGAGGCCGTGGATATATGTCTCCTTCTGTCAGCAAAAAAAAGGTAAGAATTTGCCATTCTTCCTCCTTTGTAGCTTCATTTGTCTTTTTTTTTACAGTTGAAGAATGACAAGCGCTGTATGTGGACATGGGTATTGCATTTTTTGGCAAAAAAAAAGTCTTATCTCTGTTGGCTATGCCTGTATATATCTCCTTTCATCTTTTTCTTGACTATAGATACAAAAAACCTTGAGGGTTTCAATCTTTTTTATAAGGGTTTGTTTCTTTGCACATTCAAGGCATCCATTTGTTACGGCTATGCTTCTTGTGTATGTAGACACCAAAATGTGGTAGACTGTTGAGGGTTTGTAAGTTTTGAAACTAGGGTTTCAATCTTCCTTTGCACAAAACTCCTTCACTGTCATGGCCATTCTCTTGTAATATTCACTGTGGTCTCTTTCTCTTTATACTGTAGGTGAAAAAAGAAACAAGGGTTTGAAATTTTCTGTCAAGGGTTTGTTCTTTCTTGCACAACAAAACCCTCCTTTGGCACAACTATTCTCTTAGCTCTATTTAATGATACTCATTTCAACTGTATGAAGAAATAAGGGCTTTAGCTTTTTTTCATATGGGTATACAATTTTAGCATGAAAAAAAACTTGTTTTGGCATGGCTATGATATCTTCTTCTCTATCTGAATCTTCTTGACTATGGGTGCAAAAATGACACTAGGGTTTGAATTTTAAATAAGTGAAGGATCACTTTGCATCATACAGGACTTTCTCCCCCTACTCCTTGTGATTGTCATAGCTACTAATGATGATACTTTACCTTATCTGCCCTCCACTAGAGCTACTGGGTATGATAACAGGTCTTTTGATATTAAAAAAGAATGACTGTTATTCATTTATCTCCATCTTGTAACTGTACTTTGATATTTCTGTAGCACACATTCTAAAATTTCAAAAGGCTCTTTTAGACCATTCATCCTATATGTCACGTGTCTTCCTTGCCTGCTAATCTGTAGGATGATTGACTGTTTGTCATGTGTGATGATGGAATCATCTCCTGAAATGTGTAACTGTCTTTGATGCATCTGGATTCTACTATAGCATAGATATCATGTTATCTTCTCCTTGGTTGTCTGTTGCATTCTTAAGGTACTCCTGTAGCATAGATAACATGTTCTTGCATACTCACTGCTTATCTCATCATTTGGATCTCATAGTAGCATATATATCAAGCATCATTTGGATCTCCTTGGTTGTCTATTTACTATGATTGTATCACTCAGAATAATGGCATAAAAGAAAGAGAATTGTTTACTTTGTGAATTGTCAATCACCATCTGTAGCATTTGGCATATGTCACGTTCTTCTTCTGCTATTTTTCCTTCATCATTGATCTACTCCTGTAGATGGATATGGAAACTGTAATATACTTTGATTGTTTTTGCCTGCAAAAAATACTTCATGACCACTGTCCTAACTATCTATAGTGAAGGTGACTGTACTTTGTCTTCTTGCATGGTATCTTTCTTTCTGTCATTTATTAACTGTATCATGTTGTTACTGTAGCTCTAAGGTATATGAGATAAGGCTTGTTTGATCAAAACAGTGATAAGATGCATGGAAATCACTTATTATCTTTGGACTATAGTATTATCTTTGGACTATAGCATTCCTGTCACTCTACTGTGCTTAATGTTGGACTCCTTCTTTGCTCTAGACATGACTATCTCTTGCTCTTGACTTTATACCGAATTGTCATGTCAATGATGACCCTACATTGTATACTCTAGTATTTGCTATGCATCATGTGCTTCATCCTTGGATGCTTGAATGTTTGAACATCTAACTATATTTGGACTGTAGTAGTCATCTGGGAATATAGGCTCTCCTTGATGCCTGAATCATATGAGATTCTTGGCTTGGTTGTTTCATCCTTGAAAAATAAGACCTATCTGCTCCACTTGAACTATTTCATTTGTACCTCCTTGTATCTTGATGGTTTGAAGTTTTAAGGCATTGATGATTGCCTAGTTATTGGTCCAGGACAATGATATATTCATGACTATATTTTCACATTGTCATATATCAGCTAGAGCTAATGATGCCTTGTTGTTTTGATTTTGTTTTTTAAAAGGCATAACTTATATCTTTCATCTGACTTGATCACTTTGAATACATGTATCATGTCATTTACTTCTTACTCTTTTGTCATAATGAGATGATACCTTCACATGATTTATCCTGTACTTGTTCAAATGATATACAAGTTCTTGTATCTTGGAAGCTTTATTTTGTCTCTCTTCTCTTTATCAGGCACATTAATTTGAAAACTTGTATCATCTCCTTGTACTATGAATGCACTCTATCAGTTGCTCTTATTAGCTATGATGAAATAAATACATGCATTCATAATGATATTGTACCTTAGATGGCTCCTGTAGCTTGGATGACTGCAATCTAATTTCTGCACTTTGTTTTTTGTCAATCTTGACTCAGTCATTTTAATATGATTTGCTCCAATCGACTGTAATAATGTCATGATGACATAACTTTTTTGTAAGTTGATTTGATGATGCATGATATAGCTTAGAATGATGCATCCTATCTTTGTTGATACTCTTTTCAAAAATGAAAAGAAACATGCTGGGCTCAAACCCTTGTGAGAGCCACATCTAATCCACATGTTTGTTTGTCTTCAAATCAGCAACAAAACTTGTCCTATACCTGCAAGTGAACAAACAAGTTAGCATAAAAAAGTACTTGAGATTTTTGATTGATCTTCTTCATGATTTCTCCCTAATTTATGTCATTATATTTGATCTGATCTCTCATCTGAATATATGATATGATAAGTAGATGTCTCTGTTTGATAAAAGCATGTGATAACTTTAAACATCCGGAGCACTAACAGGGTTGTCCCCAAAATTTTGTAAGTTCAACTGATGATGGCTTGGAGTGAAGACTGAAAGATGAAGACTTGAAAGCTAGCATCAACAGTAATTTCCATCATTAGGCAATGATGGATGTTTAAATTTATCATGTTTTCATTTCTTTTCCTTTTATCAAACATATGCATAGCTTGCATGTATGCAATTTCTCAGTCTAGTAACTCCCATGGCTTGTGTGGGACACATTTGGACACTTCTTTTAAACATGATCAATTAACTTATCTTATGCATATGATGTATATGTATTTCCTTTTTCAATCAATGCATGAGATAAAGTAATAGATACTTGAATGTATGTTCAAAACATGACATGAAATAATAGTGCAATACAAAATATCTTTCTTTCTTTTATTCAAAACTGATTAATTGAATAATCAATCTAACTTATAACTCCTGAAAGATCAAACTGTGTAGAACAACTGTATTTCTTGAATCTTTGATTTCTTGATGACTTATTCTCTTGTCATGATAACTCATCAGTCTTGATTAGACTGATGGGTTATCCTGACAACTGGATATCCTTCTCTACTCTGTCAAGGCATCAACTGTTCAATGAATGCATAACTTTGAAGTTTTCATTTATTCCTTCTAAACCATTACACTTAGGTCCAACTAATTTTAAGTGTGAACAAAAAATTAGTAACAGAAATAATGGGAAATTTTCCTGCAACTTTTCAGGAAAAGGTGGTTATTGCAACTCTTCTTCGACAAGAAGATGACAAAGTTTCAGAATTTGATTCAAGGGGGAATGTTTGTAACCAGTTATTGGGAGAGGTTCTCACATCTACTTAAGTATGTTCCACAATACCAGATGGATGAGAGATTCTGGATTAGGAAGTTTATATTAGGCTCAAGGCCCTAGATTGGAGCAGAGGTAGACATTCATAATCCACTAACTATGGATGTGGTCTTTGAGAAAGCAATTAAACAAGAGTAGAAACTGCAACAAGCAACCAATTACCGTAAGCAGAGAGATGCAAAGTTTGCTAATAAGAGACCTCAAAATAACTAGTAGAACTATCATCAGAATAACAATGAAGGAAATAACAGTCAGCATATCAAGAATTTGAAGAGAGGTAATAATTCTCAGGATGGAAATAGTGGAAACTAGCATGGAGGAAACAAAAGAGGTGGCCATAACAACCGTAACAACAACTAGCGGGATAGGATTTAAGGACCGAAAGCACCTAGGGGTGGATGCTATGTTTGTGGAAGAGAGCATTATGCTAATTCATGCCCCTAGAGATCAGTGGGAAGAGGAAACATAAAATAGCAAGGACCACCTCAACATCAGATATATGCTACAGTGGACAATCGACAAGCAGACTTTCAGGCGACACCCATATAGTTTCAAGGTAAGCTCTATGGACTACCTGTTTCTATTTTGAATGATACTGGTGCCATAGAATGTTTTGTAGATCCTAGAGTAGTATCTAAATTATCTATTAGACCTGGACATATGGAAAACTCTTAGATGGTACAATATGGCAATAGAGCAGAGAAGAGAGTAGACTCATGTCTAGCATGTAGTGAATTAGAGCTCCCAAGTTTTTAAACACAAGTTAATCTGTATGTAGCACCTTTAGGGTCTATGATATGATTTTGGGAGTCAACTATTAATTGAACATAAGTCTCTAGTAAACTGTGAAGACAAAGTTGTTAGATGTTTGGATGACCTAAGAAATCAAGTGGAAATTAATGGATCTAAGAGACATTTAGAGCTTAGATAAATATCAGCTATGTAATTGAAGACAACCAAGAGGAAAGGGTGTGCCATTTATGTTGTCCAAGTGAAGGACCTTGGCAATGAAGAACCAACATTCAATGACTACCCAATCCTTAGAGATTTATGAGATGTATTTCCTGTGGAGTTGACAGAGTTACCACCGAAGAGAGAATTTCACTTCTCGATTGATTTGCTACCAGGGACTGAGCCTCAATCTAAGGCACCCTACAGGATGACTGCCATAGAACTGTATGAGCTTAAATCACAATTGCAGGAGTTGCTAAATCAAGGGTTCATTAGACCTAGTGTGTCACCATGGGGCGCACCGATTATCTTTGTAAAGAAGGATGGTACTTTGTGGTTATGCATTAATTATAGGATGCTTAACAAAGCTACTATAAAGAATAAGTACCCACTCCCAAGAATAGATGAGCTCTTTGATCAAATGAAGGGAGCTATGGTGTTCTCCAATATAGATATTAGATCTAGCTATCACCAATTGCAGACTAAAGATGAGGACATCTCAAAACAAACTTTTAGAACTCTCTATGGTCACTATGAGTTCACAATGGTACCATTCAAGTTGACTAATTTGCTTCAGTAGCCTTTATGAATTTGATGAATAACATATTCAGTGATTGCTTAGATGATTTTGTGTTGATCTTTCTCAATGACATATTGATATACTCTAAATCAGTGGAAGAGCACGAGAAACATCTGAGGATAGTCTTACATTGCTTGAGAGAATGGAAGCTTTGTGGTAAGCTATCTAAGTGTGCATTCTTTCAAGATAAGGTGCACTATCTCGGTCATGTGATCTCAGCAGAAGGGATTGCAGTTGATCCTGAGAAGATTAAGGCGATAATAGAATGGCCTACACCTTAGAGTGTGACAGAAGTCAGAAGTTTTATGGGACTTGCTGGATATTATAGGAAGTTTGTGGAAGGTTTCTCAACTATAGCAGCACCGATTATCTCACTACAAAAGAAAGGTACGAAGTTTGAATGGACAGAAAGGTGCGAGCAAATCCAAGTGCTAAAGGAAAAGCTCACAACTGTTCCTATCTTGACCATACCAGATCCTAATGGTCACTTCACAATTATAACTGATACTTTAGGAGAAGGAGTAGGAGTGTTGATGTAGAATGAGCAAGTGGTTGCATATGAGTCAAGAAAGCTAAAGCAATATGAGTTAAACTATGTGCCGCATGATCTTGAGTTAGCCACCATAGTTCATGCACTTCAAATGTGGAGGCATTATCTTCTAGGTAAGCCCTTTGAGATAAAGACAAATTATTTAGGGATCAAGTATATTTTAACTCAACCTAACCTCAATGCACGACAAAGAAGATGGTTAGAATTCCTTAGTGAGTATGACTTTGGGATTGAGTACATAAAAGGAAAGGAGGATAGAGTAGCAGATGCTCTAAGTAGAAGAAGACATTTGGCTACCATGGTTACAACAAGATCCAAATTGAGATAGAAAGCAATTTAGAATCTTCAAGGGAATGAGCATTATGAAAGAGTAAAGTAAACTCTAGAAGTAGACCCCTTAGATTGCAGGTTTGATGGTTATGTGATTGAGTCAGATGGACTTTTAAGATATCAGAGAAGGATGTATATTCCTGACTCACGAGAGTTGAGGAAGTTAGTGCTTGAGGAGACCCACAACGCACCATATTCAAGAAATGCTCGAGTGACCAAGATGGTTGAAGGTTTGAGACCCTTATACTTTTGGCCTAGACTTAAGAAGGATGTGACATAATTTGTGGCTCGATGTTTGGAGTGCCAAAGAGTCAAGTTTGAGCATGTGCATCCAGCAAGATTGTTGTACCCACACAATGTTCTAGAACATAAGTGGCAAGTGATAAGTATGGATTTTATTCAGGGGTTACCCATGTCTAAGAATCGACATGATGTCATCTTAGTAGTTGTGGACAAGTTGACAAAGGTAATACAATTTATTCTAGGGATCATTCAGATGGTTCTCTGGTATTAGCTAAGAAGTTTGTTCAAGAGATCTTTCGATTGCATGGAGTGCCAAAGACGATCGTTTCATATCAAGACATTCACATGACATCCAGGTTTTGGACAACTCTTAATGCAGCATTGGGAACTAATTTGAATTTGAGTTTGACATATCATCCTCAAATGGATGGTTAGATAGAAAGAGTGAATCAGGTTGTAGAGGACCTTTTGAGGATGTATTGTATGGATCAACAATACAAATGGGAGGAGTATCTTCCATTGGTGGAGTTCACATACAACAATTCATACCATGCATCTTTGGGAATGGCTCTGTTCGAAGCTCTTTATGGGCATAGGTGTCACACACCTATCAGTTGGGATAAGGTAGATGACATATTAGTGATTGGTCCTGATATGTTAAAAGAAATGGATGATTAGATGAGGTTGATAAAAGAGAAATTAAAGCAAGCTTTAGATCATCAGAAGAGCTATGTAGATAGAAATAGGATGCCTAGACAGTTCGCAGTTGGTGACAAAGTCTTCCTGAGGGTCAAACCTCAGAAGAGTTCAGTTTCATTTGGCAAAGTGTCCAAACTTGCTCCTCGAGTTGTAGGACCGTTCGATGTCCTGGAAGTGATTAATCACATAGCTTATAGACTTGCTCTAGCACCTGCACTTGCCAGAATCCATAATTTTTTTCATGTGTCCTTACTTAAGCTGTATCATCCTGATGCGTCACGCATTCTTGATTGGCATGCTTTACAGGTTCAGGATCCAAGACTGGTGCTGGTGGAGCCCACTCAAATTTTGGAGAGGTGCAACGTTAAGTTGCATAACAAGGATGTGGTGCAGTACAAGGTCTAGTGAACCAATATTAAGAGGATAGTGCCACATGGGAGGATGCGAAGGAGATTGATAGATCTTTTCCTCATTTGAGGATATAGCATAGTTTCCTTATTCTTGCATAGATGATGATACTTTGAGTTACTGTTATTGTTTCATAATACTTTGGATACATTTTTAGTGGTAGATTGATACATTTATTTTAGTTGTGTAATAAGACATCGGGACGATGTCTCTTCCTAGTGGGGAAGGATGTCACATCTCGTTTAATGGACTATATTATTAATTTAGATTATTGAACATTTACTATGATTTTTTTACTATGAGTGATTCCATGTGTGTGAAAGTAATTATTGTAATATTATAAATGAGTATTTTTAAAGTCGATTTAATAATTGAATATTATTGGTATGATTATGGATATACATTATGATTTGCTTCGACTATGATTTTGGGGAACTAAACTATTGATGTGGAGTTGAGTGTGACTAAATGCAGGTACTCATCGAAGACAAGAACATGGTTGAGGTAGAGATGTTCTAGCCACTCGGCAAGAATTGATAGGACAAATAACCCTGATGCATTCACACACTCACATAGTCTCATGTCATATTGCATTTTCTGAATGATCTTATTTTGCATTATTATGTAGTTAATAAATGTGATTGATGTTTTGTGAGTAGATAAATACGTGTTTAAATTGCTACAATAAGTCTTTTCGAATGCAATATTTAGTCATGAAATTATTATGTCTCTTCAAATTACATAAATAGAATTATGTATATTATTTAATTATATTATAGATTATAAAAGTGTTTTCTATATTTAAATAAATTGGATAAATAAATAACTTTTGTTCTATTTGCAAATACCTCTTGTTTGATTTAAAGTGATGATGTTTTATTAAAAATAAATGATATTAGTAATATATATATATAATCTTAATAAATTAAATAAAAGAAAAGCAATTGTCATGCAAGCGACAAAAATAAAGAAGTTTATTTTATTTTCAAAGAAAATGGGAGGCTATGGACGCCAAAAAGGCATGCAAATCAAAAGTTAATTGGAGTATTTACAAGAAACTCCAATCTAATTTTATGAGTGCCATTGTTAGAGGGTGATTTTTATTAAAAACAAAGGGCAGAAGAAAGAAAGATATCATTATTCTGAGCAACGGAAGGAGAGAACAGAGCAGGGACATGAGAGAAAGAAGAAGCACGGCGGTAGGAGACAGAATCGACCCTTAACAACAAAGAAATTGAGTATTTTTCTTCAATTTTCTTGCATAGAATTGTTGTGTAATCTTTTTAAAGTTTTTGGTCTGCTATCAATTCCTGTTGGTCTGGTATTTTATCCCTGTCACCAGCCTTCTTTTTCCTCTACGTTTAGATTTTTAGGATTGACCCTCTTGTCTTTTTGGTGGTTGGCCTGCTATTCTTTCCTCTGTATTCTTTCTTGTGAATCAACCTTTAAAATCATGATGGCCAGTATCTTTCGTTTGACATGTTTCTTGTTTTGGCAGTTTGATTTGGGTGGCCTGGCTGTGGGTGATGACCTGCTAAATGTTAGCATATAAAATTAGTTTTATGAACTGTTAAATATATCCCTTGGTCATTGTTAGTTATTAGCTCATGCCTGCATTTATTTTTTTGTTTTACCTTAGACTCAGCCATCTCTCTATATTCTTAAACGGCTTGAATCGTTCCAATCGGCCTGCAGAAAAATGGTTGGCCAAATTGTCTGTCTAACGACCTCCTAAAACTATAATTCCCTGCTTTCTTTCTCCGTAGTTTACTGTTAGAAGTGATTCTTTTGTTAGGCATCGACCTCTTATGTCTTGGTCAATCTGTGTTTCCTTGTTGGTCTATGTTCATAAAGTGAAGTGGACTTGCTATCAAGAGACAACTCTTAAAACTTAGACAACATTAATTGAATCATTGTTGCAGATCTGTTTTTACTTTTCCCATCACAGTTATCTCATTCTTCAGGCATACTTCTATAACCTGATCTTTAAATACATGTATCTTGTTTTATAAGGTCCTATAGCGGTTATTAATTTACCACTGTTGCAGTAGTTACCTTACCCCTATCGCAGTGTAGTTAAGATTCCTATCACAGTCTTTTATTTCTATATCAGACTTCTTATGAGTTCCTGTAGCCTGATTTATAGATACCTGTAGCTTGTTATATAAGTTCATGTAGCTTCATTTAAAACTCTCTAAAACAATTAGATTATCACTCATAACAGGGATAGTGCTTTTTTTTTATTATTGCCTACGCTTTTTTATTTGTGTGATGCTAGAAATATTCTTACACTCGTATTAAGTCCTTATTGCAATGTATTACTTGAATTACAAAACAACATTGGGTAGAAAGTAGTTAACACTAGTTTTCTTCAAACTATCAAAAGAATGAAACCTGGGTTGGGAAATATAACCATATTATAGATTCTATATATCTATCTATATACTTTGCATTTAATTAAATAAATGATGTTCCTCTTTACTACTTACTTGAAAGTTTGTTTTTTCGTGAATGATGCAAAGGAAAGGGATTAGAGAGGATCATAGGTGAATATGGGTTGCTATTTGTTTTGAAAAGAAAGTAGATTATCATTTATGTGTGTTTGGGGTTACTTTTGGACAAGGATGTCAAATGTGGAATATTAGAGATGGCTTTTCCTCTTTTCAGGAATTGAACCTTAAATTGTTTTAAATGCTGAGGCCTAAGCTGGGAATTCATTAAAAAAGATGGATATTTGTCTAGCAAAACTTTATTTATATATATCTCTGCCACATCCTGTTGTGAGACAATTTGTATATCATTATTTATATTTGCACATTAGACTTCAGGTTGCATCGAGTGTTCCCTCCTGCCAGTTGTTCCAGGTTGCTAGAGTTTCGTGTAGGGTTGGGTTTCCTTCATGTTATGAAGGGATCCCTGGAAGTGTAATTGGTTAATGGTTGGGTGGAAAAGTGCCTAAGCCATGTTCCCATCTCTCAGCTTGCATGAGGACCATGTGGGTTCATGGTGACTAGAGAGTTTGTTTGATTTATTATTCTTATATTGTACATGATTATTGTATCTTGTAAATTGGATGATTTATGGCATGAAATCCAATAGACTTTGTATATTCTTTTATAGTGCTAACACTTGGATTAAGCATGTGATTTGTAAGATTTAATGACTTTTATTGATTCATGTTTATGAGATTTATCTTTTACTTGAGATGATGTAATTAAGTGGATTATTTACTTCACGTAACTTTTGTGATGGAATGCATATTTTACATTTTTTCCTCAAAAACTATGTGGCTAAAGAATTTCCCTAATTTCGTAATGTTGACTTATTACTTTAATTTTTCTTTGATTTTTGATTGGCTCGGGTGAATTTTCCTAATTGAAATTGTCAATTTTATAAAAATAGAAGGTTAGTTCTTCTTTAATAAAAAAATGGAAGTGTTTTGTAATGTTTCTATTCTACATTGGAAATTTCAAATGATTGCCACATGGTATTATATGTTTCAATTGAAATTTTATAAATTGTGTAGGTGTCATAATCCTATCACCATTGCACAATTTAATTAGAAGATTGTATTCAAATTTTTTTCATAGTTAATTTGTCTTTAAGTGGAATATTTGAGGAGCTTGCAACACTATGAATTGAAGGGAAATGGGATTAAATATGATTAATGTGACAATGACGAGATGATTACAAATTGTGGTAAAACCCTTAAAAGTATTTTTTCCTCCAACACAAGAATATAAGATCAATTCATTCATTTACCCTTTCTTCTTACCCTCTGTAAAAGTTGAGCTCCTCAATGAAGAGCATTACCAAAAGATCAATTATTTATTTTTTACCAATCCCAACCTCTTCTAAAGAATGAATCTTTTACATCATTTGACTTCTTGATTCCACCATTCCTTGAGTTGGACCTCAAAATTGAGATGCTCAAACCACATGAATTCCATCTTAAAATAACTCCCCTAGGTCTAACCTCCCTATTAATGGATAGAGTGATGGACCAATGATCTAACCCTCTAAAATTAATTACCTTTGAGGAGATAGTTGTAGACTACCAAGCCCAATCAAAGTTAATTAGGAAACAATCTAGCCTATTCCTCGTATTTGCCTCCCTCATTCACCTATTATTCCAAGTTAACCAACCTTTTTAAGGATTAATATCCCACAATGATAAATTCAAGCACAAGGCCTTAAAAGAAATCGACCCAACTAACACCCTGGTGATACCTCCCTCCTTTTCCTCTAAGCTTAAAATGACATTAAAATCTTCCCCTACCACCTAATCGCCTTCTCCAAAGTGGATCAAAATTCCCTTAGCTCATCCCACACCCTTCCTCTATCTATATCATTATTTGGACCATAGATATTTGAACAAATAAATCTAATTCCCATTTGCACTCCCTGAATTTGTACATGTAACAAGTTTTGAGTCAAGTGTAGCAATGTGCCTAAGAGCCTCCTATTGTCCCATAAGAAAGCCAAACCTCTAGTAGTCCCCTCTGCATCCACCATTAATACTTTACTTCCTTTCTATTTTTTTTAGTAAGGATTTAATTTCCTCACCTCTAACCTTAGTCTCTATAATATTAGAATATGTGTGATATATTCTTTTATTAGCCATTTATTCAAACAATGCTTCTCATAGGTGTTAATACCCATTATCTTCCAACTCAATATCTTCACGTTTTCTTAGGAAGGAGGTGCTCGCCTCTATTATGACAAAATTTGGGAATTAAATCCTAGGTGCCTTTCTCCAAATCCTCCATGGTTGCTACCTTGGCTTTGTTGGCGCCCACTTTTTGTCCTCTTGCCCTAGAATTTCTCATATTTGTTGAAATATTCCTCGAGCTAGCTTGTTGTGTTTTTACATATTGTATTTTACCCTTCCTACGACACTCTAATCCTTCAAACTTGCTTTTTCTTTATAGGTATCTTTGACAAATTCCTCTTCGCTCTCACCTTCTTCTAAGTCACTATTCAAATTATCATTCATCCTTGACTATGAAATAATTTCTTCCTTCTTATATCTGATTATCTCCTCTGGTTCTACCTCTTCTCTTGGTTGTAACTCCTTAGATAAGTGATCCATTTCTTCTTCTTTCTTACCCTCCTTTCCAACCAAATCCTTGACCCCTTCTACATTCCCACTAGAATTCAAATATGAATTTGTTTTTAGAAGAACTTCCCACCAATTTTTTTCCACTTGCTTTTGAGAATTTCTTTTGACCTTCTTGATCCCTTCATATCTTTTTACAACATGTCCTACCTTCCAATATTTAAAACATCACATTGCTATACGTTCACAGTCCAATTCTTGTATCCATGAACCTAGCAAAGACTTGAGTTTAATAACATGGCTATTTTGCTTACTTGGGTCCACCTTAACATAGATTAGAGTATCATTAGTTAATTCGTTCTTCTTCATAGCTATATAGCTATATACATATTCCCAAAGGGAATTGTCAATCTCTTTAAAAATCTCCTCCTACCATAGTTCGTATGGTAGTTTATACATTTTGATCCACAATGGAACTTATTTCATTAATTCTTTACTAGGATCAAAACCTTGAGACTCGACTCCCAAATATAAGCCTAAGTTACCCATAAACCATGGTCCTCCCTTTAGAATTCTATCCCTATCTTTTTCAATATAGAAGGTGATTTGCAAGAACCCTAGTGCTAAAAAAATAATGCTTAGTCAAGGATAGTCTAGCCAAAATTGCCCCATGCAAGTTTAATTTAATCCATCATGGGCTAGATTCTTATGAATTTAGAAATGATTGTCGTCCTTTTTTAAAACTTCCACCATTGAATTTAAAATTTTGTCTAGAATCTCAATGATGGGGATTTCTAAATCAATTTATATATTCACATTAAAAACTAAGATTTTGCATTATTAAGGAATTCTATGTTGCATTGTTTTAATTCTCTCATAATCCTATCATCTCAGTCAACTCATCTTAGATCTAGTTCTAGATTTTAGGTAGTAGTCTTCTACACAACATTTTCCTTCTCCAAAATCTGAGATATGCTTTTATTATTATTTTTATTTCATTTTATTTTTATATTCGAGCAGGCATGCATAATATGTTTGAACTCCTTATCAAGGTTAATTTATTTATTATTTATTTATTACATTATATTTATGTAGGTGTGATTTGATCCCCTACATAAATTGATGAATGTGACATTCAAACCGCACTATGATTTTTTCCCTAGGGCTTTGACCTTCTTTATTCTTTATTTTTAGATCTGACATTTATTATTTCAAATATGACTAGGGTTTAGATTTAATCTTACGTGTGCTTCATTATTATACTTTGTCTAGGGTTTGGGCTTTCATTAAGTACTCCCTCTTTGATCCCTACCCTTCTACCCACTGATTGTGCTTCATTGTTAGATCTTTCATTATGGATTCTACTCAGCCCTTATCCTTGGCCTATGTCTATTCATTTATCAATTATCTTAATGTGCTTTCATTGTTTGTTACGTCTTACACATGGATCCTTGAGGACATAGTCTCATTTTCTACATGGAGAATGCACTATGCCCTATGCAGGAATTTGTTCATAGTGTACCTCATTTTCATCTTTCATAGAATTCATTAGCACTTCTCCATCTATTTTAGAGTACTTTTCTTCATTTGCCCCCATGATTCATGATGATTATTCACTTTGTGAAACAAGAGGATGAGGACTTAGCCCTAGCTTTCCATGATATATCTAGGGCTCTTAGTTCATGTGATGTTGTACCTAATAACCCTATTCTTTCTTAATTTCATCATCATTCTTCTCTTGCATCTATAGATTCTACTACATGTGTCTCTCTTGCTAAATTTTTTCTTGAGGAGACTAGTAATGTGCTTTGATTTAGGCTTACCTATTTATGATGATTATCTTAGTGACAAGCTTTATGATTATTATATTTCTCCTACCATTAGTGATGTGTCTTTATATTATTGTGCTTGCTCTTTATCTTCTCATGATATGGTTTATGCCTCTTTGATTCATGATGCAGATATATCCATTAATGATGCTTTATTATATGATGATAGCATAGCTCATTGTTCTAATACACACTTGTGATTCTATGTTATCTATATTTAATATTTTAGCCTAAACTTTTGGGGGTTCATTGAGGGTTTCTAATACTCACGATTGTCCTAATTTGGGGGCATACGTGGGAGCATCTTTCATCTTTCACACACACACACACACAAACACAACTATTTCAAGTATGTAACTCTAATTTTCACTTATTTTATCTTGGATTTTTCATGCTCTCTCATGAAGGGGTGGGGGCAAGGGGGTTGCAACATATTATAACTAATCATTCTTAAAGTTTACGTTCAGTTTATAGGTGGACTCTAGATTAATGCTCTATCTATTTTATTTCTAGTTGTGTTTATTTTTCACAATTTTCTACATTGGTATGTTTGCTCATGTAAATTCACATGCACATGAAAGTGGGGGCAAAATCTAAGGGTGAAAAGTGCATACCTTGTACTTTCACCTGTCAATTTACACCACTTTGTGTGGTTGTCTTTACTATTTAATCTTAGCACATGATTTTGACCAATTTGATGCCCATTTGACTCAAATTCCTAATTGACTATTGGAAACAAAACTAAATCCATTCTTTGACATTTATCAACTCTCGACTTATCTATTCCTTTCCCAAGTTCAAATCCTTACCAACAAATTTGACCCTTGAAGTTTCAAATTCAAATTTTAAAATGGGCCTAAGCTAACCCCATTTCAATATTGATTACCTAGGATCTAGAATCCGCTATCATCCAAGCTTAAAGGATCCTTATCCAAGTGAGTCACTCTCATAATCAATCGTTCTCCTCTCATAGCTTCATGTCACCTATGCATATTCCAATTGCATCATGTCTTAATATTCTAAAATCTCAGTTTCATATTAGATCTTTGCATCACCCTTTTGTGTTTTGTTTTAAGTTCCAAGTTCCAATTTGCCCACATTAGGACAATGCATAATGCGTTCATTGATGTTGTCTTCTTTTACTTTTATCAAAACTACTAATTTGGATCTAGGGGCTTGTCAAAACGACAATATCCTCACTTAACAAGCTCTCAAAGGAGTTTGTTAACATTGTAAAACATCAAGGTTAATCTTCATTTTATATGTGCAAAAGGTTTATAGACTAGTCTATAATCTATAGGTTCATTTATGTGGTCAAAGTTCATTTCTAAGCGTAGAGTTCAAATCCACAAACACGAAGTTCACTCCCGCAAGCATGGAATTGACCCACTTTGGCACACAATTGTAGTTTTCATAGAATCTAGTTAGATCGTCTCAGAACAAGTTCTAAAATGTAAATAGTAGTCTTTTGTCACAACATTTTCCATCTCCAATGCTAATTTACACATTTACTATTTATTATTTGATTTTATTTTCAAATCCAATCAAATACACATAATTTGTCCTAGCTCTTTATGTAGTTTATTGTTATTTTATTACATTTTATTTGTGTAATTTATTGTTATTTTATTACATTTTAGTTTTATGTAGGTGTGATTTATTCCCCTACAATGTGATATTTATGATATTTTTGTATATGGAACTTATTTTATTGACACAAAACATTATTCCTTATAGAACATAGACTGTGAGAGAGGTGGCAGATTATTTATATTACAAGGTATAAAGAAAATGCCCAATTATTGTCTTAGCCATTGAAACTGAACAAACCAAAATCCGACATACAATTTTATGTATTAAGTGTAACTTATCATTAGAAATGTTCTGTACAATATCTCTCCCATAATATGTTGATATGAATCTTCCAATATTCACCCAAGCTCCTGGTTGTCATTTGCTTTAAGAGTCGATCAAATATTCTCTTTACTAAGTTCTAGTTTATCTTTACATGGCATTATCTCAATGTCACTTCTTCTAGGCCTTCTTTTTTCTTGTCATTAATGCCCTATATATTTTTTTGCCATCTTTCTACTTTTCACTAACTTCCTTATTTTTTCACATATCACCATTATGTATACACACATACACACATACATATGTATATGTATATATATGTATGCAAAAAGGCTTAATATTTATCAAACTACGTAAATATGTACATAACTATAAATTACCTAGAAAAAGGCATTTGACCCTCTAGCAACTTCAATATTAAGCTTATTTTAGTAGGAACTTTGCAATCATGATTAGGAAGGTGTTTGGATTCTTAAACCCTAGACATGGAGATAATGGGTTGTGAGATTTGAGTAAACTGGGTGGTGTGTTCACCATCCCACCACATCATGGATGGTATGGTATGATGGCAACCACACTACCATCCTTCAAGGCCCATTTGTAGCCTACATTTCTGATTAGAAGCATAGATTGGGAATCAAAATGGTCAAGTATTCCTTAGAGCCACAGGTAGTGGACCATTATTAACTTAGGGGGAATAGAGAATGTAGAATAAGAAAATAATTTTGGGATTTTTGGCAAGGAGGTGATTGAATTTTGACTAGGAAGCAAGAATTTTTGGTAAAGGAGATAGTAGTGAGCCAGGGTCTATGGCTTGGTGAACAAATGAGTTAATCTTATTGAAGGAACCTTGAGCAATTGAAGAACATACAAGGTATGATCTTCAAAGTCTTTGGATTGTACACTCTTATCCTATAGTTAGAGTCAGTCAAGGAATATAATAAACCATTTTTACTCAATGAACATACAAGAAATGAAAGGATTGTACATATACAGCTAAAGCAATAGATAACTATCATATAGATAACGAGTGCACTGTATATGGACCCAAATCTCTTTTAAGGTGTCTTGAGGATTGAAAATTAAAACAAAAAAATTTGTGTTTATATTGTTCAAGATTTTAATGTCTTTGTATGTATTTATATATATCATATATATTATATACATACATTATATATTGCATCAGATATATTAAATTTTGAACAATATAAACATAATTTTCTTTGTTTCCAAGAGCTCTCTGATGTGTGTTTGTTGCAATTGGATTTTTCAATGTTTCCACTAATGTTTGAAGCTCTTTTTTATTTTATTAAATTTGCCTTAATATATTTTTTGGGTCTCACGAGGATGCCTCGAAATGGATGGAGGAATTTGAGGGGGGTTATTTTGTGCTTGCTCTTCGGTAAGTGTTTCCTCACACATTCATCGAGTGGATGAAGGTTTGGAGGTGTTGAGGGGTTTCAATTTGCTAAAAATTAGAAAAATGAATCAATACATATGAAAAACAAAAAGGTTTTAGTTTAATTGAAATTTCTAAAAAAATCAACAAACTTACCTCTTTCACATCGTGGTGGCATGATTCCTTCAACCAAATAGCTCCAAGTAGCTGAAAACATGGTCACAAAAAACACACTTTTTGGGGAAACTGACAGAATGAGCTTGCAACTCTTTTTTTGCTTTTAATTAGTTTAAAATGAGAGCATATTATAAGATGCTTGCATTATGGCTTGGTAGTGACTGAGCCTTAGGCTTGTCACTACCAAACCATAACATGAGCACATTGTGGTTTTTATAATGTGATTGCGTTATAACTTATTTCAACAAAAAATTTTTTTTTGGCCTTTTTGATCCCCCATTTTGTGCACATATCCTTACACTTCTGCATTATATGTATATCACATTTTTATACCACTATTAGCATTGAGAAAGTGACAATGGTTTTGTTATCTTGATTGGGTCATTGCTATTGACCCACACCCATGGTGGGTCTTAATAGATTCAAACATGAAATTAGGAACATGTAGAAAATAGCTCCAAGAGTAAGTTAAAGAATACAATAACCATTTTTACTCAAAGAGCATACAATAAATGAAAGGACTTTATATATACATCTAAAGCAATAGATTTCTATCGTATAGACAATGGGTGCACCGTGTATGGATCTGAATCTCTTTTTAAGGTGTGTCTTGAGGATTGAAAACTAAAACAAAGAAGTTTATGTTTATATTGTTCAATATTTTTTTTATGCAATATACATATACATATATACATATGTATATGTATATGCATTCATATATGTATGTATGTATATAGTAAACTGTATTTTTGTTTTCTCTTTTAACTGTTGTTTTTGGATTGTCCCTACATGGATAGTGATAGAGGTTACGATGAAGAGATTCCTATCATCCATATATGTTACACACAACTATGTGTATATAATAATACATAATACATAATATATCTACCTATATGAATGTATATATACATATATACCTATATGTATGTATATATTATATACAACTTGTATATACATACATATAGATATGCATGCATGTATATAAATACATACATATATACATATAATATGTAATGTATATGTGCATATACATATACATACATACATATATGTACATATATCTATCTATATATGCATATTACACACACATATATACATACATACATATGTATATATATATGTGTCTACATAGAGGTATAAATGTATGTATGTGTATATATACATATATGTAAAGTATCTATGTGTATATATCATGATACATTACATATATGTATACATATATACATATACATATATATATGTATGTATATTTACATACATATATACACACATATATGTACATATATCTATCTATATATGCATATTACACACACATATATACATACATACATATGTATATCTATATATGCCTACATAGAGGTATATATGTATATATGTGTATATATACATATATGTAATGTGTCATGATATATTACATATATGTATATATACACATGTATAAATATATACCTCTATGTAGGCATATATAGATACATATGTATGTATGTATAACATGGTAAAAGCTTGTCTCTATTGATTTGTGAATAGTCAAGTTTAAATATTCCTAGTTGAGTAATGGAGCTTTGTCCATTTCATTTGTGCATAATTGACATATTTGTGATATCACTTAGAGATATAGTTGCATGAAATATTAAACTATCTAAGATTAAGACTATATGCAGTGAGGGAACATTACCTTCCTCTTTAAAAGAAGGATTAATCCATTGAAGAAAGGTTATAATGAGATTCTTTCAATTTTTTATTAATGGAAATTATCAAGATGTTATTATTCTAGCTCTATTTGTTTCTTGATCTTCTAATTCAAGAACAAAAAACATTGATTCAAATGGGCATAATGAAGTCTTCTAAGCCATGTGCATTAATGAATAGTCAACCTAAGTGACAAAAAGAATCGAAGTATCCTGAATATAAACAAAAGAAGAAAAAGCCATAGATTTAGATAACTCTCAAGCATCATATAAACTGGATTTCAACTCCTATTCCTCAAAAGGGGATTTGTCTAAGAAGGAGAAGCACTCATGTGCATATTGCAAAAAAGTAGGTCATAATGAACATTAATAGTATATTAAAGAGATTGATGAGTTGAAGAATCTTCTAAAGAAGAATAATATCAAATTGCCTTAAGGTTCGTCACCATATTATTTTTCCAAGTAAAGGATCATAAGGTAAGGTAGTAGTTCTTGTTGCAATTTCTAGTTCAAGGAGACAAATCTTTGATTCTGAATCTTCTTATTATATGGCTTCATCACATGATGTGTTTGCTTCATTTGAGACTTGTTCTATGGCTCATATTCTAATGGGTAATAACACTTCTATGATTGTATATGGGATAGGGTCAATTGACATGAGCAAAGGATCATTCAATGACGTCCTTTGCATTCCTTCCTTATCAACTAATATCCTATCCATCTAACATATTTCACATAGTGGGACAATTAAGTTTACACTTGATTCTATGGTAATTTGGGATTTGTAGAGCAATGACATTGTTGTAGTTGGGGATGTAGATGACCAGTCTAGATTGTATACCTTCTCACAATTTTCTCTTATTGCTCCTTTGATTGATATTTATACTAAGGCATCTAGTCTGGATAGTTTTGGGATATGTAGTATGGGTGTTTGAACCTTTAAGTACTTTCACCAATCAAGGTTCTAGAGGCATACACCAACATTCCTTCACCATCATCACCTACTTCTATTGAGTTCAACATTATTTCAGATGGAGCTTCTAGTGATTTAGTACAAAAAGTACATCATTATTTTCTAGAGATAGTTCATTGGGATGAGTACTCGGTAGATATTGAGTATCTATTTTGTGAGTCCTACATTGTAGATCTAAAGAACACCGTTGAGGAGTTGATCTTCTTCTTTGATGATGGTTCCATAATAATTGTTGTCCCTTCATCCTTGGCTCCTATTCTACAACAATATCAATAGTGCTTTTAGTTGTCACCATCATAATTTATGACTGGGACACTTGATCTGGTCTTGGCACCTCTCATCACTAACTTGGAGACTAATGCACACTTACCAGAGACATTCGTCTTATGCTTTCTTCCCTCTTTGTCCTTTGTGGAATGGGAAGATCTTCTACATGCACCAATGAGTCTACCTCTTCCCAAGGGAAGGAATGTTGTTTGACATGCATGGAGATTCTTTAGCTTGTTCTATCATCCTTCCATTTTAAGTGCAAGAGACATCACATTTGGGGGCTACCTAGTCTCTTTCTTCACTCTTTCTCTAAGGACGTTCTTCATTCATTCTTTGGGGGCTTATTATTGTACACAAGTACTTAACATGACTTGTTTTACCAAGATCTATTCCTTATTTCTCATTTCACTTTCATTCAAAGTTGTACTTATGGGGGGTGTTGCGTAATATGTACAGTTCACCTTGGATATTTTTGTATACTAGGTGTGATATTGCAACTATTAATAAATTTACTTATGATATTATGAATATTCAATTATCCTCACCTAGGTAGCTAATAATGATGTGTTCACCTTGACTTGAGGTACACAAGTGCTAGCACTGCCTCATCAATCCTTGATTAACAGTAGTTAGGTGCCACTTCTGTTCAATCATGGCCACCTTTTTCTTAGTTAGATTGAATTAACCAATCCATTGAACACCAATTCAACTCTTGAACTCTTAGTTAGATTGAATTAAACTCACCTCCTAATAATGAGCGATTGAGACTTAAACTCATGACCTCTTGGACATGTCATTTCCTCGATTCATGCATCCAAGAGGCATATATATTTGTATTTAATCCTTTTTATTATATCTTTTCATATCCCAATATTGGAATAGTTGATATTTGTATTTTATATTATTCGTGTGTTTTCTTGTAGCTTGTATAACTTATCTTCATTCATCTAGATATAGGCTTGTGCTTGGATTCTCATTAAATCTTACAATATTGAATAACCATCCTTATATCAAACATGTACATGTACTGGATGTGGATTTATCATCCAATTATTGGCTTTTTGTTAATAAGAACCTTATTTGAAGTTTTCAAGTGATATGGTGTTGACTATGAGAATACACTTATCTTTATGCTAATGGGTGGTTGCCATATGTAAACTATTTAGGGGGGATGTAACCTTGGAAAGGACGACATACTCATTATTTCTATGTTTATACTTACCACATGGGAGGTTCATAAGATTACATGAACATTGGTTGCTATGAAATTATGTGGTTGGAGGAGTAATTCTTCATATTGTTTCTTGCTGGCAATATGTGTTTGAATGAATTGTTGTCTTGTAGGGTCATAAATTTATTTTTCTTATTTTCATGGACTAGTGTCATCTCCCAATAGTTTGGGGAGAGTTCAACTACCTAGTATTATACATTGTCATGTGTCATATTGCATTGTGTTGATATGCCTTAGAAAGTACTACTATTTAGGGGTAGCTATCTGCCTTGTGGAGAGATGGAGTACTTATGTACCATTGAAATCCTTGGCCAATGTAAATGGTTTTACAACATGACGCTAGTTATGATTTGTCCACTACACTAGTTGCCTTTATTCTTCTTATGCAATGCTCCTTCATGACCCATTCATGAAGAGTAGGATCACACTTGATATTGGTGGTGAATAGGGAAGCCATGTAGGCTCTATGACTGGTGGAAAAGTGCCCATACGATATTCTCTCATCTTCTATCAACATTTAGTATTATGGCATCAACATTGGTAATCACGAAATATTGTATAGGTGACAATTTGTATGCTTTTAGACATTCTATGATTACACTTATATTATCTATTTTGTATGATGCATGCATTATGATGAGGTTTGAGCTAACATAATCCTTGCAATGTGGGAAACCCATCTTATTCTGGTTAATCCATTGAGACATTGACATAACTATCTATTATTGTTTATTTCATTTTCAAAATGACTCATTTTCCTTTATTACATAATGGTTTACAAGTAACACCAATGACATTACATACTCTTGAGATTGTGTTCTTGTCAACACTTGTGTTAATTGATGACACTCATTTTATAGAAGATCAATATATATCATACGAGAAGATATGTAATGTGTTGCATTTAAATGTATATGTAGGTATCTCGTGTATCATATTTGTTATGCCAAGAAAGAGTATTTTACTAATACTGTTTCTCTTGATTGAAAGCTTGTACTTGGTGAATGAACCATGTATTGTGCATAAAGTCATATCATGGCCTATAATGAAATATAAGATGAAATTGAGTGTTTAAAACAGGGTTAAGAATAATGATCTTTCTTAAAAACATTAGTACATTGTTGGATTAGTTGAATGGCCCTAGGGATTACTTTGCGATACTTTAATAAACTACAAAATATATGATGATCATTAAAAAGTTTTTTTTATTTTTCACCGAAAAATTAGTGATAGTGTGTTTAATTTATGACTCAAGGAAATTGGGTTATGATATTCAAGGTTTAATTCTATAAATTGTATAATAGATTTAGTAACTAAAGATCAAAAGTGATCATTAGAAATGAGTGCAAATAAAAACAAATATAGTTTAAATTATGTGCCAACTTTCAAGAAAAATCACACCACTGATATACATTTTTAATTTTATAAAAAATAAGCAAACATCGAAGTGAATCCAAAAATAATAACAAAAGTCTGAAAAATATATATAATTTGAGCTATAGGAAAAAAAAATAAAAAATAAAAAATATATTTTCTAAAATTATTATTTGAGCAATAGGAAAAAAAATAAAAAAATAAAATAAAAAACGTAGCTCACTTGTATCTTCTTCGCCGAAAAAAAATACAAAATGCCCTTCCGAATAACCTTTTGCCAATCATACGATTTCAAACAGAAAACCTAACATATATGTTTTCGGATACAGTGTTTCGTCTAATGACGGCAAGCAAATTCCCGTCTCCATAATTCCGGCAAGACCAGAAATTTAAGACGCAGAGATCGCTTGTTCGAGTCCGAAAAGCCTGTGATATTCAACGATAATATTGTGCTGAAGATGGCGGTTATGCTCTCAACAAGCTTGGGCGACATTGTCATCGACTTGCACACAGATCGCTGTCCTCTCACTACCAAAAATTTTCTCAAGTTATGCAAGTAAGTTTAGTATCCCACTTTGTTAAAAAAGCAATACAAATATTTACTGTAAATTTGTTTATTTATTCATTCTTCTGTTAAGACACCCGCAATACCGTTGTTTGCAATCAATTGTAAATCAAAACAAAGACCTTCCATTTTACCAAAGATAATTTTTTTTACCGCGAAGGGTACTTTAATTAATTAATTTACATTAACTCTCTCCTATACCATCAGGAATACTGTTGGACGGAAGTAATGCTTGTTAAATGTGCGCTTGATATTTATTGAAGAGAAAAATAATTGAGAAAGTGATTACTGTAAATTTATTTATTTACATAATATGCATCTTAGTTCGAGATTTTATTAATTTAGGTATTCAGACTTTATTCAAGAAAACAAATTATCAGCTAGTTTTGTTCTTAGTTGCCTAATTGTAATTTGGTCATTTGGTAAATTTCCTGTGTTTCTCCAAGTTTTCAGGATGGTAGGATTTATCCTAAATTTTGGGGACGGTGGGATGCATACACTGACACACAATGCACAAAATTAAATAATAAATATAGAATTGAGAACACGATACAAAGCTGATAATTGAAAAGTTATAACAATTAAACAATTTCAATTGTCAAATCATAAATGTTATCATTTGAATATTATAGTAGCTGAAAATTGGAATCCATTACAAAGTTTCAATGTACAAATGAGCTGAAGATACCAACTAGAGTCTACAATTGACAAACATCAGAATGACAAAGTAGCTGTGTTCCCCCCGGCCCTCAAATCCCCATCCCTATCCGCAATGACGTTTCGGGTACGGCGAGAGCTGTCCCCAAAATTTCTGAAAATGGTGAAATGTTTTGGAAACGCAGTATCTGGACAGGAAATGCTGTGGGGACGTTTGGCCGTCCCCAAGGCAGTCGGGGATGTCTGAGATCTCCCTTGACCGTCCCAGACATCCCCGATGGCAGTCATACTTTTTATAATGTTTTAAAAAATAAAATCGACCATGATATTCACTATAGTGAAGATAGGCAAGACATAAAATATGGATGTTCTTATATGAGCTTACCATCCTTAATTTTAAATTCTAGAAGATCTCTCTGTGTGTGTTATAGTCAGAAAATGGAATCTTGCCATACAGAATTACCATCTGTTCAGTTCACAAGATCCCAGATATCTGAAAGTAGACTTGATGCTAGAGCAAATGAAATGTAGAAGTTCATAATGTCAAGATCTTGAGAGTTACAAAGCACTTATAAGAGTACTCAAAGCTTATGTTACACTTCTGGGAATTATTTAGAATACAACCATGCACCTTGAATATATTCAGCAAACAAATTAATCTATTACATTGCTCATCTGTCCACCCGCCAAAGACCATGGGGCATGTATACTTCTCACATATAGTAAGTCATATAAGTCACCCTGCTAATATGACAGTGGCACACAGTTTCCATAATTATATGCCAATGCTGAACAATATTGCATTAAAAAGTAACAAGTACTGACACAGTTTTGCTGCCAAATGTTTCAATATGCAAATGTGTATCTTCTTTTGCAACTGAGTTTCATAACGCTGCAGCAGCATCTAATGCAGGTTCTATGAATCAGCTGCCAAAAAAATAGTGTCAATTGGGACTGATTAAAACTTTGATTTTATCTATTGCTCAATCAATAACGAATTTCAAATTACACTTCTGCAATTAAGCATGGAGGCTGGTAAACCCTATTGTGACATTCTTCAGATCCATGGTACCTTTCATTGCAAGATAACAATGCACCAAAGTGAACTGTATCAAATATGGCAAAAACATCTAAAACAAAGTCCCTATTGTTTCAAAGTAGGTTGGTTTGGGTGTTGAGGAGCCACTAAGAACCCTGATCAAGTTGTGAAACACCAGGACACTGAACTTTGGAGGTGAGTTTAGCACTACATTGCCCACCTTGTGTTTATAGATTTAATATTTATTGCTGTTATACTACTATTGTTGCTGTCATGATTAATTTCATTGCTGTTACACTGATGTTATACTTCTGTCATGATATATTTATTGCTGCTATACTGCTGTCACTGTCTAAATTTTGATGTCATGTTACTCAATATTAATTAAACTTGTAAATCTCTCTCTCTCTCTCTCTCTCTCTATATATATATATATATATACACTGCCGTCCCCCCACTGTCCCCAATAAATGGTCCCCAGACTGCCGTACCCGAAACACGTTCCCTGTTCCCAAATCTCTGTGGAGCATAGCTAAATAGGAATGCTAAAAAAATATATCTAAGCTAGTTTGTGTTTGAGCAACAAGCTCAAAAGTCAGTCATCATCATCAATTGGATATTTTGGAAACTCCTTATCACTAGAACTGCTGGAATGAACTGTATCCTCATCCTGCAATGTGAGCCCATCCAATCTTGTCTGCATCTCATGCTCCTGATCAACCTATTGTAGATCCTTAGGCTCTACATCCCACTGTGTAGCTAGGCTTTGCCTATACTTAGGTGCCTTGCAATCAATGAGATGCAAGGCACTACCTACAAATTACAATAACAAGCTTTTCTACTCTTGCGTAGGTAAGTCGTTTCCTCTTCAGAGAGGGGATAAAGCTATATGTGGACTAGTTCCTATCAACAATAGAGTAACTAGAAACTTGTGAGAGAAGACAAATAGCAAGTGTGCGCAACAATCCTAGAGGTCTATAAATTCACCACCAACTAACATATTTGGCTTGTGCCAAAGTGTGTCTGTCAATCCTTGCTGAACTCTTGTAGCCATTTGTTCTGTGAACTTTATCCATTCAACTTTGATCAATGAAACTTCCTTTGGATTGTACATTTTCTTAAAGGCCTTCATTAGGCAATTCCTCACCTAATGGTCATAAATGGGAAGAACTCTTCGAGGTCTATTCACACACCACTTTGAATTCAAATCATATACAACCATGTGTAGAGAGGTGTTCAACTTCTCCCACCTTTTCTAAATGATGGGATGAATATGCTCAATGTAAAACTCTAGGGCGGGGTCTTTCTCATGAATGGCAACTTTCATTTGGACAACATGCTATCAATGCCCTCATAGATCTCCCCAAAACTAGGATTGTTTAGAATCCCCTAATCTGATGACAATGAAAACAAGGAATACAAAAATGTGATGTATCTCACATTTGACCAAAGAGCATCACTAACCACAGTCTCCTTCACCCTCTTCCCCTACTTTGTATTTGACTCTTTCCACCTATTCCATTCCTATGTCATAATCATAAGTTGCAAGGGCTCTTGCAACTCAAACCTCCTCTATAGTAGAATGAAATAGGAAGCAAATCGGGTTTTAATTAGTTTTAGCAATTCCTTCATCGCAAGGGTCCAAAACAATGCCAATGAGGTGTGGTTGGTTGTTGCAAATGAACATTTGCATCTCCCTTGTATCCACCACCATTTGTTTGACCCACTCTATCTTTCCAATGTCTTTGAGTGCATTGTTCATAGCATCACACAAGAAGGGGTCCAGTAGATGTGCTTGTATGCAGATTGAATTGATCCGCTTGCTGCCCTGCAAATGTATGCTACATTTGTAATCACTTGCACACCAACCTCCTCAATGGTTTCTCTCAGAATCTGAAATTGAAACTCAACATCCTTGTGTTTTCTTAAGCAATCGATTTCCCATAGGAAAGAAGGTCCATCAATACATGAAACTATACTATTTATGAGTGGGTGGTGTCTAATGTCCGTCCATCAATCCATGTTTATGTTGTGGCCATGTGTTATCCATTGGGCCTTCTCCTCCATCAATAGGTTAACCTTGGAATAAATTTTTTCCAAGAGTGTAGTCCTCAATCTAGTGTTGCCAGGACCCTCATAACCACTGCCAGATTTGGCTATCATGGCAATAGCCTCCTTGTAATAAGGAGATCAAGCAACATGGAAAGGAACACTGTTCCCATAAAAGGATTTGGTAATAATGTCATGTGCATCATCCTTAGCTTGCACATTGAACATATTTGTAACTGAGTTTAGTGATGATGAACCTATGGTGCTTAGTTTCCCCCATGATTCCATCCCATTCACCTCAAATGTCAGAACTGCTGGTGGTCTACACGAACCTCTCGGTGTACAAGACATTGGTTTTGCAATGATGCTCTCCTGAAACAATCTGATCATCTTAGCTCTCTCCTCAAGTGTGAGTTTGGCACAAGGGTCAAACTCTTTACCAAGGTTATGTAAAAAGTGTGTATCAACCTTTGTAATGCTGTCCCTCTAGTCCTTTGGGCAAATGTTGCATTTCTAATGCTGACTCCCACTTGAAATGATTGCTTTGTTAGTGTCAAGCAATGTTTTTTTTTAATAGAAAAAGATGTGTCACCTTAAAATAAAAGAAGAATTACACAGAGCCTCAACTCGAAAGCAGAGCTAAATGGGGAGGAAAAAACTAAATACCAACCTCAAAGTGAAACATTTCTGTAAAGTTTTATGTGCATTTTATGCCTGATTTATGTCGTCTTTTTAGTTTTTTCTGATCATTCAATGGTTCTGAATTTTTATAAGGATAAATGAACTGAACAATTAACATTGTAGATGTGATTGTCATGACAGGAACCAGACAGACAATTGTTCCCTTAATGACATAATTATTCTTCAGTTTATGACAGATTAGCGGACTGGGATATAACCATTGTCATCATTGGTAGTAATATAGAAATGAATTAAGCTCTATAGGATTTAACATTTCAGAATGTTTCCCATGTATATTTTGAGCTTCAAATTGAAGACTCGTATTGAATTTCATTGTTTGCTTCATAAATATGATGCAGAATCAAGTACTACAACAATTGTCTTTTCCATTCAGTACAAAAGGACTTCATTGCCCAGACTGGTGATCCCAATGGAAAGGGCACGGGTGGGGACTCCATATATAAGTAAGTTCCTCTTTAAAAACATTGGTGTGCTATATGCATGTCTATTTTTAGTGTAACAGCATTTTCTCCTTTGTGCTTTATTTGGAATTTAAAACCAATTTTATACACGGTACTGATGTTTATTGCTAAATCTATGGCTTCAAAACTCTGTGTGGATTTCAGATGTCCTTATTTCATTCACTTGGAATGTCCTCATTTCATAGCCAAAATACCCTAAAGTAGGAATCACTTGTTACAATGATTTCTTACAAGATATGTTTTGTACCTACTTAAACATTGATAAACTGGATAAAATGCTTGAACTAAGAAAATAAATCTATTTCACACTTGTAATTAGGGAGAAGAAAGCTCCTTCGGCTTTGGTTACGAATTAATGTTTGTTTGTATTATATGTGAAGTGTTATTCATATTGACTATCAATTACCTTATAATTCCCAACTAAATGATAACCACCAACCATATCATAACTACTAACTAACCCATAACGAAAATGACCATTTTAAGTATTTTAATACCATCTTGTAATGGTCATTCACGTTACTGTATGTACCCAATAATATTTTTTTCATGATGCTACTTTGTGTTTTTTGATGAGTAATAAGACATCTACATTTCCAACATATTTTTTGACTGCAATGCTCTAGTGGCATCCTAACTTGATCATCACTTTGGGCTTGTTCAGTTCCTTGATTGTGTTTGATCTCTTTGCTCCCCATAATTGTCATTTCTTCTTTCTTAATCTTCATTTTTGTAATGTCCCGTTCTAGGTGTGTAGCAATTTTCTGGATCTTTGCAAATTTGAAACTAAACCCTAGTACTGAAATCTGATTTCTTTGTTTGCACACTTGTAATATATTTTACCAAGCATGGAACATGAATAACAAAATGCAAATTGACAATGAACAATAGATAGAGGCAGTCTCTTCAAGGTGTATTACAATATAGATTGCAAGTTACAATGACAACAATAGTTACTCAGTCTTGCTGATTACATGACAATACATCAATACTATGACTCATTATCATCCGATTACAAAGCTTATACTGCTGTTTACAGATCTGAGATAAAACAATGGACATACCAATTCGAATGGATCAAGGTGCAATGCAAAATTGTCTTCAAGCTGATCGCTGATGAAGATGTTGCCTATGAGGAAGTCGCTGTCCTTAGATATGCAGATCGCTGTCACTAGAGTGCTGAGTCGCCTTCCCAAAGTATGCAGATCTGTTGTTGTACATGTCTCCAATGATGACAGTACTGCTGTGAACTCTTTGATGCTAATTGCTGCTCCTTGGTGTTGAATCACTGTCCATGAAGATGCAAATCGGGATCTAGTGGAAGCCACTATCAATAGAAGTCAACACCAATAGTAATTGCTGTCAAAGTTGTGTTATTCGGCTCTCATGGATCGATCCATGACAGCAGCTAGGGTGATTCGCTGCTTCAATATAGCCCGCCCAAGCCTGATATCAACTCGCCTTAGCAGAACTTTGCAAATCGGCGCCTCAATATGCATGAAACTTCATATAAAATCGGCGCTCAATGGTGAAGCTGTTCAACAACCTTCAATGTCTTCAATTCAACAAGTCTTCAACAATATGCAGTGAAAGATCTTTGATGAAACCAACAACAAGGTCTCCGACCAAAATATCAAATGATGGATCTATGAAATTCAAACAAAATCTTTGATGAAGCACAATTGTGAACTCCGTGTGAATCCGCCTCCAAGTGTGATTGGGTTTTTGTCCAACACACAACTCCACAAGGGTTTTCGTCCTTGGAAGATCAAGCAACCAAAAGATTCATAATTTCAAAAATGAGCCTTCAAGCCTTCTTTTATACCAATTCAAATTAAAGATTTGAATTTTCATTTCCCTTCTTTCAATTTTGAAATATTTACTCCTCCAAGGTGATGCACAAGATCCAATGCCTTATTTTATTATTTTATTTGAATCTTTCCTTCCAATGATGAGCGCCACTTCAAATATGAATATTTTATTCATTTATTGAGAATTCCAAGGTGAGTGCCACACTCCAAGGGACCAATATTTTATATTTTAAAATCTCCAAGATGTGCGCTCCTAGAAATAATAAAATATTATTTACCTCCAATTTTGGCCGCTCACAATTAAATAATAATAATGTATTATTGTTTAATTTTAACTTCTCCAAGTTGGGCGTTGAAATTATAAAATAATAATAATAATATTATTTTATTCCACAAATCCTCCAATGATTTGCCCAATCAAAATTCACTATCTCCTTGATAATTAATGTAAGAATTACATTAATTCAAATGTCCCATCTTTCCGGTTAACTAGCTGAGCCAACATTCTATTTTCCAAGCTTTTGACATCATTATTATTTTCAAGCCTTAGCTCAACCAGAGTATTCCCTTGTTTTGACGAACTAGCCTAGGGAAATGAAGATAGGCTAACTCCATTCTCTGTTTGGCGATCATGCCAAAAATGGGGACATTACAATTTTCTTTTGAGAGGTGTGAAAGCCATTGGCAACCCTGCAACTGCCTAATTGATTGTGCATCTGCTTTGGTGATTGTGCAACCTCTTTGGGGTTTGTGGAACCTTTGTAGGGGTTGTGTGTAACTAGTTGTCCTGTCTTGCAAATTGGTGGTCCTGCAATGTTTTTCGCAAAAGAAATTTAAGGGACAAGGAAATGGAAACAAAGGGTTATAGATTTGCATAGAACGTTGTTTTAGTTCTCAATCCCTTCGAAATATTTACAAGTCCAATTGTCATTCAAGTCTATGAAACATAGGTTGTTGAAGTCACGAGCAATCAAAATAAAAAAAGACGTAGTTCTTGCAATCTTGCAGCCCAGTTTGGTTGTTTAAGTGCTTTTATTAGTATCTAGGTCACTTTTAGCTATAGCTTGAGAGTGGTTCATTACATAGCCAGTCTTTTTGTGATAGATAAATGAGACTCACCCTTGGAGAGGCCAACTTTTGAGGACACCACACTTGGACTTTGATATTTCCTTCATCTTGGTTTGTCATAATCACACTTAACATGTCAGGGTTTTGTTAGAAGAATGTTTGTATAGAGATTGAGATATAATTGTGTAGCACACACTTGAATATGTGTATGCTACATTTATTAATGTACGGGGAAGTTGCATTTGTAGTTGTAACTTACATTGCATAAGTTACCTTATTAGGCATAATTAATGTATTATTATATCATCATCATAATTATAAGCATTAAATGCTTGTGTACATATGAGTCACCTTATTAAAAATAATTAATGTATTATTACATCATCATCACAGGTATTAAATACCCATGTACATATGAGTCTAAGCATTATATTATATCTAATATCCCCTTTAATGACTAAACTAGAGACAACCCCAAGTTTGTCCCAAAATTTTACAAACAAAATAGAACCAAGAGGTTTAGTCATTAGTTCAATAGATTGCTTTTGAGATGTGTAGTAGAAGAGAAAAATGTCTCCAAGATCAACTATGTGTTGAACATGGTAATGATGAACCCTCAATGTGCTTGTGCAAGCATGATAAATGAGATTCTTCACCAACTTCAAACACCTTGATTGCCACAAAAAAATGGAGTTGTAATCTGGGGAAGTTGGAGATAGCACAAAATTTGGTGTAGCCATACCAATTCGCAATTGGCATAGCCATACTGCTTCGCAATTGGCAATGAAAACTGTTTTGTCTTCTGCTTTAGTGGAAGATAAAGCTACAATGTGCTGAAGCTTACTCTATCACAAAACAACTCTTGAGCCCAAAGAGAAAATTTATGTAATGTCCCCATTTCCGGTGTGATCACTTGTAGAGGATGATTAGCCTATTCACCTTTCCCGTAGGCTAATTCGTTTGGTAAGGGAATAATTTAATTGAGCCATTGTTGCAAAGTGACTTGGAGAAAGGAAAGTCGACTTCACCTAAGCCAAATTGAAGTTAAGTTGAGTACTTTATAAAGTGGCTTGGAGATTGGAAAGTTGGTAAAAATGACTTAAAGCTTGAAGACTGCTTCGCAATTGGCAATGAAAACTGTTTTGTATTCTGCTTTAGTGGAAGATAAAGCTACAATGTGCTAAAGCTTACTCTGTCACAAAACAACTCTTGAGCCCAAAGAGAAAATTTATGTAATGTCCCCATTTCCGGCGTGATCACTTGTAGAGGATGATTAGCCTATTCACCTTTCCCGTAGGCTAATTCGTTTGGTAAGGGAATAATTTAATTGAGCCATTGTTGCAAAGTGACTTGGAGAAAGGAAAGTCGATTTCACCTAAGCCAAATTGAAGTTAAGTTGAGTACTTTATAAAGTGGCTTGGAGATTGGAAAGTTGGTAAAAACGACTTAAAGCTTGGAGAATGGAAAGTTGGCAAACAACTTAAAGCTTGGAAAAGAGAAAGTCACTTTAAAGGCAAAAGGAAAAATAAAATAATATTTTAATAACAAGTTGAGGAAGGAAAAATAAAATAAAATTTTATTATGGAGGTGGACTTGTAAATTCAATAAAAAATAGAAAAGTGACAAATGACCTAAAAACTTCTCTCAATCTCTTTATAAAGAGGTCATTTCATTGTGAATGCATCATATTGAGTTTATTTGACATTTGGGAAATTTCTTTTTTCTGCTGTAACTTGGTTCCACAATGTTCTAAGGACGAAAACCCTTAGAAACAAGTGGTTTGGACAAAAACCCAACTCACTTTGAGAGGTGAATCCACCTAGGGTTCACTATTGCACTTATTTGCAGGTTTGAGCATTGATTTGGAGCATCAAAGAGGAAGATATTTACAGGTTTACAGCTGCTAGGGTTTGAAGATCTGAATTACATCATTGCTGGCAGCTAGGGTTTGTAGAGCATTGGACATTCAAGAAGATAAATTGCAGATCTGGGCACTTTCTTTGGTAGATCGTGGGGTATTTGAAGGAGAAATGTCATCTATTTACACCACCTAGTGTTTTGGAGAAGTGGTGCTACATTTTGGAGCGATTGTCGGAGTTTGATGTCATAAAATTGTAATCAGATTTTTGGTTTAGACTTTATCAGAAATTTCAGACTTGCTGATCCAAGGTTTTGAGGACAGAATTTCACCCATTTGGCCTCTTCATTCATCTGGGTTTTAGTGCTTCATTTGGAGGGTTTGTGAAACTTGATCATCCTCATTTTTGCACTTAGATTTCATATCAGACTTCAGACTTATATCAGATCAGCATATCAAGGATTTGGAGGCATTTTGTGAAGGAATTAGGGCATCATTTTGTATATCAGGTTTCATTGCTGTTTTATCAGACCTCTGCTGTTCATTTTCAGTCACCTTTAATTGCTAATAAAGCATATCTTTGTATATCTTGAGGAGGCACAATTACCGGGTATGCGGAACATGTTTTGCTATTCAAATCCTTAATTTGAATAGGTTGTAATCGTTGTCATAAGTTGTATCAGACCTGATATCTTTGTAAATCAGACCTGTTATAGTCGAAATAAAGTCATGGTTGACGTGATATTTTGATGTTTATTGAATGCAAAGTCATGTGTTATGTTTCTATCATATTGGCATATGTAATCTATGTGAAAACCATTGCAAACAACATCAAAACAAACACCAAACATCAGAAATCAGAACTCAGTAACATTACATGCCAAGTGTTTGACAGAATGTCAAACCACTAGAAATCAGAAAATTAGGGCAGAATAAGAAGGGGTTCTTTCAATTTAGGTAATAGTTGATCTTCGAGTATCAATTTATCTGGTCCAATCATAGTCTGTATGCCCCGTCAACCTAAAATCTGCTAACCTTTGATAGAGAAGGACAAAATCAAGAGTACCTTTGACATATCTCAACAAGGTTTTGCTGCCTGCCCATTAACGAGCTTTGGTTGTACCAAAAATTGAGAAACATAACTAATAGCAAAAGAAAGATTTGGTCGTTTGGATGTAAGATAGATCAGGTTGCCTACCAACTGTCTATAGAGTGACTCATCAACCAAATATGAAACATCATAGGATTACAACTTTAGGTTGACCTCCATAGGTGTGGTGGAAGGATTATAATCTGCTCTATGAAATCTTTCTAAAGGATTTGTATCATACTTGACACAAGCCATGAAAATAAGATGGTCATATTGCTAGAATTCTACAACTAGGAAATACTGTAGAAGGCCTAGATTAATCATGCCAAAAGCAGAACATAGGTCAGATTTCACTTGCTGCAATGCAATGGCCTTGCTACCTGTGAAGGCAAGATCATCAACATAGACAACAAGAATCACAATGTCATCACCATCACTTTTGACATAGAAATTTGGGTCCAAAGTCTTCTTTTGAATCTTGAACCTCAAAGATGTCGATCAATTTTTGTGCACCAAGCTTATGGAGCTTTCTTAAGCCTGTACAAAGACTTAAGAAGCTTGCAAACTAGATGATTGGTACTAGGAACCTAAAATTCTTTAGGTTGCACCATTTAGACCCCCTTTACCAAGTCTTCATTAGAGAAGTTGCAATTTGCATCCATTTGATACACCTTCCAAGCTAATTGATTTGCTGTAGAGAAAAGCAATTGAAATGTGACCATCTTTCCCGTAGTTGCAAAAGTTTCCTCATAGTTTATCATCTCTTTTTGGGAGTATACTTTTGCAACAAGATGAGTTTTGTACTTATCCAAAACTCCATTAGCTTGACATTTGATTTGGTATTTTACCTAGATGCAACTTTGCTAACTCTTAGGTATGATTCTTTAGCAGAGCATCATATTCAACCTGCTTGGCAACTTCCTATTCAAGTTTGCCCTGAGCTTCTTTATACCGCTATGATTCAAACATCTTGAAAAGGTTAGAAGAGAGAGCAAAATGAACATCTTCATTTGAGCCAACAATCCGTTTCCTTGCTCGCTAGGGTGGAGCATCGGATAGAGGAAGGTCATCCTCTCACACATCTTGGAAATATCAATGTGTTCAATATCCTGACTAACAATGACTTTGTTGGTGGAAATATCAATGAGTTCAATAAATGCCTTAGATTGTTCACTATGCCCAACACAGGAATATTTGAAGCTTTGAGGATCTAGTTTACTTCTTTTGTTATCAAGAACTAAAATATATGCAATTGAACTAAAAACACAAAAATGTGTTTTCTTAGGTTTGAGCTCAGACCAAGGTTCTTCATGAGTCACATTCTTCAAGGCTTTGTGTTGACTTTTGTTTAGGAGATACATTGTCACGTTCATTGCTTCACCACAAAGTCTGTAGGAAACTCCTCTACTGTGCATTATGCAGCAGGCCATTTTCATAATTTTCATAATTATCCTATTTCTCCTTTCAACTACCCCACTAGAACAACGATTGCTAAAGAGGCTTGGGATTGTCTCAAGACAGTCAATGAATCAAGAAAACAGAATTAGATCCTTCATTTGCAAAGTCAGTTACATTACTTGAAATTTGAAAATGCAAAATGATGAAAGGTTGGAATTTTTTTTCAGAAGAGTTGCAGAATTGTGGACATCACTGCAAGCAGTAGGGGAATTGTGTCAGATGATTCTCTTGTCCCATCATCTTGAGAGCACTGCCCCCTACCTTTTGTGTGTTTGTCACATCTCAATGTGGCTAGCATAAAGCCTTCATTTGAGGAGTTGGTGAATTCGCTTCAACAAGAAGAAGCAAATCACGATGAGACCTCAAACTCTTGAGACAGATAGATTCTCACATCTCAGCAGAAGGGAAAGAAACCTGAATGTTGGAGTGGTCCGTTAGGCTCATTAAAAACCAAACAAGACAATTTATTTGCACAGAAAAAGAAGTGTATCATTTGTGGGAAGAAGGGACACAATCTCTAGGAATACATGTACAATTCCTTTCCTAATGGTGAATCAAGCCAGCAAAAGCCACAGGAGAATTCTTAGGGGCACAAGAATCTGGAAGTTGGACTCGAGTTGTTTGGAAATATGCCAGGGCACAATGGGGCTATTCTTTCAATGCTGGGAGAATGCATATTGAAACTCACATTCATTGAAGCCCAGCAGGATGAAACAATTGTTCACTTGAAAGCAAATTTAGATTTGTAGCATTACCAACTCTAAACTCTTGAGATTCTCCTCCTCAATGATTTTATCAAAACATCGATAAAAGAGGCTATCGGGGAAAGTGGGGAGCAAAGGAAAGGTAAATGTACCAAGCACAAGGTGACTGAAGCAGGCAGCTCAAGCACTACCCATGCACAGGCTGCTGACTGTCAAGTGCCCATCTATCATCCTGATTCTGGAGGTCCTGATGCATGCGCACAATCCATGGGTCACACCTGGTCAAGTGCATGGCAGCAGAGAGAGCTGGACTTATTTTAAACCTCATTGCATATGCACAGTAAATATGAAGTTATTATCAACAGAAAAAAAAGGACCTTGTAAGTGTTTTAAACAATCTAAGGAGTCCATTTTGTTGGGACAAACAACGATGTATCTTGATATTTCTACTGTTTATGTATAGTTTCATCTTCATGTAATTCTTGTTACCAGTTGTATCAACTTTAGTGCTACATGCAGCACTTATGCTTTAGGTTCTGGTTTTATCCCGATCGATCATGTTATATCTCATGTTTGGAGGAGTTTAACTGTCTGTTCTGAAAGCTTTGATACTCTTGTAACACCTTGATCGCCAACTTATGTTTTTGTTTCATAATATTGGATATTAAGATCCTCCTTTGTTAGGAAACAATATCTTTTAACTTGTTTTCAAAAAGAACGAATATTTCACCATACTTATCCGTGGGAATATCTACTGGAAGAAATGAGTTGAAGTTTCATAATACAATATTTCTAAGACAAACAGTACATAGTGCATAGTACATTCATTATGGTTTCTGAAATTCAGACATAATATACAGATGGAAGCTTCTATGCAGTACATAAAATAAAATGCACAATATATGTCCTATACCTTCTTCCAAGGTCAACATGATTGCATTTTTAGAAATTTATCTTGATCTTTTTTTCTTAGTAATATCTTACTAAACCAACTCATTCTTTTATGTGGGTGCATATCTTACTAAACCAAGTCAAATGCATTGTACTCAAAGCAAAATTGGGAGTTGAAACTTGTTAACTTGTAATAAGTCAAAATCGATCACTTCCTATAGTTTTCATATTCTGAGTATACATCAATGTTACTGCCATGAACATTCATTTGCTCTACATGTTATTATCCTGCTACACTATAGAATATTTTGCAACTTTTGCAATATAATGTTGGGCATTTATTTACCCATCAATAATATCTCTATGTGGTCTTGTGAAATTGTCTTTCATGATTTATGAAATCTAATCTCTTCTACCACATTAAAAGTTTAACTCTCAAGTCATATATCACTGAAATGTTCTACCCAGTTTCTTGCATAAACTAAGAATGTTATCAATATTGCTAGTGCATAATTTTCAACAACAAAATGATATAAAACATAGCAATAATTCATACCCAGAATGAAACTGCAGATAATTCTGTTTGTGATCAGACTTTGGTACTGCTACTGTACGGCAGCCAGGTTGGAGTTTTCTCCCACATTTGTTGAAGTCTTCAAATCACAACTCCTTCCCACGATTGCAAACCACTCTAGCATCACTTCAAACCCTTCTACACACAGATATCATCTCATACTATTTACCAGTCAAAACTGAAAACCATGCCATTACTGCATAGTAAGGTCTGTAGGTGGTACGGCTGGAAGATGAAGTGAATGGACAGCAAGTAAACCCCTGTAGACTGCTCAGAAGGTGACGCCTGGACTAGACATCTATGTTGCAAACTTCAAACTCATCAAAAACACCTCACTACCATTACTTAGCATTCAACCCTCATTCTGGTTGTACGGCTGTAGCTGTACGGCATCATCAGGAACATACCCAGCAAATGACTACACCAGAAAACATGAAAGAAAACACTTCAAAAATCCACAACTAAAGGATTATTTCAGACTCTAAACTGATCCAAAACTTCCACTCCCAAAACTGGACGATTTACATCAAACTCCATGTATACCAAATGTGATTTTCTAATTGATTTCAAGTGTATGCTCAGCTAGGGATGGTCTCTCACATCCGAAACTGAGGAAAAATGAGACTAAACAGCCTCTCCAAGTCCTGTGCTAAACAGCAAAGGCGACTATTTCCCAGAAGAATAAACAACACTGCCTGAATGAAATCCCAAATTAGCGAATGTCTCCTTGTATCCTCAACGCCCAGCAGAAATAGCAAGGATTAAAGGCACTGACCACACTCAGGTGCCCACTCAGCCAACGCCCTGCCCATAATAGCAAAGGAATCTTACTTAAAGCCCACAGAGGAGCGCTCCCCACACCACCAATAAGCCTAAAATAGAAGTGTACAGCAGAGGGGGTCCCACCACAACCCCACGCCTACTGGAGGCAGATAACCAACTACTTTTAAAAGAATATAAAATTATAATGATATATTTTGGTCTTTTAAAAGTTATATTTTCCCTTACCAAATAGTTAGCTTTCGGGAAATAATTATAAAAGCTAACATAATTTCAATTTTCTATTACTGAGGAAAAGGGGACATTACAGTCCTCCCTCCCTGAAGTTGCTTGCCCTCAAACAATGGGCAATCCATAACCAGCAGAGCCATCTTGAACAATGTCACTCTAGGATCCCAGATTAGTCTAGGAGGTTTGTGAACTCTCAAATACCATGTGCCAAGCTGACTCACAATTGCAATCATCATTGTTCTTCCTCCAAGAGTCTCTGAATGGTGACCCCAAGCATGTAGAAGTTCGCTGTCCATACTGAACTTCCAAGGTAAACTATCATAATTTATGTCATATCCCTCTGTAAGATGAACTTTCAAGGTCTGGGAGGTCTGAAAAAACACATTCTCGCTGTTGTTCATGGCTGAAATCAGCGCTTAATAGTCTAATTTTAGCTTCGTGCCTAAGGAACAACAGCTGCCTCGAAGGAGTCTCCAAGGATGAACATGAAAGTGGAGTATTGGAATGCTCAAACCCCACTTAGGAGATGCTGGAAAAGAATCCCTAACATCCTCCCATGGGAAGTTCCTCCATCTCCCAACTGAAATTCCTTGCCCACTTCCTATCCAAGTGTTGTCAACAAATGGAACCTCCAGAGCACTAACATCACACATTGCATGCTTTCTGAATTCATACTCACGCTTCCAATGTAGATTTGGGATAACTACATCAGCTTCTTCCCACTTAGACATGTCAGCATTAATACCCAAGGATCTAGGAACAACTAATGTCTCCCAATCCCACTCAAAAAATGAATTTTCACATATCAAATCAGCATCTACTTCATAGAGTGGATTATCAAATGCTTGAAAAACATGATTAGACCCTTGGCTTACCTATTCTCCATGCAAAATAAATTCTGAACTTGCATTTTTCGCTGCTGTCCTGATTTTTCCAGCCAGCTCCTCATTCTCTTGAGAAAGCTTCTCAGGCCATTTATAGCTGAAATCTTGACTTTGCTTATTCGGCAAGGCTTGGATAACTGAAAGGTATTCCTTTTTCTCTTCCATTCTTCTTGCAGTGTGAAACGAGATGTATCATTTGACATTCCCCTCAAAGCCATTGTTTTTCCACCATTTTGAAACTTAAGTTCCCCGGTTTGAAGGTTCAAATAAATTTCTCCTAATGACTTAAGCCACTGAATGCCAAGGACAATATCTGAATCACCAATACTAACTACATGAAAAATATCCCTAACCTCATAGTGTCCCAAATGGAGACTCAAATTTGGAACCCTCCTTGTTCATTGGATTGTAAACCCATCTGCAACCATAACATTGAATCCATCAAACTCCTCCGTATGAAGGCCTCTTTGTGCTACAACTCCTTCATCAATGAAGTTGTGAGTAGCACCAGTATCAATGAGGGCAGCGATTCGCTTTCCACACAGTACACCATGAATCCTAAAGGGGTCATTCTTTGGTTGGCATGAAAGTTGGGCAAAAATACCATCATCAACTTTCTTGTTTTTTGGCCCTTCTGGAGCTTCATCAAATTCTCCAACTTCTTCACAATCTTCGAATTGAGCTTGCTGTTCTATTTTTTCTGCTTCATAATCAACATCTACACACACCTCCAAATTGCGTGCTTGACCCTTCTCATAGCACTTGTGACCCGGAGCCCATGGCTCTTTGCATATGAAACACAATTTTTTCTTTTTGAGCTCATTTTTGACTTCATCACTCATTCTCTGCATAGGTTGCTTCTGCTCATTGGAAATTTTTGAGATTGGTTCCTTATCTTTATTGAGTGGAGAAGATTTGACTTCCATCTTGGCCTTTCGAGCTGAAAACTCCATGCTTCTTGCCTTTTTAATGGCCTCTTGCAAGGTTTGAGAGTCTAAGGATTTGACCTAACCTCTAATTGGTTCAGCTAGTCCTTCAACAAACAAAAAGATGAGTCTTCTTTCAGAAATGTCCGGAACCATTACACTAAGTCTTTGAAACTCAGTGATGTATGCATCAATAGTGCTGGTTTGTTTCAGTTGTGTTAGGTCCTTGAAACTTTGCTCTAGGTCCTGTTTGTCAAACCTCTCGATGAGTCTATTGGTGAACTCATCGTAGGTAGTAATCAGATTGTGACCCTGTGTCACAAGGCCATGATACTACCACTCGTAGGCAGCCCCATCCAAGTGTAGTGTTGCAAAGTTTAAGGCTGTCTCCTCTGGCATAGGCTTCAGAGTAATGTAAGTATCGAGCTTTTGAACCCAAGCTCTTGCAGTACATCTTCCACTACCATCAAATCGGTCCATAGACACTTTACTCAGAGCATGCTTATAATCCTTATTCTCCCTGTTGTCCGGTCTTCCGCCATTCCTTTTCTTTTGGTTCAGGAATTGATCAAATGTTAAGCTTCTACGGACATGATCAGAAAGTGTCATATATTCATCATGATTTACCATGATATCATCAGTGAAAGTGGTCCTTTCCTCATGCTCAGGTGGTATTTCTTCCCTTCTATTTGCAAAGGGTTGAAGAGGTCTCACAGCTGACCCTACTGAAGTTCTGGTAGGTGTTCTTACATAATCATTTCGTGCTCCATTGTTTTGCGAACTGCTGGCTTTAGTGTTGTTTCTAGTGCCCTGAGTTAAGTTTTGATCCATTTTGCTCACTAGCCTGGCTATCATCTCATACATATGGTCAAACTTCCTCTCCATCTTTTTACCTGGACTTTCAGGTGGACAGTTCTCTTTGTCCCTATCTGCCATGACTGATTCTTCCTCAACAGTATTAGAGATAACTGTTGTTTTCAACTTTCTTTCCTCTCTCTGCTTGTACCTTCTTTCCCTGGGTTGCTGCATGCAGAGTCAAAGAACTTCACAGGCTGGCAGGATACCAGCTTTGATACCACTGAAATGTTCTACCCAGTTTCTTGCATAAACTAAGAATGTTGTCAATATTGCTAGTGCATAATTTTCAACAACAAAATGATATAAAACATAGCAATAATTCATACCCAGAATGAAACTGCAGATAATTTTGCTTGTGATCAGACTTTGGTACTGCTACTGTACGGCAGCCAGGTTGGAGTTTTCTCCCACATTTGTTGAAGTCTTCAAATCACAACTCCTTCCCACGATTGCAAACCACTCTAGCATCACTTCAAACCCTTCTACACACAGATATCATCTCATACTATTTACCAGTCAAAACTGAAAACCATGCCTGTACTGCACAGTATGGTCTGTAGGTGGTACGGCTGGAAGTTGAAGTGAATGGACAGCAAGTAAACCCCTGTAGACTGCTCAGAAGGTGACGCCTGGACTAGACATCTATGTTGCAAGCTTCAAACTCATCAAAAACACCTCACTACCATTGCTTAGCATTCAACCCTCATTCTGGTTGTACGGCTATAGCTGTACGGCATCATCAGGAACATACCCAGCAAATGACTACACCAGAAAACATGAAAGAAAACACTTCAAAAATCCACAACTAAAGGATTATTTCAGACTCTAAACTGATCCAAAACTTCCACTCCCAAAACTGGACGATTTACATCAAACTCCATGTATACCAAATGTGATTTTCTAATTGATTTCAAGTGTATGCTCAGCTAGGGATGGTCTCTCACATCTGAAACTGAGGAAAAATGAGACTAAACAGCCTCTCCAAGTCCTGTGCTAAACAGCAAAGGCGACTATTTCCCAGAAGAATAAACAACACTGCCTGAATGAAATCCCAAATGAGCAAATGTCTCCTTGTATCCTCAACGCCCAGCAGATATAGCAAGGATTAAAGGCACTGACCACACTCAGGTGCCCACTCAGCCAACGCCCTGCCCATAATAGCAAAGGAATCTTACTTAAAGCCCACAGAGGAGCGCTCCCCACACCACCAATAAGCCTAAAATAGAAGTGTACAGCAGAGGGGGTCTCACCACAACCCCATGCCTACTGGAGGCAGATAACCAACTACTTTTAAAAGAATATAAAATTATAATGATATATTTTGGTCTTTTAAAAGTTATATTTTCCCTTACCAAATAGTTAGCTTTCGGGAAATAATTAAAAGCTAACATAATTTCAATTTTCTATTACTGAGGAAAAGGGGACATTACAATCACAGTCAGTGTCTATTATTTTTCAGTTTGATGTAAAACATTGGATTCTTATTGTTAAGATGCTTCTTATGGTTGAGAACTGATTTAGATAAAGGTTTCATCAATATTATTGTGACTTATCCTGGAGAATTAATGGGGTAGATAGTCCAACTTATGGTTAGTATGAGTCTATGACATTGCTAAATAATCGAAGGGTATTTCCATGTTTTGTTTTATGTTTTTTTTTTTAATATTAAAGATCATTCACAAAAGAAACAGGTACAGTATGAGGTGACTGTCACCCAAAAAACAGATTCAGATTCAAGTCTAGCCTATCATGCAGGCTTGCAGCCAGCAAAAACAGTGTCACAGTCCAAAATATTAGTTACATATTACGGATCAAAAAGAACAGCATAGGATATACTAAAGATCCACAATTATTCCCAACAACACCTCTGGTTGTTGCTGGACTCATACATGTCCCCTTCAAAGGTGCGAATTACTGGATCTGCCATATCTTCAGGGTCTAAATCCTTAACCACTGGTTCAAATTTGACATCTTGATATTCTTACAGTTTACCAACCAAACATCTTGATAATCTTACTGGAACCATATTTTGTTAAGGATTCTGGATTTGTTCAAATACAATACACTGTTTCTAGAATGTAAATTTACAAGTGTGCCATGAAAGCAACCTGATGATTGCCTGTGCTAAAATTGGCATTGCTTAACTTTAATCGCTATTACTACTAGTGAAAAAATTTGTGGATGGTTACTTAAGAACACTCATGAGTTGAAATAACAGTTTACCACTCCATATGTCACGTGTACAGATTTCTTTATGGAGAACAGGCACGCTTTTTCGGTGATGAAATTCATCCCGAGCTTAAGCATTCAAAGGTTGGAACAGTTGCTATGGCAAGCGGGGGAGAAAATCTTAATGCTTCACAGGTAGAGTTACTCTGACTTGAGCTGGCTATCTTACGTATTTGTTTAATTGTCATCATGTATGTTTCCAAATGGTCAATGTGGGTGTGCATTTTTCAGTTTTTTAATTATGGGTTGACTAAATGGCCATAATGGACTGAGGGTACGTATTTGTGTCAAATATGTAGCAGTAAAATACCTCTGTTTTTGATAAAAGTAAAGTACATGCATAAAAAAGAGGCAGATAAAACTGGCTACAGCAGCCAATTTCTTTGTACAAAAAACAAAAAAGGAACTTTGTTGAGAGGTCCATGAAGCATAGAAAGTAAAAGATACCAAATACATCATAAACGTTGCCCAAGCAAGTAAAAGATCAGTGGTTAGCTGTAAAACATAAGAAAGCTAAAGTAGCATATCATGGTATGTAGACTTGTAACAAATCTGGACCATTGGGAAGTTCTTTGAATGGATGCAAAAAGTAAATCCCCTAGGGGGAAGTCACACCTCCTCAAGTTGAAAATGTTGGATCAGTTGCAGGGTTTTGCTTCTTCAAATTTGTGTCCTCTTTTCCAATGGTTTGCCAATGTATTGCTGCAGGTCTAGGAAATAGTTTGAAGATCCATTCCTGTAGCCTGTGGGTAAGTGACCTGGAATTTGGTGCTCTGAGCATTCTGGTGCATCACCTCTGCCAGTTGGCACTTTTGCTTTTCATTGGTTAGGATTTTTCCAATTGCTGCAGTACAGCTTTGGAGTTTTTTCATTTTGTGGTTGTATGCGAGGTAGAGCTTTTCTTGCCCAAGTTGCAGCTGGTGATGCAATCAATTTGTTGCTGCATACATTTCACAAGCATCCATATTCTTTTATCCTGAAATTAATTGTCAATACACTTAGAGTCTAGTTTCTGAGCCACCTGTAGGATGCTTTCAATTATAATAGTCAATGTAGAGTTCAGATTTGCCCCTTGAGTATTATTTTGTCTGAGATTCAGGTGGCTTCTTGTATAACTATGGGAGTGACCTGTCAAGGAGCATGTGGGAGAGTCTCTAGGTTAGGAGAGTTAAAAAAGTAGAGCCATTAGCCACTGGTGTTGGTATGCTTGGGAAATGCTATGAAGCACTGTTACTGAGTTTTCCACCTAAAACATAGGAATATAATGGGTTTGGAACTGGGATTGGGTTTTAGAGGGGTGCTCTTTGAATGAGCAACATTAAAAAGATCATTTGTAGAAAGAAGTTGGGCTAGTTTGCAGAAAACACTGTAAGCTCTAAATTTATGAGTTGGGGAGGAAAATATAACACCCAAACATAAACAAGCAGCTGAGCAAGATGTACATGACTGTTGAATGAAAATCTGATCTGTAGATTGTGTCTATAATATGAGTTTTGGTGGAAGTTGTTTGAGTCTTCTTGCAATAACTTTGGAGATGATTTTATATACTGTTGCATAAGGTATTAGGACAGAATTGGTCCATTGTGTCAGCCCTTGTGGTTTTGGGAATGACTACTAGTTTTGCCGCATTCATCTGTTTTAGGCTTTTAGCCTTTTTCAGTTTCTTCTCGATTCCTCCGCTTGTTTTATCATCCCAACGAAAACATCTTGGGTTTGAAGCACTTGTTTTGTGGTGGTATTGCTTGTTAGTATATTTTGAAGTTGTATGTGGCATAGTTGTCTATTCCAGGTGCCATGGCAGGATTTGATTGTGTTGACTTCGCTGGATCACATAGCGTTAAATGTTGCCTGTTAAGCCCAGTTTTATGGGAAAAGTTGAGTTCACATCTCCTTCTAGGTTCAATTTTTCATGTGACTACTGATGCCAGCTGTTTACTTCTCTTTGCTGCAGCACTGCTACTCTGTTGATGAGTTCTCATTCTTTCAGTACCCCATTGTTTGTGAACTCATGTTCCTTGATTCTTTTTTTGAGGTGTACTAGATCCTCTACTATTTCTTTTGACTTGATGAGTATTATTATATTATACCAATTTTTATGTGCTTCCAAGCCTTGATATGATTCTTGAGATATATATTTTTTTGTAGAACCTGTACCTTTTATACCCTTATATTTGTGGACTAAGTAGCTGGTTCGCACACTGCAGGCCCTGGATCTGGGTCTGGTTTGAACCCGGTTTGGATTCTGGGTTGATCTGGGCAGGCCTCTGCCATGACATGCTTTTTCCACTATGGGTTTGTCCTGGACAAATTCGGGAGAAGTAGACTAAGTAGCTGGTTCGTACCCTGCAGGCCCTGGATCTGGGTCTGGTTTGAACCCGGTTTGGATTCTGGGTTGATCTGGGCAGGCCTCTGCCATGACATGCTTTTTCCACAATGGGTTCGTCCTAGACAAATTCAGGAGAAGTGGACTAAGTAGCTGGTTCGCACCCTGCAGGCCCTGGATCTGGGTCTGGTTTGGATTCTGGGTCGATCTGGGCAGGCCTCTGCCATGACATGCTTTTTCCACTATGGGTTCATCATAGACAAATTCGGGAGAACTCGAGACGAATTTTGACAAATCCAGATGAACCCACATCAGATCTGCTTGAAATTGACAACTTTTTAAATTTTTTTGCTTTTTTAAAATCATCTTTGGACTTTAACTTTGACCATTATTAACAAAAATGGGTTACCTAACCCTAGAAGCGACTTGTAAAGGATTTGAAACTCTAAAACAAACTCATTTTACCTGATTGTGAATGCAAAAGACAAAAAACATCCATCTTGCTTTCCATTACATGAATAGAGCTGAAGATTGCTCATTGAAGGTTCCAAAGTGGTTTGATTGCTATTCCTACACATGTGCAAGAGCGCATTCACTGCCAAGGAGATCATAGAGGAAGATTATTGGAAAAGAGGTAAGCTTTTTTGGTTTTTTCTTCATTTTTGTTTTACAAATGAACTCTCTTGTTTTCTTTTCATTCTTCTACGAATCTATATTTAAAATATTAAATGAGTTAGGATATATTATATATTTTTGTTAGGATTTGATGCGATTTGGTGCAATTGTCTTGGACTTCACTTATTCCACATTGGTTATCAGTTTGGTGCTTCGAAATTCTCTTTCCGAGTACGTTGAGGCATTATTTTTAATAGCACGACATATTACTAAGTTAAATTAAATATTTAACTTAGTTATAAAGTTATAAAAGTGACTTTATTAAAAAGACTTGAAATATTTTAAAAGAAATAAGTCATAATTCCCTAATGTTGGGTGCCCTTTTCAAGTGGAATAATAAAGTGAAAATATTAAAAGTGTTTTATTTTCCGAAGAAAGCGTTGGGGGAAATGAGAAGGAAAATAAAAGGAGTTTGAAACTGTTTTGAAAAACCAATCTTTTTACCTTTTGAGGTGCAAGCCTTTGGCTCAAACGCACCTATTGCACAAACTTTAATTTTTGAAAACCTGCTATTGTGAGGCATGTGTGAAAACCCTAGGTGTGTACCTATGAATTATCCTTGGTGTCCTTTATCAAGTATGCTACTAATCTCTTTACATGGCATGCACCTTGACAGTAAACGTGCACTTGTATATACCACTTTGATTTTTAATTTGAAATTGAAATCAGCTTTAGTGAAGTGCGCTCCTCTATAAGGTGTTCAGATCTTGACGTGATTTGGAGTGAATTTGCCTTTACAAAGTGCTCCTATCAATGAGATATAAAACATTCGAATTACCCTTCATTCTCCTTGATGAAGTGTGGTCCTATTCCATAGCCACACTTTTGTGTATAAGCCTTCAATATTTTTTTGCTTCTTGAAATCAGAGTTCCTTTGATAAAGTGTGTGCTCATGTTTTGTGTACTGATGTTTTGACTTCTTGCTGTCCTGCCTCTTCTAGGCACACTCTTCAGCATTAGACATGCACCTGTATATATATGATTTCAAACTACAAATTTTCCATTGTGAGGTACGTGCCTCTGCTCTAGGTGCACATATATGAACATGAATTTGATCTTTTATTTGCACGTTGAATCTCTTCATTGGCGGGCTCTTTGCAGTTGAATGACAACATTTGAGAGTTGTAGTTTTTTGTTCCTGCAAAAAGAAAGTCAAGGGATAACAAAAGCAACATAGACCAACACAACATAGTTCGGAAATATGACTCATAATTAATGAAAGAACAAGGGTTCAGCTAGAATTTTGACACAATACAAAAAATTCATATGGGTACAATAGGATTTGCCTAGGGCATGGCTTTGCTGTCCTGTGTATCCCATGGGTATGTTAGGGCCATGCCCTGGGCGAACCTAGGCTGGAGTTGTAGTCAAACATGGACCCATCCCCTTCGGTATGGCAATGATGCCCAACACAATAGAACTTGGTAACCTAGCTTTCTGCTCTACAAAAGTGTAGTAATCATGTTGATCCCATTGGCATAATGTCTATCTCTATCAGCTGATTAAATGCAATAGACAAGTTTGGGTGAAGAACTCCAAATACCTCTGTTGATTTCTCACCCCAAAGAAATGCAGAAATTGCAAAGGATTATAATCCCTCTTGGTTACAATTTGCAAGAAATCACCTCTGCTATCCAGCTAGCTTGAAGAGTTGCATGCTACTTGTAAATAGGTCAAACACTTAAGCATGGCTAATCTCTTGATTGTCACTTTTCACAGCTCATGAATTTGATGATCCAATCTGACAACTGACTTTTACGGTTATCCTCAATTCTGAAAAAACTCAGTGTTTGATGCACTTACTTTTGTTGGTCATCCTTCTGCTTTTCAAAATTGTTGAGCATTTACATGGTTCAGTGCTTTTAGCGTATTTGTGTTGTCCCTGTTGGAGGATAAAACAACATGGAAGATAATGTGATTCTCCCCATTCATTTGGAAGACAGGATGCTCCATCTGTTTGGAAAGAACTTGTGGGCAATATCCTTGTGTGGAGGGAGAAAACAATAAGGAAGACTTATGGTATTAGGGTTACTGATACTAACATATGTTAGTTCACATGCTAGTAATTTTCTTATGGTTTATGATATTAGTGTTATTGTAAGCTGTTATGACCGTCTACAATTACAAGGTTAATTCTATAATAGTGCTTCGTATCTCAATGAAATAATTATCAGAGTGCTATTCATGTGCAAGTCTACCTGTTTTAAGTTCAAATAGTTTGAGGTATTACCCTAACACCTCGTAAGTTACATATCACAACCAGTTCAAGTCTTCGAATCAAAAGCTTGGACTTTATCAGCCCCTGGGATTCCCTTACACACATATCATCAATCTAGTGAGTTGTGGGACAGGCATTGTCATATGAAAGTCATCTTAAAAGATTGCCAAATACCTCTGTATGTAACCCAGTTTTTGTGGTATATTATGGTTTTGTCCCCAAATACTTGTCTCTCTCTTCATTAATGACATGCCACACAAGCAAAAGGAGAAACCTATTACTGGGTTTGCCTGTTTCCAGGGACGTAACCATACCAAACCAGACTAGGCACAGGGTCCCAGGTCTGGTCCCTCCTGGGTATGCCTAGGGTATAGGGACTGTGATTTGTCTTGGGCACATCTGAGCCATACTCGGGATGAATCCACAGCCCTGGGGATGAACCCTGGGCACACTAAGGGCAAACCAGAGCAAACCCCAGAAAAAAATAATTTTCTTTAAAAAAACACAGCTTTCAGGACCAACTAATTGCAGTTAAGTTTTATCAGTTTTCTTCTCATAATTATTTTTTCAATTGCAGTTAAGCTCTCAGCTTTCTTGTCATTAATGTTGTTTTTCAATCCAAGTTAAGCTCTGTAAATTTTCTTCTTATAAATCATAACTGTCTATGAGAGGGTTTCGTCTAGGCATGAACTTGTTTTCAACAAATGAATTCTGAGCAATATCTATGACACATTTTTCCACCATACACTCTGAATTTGTATCCTATACATGGTGCTCGAATCGATCTTCCATAGTTTGCACATTAAACTCCAGATTCTACTATTCATTCAATGACGATGCCATTTGTTATGCACAGTCAAAGGACATAAAGATTTGACAATATGATCAAATGGAAGCTATACTTAGGCTTCTATGTGTGAAATACAGCAGCAAACAGAACAGCTACTGCTCTACATATGGTTCTTCTTTGGTTCTTTAGCTTTTCCTTCATACTATATATTATGGGCAGATCACATATCTATCTGTACTTCTTGAATCCTTTGTAATCTCTGGATACGTGGCAGTCTTTATTCATCAAATGTTCACATTTAGCCACTGATGGCTTATTGTAACATCTGAAGACTGCAGTTTTGTAACTGTATTTCCCTTCAATATATATAATATATATTATTTAATGTTTATATATTTATAATATATATAAATATATTTTATGTTTTAATTTATTTATATTTATATAGCTATAGAAATGGATATAAAATGAGTTTCTTATCTTACTAATATATTTATATATTAAATTTATTGTTAATATATTTATATTATTTTTACATACTTTTAATATTTTATATATATTGTATGGCCGAACCCAGCTGTACCAAATCTGGGAAAAAAAATCGCTGAACTACCAAACCCGAACCTGAACCGGCAACATAGGGAGAAACACAAGACTTTTGATCTTTTCAACTACTAAGCAAAATTGCGTGCTAAACCAAATTCAATCTTTGACAGATTCCAACAAAATATAGAGATCTATAGGATGCATATAAAGCCCATTTACACTTTCAAGTTGGAGACAAAGTCTAGGTGAGCTCAAGACTGGCAAAGATTGAAGTGCCTGCAAAATCACAAAATGCTGCCTATACATTATGTTCCATATTCTACTATACATACTATTGAATCAATGCTTTTTACCTTTTATCTTCCAGCTCATCTTGACATTATGGCATCTAAAAGGTCAGCTGTGTAATTCCTATGAACAACCGCAGTTACAAGAATAGTTTGAGTACATACTTTTCTAGCTTCCAGCCACCATTTACAAAAGATACACTACTTGAGGTAAGCACTGGAACCACTAAAAATAGGGAGGTTAACATACCTAATTGGCACAAAATGAAGTCCTAGTTTTAGAGGCTAAGTGGTTTTCTTTATTGATATCGAGGTTTCCACATTTATAGCAAACCATTGCTGCATTGCTTATAATCTAAATCTCCAACGAGGAAATGCTGAACACCGTTATCTATGTACTTTGTTGAACTCCCTTTTTTTTAATATACATTTTACTATATCTTAGTTTATTCAACATTTTCCAGACGTCCTGGACTTTGCTATTGCTCAGCAATGGGCAATAAGTGGACAATACACTAACAAGTTCTTAACAATTAATCCCAAACCCTGATGGACTCCTCCTTAGTGTGGTTGGGAAAAACGCAAGAGTGATTAACCCTCTAAGAAAAATCTTCGGATGGCGGGTATAGGAGGACTCATTCGATCATCTGAGGGAGAATTGGTGGTTGTATATATGTACTGGCAAAGATATCTTAAATACGTCTATCTAAAAGATGCCGAGAGATATCAGTCTCAAGGCACCTATATTGGATTTGTGACATAGGTTAGATAGGCACCTTGAGATTGATATCTCTTGGTGTCTTTTAGATAGATGTATTTAAGATATCTTTGCTAGTTTTTAGGTTTCTATATAGATGTTTGACATGTAAATGGCTGTAAAATTTATGTTAAGGGACTTTTGTTACCCACTCACTCCATTACAACCTCCCTTGTTGCCATTGTAGTTATGCCGATCAGCATAAATATTTAGGGAATCAAAGCAATAACATGGCTGAACTTTTGGAGTTAGGAGGGATTGGACATGCCTCAGAAATGGAAATTGAGCACCTTCTCATTGAGGGTTACTCCAAAATCATCATCAACCAAATTTAGAATCACGTTCACTAGAAGTCCTTCTCAAGACAATTAGAATGGTCAAATTCCAAAATTAGGTGAGGGCTGTCAGCGGGGTTGCAGATGGTCTGGCTAATGTGACTATTAAATATCTCCTGGGTGCCAAACAACTAATTATATTTTGGGCTGATCCCTCCTTTTTGTTTGTCAGAATGCCTTTCAGATTTTGTTTTGCTTTTAGTTATCTTTAATTTGTAGCTTCATTGGAGCCTCTTTTTGGCTCTCTTACTAATGTCTCTAGTTGTATTTGTGAGTCCCATTGACCTATTTTGGTCACTTGTGGACATTAATATAATTTCTTTCTTTCTTGTACCATCCAAGCCCATTACCTAAGTTGCCAGATTGAGTACAGGTACACTAGTATGATAGCTTTTTTTCCCAAGGTTTGGTATGGTTGGGTTCAGCATACACTATATACATAAAATCTTTTTATTTATAGATAAATTAGCCAGGGTTTCTATTGGGGCCCCACTCTTGGAATAAACAAAGATTCTTACAATATTGTTTGGAAAGGCCTTAAAAGTTAGACCAAGACTTAACGACTATAAAAATGTGAACAAAACAACATTACTAACAAAACCATGTCCTGCATCTTTCGAATCATAATAACCTCTAAATTAAATTATCTTTATCGCTGCTTTACATGTGATCTCAAAGTATGACCTCTAAACTAAATTATCTTTATCGCTGCTTTACATGTGATCTCAAAGTCATACTTAAAGAGGAGTTTAATTTCTTTTTCTTCTTTCTATTTACTACTGTCATCCATTCACTTTTCTCAGGGATTCAACATAATGCTCTAAATCTTCTTCGCTTTCCCCTCTGGATTCCAAGGAAAAATCCTCCTCAGAAGAGAAGGGATCTACCTCCTCCAGCTGTGGCTGCTTCAAACACTCTGCCTAATTAGCTGAGGAAATAACAAGCAATTTCATGAGATCTGCCTTATCAAGCTTTGATCATCAGTTTTTCTTCTGACTGCTGTAACTTCAAGGATACAATTTCCTTTGCACTCTCTGCATACTGTTTGACATGCTCTTTACTCTATCTAGCAATAACTGCTATTTTCTTACAAGCCTCATCAACCTCACCACCCTTCTTTGTATGCTGTTTCTGTGAACTATTCGGCTCAGATAGAGAACTACCAACCAGCTGATGCTGTGGCTCTGTGTTCTTCCACCAAGGGGCCCTTCCAGAATATTTTTTGACATTTACATGCTTCTGCTAAATGGCCCACATTAAATCGCTTCCAGCAGTGAAATGCTAAATTCTCATAGTCCAATGGTTGTTTGAAGTACTTTGAACCATAGCAGCAAAAATCTTTTGGGGAAAAAATTGACAAATCAAAAGTATAAGATTTTTTCAAAAAATTGTGAAAAAATCGGGAAAAAATTGTGAAAAAATCAGATAGAATAATAAGGTACAAGAGATACCTTGCTTATAAAGGCAAGGTTGAGAGGTAGGACTAACTAGGATGATGACAATTATATTTAATAATTATATATTATAATATTAAAATATAATAATATTTATAATGTATTTTGGCAAATATATTTTGGGTTGGGTTCGTTATATATATTATATAATAGATTAATGATATAAATATTATATTATATTAGAATTTTAAATATTTTAATAGAATAATAAATATTAATAATATTATATTAATAATATAAATATTAATAATATTATATTAATAATATAAATATTATATTATTAATATTTATTATAAATATAATAATATATTATTATATACTTTCTACATTAGTATATAAAATATTATAAATATTAATAATATCATATTATAATATATAACTATTAATAATATAAATTTTTTATAAAGATCACTAGTGGCCTCCCGGAAACTACACATCAGCAATTGGCTGATGATACTATGCTCTTCAGAATGTCTCAGGAAAGAGAGGCTCGGGTGTTCAAAGATATCCTCAACAGGTATACTCTTGCGTCTGGTCAGGAAGTCAGCCGGGAAAAATCGGTCTTTTTCTTCAACACCTCTATGTGGAAAGAAAATCAAATCTTGAAAATACTGAAATTTAAAAGAGGTTTCCTACCCAGCAAATACCTTGGCATCCCTTTGGCTAGAGGTGTTCAGCCAGGTAAGCTTTGGGATGGGTTAATAGAGAAAGTTAGTTCAAAGGTGGCTTCTTGGAAGAATCAGTGGCTGTCCTGGGCCGGACGACTGATAAAATTGAAATCAGTAATTGCTGCCTTACCCACTTATCTGATCTCCTGTCTACCCCTCCATTGGAGCAAGTAAAGAACTAAACAGGAAAATGAAAAACTTCTTTTGGCAAGGCTCTTCAGATCAGTTCAAATATCCCTTGGTGAAATGGAAGCAAGTTTGTGAAAGTAAAGAAAGGGATGGCACAGGGATGAAAAACCTTCTTCTGCAGAACAAAGCGCTAGGGGCAAAGCTGGTATGGGCCATCCATACGAAACAAGATCTTAAATGGGTTCGATTGGTTAGGGCCAAATACTTGGATGAAAATGAAAACATCATCTTTTCCTCAAGAACATTGTCCTCTGGATCTAGGATATGGAATTTTATATCCAATTGTAGAGATGTGATCGCAGATCACCTAACTTGGGACATTAAGGATGGAAGAGCAACAGATTTCTGGGAAGATTCATGGGCAGGGTACCCTAAATTGGGGGATATGGTTGAGTTTGGGAACATTAAGAGAGTAACAAAACTGGTATGGGGGGTAAGGTAAGAAATTATCTAGCAGTGGAGTTTCAGGATGGTATCTCTACTGCTTGGTGGAGAGATTTGAGGAATCTAGGACTAGATCAGAGGGAAGTTAAGAAATTTGAAGAGCTGCTGTCAGAAAGAGTAATTTATTTAAGGGAGGGTCATGATGAATTGCGATGGAATGCCTCCCCTAGTGGTAGCTATAGAGTAAAAGATGGCTATAATACACTTTTGGAGGAGGGGGAGGAGGAAACCAGGCTACCAAAAGTACAATGCTGGAATCCTGCTTGTCTTCCCAAAGCAGGCATTTTCTTATGGCTGGCCTCTCAAGGCGGAACGCTCACGGCAGAGAGATTTGCAACATTGGGTTTTCACAGCCTGTCCAGATATACCCTTTGCAAGGAAGCGGAGGAGACGGGTGATCATTTGTTTTTGAATTGTCTCTTCACTCAAACGTGTTGGAGTTGGCTATTGAATAAATTGGAATGGAAGACAACATTGCCCAATAATCTTCTAGGCTGGTTACTTGGTTGGCCTTTGCTGCATAAGAAAGCCACATACCATAGCCTTGGGTCTTAAGTCCCTCTTTGCTAATATGGGAAGTATGGAAAGAATGGAATAGACAGATTTTCCAGGATAAAGAAATGCCTATTTACTCTCTCCTGAATAAGATTGAATCAGGTTTGGTTGAGTTAATAAACTCGAGGTTAGAAAGCCCCCCAGCAAGGAATTCCCACTTCTCGATGTGGGATGCAAGAATGCAACAGACTTGGCATGGCCTAAATATCCTTGAAGTAAGAACGGCTGGCGGCTCGGCAACGGATGAGGAAAGGAAGAATGTTAAGTGGTCTCCACCAAAAATTGGATGGTATAAATTAAACTTCGATGGAGCCTCTAGGGGTAATCTTGGCCCCTCTGGAGCAGGGTGTATAGTTTGGGATTGGAACAGTAGATGCATAAGTAAGATGGCAGAGTCCCTCTCAGATGGGACGAATAATATGGCTGAATTATCTGCCTTGATTGAAGGTTTAAAGTTATGCCACGAGTTGAACCTCAAGAGGATCGAGATCGAAGGAGACTCCCTTATTGTTATCAACGCCCTAAGAGCCAGAAGGATGACTAATTGGAAGCTGACAGCTAAATTGGAGACAACACTAAATTGGATGGACAAATTCGAACTAGTGACAATCAATCACATCCTCAGAGAGGGCAATGCAGAGGTGGATGAACTCTCCAACCAGGGAACTGATGGGAAAAGAATCAAAGAGGTAATAGAATTTGACAGCTAAAGAAGATATTGGGCGGATGGGTGGGCGCCCATTCCACATAGCCACGTGGAAGGGCCGAGCCAAGGTAGAAGGAATGGAAGGGATAAAATCATCGGAAGGAGCCACGTAGGATGCAGTGGGAACATCAAGAAGTGAGGTGGAAGCCAATCATAATCAGAAATGACAGCTTTGCACAAAGCACACCATTGCATAGTTCGCCGAGATTATTGCCAGGACAGTGAGAGTGTTTGAGGCTGGCTCTCACGAGCTAGCTGGCTCATTGCCAGGCTTGTCAGCCGTCCCACTGGCAGAACAATAATGAAAGGAAAAGACTCTTCTCCCCAGCAACCATTAAATTTAGATTTTATGAAACATTCATCACCTAGTTGTGTTGGAAATCCCGGTTTACGTTGTAGAGAGTGGAAGATGGGTGAGCGCTCCAAATTTGTGGCGAGAATGTCGATTGAGACGCTGACCAACGTCGGTGCACACCCAATCTAGTTGGATAGCGTGCTGAGGGAGATGGCTTTCCGGGGTGTGATCACAGACCAAAGGCTTAAAAGGATGCTGAAGAGGTGTGATCCTCTATCTCTCGCGGCAGTGAAGATGGTCCTAGGCAAGGGCTTCATAAATAATGGGGAGGTCAAGCGGGTCGACACGCATATTACTTCCCGTTTCTTGGCCATTCTGTTAGAGATTCGTATGGTGAAGAGAGATGCGGAGGCCATGATGAAGAGGCTGTTTTACGCAGATCTAATGGTTGGGTTGGAGGAAATACTCACGGTAGCAATTGCAGGGATGGGTGTTCCAAGGCCTCGGGACTTCCCCACTTTCTACAAGCCGGGTGAAGTAGTGAAATACTACCCTTTCCTATTGGACCTAAAGGGCATGGCGTTGGTGGAGCATAAGGAGATAGCAGCAATTGGCGTTGTGTATCTGCTGCAAACGCTCAAGATGGAGCACTCCTTTCGCGGCGGTGGGGTTTCTGACTTCAAGGCATTTGCCTTTGCTAATGGCTTCCTGGGATAGGTTTCTGTTTTAGTCTCTTTTCTATGTTGGTCTCTTGCTATGTCTGCTACTATGTCTGCTACTTGGCTATGTAAAAATCAGTATACATGTTTTCAGGTGTTTGTCTCAGCCCATTTTGGTTTCCCCCATGATCCTGCGAGGTCCTCAATGGGATTTTGATGAAGGGCTGTTTAGTCTGATAGGCCAGCGGCCAGCCATGAAAATGTAACTTTTTTGAAAATATTAATATAATCTCATATTACGCATCAAAAAAATAATATAATAAGATATTATATATTAATAATATATTATATATTAATAATATGATATATAACTATTAATAATATAATTATTATAATATGTAAATATACTAATATTTATAAATATAATATTATATTATAAATATTATAAAATTTATAAGGCCAAGCCCTACCTCCAATTTATTTTAGCCGATAGGCTTTTATATGTGAGCATTATATTGCTCGGAATTGTCTCACGCCGTAAAAAAAATTCACGTTGGAAATTTTTCTAAACTCGTTGGAATGTCTCACGTGGTAAAAAAAAATTCACATCGGAAAATTTTCTAAAAGTCGTCGGAAATTGCAGCGGGAAACTCGTCAGAAATTGTAGCGGGTGCGAAGCCCTAACTCAGATTCTAAACCTAATATGCTAATCCGCGCACAAAACCAAAAAACGAAGCAATAAAATTAAAAAATGCAGGTATAAGCCCTAATGGAACCGAAGGATTTTTGCCCAGTTGACCATTCAACGATTTCTATTGAAACCACGATTTTTTGCTGTAAGAAATCATGATTTTTTGCGGTAAAAAATTGGGAAATTTGAAGATTTAAAAAAATCGCGATTTTAACGATTTTTCCCGATTTCAAGTTCTATGGTTGTTTCCACACCTCTTGCCCTACCTTCAATGCTATTTTTGGTTTGGAGACCATGGAAGAAATCCAATTCTACCAATAAATGGGCCGTTGAGGTTAAAGAATGCCTATGTGTTTCAGGGAAATAGAAATACCTTTCCCTAGAGAGTTACCAATGCTTCTCAATGTAGAAATCTGCCAGAAATGAAGAGGCAAATTGGGCATTCTTACACTTATAGGGGAAACCTGAAAATTTTCCTTTATTGGGTTGAATCCTGGATTCCAGAGTTTCAAGAAGAGAGTCACCATTTCCCAAATCAGAGGACCTTTCTCTAGCATCCTACTGTTATCATCTACAGAATTACAAACAACTACAAAAAACCCTTGAACATAAGGATTAATCACAGTAGGGGCTTCAAGAAAAGGAAACCAGGTAGACTTTACCCATTCATTTAGTCCTGGAAGGATCGGCTAGAGAGAGTTATATCTGCAAATCTGAGCCATCTTCATATAATGCTTTAGAATCTAGGTCTTCTTCCACTTCTTCCACATCAATTTCCTCTTCTACCCATCCTACCACTCCTCATGCACCACTTGAGGCTGCTGTCCTTGAAAAGCCCCTACAAAAGATGGGGAAATATGCAATGGCAGACTTCATGGCAGCGATGGGACCTGTGGGCATAGTCACCACAAAAGACTGGTATATTATAATTGCTTCCAATCTCTACTCTGCCATTTGAATGTGTGACATGCAAACCAGCCAGCATCTTACCAATGTTGCTACAGTAAGAACGTAGCACCCCAAGCTCCCAACACATTTCTTCTATTTCCACCTGCTTGCTTTCCTTTTGAGCCTGGGAGGTCACTGATTCTGCTCCTTCCAAGCATTTATAGACATTTTCTTGGGCAATCCTGCCCCTTCATCTTCCTTAACAACTTAAATGTCCCCAAATCGGTCGGATAAAAAGAGCCTTAACAGCAATAACCTAGGTTGGAGACAAGTCTCCTTGAATTGGAGATTTTGGCTTGTTACCTACCTCCATACCCATGTCCCCAAGCACACCTCCTTTTGATTCACAAGCAAAGGTTTGCTTCAACCTTCTCTCAAATACAGTACCTCTGGGATTTTGCTCCTTTCCTTTCCCTGTGCTTCTTTCACTCGCCGTCCAAACTGATGCACAAATACACCCTCCGACAACCCAAAAAACCAGATCTACCACTATGAGCTCCAAACAACACCACTAGGAAAAGCTTATTCAACAAGTGCAACCACTAAGCACCATTTAATACCACAAGCATCCATAGCACTTCAAATGTTAGAGCACCATCCTTATTGTCAATCCGGTAAATCCACATACCATGAAATGAATACTAATCCAATGATATTAAAACCACACATGCCAAACTTCTAATGCTCCTTAAGAGCATTCTATTTAATATGATAAATATATAAATAAAAATTAAAATATTAATTCAAATATAAGATAAACATTGACAAGTTTTAATTTTATAATATAATGATGAGCAGTTCAATAGTCGGGCATGCGGTCCATCTTGTTCCCTGCACTGACCTTGCAGCGGCTGCACAACCAGAGGCAAAAGCAAATAACTTAATAAGTGGGCTCAAATCACCAGACAATGTAAGGTGCAGATTCATTGCAATGAGCTTGGAGTGCATGTAGACCATCCTGTACAGCAGTTATTTGAGCCTTTTTGTGAAAACAATTGTGGGTTTTTCAAAAATCATATATATATATTTTGGAATGCTTGAGTCTAGCCTGGGTATGCCCAGGGCACGGCCCTGCTGTCCTGGGTACCCTGTGGGTATGTCTGGGCCATGCCAGTACCTGGACCCGTGCCTGTTTGGTATGGGGATGGCAACCATTTTTGAAGAACCACTAATATAGCCAATTACCAAGGGGCAATCCATAGGTACCTTATTTTGGAAGCCTACAAAGGAGATGCACAGATCAACAGGCATTCCAACATTAAATATCCTAATTTGTTGCAGGTTATGTGTTACAATCTTCTTGTTCCTACCTCCTAGCAACCTCATGGATCTATTTTCATGACCACAGTGAACACTCAATGGCATATTCAAAGGGTCTGTAATTGCTTAACTCATAAATGGGAAAAACAATTTCAGATATCAGTTGGTGGAGGAGCAAGTTTGTCCCAATAATGACTCTAAGAAAGAGCTCAAGGGTCCTTGCAAACCCTATTTATAGATCTTACTTATTTTGTCAATATAAATGTCTCCATCTCTCTGACAAGCATTTGAAGACTTCTCAGTCAAGCGAAGTACATTTGAAATGGGGTCTACTGAAATGTCAAATCAGACTAATGCAGCTGAGGGTAAAGTCACTATTATCCTTGATGAAGAAACTAGAGATGAGGAAATTCCTGTGTGCACTGCCATCACCCTTGTAACTGAGTATGAAGGCATCCATGATAACAACAATTGGAAGAGTAAGCTTTCTCCTTTTGTATTTTTCCTGTTTCTATTAATCTCAGTTCAACCCACATTCAGCCTCTCAAAGTTACTCACACTGCTGATCTCATAACCCATTCTGCTTGCTTCCCGTCTTGTTTTCCACCTCTAATAGCTGCACTCACTCTACCTAACTCTCCTAGAATGGAGAACTGCATTCTGTTTCCTCCTCATCCCATGAAACCTGCTCCTCACATGCTGGTTGGTGAATTAAACACTTTCCACAAAGAACAAACAGCCAACTTGAGTGATAAAAACCAGGCCAAACACCAACTGCACTTTGAGACAACTATCCATTTGGCATTCGCCAATATCAATGAAACTTTAAGTGTCCTTATGAAAGTCATGGAGCAGCAAAATAAACAGCAGGAACTTGATCAAGGATGTGCTACCTTGCTGATGCAAAAACTTGCAAGGCATAAAAGAGAATTAGAGAGGAATGATTAATAGCATAAACAGGCTTGATGAAGAATTGGCTATCCTTTGCTATTGCTATCAGTAGGTTGACAACAGGGCTAAGGCAATCAAGAGGGTTCTTGGAGCTGACAAGCTAAAAAGGGATGGTAACCTACTTCACCAGCAACTTAATACTGCCAAAAGAATGAAAAATCAGAGGTCTATCTCTTTCAGTGACTTCAATGCCTCAGCTGAATATTGGAACTTGCATCTTGGCGGCCAAGGTGAAGGCCATCTTGGTTGGGGATGGCATACAGAGAATCAAGTGCATGCTGGCCCCAACCTACCAAAGAGGCACTGCTAAACCCAGGCTAACGATTGAAGAATCCGGGTCCTTTTTACTCCTTTCTAGTTGGTCTATGTTCTAATATTGTCTTGTCTATATTTGCTTTGCTTCTCTTCAAATTCTGCTTTGTGCTTTCCCTGACATGTGTTCTAAATTCTAATTGTTTTTACTTAGTTAGCACCTTTCACTTGGTAGTTGTAACTTGCCCACATAAGCTCTCGCTTTATGGGTATTTCTAATTTACTACTCATACAATAAAGATATATTTGGACTAGTCAATTTCTAACTGCCAGTCATGGGTGGCAATGACAGTTGTGTAACTAAACTTCAAGTATTAGATTTCTTTTGGTAAAAGAAGGTGACTGCCAGATAGGAGATGAAAAGCCTGCACAAAGAACTCATCTTGATTTCTTCTGTATTTACTTCATATCGAGGATAACTTCTCATCTCAGTCCCTTTTTTGGGCAAGTTTTGTGTCTCAGATAAACCTTCTGATATTTGTCAAGGATTAACCACAAGGTTCACATCAGCTATGGATACCAAGAATTAGATTCGGCTTGCTTTGAATTAACTTGGAATATCCTAAGTAGTAAGAACTATGAATAAACATCTTTGTTTGTAACATTCTAGTAAACGTCACCATGTACCTATCTACTTTGTTCTTAGTATTTTACTAGTTTTAATGAGGATGTATTAATAATTAAGATACCACTAACTTCTTGGCTACCATCAAGTTGTTTTAAATTGTCACGGAGAACTTAATTTGTTTTAATTACAATAAGGGAATGCATTGATTGCTTGTTTCAGCTTCTTTAAAATATGCTTTACTGCATCTTTTTGATTATCAATACTCGTATTAATTGGGTGTTTGCTGTACCCAAGAGCACTGTGTGATTATGATCCTTTGAACAAGCTCTTCACTTGCCATTAGTCTTATACTTTCTTATTATTTATTCACATAAAATAACCTTCCATTTGTTTATCCTGGTGTAAAATTTTGACTTTTATCTGTGGAATGATAGTTTTATTTTACCTTGCGAGAAGAGCTGGACTACCTTGATGGCAAGCATACAGTAAGTCCCACTACTTTTTTGGAGTAACATAGAAGTTTGAATTAATCATGTGCTAGAAATGAATATACTGAAGTTAAATCTTCTTGCTAGGTATTTGGGGAGATAGCAGAAGGACTGGATACACTAATGAGGATAAATGAAGCCTTTGTTGATGAGAAAGGGCGACCATACAAAAATATTCGGTTCGTCATCCATGCAATTTCATCTAGGCTTTTTAATTTGATGATTTTCATCATATAAGGGCCGTTGTTTTTTCACTGTTGACATGGTAAATTGGTTATCATTTAGCACTGCCTTGTCTTTTTCAAATATGGTGTTTTTGAGATTATACTTCAGAATAGTTTTAATATAAATTACCTTGCAGATTTTCCATCATTATAAAAACTAGTAATTAAATCTGCTTATCTTTTATAAATACAATAAAGTGGTTTTATGATTTCACATTGATTGTAAGGATTTGGATTTTCTTTTTCTTTTCATGAAGCAGAATCAAGCACACATATATATTGGATGATCCCTTTGATGATCCACCACAACTTGCAGATCTTATTCCAGAAAATTCTCCAGAGCAAATGCCATTTGAGGAAGTGAGTATACTTGGTCATAAAATGATAGGTGATGATTATTAGGCCTTTCATTAATTGGACTGGTTGTCTTAAACTAGGTTTCTATGAGATGCTTCTAGAAGATTATATGGCCAAGATTTTAGCATTTGTTAAAATGTGATTATGTTGATTTTATTTGAAGTCTAATAAGGAGTATCTATAATAAATAGTGAATTTCTGAAATCATGGGCAGAGAATATAGGACACTATTTTGCAAATTAGTGAAAAATACAAAAAACGGCTATGTAATCATATGGTGGAGGAATATGAGATAAAGTGAGAACGATATATTTATCATCTTCTTAATTAGTCACCGTATGTAATTAAAATAGAAAGTCAGAGTTATGGGAATAGACCATGCTTAATGTCATTTCCTACATAGTTGTCATAACAATGGTCGTATCCATAGTTTAAAAACTCGGACTCAACAATTACTCAGCTGACCCAAAATTTTTGAAAACTTGGGACTCAGCAAAAACTTGAGGAAAAACTGAGCAATAACTCGGCAAATTTATCGAACATTAAAAAAGACATTAATTTTTAAAATCATGCTTTAAAAACATGCACATTACTGAATTTATGGACCATATTACTAATTTCCTTCATATATAAATCAAAATTAGTGTTGAATACACTTTAAAGACCAAAAAACAATTTTTTTTTAATATGTTCTTAATATTATTTATTTATATATTTTAATATTATTATTTTTTATTATGTTTTTATATTTTTAATATATATACATCAGTGTTACAAGACTCGACAAGCTGATTTTTGACTCGGACTCGGCGCCCAGACACGGCAATTTGAAAACCGCATGAAATTCAAAGATTTATTAGAGTTTAAAACTTGTTTCACGCACCCTTTAATAAATAAACCTTAGACACAATAAATTCATCAAATAGAAACTACTTTGATCACATACACAAGTATACATTGATCACATAAGTATAAACGCAAATTTTAGTTGAAGGGAATAACACATTTAGATATATAAATATTGTCAAATGTATACAAAACTCATGGAATATGAAATCCATGACATCAAAAGTTGTAATGTCCCCATTTTCGGATTCTCTTGCAGATCAGTCAGAGCTGACTTTCTGGGTTGGTGACAGAATAATTAGAGGAGTATTTCGATGTCACCAGGGTGTTCGAGTGATTTAGTGGAGCTGGTTGACACTTTCCGGAGAGATTTTGGACCACTTGTCCGTACTTACTATTTATAGTAAGTGCTTGCATGTCGGCAACCTTTCTAGGTTTGTTCTCTTTGGTCCTCGGTGAACACTGCTATTTTTAGTAAGTGTCAGTTTGGCGTTGTTTTGGTGATTCGGCAGTGAGCTGTTGGCTCTTCCTGGCGTCGCATTGAGCTCATAGTTATCAGATGGTTTATGGGACTAGTTGGCACCTTCTGTGTGGGCTCAGTTGCTTATGGCCGTTACTATTTTTAGTAAGTTTGGGATTGGCACCGGAACGGGATTTTGAGAGGGGTTGGATTCGTCTTGTCAAGACCTTTCCAACAAGCTATAGATCATTGGTTTTCGACATCATCTTGGCCTCCATTTTAAAGTCCGTAAATTAAATATTATTATTTAATATTGGACCTTGGTGCCTAGGCTCGACAACTTAATGTTGTTTTAAAAGAGGGGACTTTAAGGGTGATGTTGAGAAAAGAATTAAAGAGAATTATAATATTTTAAAATGTATTTTCACTCTCATGTTTTATCCCATATGCAAGAGGATTTTACAAACTCCCAGCTGAAAAAGTATAAAAGGAGGAAAAGGCTCTTCATTTGACATGCTTGGATATTGATTTTCTCTCTTGTTGAGATATTCCCGTGAGGGTTTTTGGAGCTTGGCTCCCTAGTTTGGTATTGTCTTGCTGAGACGAAAACCTCTGCAAGATAGGATTTGATCTTTGGCTTTGTGGACGAAAACCCACTTGGTCAATTTATTGGAGTCTTCATTCAGAGGATTCATTTGTGCATTCAGAGAATTCATTTTGGAGTTGTTTTGAGCATAGAATGAAGATATTCGGAAGAGTTTTATACTACAGTTGATAAAAGAGTTGTGAAGAGCAGATTGAGTGATTTTAGCAGGGTTTATTGCTGCCAATAACACACCATAGTAGGCCGTACCTCTACTAGGAGCGATAGTGAGTTCGAGGGCCTCTTTCTTGGTGTTATTCATTCCCAATCTGATCGCCATACCTTGCAGACTTCAGAAGTGCAAAACAAAGATTTTTGAAATGAGTTTTGAGGAGTTTTGTTGCTAATTCTATGGTGCAGCTGGGCCGTACAACTAGGAAGGAGCAGCAGCTGACATTAATGTATTTCAGTCATCAATAGCAGCTGAAAAAGGGTCTATTTGACCTCGACATGAAGTTGTAAAACTCCATATCGGTATGTTATGATAATTCATATTTTGGCTCATTACTATCTGCGTAGCTATTATTTTGTTGATATCTATTTTAGATTTTCTGGGTTTATGCTATATGCTCTTTATTTCATGTATTCAATGCAAATATCAAACATGCAATATATCCAATGAAACTCTAAACTCAGAACAATTATAAAAACAAAAATTTGGCATCAAAATATATATACAACAGGGGTGTATATTACAAAAGTTCAAAACAAATATCAAAATAAAAACTAGAAGTCTATGGCTCAGAGGAGCCTGCATCACTCAGCCCAATATTACGGAAAGTCCTGCGTGGGCATCCAAGATAGGCCTTGGATGATGATGCAACCATGATATCTACCTGTGTTTTAGTGACACTCACACCAACATCCAAGGTGTCTGCTTGTGCTCTATCCTCCTCCTCTGCCATGGTTATTGCCTTTGGCTCTCTATCCACCTGGTCAACCCAATCAAGGTCCTCATCATCAAGATAGGATCCTCAACCTTAGTGATCCAATCTGATTGTGGATCAACCTCCTCTAGTGTGATTGGTGATAAGTCACTCCCCAAAATCTGTTTGTGGCGAATGCGAAGGTTGTAATGAACATAAACTAGATCATTCATCCTCTGCACTGTCAGTCTATTGCGCTTCTTGGAGTGTATGTGCTCAAACATACTCCAATTGCGCCCACAACTTGAAGCACTGCATGGTTGGCTTAAGACTCGAATTGTAATCCTCTAAAGATTTGGTACCTTAGCACCAAATCTTTCCCACCATGCATCTAAGATGAGAAAAAGAAAAAATCAATCTCATTGTCCAACTTTAAGTTTCAAATTTTCAATATTTAATAATAATGTAAAAAAGGAAAAGTTTTAATTTTTAAACTTAAACTATGTCCGTAATAGATTTTTAGCTGGCTGCCATGTTGACCGAGTCGCCTTGCATATATCTTGTGCAAAGAGATCTCCTTGTGCAAGTCTAAAGATCTTAATCTCGGTGACTATTTGTGCTCCAAGAAGAGAATCAAGTACCATCCGCTCTATGACTGTGTATAGCCCACTTAGAACCTCTTCATCCACCTTGAAATCAGGGTGGAATGCCGGATTGAGGAAATAAGCAGCTGCATGTAGGGGCTTGTGAATCTAGAGATGCCATCGTCTATCAATGATTTCCCAAATGGAGCGATACTTATCCTCAACTCCCATATAAACGGATCTAATGGCCTCCTTGGCCCTATCCATGCCCTCATATATGTAGCCCATTGCGGGCTTCTCCCCATCATCAACTCATAGGAGAACCACTAAAGGCTCTGTGAATTGCAATTATTGTGAAAGTTGAAACATTAACATAAGTAAGTGTGAACAAAAATAAGCAAATAAAATAGAAATATGAGTAAAAATATAATATAGATTTACCTCTGCTACCTCCATGGTCGGTGCCTAGAAATTATGTTCATCAAAAATCCAAACAGCCACATCAACCTTTGCATTGGTTTTAGCATATGATAAGGAAACTAACAAACATGTGCCTCAAACCTCCCTTTGCCTTAAGCAAGGATTGTAATGTGATAAAATTAGTTGCAAAGCGGGTTATTCCAGGACGAGCCAACTCCTTCTGCTCTATGAAATTCTATTAATGTATTATTATATTGTAATGGTCAACTTAGCTTTATTTAGGATAGTCTTAAATTAGACATTATGCTTTATTATTTTTAGCTTAGTTTGTTTTTAGTTTGCTATTATTAGCTTAGTTTATTTTTAGTTCATTGTAACCTCTATAAGAAAGCGATTTGCTTCTTATTTTTATTACCAAATATCTTGATAATCATTTTGTGTTTGATTTCTGTAATATGGTATTAGAGCCCAAGTTGAACCTTGGGATTGGCTAACACGTGAAGACCTAGGGACTGTTGCCGACAGTGACGGTTCGATGAACGTTCAGTTCGAAGCACAAAAAGTACCAAAAGGTACCATATTGATTTATATTGTTTCTAGGGTAGAAATATTGATTTTGTCTAAGGGAAATTTTGTGAGTTTTTGCTGTTGGAAATAGTGCCATTCTTTTGTTCTGCAAATTGCAACTATCCTCTCCTAAAAATTGTGTCTTTATTGAAGGCGCATCTGGCGTTTGGTTTTGAGGTCGAGTTTGATCATCTACAATTGTTGGTTTTGAGAAATCGCGTCTTCATTTACCTATTTTTTAGCATGTTTTTTTCAAAAAACTTGGTCTGCAAGAAGTCGCAAGGGGTTTCCTTTCTTGGTCATGGTTTGAATTGGACGATTTTCACAAAATCGTGGGTGGATTTAGTTTGGATGCGTGGACAGGTAACATTTGAAGTTTTTTGTAGGAATTCGCGTGTGATATTCTCCTAGTATTCACCTGGTATTCTCCAAAAAACGCGACCAACAGGAAGTTTTTGGCATTTTTTCAAATCGTGGATTTTTGGGCAGATTTCTCAAAATCACGCCCCTATTCCTTCTTTTTGGGCCATTCTTTTGCAAACTGCGATTGGAAAAGAAATTATTTGACGATTTTTGAACAAAATCGTGGCAATTTTTGAACAAAATCGTGGCAATTTTTGAACAAAATCGTGGCAATTTTTGACTGATTTCTTCAAAATCAAGGGCGGCCAAGTGTTCCAGACCATCTTTTGACTGATTTCTTACAAAATCGTGGGTTTCTAAGTTTTCCACACTTGTTTTTGGTCGATTTTTTACCAAATTGTGGAGGAGAAAACAACTAGGGTTTTGCTTTTTTAGACTTAGGGTTTCTGCTATACCTTGCTATTTGTGGGAAACTTTCAAGTGTTTTTCCTTTTATTTTTTGCAGAAAATTTAAGTATTTGCAAATTAGGGTTTTCCAGAATTTTTTAGGGTTACTATTTCTGTGTGACAAGAGGGTAATTTTTTTTTCGAAAATTCTTTGCGAGAAGATGGCCTCTTTACCCAACATCATGTTGGAAGGCAGCCAACATTTTACTGACAAGAATTACAACACATGGAATGTAATGACCACCCTACTTTTTTTTTTTGATATTTCAACTGGAAATAAGATGCTAACATGCAATCTCCTCAACACTTTCTAATCACCCAGATCCCGAGATGGGAAAGGTGAGCATAGAATGTGTTGGATTCTCACAACTATCCAATGCAACTATAGCGAGTATGCAATACAGGCCACTGCAACCACTAGGCGGCCAAACTGTCCACAATCTACGCTTCTTCAGCGGAGTGGTTGATGCAACACAAAATGAACGCACTAGGCGGCAATCTGACCACAGTTACACTTGTTCAGTGGAGTGCGTGATGCAACAGAATGAAGGCATGCAAGGTGGCAAGCCAACCTAATCAACACCTCTTCGGCAGACTGCGTGCACGCAAGCCACTGGCGGAACGTCTAACTTGTTCAGACCAAAATGGTCGATATATTGCAAGATCGTTTGATGCCAAACGGGCTGAATGCAAATGCAATATGAATTGGTGGCGAACCATCCAGTTTTACAATATGATATGCAGTAAATGCAAAGACACATGTAGTACTACTATCCGGGGTTACAAATATTCATGAGCTATGCATTACAAATTACTAAATGACATAACACAAGGCTGCAACACACTATTATGATATTCTGATCAGAAAATCAGACTGCTGCAAATTAAATATCAGACCATTAAACTCAGGAAATCATAATCAAAAACATGCTTACAATGGCCAATATCTGATGCACAATGAATATACCTCTTAAGGATGACGGAGAAGACACTTTTAAGTCTGAAATCACTATGCTCTATTGTTATCACTGACATCAGAACTGAAGCCATCAGAAAAACACTCTAAAAGCACTCTAACAGCTAATAATAACTACCACAGATGTTGGGAAATTGACCCAACACTGAATTGCTACTGAGAGGCACTCCAAATTCCCAGATAATTCTGGTTCCATCAATAAAATAACCTCCAGCCAGCTGCAACATAAAAATCAGAATAAAACATCCTGTATGCAGCCATGAACAACTTCAACCATATTCCTTAATTCTCAAAATAACACCACGAAAAAATATTAGCAAACATCACATTGCAATTCAAGACCCAAACACCTTTAAAGATAATGGTAGGTGGTCCCCACCACACCCACATAAGACAAAAGAAGGAAGTGCTTCCTCCTTTTACTTCCCCACGTATCCCTCAAAAACCACTAAATACTTTCCAAACATTACTCAACAAGGAGGCGGCTGATGGAAAAGTTTTCAAAACATAATTTCAAAAAGTCGATTCCTTTTTGGAACCTCACGTCTCCTCCATACCATAATACGCACTCCCTTAATATATTCAAAATAGTCTTCAAGCAAGTAACGACTTCCACATGAAACTCACGCCCTCCTCCTTATATGAAAGAACAACTCTTGGAAGGTAAAAAGGAACAGCCCTCCAACACTAAATAGGTACGGCTAGCACAAGAAAATTTGGTCTCTTAGGTTTTTGATATATGCTGCTCAAAAAGGTACGACTGATACAATAAGATTTGTATGGTTTGTACCAAGATTCAACTTCTCTGAAATTTCACAAATCACATTGGAACCTTATCAGCATAATAAATCAATACTATTAACTCAGAATTGACCACAGTCAAAACACATAAAAAAATTCCAACATATTATCAAACTCTAGTTGCAGCACAAATGTGACTTCTGCATGAAATTATCAATTCTAGCTAGGAGGGTTTTCATCCCCGAAACTGGTATCTTCAAGAGGGTTTTCGTCCTCAAGAAAATAAGAGAGGAACACAGGTTCACTCAAATGCAGAAGCAAGATATCAATATTTAGTCTAACCCCAACATTGAGCACAACACCTCCTTATAAAGGCACTTTTAGGGCAACTCAAGTGAGAATAAAATATTAATTCACTTTTTCCCATATTCTCCTCAAAAATATAAAAATAAAATATTTTCATGTGCAGAAGTCCATCTTTTTGCCCCCCCTTGCATCTAACACCACTTAATTGCACAACTTAAAGTACCTTTTTAAATAATTAAGTTGTAAAATAGAAATATAAAATAAAGTTACTTTTGACAACCTAAAATAATTATTCAACTCACAGTATGTACTGTAGAATATAACTTCCCAACTTTCGGTTTGTAGTACATAACTTTCGCAACCAACGGTCTGCAGTAGGCTACTTCACAACCAATTGTCTGCAGTACACTACTTCATAACCAACGGTCTACAATACACTACTTCGCCCAAAGAAAGTTGGCGCTCTCCAAGGAGGATGGATCTCTCCAAGAATCTTGGTTCCAAGAATGTTGGAAATGTTCCACAAAGGGACATTACATGGAAGCAACACATGCTCACGATCTTCAAGTATAGATGCCTTGAAAAGATTGTCCTCGGTATCGACACCCGACCAACGACTGCGGGTAAAGACTAGGACAAGTTTGATGAACGTGACCGTGGAGCAGTCATGGTTACAAATGCTATGCTTCTTGAAGTTCAGACAGGGTCAAGTTCATCTTAAATTTGGAAGCATCTGTGAGAACTCCATGAGACTTTAGATAAAGGGCGATCGTTCTTTCTGAAGAATATGCTCTTTTTGATCACTATGGCTGAGCAAACGTCTTTGCAGGAGCATTTACTCAAAATCAAGGACATCAAAGATCAATTGTCAACCACTGGTTGGAAGATGGAAGAGGAGGACATGGTGGTAATCACGTTGAAAAGCTTAGCACGTGCTTATGAGCATTTTGTTGAGACACTCAATATCACCACTACAGATGTTGCCTTGAAGATTGAAGAGCTATGCAATAAGCTCTTTCAAAAGGACAGATGGAAGAAACAGTTTGGTAGCACCAGCGAGACAACCAGTGTGGATCAGGCATTTACAGCCAAAGACAAAGGCAAAGGCAAATGGTCCCAGAAGAAAGAATTTGAAAAATATCACATGTCATTATTGTGGTAAGCTGGGTCATATGAAGAAGCATTGTAGAAAGAGGTTCGCTGAACAAAAATCCAACCAATTGAGGGTCTTAACAGAAGGCTCATGTCACAGAGCATTCAGAAGAGAAGGCTTCGTCTTTCTATGCATTCATGGCCAGAAGACTAGTAGATTAGTCATAGTCATCTACATGGTACATCGATTTAGGAGCATCATGTCACTTCATCAATGGGCAAGATTGGTTCACATAGTACACTAATTGCTCTGATTTAGTGATCTTTGGTGGTGATGAGAAGTACATGGTTGTCGGCAAAGGGGTTGTGGAAATATCCTCTGGAGGGAAAAAGTTACTTTTTTTCAATGTGCTATGTACCGGGAATGGAGCTTAATCTCCTTTTAGTAAGTCAGATTATGCGACATAGTCCTCATCTAGATGTCATTTTCAGCAAACACAAATGCAATATCATTGATAAGTAGACCAGGAAGACTGTTGCTTTTGGTATTGAAGATCATGGACTTTATAGACTAGTTGACAGTGCACAGGTTAGGGAACATGCATTGGGAGCCAAGAGTGCATCGGACATTACTACACTTTGGCATTAGAGGTATGGGCACCTAAATTTATCCTATCTCTCTCAGTTGGCTTGAGAGAACTTGGTAGATGGCATTCCTGACATTCAACAACAGATATAGGGTGTGTGGGGGGCTTGCCAGACAGGGAAACAACATAGAACACCATTTGTTGACGGCCAAGCTTGGAGAGCCAAGCGAGTATTGCAGTTGGTTCATGCGGATATTTGTGGACCATTGAACACAACATCAGTCACTGGGTGCAGGTATTTTCTTTTGTTTGTGGATGATTTTAGTAGGAAAATGTGGGTATATTTTCTGAAATTAAAATCCGAGGTGTTTAATGAATTTCAAAAGTTCAAAGCATTAGTAGAGAAAGAGTCAGGTTGTTACATCACGACTCTTAGATTTGACAATGGACGCGAATTTTGTTCCAAAGAATTCAGCAACTTTTGTGCTAAGCTCAACATCAAAAGATAGTTTACCACACCTTACACTCCACAACAGAATGGAGTTGTTGACAGACGAAACCGTACTATCTCAGAGATGTCCTGATGTATGATGGAGAAAAGGACTGTTCCCAAGAAGTTTTGGGCTGAGGCAGTCTATACTGCCATTTATTTACTCAACAGGTCTCCCACACAAGCTACAGATTCAGGTACTCTACTCTAGGACAAATCACACTTTGTTTTTTATCAGATCCTAGTCCCACTATGAATTCTCCTTTAACCACCATTTTAAGCTCCACAATGTTCTCCATGCTCTTTCACTTCATAATGTGATGAAATTGAAACCTCATGATGCGCCTTTATTACCACTTGTTTGGTCCCAACCATCCTCACTAAACAAATAAGTGGGTACCAATGACAACTGTTTTCTCCACACTTAATAGTGACCGGCTTCATGACATGGAATTACTCCTCAAAGTGTTATCAAACAACTTCCCTAATTGAATGATGATTGCCATGAAACCATTCAGGATAAAGGACAGGAGTGACCGAAACACTTCCATTTGGGTGCTCTTTCATCAGTTCATCATCAGTGATGATGATTGGGACAGAATGTGTACATAAATGGAACAATGAAGCCTATCACAACCAGAAATGTTTATCTAGTTTGATCATTTGGAGAGGGAGAGTAGTTTTGGGTTGTGTCTTAGGCATTAATATAGACAGCGCAGCATTGATTTATATCATTGCTCACCTTTCCTTAGGGCTTCTCTCCTGTTCAATTCAAACAAATTCCAAGCAAATGAGTTTAATTCCATTGCCACCATCAGGGAATGCAAGAGTGCATCTATTAAAGAGCTTAAAATAATAATATCAGGTTGTACTTTCTAGTAGATTTTATACAAGGTCTGATATTTATAGATTGGTATCTTGACATTCTATCTAAGTGACTGCTTGTGCATTGGATTTACTCCCTTGACCGTTAATTGTCAGCAATCAGCATCCTTATAGCAAATGCATGTTTGAAATCATTTGCATTCCATTAAAAGGTAAAATGTCAGAAAAAAAAGAGTAAAATGAAAATGAAGAATTATTTGGTCAACCAAAATATGAAAGCAGCCAAACTTGCACAACAACAACAGAAGAATAAACATCCTATTGTCATTGAGGATGATGATGAAGCAATGGCACCCTCGGGAGAGCCTCTCTTAATAGTAGGTATGAATCCATGTGAAATCTTTATAAATTACGTGTTTTTCCGTAATTGAATAAATGCTAAGTTACAGATTCAGGTTTGGGTACTCTGGTACGGCAAAATTTTTTTGGGGCTTGGACTTGTTTTGGGTATGTCCATACGAAAAACATATAAAAATCATAAATATATACATATTTGCAGCTTAAAAACAGGAATTAAATTCAAAATACCCAATAGCATGCTTATAATAAACGAAAACAGCACAAAAATACTACTTCGATGGCAATTTGTCAAACTTGAATGTCATGATAGATATTCATTGTTCAATGTTAAAATAATAAAATCAGCAATCATCGTCATATGGCTCTTCATAAAGAGCATTATCATCATCATCAACATGAGATGATATAGGTAGATTAGAAGAACCACAAGGAGTGCCACTGGCATTCTAACTAAAAGTATGTGGGCTATGTGACTCAAAAAATGAAGATTGTTGGTCAGAGGAAGCATCCAAGTCAGCTTACTTTGGGTCTACATCTCACAACTTTGTTGTTCCTTTCTTGTAGTCATTTTGTTTATGCACATACACTAACTCCTTTGACTTTTTTGATCCTAATCAGTTGATATTCATTTTTCAATATTAAAATAATAAAATCAGCAATCGGTGTCATATGGGTCTTCATAAAGATCATCAGCATCATTATCTGTAACATTAGATAATGTAGGTAGATTAGAAGAACCACAAGGAGTGCCACTAGCAGTAGCATTGAAAGTATGGTGGCTATTTGATTCCTTAAAAAGTGAAGATTATTGGGAAGTAGAAGCATCTGAGTTAGTATGCTCTGGCTTTACATCCCACAACTTGGTTGCCCCTTGTAGTCATTTTGTTTGTGTGAAAGAAGATGCAAGTTGAAATGCATGTACACTAACTCCTCTTCCTTTTTTGATGTAAATTGATTGCGCTTTACTAAGTGGATGAAGGAGTATACACTACAATTCCTCTTAAATGAAGATGAATTGGCAAACTATTGAGGGAAATCTAGAAAGTTAAGAGTAATAAAATTATATATAAAACTTCAATTTTGAAAAAAATATTTCAAAATAAAAAAAAATTCAAATTTAAAGAGTTTTAGATAAAAATAAAAAACTTGTGATAAAACTTTAATCGCAAGAGGCTGTAGGTATTGGAATGTTTTGCCATGGAGGTATCACCAATTGCGAGCATCCTTCTTATACTTGTCATGAAGAGCAGAAATACTTTGACCAATGGCTAAGTTGCTGAATCAGAATTGGTAACAGCTTTGGCCATGGTATGCTAGTATGACAAATTCTTTTTGGGCTGGGTACGTTTTGGGTATGTCTGTACAAAAAAATATAAAAATCATAAATATATATACATATTTGCAGCCTGAAAACAAGAATTAAATTCAGAATACCACTTATCATGCATATGCTAAACAAGACTACTATAAGTATTACAAATACAGTATACTAAGTCGATATCAATTTTTCAAACTCAAATGTCATGATAGATATTCAATATATTTTATTTCAATATCAAATACCATAGAAATTGTTCTTTTTCCTTTTTTAAGACTAAATATTAATCCTTCAACTGAATTAGCGGTCTTTTTAATTAGAAGGGGCTCCATCTTTCCAACGAATAGTAATACACATAGCTATGACAAAACATCTAATTTTCTCTAGAATGACTTATACCATATTAAAAAACCATTTCCAATTGCCCATAATATTTTCAGAGGTTTCCTTCTTAAAATTCAACATTCATTGGTGTGATTATAAGCTTAAATCACTTTGTAGTTGTTGAAGCATGTAGCCAAGTGTGCCATTTATCTTCTCCCGTCTCAAGCATTATATATGAACATGAGCTTTACAAGGGAAAATATATGAATTGAATAACCTTATAACTTTAATTACAATAACCACCATGATTTGACCCCATCTCCCATGCTGTTAAGCAATTTTGTTTTAGTAAATGCATACGATGACTCCATGTGCTTTAGCAGTGTAGTCAAGACGAAATGTGTATGATGAATGTACAACTTTTATTCTTTCTCAAAAGTAGAGGAAGAATACGAAAAGAGAGCTCAACTGTTTTTAATGTTTTAAAGTCTCTATGTCTTGTTTAGGGACTACGACCCAAATAAGTGGGAGTTTTCTTTTATATCTAAGTTGTATGATCAGTAGTCACGGAAGAGAAAAGTTTGAGCAGCTGCAAATAAATCTAAGAATGGTAGAGAACAATGCCATGCAGTCACAAATATTTGTTTGTTTTTGTTTCTATTACTTATGAACATTAGTTTATGGTTTATGGCACATTTTTTATGATCAAAAGTCAAATGAAATTGGTCTAATCATGTTGAAAATGATGTCCGCCTCTCGGAATCGCCTTGAAATCACCTCATGACAATTGAAATTGCTTGGATACATGCGGACATGATTCCAAATGAATTTGCTAGGAAAATTCGTGCCATGGTTGAATCCACAGGTGAATCAAATTTGAATCCAACTCTGAAAGTAATCATACTAGGATTCATCTAGGTTTTTGGCTTATTTAACATAGACCGTTGGAGTGTACAAAATCAGCAATCTCATTCATGCCTACATCGTACAAATTAGGATCAGGGAAGAGCCTAGCAAATGCTAGCTTGCACCTTTTGTTGACTTCTACATCTTTGTATGGTGCAACCATCCTTGGCAAAGGAAGGATCTTAGTGCTATATATTTTTGAGTCAATGCAAAGGAAAGAAAATGTAGTGGGGTGGCCATTTTGTTCAATTGTTCAACAAGAATTGTTTCCAACTATTTGAAGAAGGTTTCTTCATGATCTTGCTCTTTCTTATTTATGACAGCCTTCATCTTCTCAATCATTGAATCAATGCCATCGTATACCTCTGCCAAAGATGGCATATCCATGTTAGTATAATGGATCATATTCAAGATGGGCTCAGTGAAATGAATAAGTTATACCACATGATCCCACCAAATGTCATCTTGGATCATCTGCTTAATATTCGTTGCCCTCTCACTATTGGATTGTCTCCATACGGACCAAAGTTGGCTGATGACCATGCTTGAAAGTGCCCTTCGCACCTTCACAAGTCATCTCAAGATGATTGTGTTGGAGGCTAATTGGGACTCAACAATCTATTTTAATAAAAATAAAACAATTAAAAACAAAGTGAAAAATATAATTAAGTTTAAAAAAATAAATTACGAAGTGAAACATAAAATTTTATTGTTTCACTTACTTTCAGCAGCTTCAATTTTGAAAATGATTTGAATATGCCTTACGACATGTGTGGTTGGTCATGAACATTTGGATCTGTTCGGCCTCGGCATATAGTTGTTTGATCCAATCAATTTTGTTGCCCATCTTTTGTAGAATAAGGTTGAGTGATTGGACATCACAAGGTGTCCAAAAGATGCATGAATAATGTGCCTCAAACAACAAACCAGTCGCTCTACAATTTCTTGCATTGTTTGTTATGACTTGGACAACATTACTAGGCCCCATTTCCTCAATGTCACCTATGAGGATGGTAGTAATAAGTTGTGCATGCTTTATCGGCCTCTCATAATCCATGACTTTTAGAAACATTGCCTCTTTAAGGGACACTACAATCACATTGATCAAGTGCTGATTCTTGACATCCTTCCATTCATCAGAAATGATGGACACCCATGTCTCGACCCATGAATCTCTAAGTGGCTTCAATGAGTTTTTTAGAAGTTCCACCTCCTTTGCCAATAAGGTGCTACACCTTCTCAAAACTTGGGTCCTTGTACCCTTTTGGAGAATCATTAATTTTTCTCACCATTTCGTGTCAATATACTGAGCAAACAACATTTAAAGCCAAACCATTTGCATAGATGCATCTTGCAGTGTGGTAGTTGGCAATCTCTCGGGATTCATTTTGAATGACTTCTCCAATGGTACCTTTGTTCTTTAATGTGTAATGGGCTCTTTCTAATGTGTGTCCAAAAATGGGTGGCTCTCTACCACAATTTTAGGAATAGATGGGGAAGGAAGGGGCCTTATTTCTCGAGATCTGTTTTTGCTAGAGGAGGACTTGTTCTATAGGGAATTGCTTCTTTTACTTACTCTTGCTCTCTAATATATTCCAACACTTTAAATTTTGGTAGGGCTGTTTCTTGGGCAAGCTTTGATGCCCATTTTAGGAATACTGCACAGATGCGATTTCATTTGACTGTATGAGCTTGTATATTTCGCATCACACCCACTGCAAACCCTAAAATATCTGCCACCACCAGGAACCTAGTGTATCATGTCAACATACTTTCACAATGGTAAATTTGGGTCTGTTTTGAAGTGGGGTTGGCCCACAGCGCTAGAACTAGCTTTGATTGTAATTCCTATGGCCACAAGTTTGGAAAACAACACATTCCAAACAAATGAAAACTACAAAAATATATATCCTAATTCATTTAATATTTTAAACATAGAAGAATGAAAACAAAACAAGAGAGTTCATTTTTAAAAGAAAAATGAAAAAATAAAATAAAAAAACTTACATTCAATACAAAAGTCATTTTAAGGGTTAGGGCTCATGTTTTTAGGTTGAATAGTCAACCTTTTGGTCAAAAAGGAAAAAAATGTGAAATTCCTACTGGGTTTGCTTTGGGTTCTATGTGAGTACTGCAGAATGGCCCTGGATTCGCCTGGGTCCACTGCAGAGTGATCCCGAACAAATTTGGGTCAGTTCTGTAGGACACTGCCTAGATCCATATACATGGAGTGGGAACGAAGCAGACCCGGATCTTGGGGCTTTCTTGAGTGATCTGGTAACTTAGAATAAATATAATGATAAGGAAGAGAATGCTTGGTTTCATATCCAATCGTCCTATCCAAAGGAGCATTCCTAAAGATAGATGGTTCTTGGTCTTAGCTTTCTCTCCTTGTCTTGTTCAGTAAGGTACTTCCTTTTTTTGTACAGTTCAGAAGTTGATGATGTTACAATCATTAGCATTATGTAAACAAATATGGTTTCTTTTTTTTTTTAAAGAGTTTCCTAACCCTTATTATTCTTTTATCCTCTTACTGGAACTAGCTATCGTATCTTCATCTTCATTAGAGACACTAGTTCTCACTCATATTTTTGGCAACAACACTTCAGTTTTCATATTTAAAGTTCAGTTCTTTTTGTGTGTAGTTTAATATATCAAGATTTTGTGCAGGGAGAAGAAGTGCGTCTGGAAGATGATTGGATCCCTATGGATGAACAACAAGATCCAGAAGAGCTTGAGAAGTCACTGCGTAGGAAGGAAGCACATTCACGGGCTGTTGTTTTAGAGATGGTAGAAACAAGATAATGTTGCTTCTACTGGTTTTGTCATTTGGTGTTTTTGCAAACATTCATCAGTTTGAAATTTTTTGTTACAGTTTATAGATCAACAGTACATTGGCTGGTTAATGATTTTGATTGAATGACTTGTTCTGTGTTTGTAGGTTGGAGATATTCCAGAGGCAGAAATAAAACCCCCTGAGAATGTTCTGTTTGTTTGTAAACTGAATCCTGTAACTCAAGTGAGCAACTGCATTTTTCTGTTTTGAAGTGCATTTACTGCGTTTTTCTTTTTTTTATGTCAGTGTTGCAGGAAGTTCCCAAAATAGGGAGACATGGGACAGGGGGACGTGATTCTGGACTGTCTGTAAATTTTAGGGAACTTTGCCATTTGGAGGGGAAAATATGGGTATTTAAAACATAAAAAACATAACGATTATTTTTAATTTTTAATGACTAAACATTGACTGTATAAACAATATGAATAAATTCCAGATAGATTCATTATACATTAACATAGAATAAAGTTATAAGCTATACTAAAATATAAATAGATTGAGTTCTACTTGTAACTTGTCAGTCTCATCATTTGCCATTAATTGATAATTCAAAATCAAAAGGATTTAAATAGAATGAATCATCACATAACATTTAAGTAACAAGTTTGAAGATTGATATCATGTATATCACATGTATGTCCAGTAAATGATAGATCATAAAATATAGTTCAAATCTTAGACATGAAAACAGCAGTAATATCTACTAAAAACTAAATTCTAAAAAGATGAAAAATATAAGTCATGAAATAACAAAAAACCACAGAATAAGCTTGGCCAATGGCACACTGTAATATCCTCAATAGGATCTGCCCTAGAATTCTGAATTTCTGTCCTAATTTTCTGATTAGTTTTCTGCTCAAACCCTAGTACTGAATTCTGATTTTACTTTCTGAAGTATAGATACTTATGGGCAGCGAATAAACATGTGCCAAACATTCACATAAATATGCCAAACATGTAGATAACATCAACCATGATTCCGACCATGTAAAACAACCATCCAAGTACCAAACAAATGACCAATAAACGGAAACCTGATTTCTGAATGTAGAAGTCTGCTTCTATAAATCTGAATATTCTGAATTGAGTTTATAATAAATTCATGGGCCTGCTCTCCCTGTCTGTGTAGATGATGATGGTGTCGAAGAAGAGGATGTACTAGGTGACATGGATGATGGCAATTTGATATTGTGCTTTTGAATAATGTGAGTCAACTCATCAATTTTCTTCTCGTAACACTTATGCTCATAATGTCCTAGTTTCTTGCAATATGCACACTTTGGTCTCTCCTTCTTAGATGATTCCTCTTTGGGAGAGGATGAGGACTTAGGTGAATTATTTGACTCCTTTGCTTGCTCATTGTTCTTGAAATCCTTATTTTTCTGTTTCTTGCCTTTTTGATCCTTTGTACCTTGATTAGCAAGAAGAGCTTGAGGTCTAGGAGACTTCAATGTGCCCATGTGTACTAACTTAGCTTGCTCCCTTGTGAGTGATGTGGCAAACTCATCAAGTGAAGGCATTGTGAAAGCTTTCTCAAGAGGATCCATAGTAGCATAAAAGGTAGAAACAAAAACTGAATAGTCAGGACCAAGCTTGACAAGGATTGAAAGAATCAATTGAGTGTCCTCTTTCTCAATTCCACATTGTTTGAGCGACAATCGAAGTGACTTTAGTTTTGTGAAGAAGTCTTGGATGCTTGCAAAGTCGGTTGGATTCAAACCAATTAGTTCATTCTCCAATTTGAAACATTTCATAGTATCTTGCTTACCAAAGAGATTCTCTAAGGTAGTCCACACTTCATTAGGTGTATTACAAGATTCAATATGAAAAAGAAGATCAGGAGAGATAGACAAGCATAGTGGTCCACAGGCTTGATCACATCTATTATACCACTTTCTGTTTTCTGCAGCTGCTGTTGGTTCAATTTCTATACCCATTGTTACTTTATGAATTTTCGAACTTCTATGGTAGCGCCACTAGCAGAGGTGGCCCAATTCGGGCTGAATGGTGGTGGTCGGGTGGTTTTTGGAAATCCGCCTTGTAAAGTGCAAAACCGTTGTTTGTCTGGAGAATCGCCTTTAAATCACTGAAACCACCTGATTTTTGTTGCAAAATCGCTCGTAGGGCACGTGAAACTGCCTTTTTCTTGGTGGAAACTGTATGCAGAGTGGTTTTCGTGACACCAGGGTTGTGTTTATGGACCGTCGGCTGGTTTTAGATTGTCGATGGGGAATTTTATCAGCTGGTTGCCATTTAAATTGCTATTGGTGGCGGTTTTGCCACTGCGACGTGAGGTGGTGGCCGCCAGCGGTTTTAAGAACGACTGGTGGTGGTTTTACGACAGTAGGCGGCAGTTTGTAGGCCCTCGTTGGGGAGTTTGGGAGACCGTGGAGACTCTGTCACATGGTTGGCGTAGAAGGCGCCATGTGGCGCCCTGAGGAACCTTGCAGTTGCAGGTACCCTGCGACAACAAGGTACGACTCTACAACAAAAACAAATTAATCTGTAGAATATAGAAATAACCAGAAAATGAATTCTTTACTCGCTGGTTAATTCAAAGATTCTATTGACCGATGAATTTATTGCAGACGCTTAGATGCATTGACGCAACCAAAGATTCTGGAAGAATATGCCTTTGCGTAGAGAATATTCTCTGTAGAAATTTTATACAGCTTAGGGGCAAATTTTTTTTGCCTTTTGCTGCAACTTTGTCTAATTTTGACGAATTGACAGTTGATCTTGGGGTGTTTGGGCCTCCTGAGCGCGATGACAGGGTCGGATTTGACCCAAAGTGCTCCAAAAGATTAGGTATCTGCTGGATCTTGCATGCACCTCCCAACTTCAAACCCTCATAGATTTGGCCTCCGATGTCCGATCTGGATGAAACAAAAGGCAATCTTGACTATCTCGAACCTCCTAAACACAATGGTGTGCTCGGATTTGCAACAACATGCTCAAAAGAACTTGCAATACAAGGCCACAAAGAGGAAACCCTCACAAATTTGGTTTTTTCATCAAGTCTTTCTGATTCTCCAGCTTATCATTCGATGCAAGAGAAGAGCATACTCAACTATCAAGATCCACCATGAATTTGCACTCAAGATCTCTAAAAAAATGACTAACACAAAGTGATTCTTCCTAGAGCTCTGATACCATGTTAGATTTGGCTATGATGGTAGCCACCCAAGATCTAGGATTTCATGAAAGCACAAGAGAGATCAAATGAGAGAATAATTCTATTCTATCAATGAATGCAAAAGATTGTTACAATGTACATGATATGCCTTGCTTTTAAAGACAAGGATGAAATGTAGGATGTTGTAGTCATGTGACAAGTGTCTTAATCCTATGACATGTGACAACTATAGGATAAGATGCAAACTATTAACAACTAGCAACAATTAGCAACAAGTAGACACATCTAGTAGACTCACTAAGTCAACTTAACATGTGAATTATGTGTGATGTGTGAATATTATTTAACTTATAAATAGTTAAATAATATGAATGATTCACATAAGGAGAAACTGGATAGGTAATAACTTAGTCACAGGGTTCGCCGAATTTTTGACTTGAGGTTCGAAATTCGGCGAACTTCTAAACCTCTTAAAAATTTCGATGAAGTTCGGAAAAAAATTCGTACAGCAAAAAGTGTAGTTTTTTTAATAAAAAAAATGCATTTTAAGTTTTTTTCCTCCACGACATATTTTCTCAGTGCTTCTTGGACGCGGCGGCTTCCTGTTTGCGAGGGGTGATTGGTAGTTGTTCGGCGGATGAGGAGGGTGACGACCTATTTTCTCAAGGCTCCTACAACTTCCCCTTGCTCGACTGGTTCAAGGACCCCTTCTAGTTCCCCTTCTACTAGCGGTTCTGGCTCTCCCACTAGACAGGCCAGCTCAAGTTTGAATTCCACTCTGACCAATTCAACTTCGGGCATTTTTATGTCGTCTGTTGTTAACGTCGTAACGGAAATTGTATTAGCTGCAGTTCTGATGTGAATATCATCGCACCTCAGTGTTGAATCCAGAATTCGGAAGGGTTCCTACTTCACGCAAACCTTTGGCGACGACTGGAGATCGATTTTTGGCGGCTCTAACAAAATTACTCACCGTGTCATTTACCATATGCACCATATTTATTGAGTTTTTAAATGGAAGTAGGAGAGGGAGAGGAAGTCGCGGAAATAGTTGTTCGATAGAGGAGAGGGAGAAAACTTTATTCTGATAGTTGTTTTAAAAAAAATTAATTTAGTATTTTTTTTAGTTATATGATTTTAAATAAAATTTAATTTAGTATTTTTTTATTTATATGTTTTTTTTAATAAAATTTAATTCGGTGTTTTTTATTTTTTTTGAAGTTATAAATTTTTATTTTATGTTTTTTAAATAAAATTAGTATTTTTTTAATTTTATTTTTTACAAATTAAATATAAATTTAATATATTTCTATTTTTTATGTTTTTTAAAATAAAATTAGTATTTTTTTAATAATTGTCACTTGTGGATATATTACTTATAGTTTAAAAAAATAAAATTTATATAGGCGAATTTAATGACGATTTTTTTTCCCCTTGCCGAACTTCATCCGAATTTTATAGTTGCCGAACACGAACACGAACTCGAACCTTGTGACTTAGGGTAATAACCCTATTCACACCAACAACCTCTATGTAATGTGCTTTGCCTTTACCCAGGCATCTATGACCGGGCTCCCAAGGCTCCTTGCATGAAAAACGCAACTTCTTCCTCCTTAGCTCATTCTTTGCCTCAATGTTGGGAGTTGTCTTTCTAGGCTATTCCTGAAAATTCTTCCTAGGATCCTTCTTTGATGAAGAGAAAGGTTTGCTTTGGAACTTGTGCTTGGAAGGTGCTGAAAATTGCATACCTCTAGCCCTCTTGATAACATCTTGTAATGAAGGTGTCTAGGGCTTTCATCCAACCACGAAGAGGCTCCTCCAAACCTTAGATGAAGAGATAGGTCAACCTACTCTCTAAAACATTCGGTACCAAAACTGCAAGCTTTTGAAACTTAGATATGTATGCATCCACAGAATCCCTTTGTTTGAGTTGGGCTAACTCACGGAAGTATTGCTCGGGATTAGTCTTGTCAAATCTGTCAATCAACCTCTGTGTAAAATCAACATAAGAAGTAACAAGGCTATGACCTTGTGTGATCATCCCGTTGTACCACCAATCTTGTGCATCTCCCTCCAAGTGTAGAGTAGCAAATTGAATTGCCTCTTTCTCGAACATAGGGTTCAAGGTAAGATAGTTGTCCATCTTCTGAATCCATGCAGGGGCTGTGCATCTACCCGAACTATCAAAGGGAGTGATAGTTACCTTTCCCAACTTCCTTTGCAAATCATGATTGTGATTCCTTTCAGCTCTAGGCTTGTTCTTGTACTTCAATTGACAAAAATCTTGTAGAGACATAGCAGTTTGAAATTCATTACCTAGGGATTGCCATTCTCTCATATAATCGTTGAAGCTCTCATCGACAATTGGCTGCCCACCATCTTGTGGTCCTAGTTGATCCAAGAAAGTAGACATAAGAGGCCTCACAATTGAAGCTTGAGAAGCTCTAGTGTGAGTGTTGTCGTCATTTCCGGAATTGCTAGTTTCTCCATTATTTCCATTGTTTCCTCCTACAGGCTGATTGCCCTTGGTATTATTGTCGTTACCCATGTTATGCCGCAAAAATTGGGACATGAGCTGCATTAGGTCATGCTGTCCTCTAGCAAGGTCATTGAGAATGTCTCTAGTGCTAGGCTCTTCATGACTCCTATCACCCATCATGTCTTCTCCTTCAGAATCTGAACCACCCAACTGCTGTCTTCTCCTATATGTGATATATTCTCTATTGTCAGGATTCATAAGTCAACATGGAACATAGAAAAACCCTCCAGGGTGGCAAGATCAAAAGCTCTGATACCCCTGTAATATCCCTTATAGGATCTGCCCTAGAATTCTGAATTTTTGCCCTAATTTTCTGATTTAGTTTTGTTATCAAACCCTAGGACTGAATTCTGATTTTGCTTTCTGAAGTATAAATACTTATGGGCAGCGATTAAACATGTGACAAAACATTCACATAAATATGCCAAACATGTAGATAACATCAACCATGATTCCAACCATGTAAAACAACCATCCAAGTACCAAACAAATGACCAATAAACCTGATTTCTGAATGTAGAATGTAATGTCTCCTTTTAGGATATTCTTGATTTATTAACCTGCACACAAGAATAACTACTAGAAGAAGAGATTAGCACTATTAAAGATCAATTTAGTAATGAAATCAATACATCATAATCATAATCAATAATAATGAACAAGAATATAACATTATTGGAAAGAGCATATATTCAATTGTATTTCTTCATACTTTAATATACTTATACTTGATACGTCTTTGCCTCGTGATATATATACTTTGGGAATAGCTATCGTCGTGCCCGGTCGTTAATCTAACCTAATCGTCAACCCTACGGAGGATAGGTATATACTCATTAAAGCGCTGGATAACAATGCTCCACAGCCATAGGCCCAAGGGTTTCATGCTCGCCTGACATACCTCACCACTTGGCTCAAAAGGCTTCATGCTCGTTCGGCATACTTCACCGTTTGAGAGTCACCCACTGTGTGAGGCATTAATAACAAACTAATCTCCACTGCCATAGACCCAAGGGCTTCATTGCACGCCCAACAATACTTCACCACTTGAGAGTCACCTACCGTGTAAGACTTATTAATAATAATAATAAATCGCCCTTCCTTAACGACCCAAACGTCCTCATAGGCATTAGACAAGGTTAATGATGCGGCAAGACACATAACGTCCCTCGTATATCATGGGCAAGACTAAGTATCGTTATATAAGTATAGATATATATAAGTTAGAAATATCTTACTGATTCGTGGATTTTCTCTCCTTAGGGATATACAAGTGATCTTGTGGATCACTAAGATGATGATTGCCTTGATTCTTTACAAGGCTGCTATTAAATCAGATTTCTTTATGCAAGGATGTTCCTTATAGGAACTATTGTAATTGAGAGTATTTCTACCACTTATGGATAGATATTCATATGGCAGTTTGCCTATATATATATATATTAAATCTGATATGTATATTAATTCTGCCTTGTTGTTGTAATGGCTAGTATACCATTTGAATGCTGAATGCTGTGAATAAATGTTCTTTGATGTTTAAAGGAATAGATGAGTGATGATGCTCTATCCAATTCTCTCTCCTTTTATTTCCCTTAAGGGAGGCATCTTTTAGGAATCCTTATGTCTCTTTTCACAAGATAAATGACTCTTCAAATAGAATCGCAGCTTTTCATATTTTAAATGCTGTCTTTACATAATTCTTATTACTTTATTGAAGCCTATTAGGGAATCGTTGATCCTCTTATTTTGATTGCTGCACCTTTGTTTTCCTATCATATAGGATAATGTTGACTTTAGATTTAGTTGCCTCTTTTTTGTAATTGCTGTCTTTGTTTGTTTTTATGCAGCATTTCTTTCAATCGCTGCTGCCTTATCATTTTATATGATTTATATTATTATATAATAAATAATAATATTTAATATTTATATTTATATCGATAGTTTATAATAATAGTATTTAATATTTATATTGATAGTTATAATTTATATTCTTATATAATAATAATAATATATTATATTTATATTTATATTGATAATTATATTTGTCAATTAGATTAGAATATTTATAATATTTAGTTTATAATATAATATTTATATATATGATCTATATTATTTAATATGGATATTCATATGAATAATATATAATTGATTCAATATAGGGACATGACATAGAAGTCTGTTGCTATAAATCGGAATATTCTAAATTGAGTTTACAATAAATTCATCGGCTCAAACATACCAAACATATGCCCAATAGAAACCCTAGCAGCAATCTTCGTCCAAATCCCTCCAAAATGGGCGCTCAAATCTGCTCCAAAGAATATGCCATGAATGCTCAAGAACTCCTCCAAATCTCCAATGAAGTGCAAGTGTGAACTCCATATGAATTCACCTCCAAGATGAGTTAGGTTTTCGTCCTTGGAATATGCTGTACTAAAAGTGCAGCCAAGAGTAAAAACTCCAATGAATAAATCAGATGTGTATGAATGAATGATGAAATGACCTCCAAATGACTTTCTTTTAAACCTGGCTGATCTCCTCCTAGCTGTCCTTTTGGCATTTTATTTTTATTTTTATTTGTCTTTTTCTCCCTTCACCTGATTGACCTCCCTGGGCGGTCCTCTTCTTCTTCTTTTCTTTATTTTATTTTCTTTTTCTCTCTCCTAGGTCGCTCACCTCCTTAGCAATTTTCTTTATTTTATTTTTTTTCACCAAGTGGCTCATAAAAATATTAGAAGTCATTTCTCATCTCAAATTGGCCCAATAAAATTGGTTAAATGTAGTATTTAACCAATTAGGTTATTCCCTAGCCCTTCCGGCTTAGCCTACGGGAATAGAATAGGCTAACCGACTCTGTTAGGTGATCACTCGGAAAAAAGGGGACATTACACGCACTTGTATGCTGCTGATACTTGTTGATGTGTTTTTTATGCACATGCAAGCTCAGAATAAAATACTAAGTATTCTATCCTGTCTTGAATAAAGTCTCTCAAAGGCTAAACAAAGTGATCCAGTGAGAACTCCAAAGTTCATGATATGTCAGGTCTTGACTTGCAATGGATAGACTTAGTAGTTGATGTGATTTGCTGAAAACTCACAAAGGGACTTATGCTGAATTGACTTCTTATTCCATTCTAAATATGTTATTCTCCTTCTTGTGAAGTGGAACTTACTCTAATCTAAAAAGGACAAGGGTTGAGAGGATTCTAATCTAAGGACAATGAGATAATGAAATATGCCAAGATAGACAAACTCCTCGCGAAACCTGACTCCGCTTCGCAGGTGCAATCTCCTAAGGTAACCCAATGATTTTCATATTGCAAACACACATCCAAACACCCACAGCTGGCGCAGCTTGAACAAGTATTCACAATCGAACTAAAGCAAATGGAGGTTCAAGCTAACTTTGCAAGGTGAGTTGCTTTTGGCAATCCACAAAAAGTATGAACCATTAAGGAATTCATCAAATATCATTGCATATACTCATTACATCAATGAACTTTCTAATCTAATTCTACTCTACTTGGAAACATTTCTCCATCACATCCAAGAAATAAGAAACCATGCTAACATTCCATCACCACACAAATCACTATGAGAACCAACAATGAGCTTGTATTGATTTTGGAAGTGTATGATTACAACAATTTCATATGTCTCGTCAATGATTTCGAAGAGTATCCTCTAATCTACTCCTATTCTATTTCTATTCTTGCGCGAGCTAACAACTTCTCTCTCTCTTTGCAAATGAAAAAAGTGAGCCTTTTATAGACTTCACAAATTACATGAACGGCCAAGATTGATTTGCAAACCAATGGCCCAGATTGAGACAACAAGACAGTTTGTTACAAGAATTACTATTTTTAGATAACAAGAGAGGCAATAAAGGCATGTTTCCCAATGTGATAAGCTTGAAATAGAATCTTTGGGAATCTTCAAGGTGGATGCCCTCTTTGTAGTAGATACATTGAACTTAGACAGTATGATGTGGCAAACTGTGATTAGCCTGATGATGTGTACGTGCCACGTCAGCATGGAGCAAACTGGTTTAGTTCTCAACATGTTCACACTACTTGGAATACTTTCCCAAATTTTATCATTATTTGGAGTAGTCTTCGAACTTGGATTTTCAACTTTGGAACTTGGCTGCTTCGAACTTGAAACTTGGGAAATTTAGAATTTCTTCTTGTTGTTGTCTTGATGTTTTTGTACTTTGAATGCAATTCATGGATTTGTGATGTACATGCTCATTTCTCATCTCATATTGTTCTTGCGCAGGATTGAACTCTGGATGATGCAAGAAGTAGAAGATGTTTTTGTTCATAAATTCTCGGAGTGGATTGTATGATAGATGTCCTTGCTCTTTCTCGATCTCTACCTGGCGCATGAAATAGATGATGGATGATCCTGGAGCTTGGATGTGGAACTTGACTCTTAAACTTCTCGGATCATGAAGCGTGCAAGGTGAAGTGGTGCTCCTCCTCCGGAAATGAAGCCTTCTTCGAAGTATGATGATCTTTATGTACTCTTGATGAAGTGCAATGCTCGGTAACTTGATCACTTGTGAAACCTTTCTCCATCCTTCGAACTTCCTCACGTGCTAGCTCTTGGCATTCGCCTTCGTGGATCCTCGATTACCTACAAAAGGAGAAACAATTCTCAATTGAAAAGATGATGACATTCTTATTGAATCTTTTAACTATTCATCCTTATTTGCCAACTTGAACAACTTGCATGGCTTTTGGTGCTAGATATGATATCTAAATGCATGAAATGGAGCGTAGATCTAAGGGTGATATGTATTGAGGCACTGATTTGGTAGCAGCATGTAATGAATGACTTATGCAAAGTGGTCTAAAATGTGCGCTTGGAGAAGTTGGCGCTGATTGTGATAGAGCATGTATAAAACTTGACAGAATGGGCGGCAATTTCAGAGGCGTGTGTATGAATTGGAGTGCAAGCATCCGCCTAAAATGTGCCTTAGGAAAGTAGTAACTTGTTTCGTAGAAGCTTGAGTTGGAACTATGAATTGTAACTTACAAACTTTTCCAAATACTTTAAGCACCAATTTCATAGGCTTATGCATTAAGCGCTGATTTGAGGTGAGTGTGAACCAAGGATTACATTTATGCGAGATGGTCTCAAGAGTGCGCCTATGAGGAATAGGCACCAATTTTGGACGTCCATGTATGATCTTTGAAATGCAATGTGTCTTAAGATATGCGCTCAAGATGAGAGATAAATATATGCAATGTTAAAACTCAATTTCTCCAAACTCCAAAGTGACTTAGGCACTACTTTGACATGAGCTTGTATAATGTTGAATTCACAAACCTTCAGAAGGTGCACTCAAGGATGACAAATTTCATCTAAGTGTTGAAATGTAAACAATGCTTGAAGCAAGACCTTCCTCCGAATACCGTAGGTGCAATTTTAGACCTTCTATGTATGATACTCAAGAATGCAAAGTGGCTCAAGAAATGCGCCTAGGTGGACTGGCGTTAATCTTAGACTAGTTTGTATAAACTTCAAAATACAGAGTCCAACAAAAAGTGCGCCTAAGGCAAAAAGTGCTAATTTCTTGCTTGTTTGTAAAAATGTGAAATACGAAGGCAAGTCAAAAGTGCGCTCAAGGCCAAAAGCGCCATTTCTAAGCATGTATGTACAAAGTTCAAAAAAATTTGTAATGCGAGCACCCTCCAAATGTGCGCCTAGAAAGAAAAGCGCAAGTTTTGTGTTCTTGTGTAATTTTACATGATGCAAACACCTTCAAAAAGTGCGCCAAAATGCAAGGGTAGGAGGAAAGTGCGCTTTTCCCAAACTTAGTCAATTTTTAGCACCTGAAATCCAAGTATATTTCATAATATATTTAAGTATATACTTTAAATATTTTGAAATATACTTCCAGGATGTTTGAGATAGGTCTCGGATCCATGAGATTTAACATGCAGATTCTAGATTTTTGAGGATCCACCAGATTTCAGACTGTCATTTTTTCAGGATTTCAGGACATGCATAAGGATTCTAGACTTAGTCAATTTCAGTATCTCAGGGACATGCTTAAGTATTCTCAATTGCACCTTGTTAAACTCACTTGATTCATTTCACGCCACTCCGGAGAGGCTCATTCTTCATTTCATGGAAGAGACTAGGTCTGACAACACTTCCTAAGGATCCTACAAGCTCAAAATTGCAAAAAAAGGTGGGTCCCCATTTGCAATGGGGCGATGTGTGATTAGATCACAACAATACTGATCTTTCCTCACCTTCCATGTGCTGATGCCCTTTCTTGAGGACATCAAGGGAAAATGGGAAAAGTATTCGATGAGTTTCTTGAGGGCCTGGATCAAGGTACACTAAAGAAATGTGTTCCCGAGATCAGTTATGGAGTTCCCTAGTAAAAATACAAAGTTATTAGTTTGTTTTGCGTAACTAACTTGTCCTTGTAAAAGATCTCAAAAGCAGTTTTCTCACATTTGTAACAGTTTTCCTTTCCTTTGTGTCTCCTCAATATATGAATATTTGAAATACATTTCAGGAGCTGGTCTATTTTCATTTCCCACCATTGTTTACATATCTCTTTTAGTGTTTTCTATGTAGATTTCTATTTGTATCTGCATATGACATTCTTTGTTAGGAAGGACATTTGCTATGATTGTAAAAAATACTTTTGATGGGCTGAGTGCATTTCTGTTTCCTATTTTTGTATTGGAATCCTTGAATAAATCACACATTTGATTGTATATGTTGCCATGTTATGATGAAAGACATATTTTATTAATGAAACAACCATGACCTATTTCTAAAGTCTAATTTTTTCTGGGTTATGAAAATATTAATCTTAATGGTATAACAAGGTGTAATAGCTACGAACAGCCAGTAAGGTATAATCAGAGCTTTAGGTGTGAGCACTAAAGACGAGGCATATCAATATTAACTTATTTAGAAGACACTAAGGAGGATGTCACACACAATTTCAATATAGCAGATCTACAGTATTAGCCCATTGGAAATAAGGAGGATATCATAAACAATTTCAATATAGCAGATGTACAATAGTTAACGACTTAACACTACAGTTTGGCAATAGGAAGGTCATCTAATCTGTCCTAGACTCCTAAGTGCATGCAGAAGATTAATGCTAGATGGATGTGAGACGAAAACATTCCAAATGTACTTTAGATAATGCCCATTGCAAAACAAGTTAACTTGAAAACCGTTCACAAGAACATTCTGGTACAAAATAAAAATAGTGCGTTCCACGAAACAAGGACAAATGATTTATGGAAAATAAGGTATTTAAATGCAAATAAAATAAAATGGGGTCACCTGCTTACCTAAGGTTCATTCACATTTGCAAATTTGATTGTAGACATGAAAGAGGAATGATCACAACTGTCTGCATTATATTGATTTCAAAAGGATAAACTGAGATACAGAGACTTGTGCTTTCCCTCAATTGATTACCAAAGGGGAAGAATTCCCTAAGACACCAAAGGGAACCTAAAAAACATATTAACATAAAACTAATCAACAAAACTTTTATCATCCTAACTAATATGTAGACTATGGGTCCTAATGCTATTTTGTACTAGTTAGCAATGTCACTAGGTTCACTGAGTTTAAATTTTAATTGAAAAAAAAGAGAAGAAATCTGGTGAATCTAAAGATAAATCCTAAAAATCATAAAAAATCACCATTAAATATGGCCGTACAAATATTCAAAGGAAAAATTGTTTTAAATTTGTTAAAAAGACAGTTTTAAAATAGGATTTTGTGTTTATTGGTCCTCTTCCTGCTCACAGTGAACCTTTCAATGGTTCATCTCCATCATCTCTCCACGAATGGCTCGCCAGAAAATGGTGCTTTAATTTTTCAATATTGGAAAATATCAACCATACTAAAAACAAGTTATTATTAAAAAAACGAAAGCACTTTACTATGACTCATTGTAATCATGAAATGTTTTGAAAGTCTATACTCCTAGCTTTTCTATGAGGTGTTTGGGTCATAGTTAAAAAACTTCTCGAGTACTCGACAAATTTTTTGTTTGCTGAGTTTTTGCACAGTTAACTTGCAATTTGTGAAGGTAGAGTATCTAGTGAGTTTCATTGCTGAACTTGCAGGAGTACTCAATGAATCTGACGTTGAAACTCACCGGATGTGGACTGTACATTGAAAAATATTTCGGACATGGGGTTTATGCTGAAAATACATTGTTTTGTTGCCTATTTAATCCCTACATGCTCACAACTGAAACTCATACAACATTTGAGCATCCTTGAGCGAATCGGAGTGAGTTTATAGTGGATTTGAAGAGCAGATTTGAGGAATTTTGGGTTTTCAAGTTAGTTTTTTTTTTCCAAGCATGTAAATTCTTCTAGCATGTTAATATTAGGCTTGTAATTATGATTTACAATTTTACATGTGTTGAATTCAATTTATGTAATTTTTTGTTTACTTACACTAGTTTTTGTGAATGAAATTGTTGGGTTTTTTTTTTTGAACATGGGGTTTAGGCTTTAGGATAAAAAAATGTTATTTTGGTTAAATTATTTATTATTATTGCTATTCAATTACCATGTTACATTTGAAATGCATTTTATGTGAATTTTATTTTGTTTTTTCGTGTTCAAATTGTTTTTTTTAAATTCTATTTTTTCTATTTAAATATGCTGTAGGTTAGCATACAATGGCATCTAGCTTTGGATCAGACTCATTCTTACCAAGTGGAAGTCATCCTTTGGAAGGCGTGAATGCCATTTGGAAATATGCCACATTTGGACTGGTCCAAGGGAGTGTGATTTACACCTTCTGTGAGAAGAAGCTTAATGGAGGCATCAATCACTTAATGTACCATATCACATCCATTCCTTGCCATGACACCAAGCTGTGTGAAAAAATCACGAAAGAGGCAAAACAAGAGATGAGGGCAATCCTTGCATTTTTGGATGAGAAGAAAGTAGAGAGGGTGAGGACCCACACAACCATAGTAGTAGCCATTAATCCTGACTTGTTGGTAGAAACAATGGTAGATATGGTAAGACATTATGGGCTCTGGTTGTGGTCCACACATACAAGGCACATCCACCTCATCTAGTCCGAGCAAAGTCTAGTCACGGGGCTTTTTGGTGCTTAATTATGAACCTAGAGCACAACCTTCATTGCAAAGTATAGGGTGGAACAAGGAGGTGCACAGGAAGCAGATAAGGCGTGCAAGTTTCTGGTATTACGACAACCCTACTTCAATGTCGTGAAGAGATTGTATTGGGAGAATTTGGTGATGGCATTGATAGTTGTAGGGAAAGGGTATAAGGCACCCTCTCCAAAACACTTAAGTGGAAAGTTTCTTTAAGATGTTGTTGCAGATGCAAAATCAATTTTGGAAGAACAAAAGAAGTAGTGGTGAAAGCTTGGATGCACCATTCTTTCAAATGGGAGGACGGATGGAAGGAACCGCACCTTCAATTTTTTGATGGCTTTAAATGGTGAGATGGTTTTCTTGAAGTCAATTGATGCCTCTAACAAAGTAAAGAATGAAAAAACTTTGAGCTTGATGTTGGAGATCCCCTAGGAATTTGTTTTAGGGGACGACCTTGGGGATGTTCCCTACCTGTCGCCGCATCCCCAAAATGTCCCTAGTGGGGGATGGGTGGAAATTCTTAGGGGACGTGTCCTTGTGTAACATAGATTAATATATTATTAATTTAAAAATTATTCATTATGTATTAATAAATTAATATTAATAAAATTTAGGTTTAAAAAAAGGTAATAAAAAATGAAAAAAAACATAAAAAAAGTCTATATTTAATTATATAATGGAATAAAAATGATCTATGTGGATGAGGAGAGGGGAAGTTGGGAAGTTATAACACAAGTTATCGTGCTGTCCAAATTAGGACTAGACATCTCCCAACTATCTTAGGGACAACTAGTCGTCCGCTATGGTCCTGGTTTTCAAATGTGCAAGTTTTTTAGAAAACACAAATATGACAAAAAGGGGTTGGGGATCCCATAGGACCTTCACACCCCTTACAAAAACCTTAAACCTAAAACAAAGACACTAACACCTAAAAACAAAAATCTTCCTCATTTTGCTAATTTACATTTTGTGGGAAGAAGAAAAAAGAGAGCAGTTAGAAGAGAAGAGAACAACAATGACAAGAAGATGAGAGCATTAAAACTACATCGTTTGAGGTAAGTTTACTATCCATTGTTCATTTGCACAAATCTTTTTGATTTTTAATTTTTTTTTTCAAGTTTTAAACACTTGGGGAGTTCTTTTTGGTTTTTGGTTTTATGTTTGCACTTGTAACTGTGTTTTTAAAAAAAAATATGAGTAGTATTGAGGGTTATGGTAGTTATTAGTGTTTTAATTCACACCTTTCAATGCAACACAAAACATAATAGATGTGTGATAGAATTGCTTAGTTCGAAAAACTCGGACTCAGAGAGTACTCGACAAGCCCAAAATTTCCGACTTGGAGAGTACTCGACAAAAACTCGACAACTTAAAAAACACTTAAATTTTTGAAAAAAAACATAAATTTTATACAAAATATAACTAGAAAATGTACCAAATGAGTTTGGTTGAGGGTTTGGGGGCAATGTCCCCAATAGGGTCGAGGGGAAGTGCCCCTCATGGGGGTCTGGGGGCAACACTCCTAGCGGGGTAGAGGGGCAGTGCCCCTCGTAGGGGTTTGGGGGCAATGCCCCCAGTGGGGTCGAGGGGCAACACTATTTTCATAATTTTTTAAAAGGCAAAAAACAATGGTTATATAGCCAAAAAAACAGATTTTTTGGAGTGTTTAACCCATGCTATTTTCCTCAATTTTGACATGTTGGTGTGGCGAGTCAAGTTGTTGGACTCGTCGAGTTTTCAGCGAGTAGCCAAAAACTCGGCAAGTTAAACCTGTGAGTACTTGGCAGCAAAAAACTCGCAAGTACTCGGCGAGTTTGTGAACTATGGAATTGCTCTTCAAATTAGAAGGGGAAGCTTCTTGTAAAATGAAAACTTTTCTAATATAATAATATGTATTTTCTATTTACAATCTTTACGTTGTTTTTCTAGGGTGGTTCACACTCATGCTGAATAAAATTAAATTTGTATCTTTTTGGTTTCATCTAGGGAAAAACACTGGCATGCACTTGAACACAAGGCAAATGATTTTTATGTTTTTTGATTGAAAATAAATCCTATGACTACACGCTTGCATAGTTCAACTAAATACATAAATTGAATGATGCAAATACACATAAAGATTGAATAGGTTTAAACATAAAGACACGAATCCTTGGGTAAATTAAATGAAGGGACTGGTACAAAGCCACAATCTCCAACTTCGAGCAAACTTGCAATACAAAGCTTGCAAACTTAGTAAAAGCAATTTAATCTCCCTCAACACATATAGGAAAATATTTCAATAACAATATAAAAGCAAGATAAGCATAATAAATTCTATTGAATGAACATTGAATTTTGGATTAACAATAATGAAAAGTTGGTGAACGACAATTTCAACAAGCATGCGTGAGAATCATTGTTAGAAATCTAAATGCAAGTGGCACTTATTTATAACATTTACAAAGCTATTGTATGAAAATAAATAAAAAAGTAACTACAAATTTGTCATTTCCCCTTTTTTCAACTAAATTAATTGGGAGACCCATAGCCTATTTCTTTATTTCCCGTAGGCTAAGGGATAAAGTTAGGGAAATAATTTAATAATAATGCTTTAAGTTAGTCCTAGTAATATTATTTTAAAACATTGTAAGAGTATGACTTAAATATTTTTATTAGTTTAATAAAGTGGGCCATCTAGATGGGACATAATAAGGCCTTATGTAATACTTTATTAAAATGCTTTTTAAGTGAGCACTTTCGGATGGAGACTTTTAGAGGGAAAAGAGAATTCAAAATAAAGAGCGCCAAAATAAAGAGTGCTCAAAGGAGATCATCCATTTGTTTATGAAATCAAACCCATAGTTAGAATATTCGACGAGTTGCCGAGTACTTGCTAGATTTTTTTTTGAAATAAGTACTCTTAATTTTAACTCGCAGGGTTTCTAAGCCATTTTTTTGCGATTTTCTAGCGAGTTTCCGGAGAGTCAATGGGAAAATTCGCTACGCAAATTTACATGCCTTTTATGTGAGAAGAATGTGGAAAATACATCTTAAAAAGCGAAAAATCTATGGTTTAGAGGTTGTAAAAACCCTATTTGGGCCTGTCCATCACACAACATCTTTGATAATGTCTTTAGACTCAGGATGATGTAAAAAATGAGTAAAAAACGTGGATTAAATGCTTTTTGGCTTTATTAGCATATCCTCGCCAAACTCATTTGATACATTTTGTAGCTATATTTTGCATAATGCTTGTCCTTCATTCGTTGCTTGTCATCACACAATGCTTGTTCCTTTTCATTGATTTCCGTAGCTTCAATGAAATTATAGCTCGACGGAAATACCTCATAGTCCTCCATTTGCCAATGAAATAGGCCATGAAGAGAATTTGTTTCATCTTTTGAACACGATTACAATTCCAAAGTCCCTTCATCATTCAGCTCCATCGGACCCTCATCATGCTTCTTTGTCCACTCTCCTTCAGAGTCCGAATCCAAGGAAGTTGCTTCCTCACTTATTGCTTGGTTTTTCAAATCAATTATATACTTCCGACCCTTGTTTTCGATGGAGAGTGTGTTCTTTTTCAAGTTGTGGTTGGCTTTGGCTGCTAACTACCAACCTTGACCCAACAATGCATTGTATGCTTTCTTTCGTAATGAGATTATCACAAATTTCAACAAAAATTTTTGGGTTTCGATAATTACCTTTTGGCCCATTAAAACTCCAAGTACCTTAATACCTTGTTGGTTTGCACCCACTAGTTGAAAAGTTGGGGGTCAAATGGTTGGCTTGTTCAAACTTCTCCAAGTGTCTTTTGGAATTACGTTCAAACCAGACCCGCCATCAACAATTGTATTGGTGAGATTCCTTCCAAGGATCTCCATATTCACCATTGCTGGTTTTTTTGCCATGTTGATTATCAATAACATGGGGTTGTTCACTTGGTCTCCCAACAATGGAGGTTCGGTTATTGGGTCTTCATTCTCTCCAAATTTCAAATGGGAGGTAGCATGCATTGTCTCGTTCTTCCCCGATACAATATAGTCATAGCATTTTAGAGTTTAGGAATACTTTGTAATAAATCCACTACTTCAATTGGTATTGTAGTTTGAAGTACTTGCCTTGCAATATTTTTATTGGATTGTAATTGATTTGTTCGCATACTTGCATTTGCATTTGAGTGGCGTTGTTTGTTATCCATATGTGGGTTCGAGTACACAACCCCCTTGCTTCACGAAGTCTTTCTTTTTCTATACGTGGGTTCGAGTACACAACCTTTTTTGCTTGGGCTTGAGTAATGACCAATACTTCGTTATGCCTCTCTACATCAATTACGTTGATGCTGGTCTTTTTCTTCAGACATCTAGCGTCTTCATGGTCTCCAGGTCCACACCATTTGCACAATAATCCCAATTTGTCTTGCTTGTTCTGACAATCCCTCACAAAGTGTCCCCATTTGTTACATTGTTGGAATTGAATGATAGGGCATCCTTTGGGGTTGTACTGTGCTTGACTTCGACCTCCCCCTCTTTGATTTCGATAACTGCTTGGAGATGCATTCATGTTATTTTGTGGCTTCGGTAGAGTGGACTGCTCTTTTGTGTAAAGAGCATTTGTGTACTCTTGGTCTTCAAATTATATGGACACTCTTTTATTGAATGACCCATAACTTGGCAAATATTACAAACCATTTTTCTAGGACAGTTACCTTTGGTGTGACCTTCACTTTTGCACTCAGTACACCATACTTCGTTGGTTTCTTTGCTGGTTTTTTTCTCTGCCTTCAATTCTTTCATCATTCACATCATATCCCTTCTCAAGGCTTGTACAATTCCCAATTCATTGTTGCTGCTATCATTTGAACTTCCATCATCCTCTATTTTTCTTTCACCACGAGAGGACATTTTGTCTTCACTCTCTACGTCCATTGCTCGATTGTAGGCTTTTGCATAGGAAGAGGGTGGTACTACCTTCATCTTTTCTTTAACCCATCAGCATGTTCTTTTTCCATCTTTGCAAGTAGTTCTTTAAGTCTATGATTATAAGTTTGTGTGTTTTTGTGCTTACCTTGTCTTGTATTGTAAATTTCTGCTACTATTTCATTATCATCTCAGAGCAATCTAAACTCTTCCTTGAAGGCCTTCTTTAATCTCTCCCATGTGTTTTGGGAGGTTGGTTGAATCTCTGTATACCAATCAATGGCTACACCTCGCAGGGTAGCTGGAAAAGACTATAGCCACATTGTTCTATCATCTTGCCCATTTGTTGTCCAGATTGTTTCACAAGTCTTACAGTGCTTCATAGAATCCTTTGATCCATTGCCTGCAAACTTTGGCAACTTTTGCTTTTCTATACTGGGGCTTACCATGGTTTTGTTTTGAAGCAAACCTAGTGCTTGGAACCTACTCACTAGGGAGTTTTGACTTGGACGTTTTAATGCTTCTCTCCCACTCTTGGCCACATGAGAATCCTCCACTTTTCTTGTACCTTCAGCATTCTACACATCTATTTTGCCTTCAGATTTTTTTTATACACCCTTGGCTCAACTTCTTCTCCTTCAATTGACAACTCTTCGATGCCTCAAAGGTTGCTCTTGTATGCTTATGTGAAGGAATCTGACTCCATCTCCCAACTTCCCTCATCTAGAGGAGGTTGTATTGACTTTTCCACTTGGTTGGAAAGATCGATCCACGCTTCATTGGGTAGTGGTAAGTGCCTTGCTATCTCCTCCCACTTTGCCTTAATGTAATTATTTTTAATGGAAATATGTTGCTCTCTTGACTATGATTTCTACTCATGCTTAGACTCTTACTTCTACTTCGGGATGGACTTTGGCTTCGGCAATCTCTCTTAGTCTTATTTTGTGTTCTCTTTGTTCTTCCAACCTTAGAGATCGTCTGATATCTTGACTACGTTGTGGTCTCTTCCCGCATTTATTGGGGTCTAAGGGCATGAATATCTTATATTGGACTCGATTTCTTTTAAGACAATGATGCCAATGTTTACTCTTCTATTAATAAAACAATAGTTGAAATAATGAACAAAATTAACAATGCATACCAAATAGAGGAGTAAAAGTATATCTTTATTCACACATGAAGTTATTACAGAAGTAAACCAACGATGGTCAGCCAAGGATCAGACTGCTTTCCTTGACAATACAAATTTTGTTTAAAGAACTCAACGGTTACCAATAAGAACACAACCGTCTACCAACCGACTCCTATAACTATCCGAAAGCCAAAAAACAATTAATACATAGTCGGATAAACCATATTATCAAAACATAATAATCGACATTGTACACTGACTACAGGGGTCTTTTTAACTAGGGTTGACATTGGAACAATTTATAAATGTAAGATACATTGCAGTAACAAATAAATGGAAAATAAATTAACATTTAATGTTTCTAGTTAAATTAAGATAAAAGAAGGAAGAAAAAACAATTAGGGTTTTTTGCTATAAAATAAAAAATTGCAAAAACAGTTAGGGTTTGTTCATAAAAAGAGATTAAAAATACCTAGGGTTTGTACTTTATACCATGAACCTAAAATTTAAAAAAAGAAAAATGTAAAAGACAAATGAAAAAAAAGAATAAAAAAAAGGAATTCAAAATACAAAATTACCTATTCAAATTTGTTTCAAATCAATGGCGGGCTGCTCCAAATCAATGGTGGGCTCTTGCAAATGCACTGCATGCTCCTTTAGATGCACCGAGGGCTGCTACAAACCTGCCCAAATGGTATTCAATCAATGTTTGTTGCTCAACTTGTGTGCTGGTTTTTTCATCTATGGCATGTGATTTTGGCTTCAATACTCTTTTTTTCTCCTCGTGCTTGCAAATGAAATGAGTGTTCTTTTAGAGTCTTAGAGGTCAATTTAAGTGAATAGGTTTTAAGTTTTTTTCTTTTACTTTTCCTTGCCATGGTTGAGTCTACTAGTTGGGACTCGCCGAGTCTGGTAGACTTGGCGGGTACACGAGTCCCTGAGTCTTGATTCGGTCAGCTCGTCTCGAGACTTGTCGAGTTTGGGCAAGTCTCGATGAGTCTTGTATCTATGATTGATAGAGTTATACATATCAATAATGCACACGAATGAAGATCTATATTGTAAATTTGTAGTAGAAACATTGTATTTATTTTGTCATCAAATTTGCCCTTTTTTCATATTTATAATTCTAATTTCTTTCCAATTTTTTTATATTTATTTATTAAATCCTATTTTATAAGAAATCCCTATCGGGCTATTTTTCTCAACTGACTATTTTTCATATTTGTTTTTAGAATGGTTAATATTGGGAGGCATGGTGGACCTTAAAGGACTTCTTCTTTTAAAATTTTTTATTATTCATTTTTATTCATTGACATTTTTTTAAATAAGTTCTCAAATTTTCTGTAAATTTTATTTGGCAATTAACTTTGCAAAAAAACTCTTGTTAAAATTTATTAAATATATGAAGTTGCTAAATTGGCCAAAAATACACATTGATTATAGACTATGAACATTTGAGACAAGGATGCCTCACACTTGTTTCTTGTTCTATTAACCTATGACTTTGAAAAATGGATCAAATTTTGTCTAGGAATGGCCTTCGTTATTGTATTGTGTTGCTGCAAAATTATAGTCAAACATCATTCTACACATCATTCCCAAATCCCTGATACTAATATTCTATTTCATAACATCATTCCCTACTTGCTTTATTAGGAAAACTCACAACACAACAGACAAAAAAGAGGTTAAAAAAGAAGATATATTTATCAGGAAAATTCATAATACAACCATCTCTTGCCAAACTTGGAGTTGCAGTAAAAAAACTAGGTAGCCATGTCATCCAAAATGTGCCTTCCAAATGTTAAAAAATCATTTGAAAACTTGTTTGATACATCACCAGAGAACCCTAAAACAAAAAAAATAATCGGAGTAGGTGAAAATTTGTGCGTAGGTAGAAAAAAAATCTGCGTTAGATGATTTTTGGGCATTTTAATTGCAATTACATGACAAATAAAAGGGTAAAAATCGTTGTTTGTGATTTCTGCAAAAAATGGCAATCTTTTAGGGGAAAAGATTGTGACCTGCAATGATTTGCGATTAATTGCAATTTTTTCCTATCTTTTGCTTCTATGGGTATTGCCATAGCAATTCAATATGAACAACCGGTATTGACTCCTATTCCTCTGTAACCTGTTAGAGAACCTTCTTCGAAGAAGGTTGTATTCACACTTGTTCAGTTAGAGCCCTAGGGGCTTTCTCCAATGTAAAATGTTTCTCCACCTCAAGGAACTCCAAAGATCGATAGTACAGTAGAAAGAAGGGGAGAAGTTACCACATGGGTAAAAGAGGTGGTCGTAAGGAAAAGAAAAGTGCCTTCATAGTAAATTGACTTTGATACTCTCGATAGATTGGTTGAAGATCGAATTATAAAGAAACCAAAGTGCCAATCCAAAATGACCAAGACTGCAAAAGGGAATTTGATGAAACGACCATTCCACGAGAAGATAAATCCATTCAGGTTTCAGAACCCTCTGATTTTCAGATTATCAAGATAGATTTGGGACCAAGCACTCGTAATGGAGATGCAAACATGCTAGAGGTTGTCACAAGGAACATTAAGGAGAGGGTTATCAAAGATGGAGAAGATAAAGTAGCCTTGAAAGCTGGGGTTAATCAACTTAGAGAGTATATCGCTCATCTTTTGCAATCCACTTTGGAGCCCATAGTTTTTATGCCTCAGATTTTGGACTCTACCAAAGATCAAAAGCGGTTAGATTAGCTAGTTGTGTATGGAAAAAGTTTGGAGAAATGGCTTGAAGATATTTGCCATCAAGGTACGAGAGTATTGGAAAGTTTGTACCAATTGATAGCGAATGTGTTAGCGTTTAAATTCGCACCTTGCGGTGTGACACTAAACGGAACAGCATGTACAGTAGGACTGTTCTTCAAAATTGGAGGGGAAGCTCCCTTAGACAAAGAAATTAAAAAGACAAAACAACATAACCTATCTTTTTGTTTCTCAAAGCACGAGCACAAGGCAATTGAAGCTCTTCTGCAATGCTATAAAATTTTCTAGAGTATTGCAAAAGAAAATAACTAAACTTTATCAAAACACACTTCCAATTTCTTTAAGTAAATCCAGAGCATAAAGAAATTGAAGGAACAACTTGGAGATTTCAACACAAAGGAACAATGAAGATTTGACAACAATCATTCACGCACGAAGTCATGAACAATTCTTTCAACCTTGATAACAAGAGAGATCTCAGAAACCATGATGCATATTCGCATTAACAGAGAAATAAAAACAAATAACACTGCTTTGAACAATAAAATGCGAGCAAATAATAGTCTCAGCATTTACCATTAAGAAGTTTAAGTGTGTGGAATACACTTATTTATACCCTAAAAAGCAAAGATGCAAGGAAATAAAAGGAAGAGTTAACTAACACTCTCCACTCTAGTCCTAATGCTGCATTGGAAGCATGCAAGCTTATTAGCAATTAAAAATAAAAGTATCTTTTCATACAATTCAGTTAACTGAATTTGCATGTTATTACACAATGAGTTACACTCAAAGAAAATTTGCATGATCTGCAAAAGCAAATCCAGAAATAGATTTAACTCTAGAAAGCAAAGACAGTTCTCAAAATAGAAACTGCTTTGGAAATCTCACCCACTGCCAAAAATAGATTCCTCCTACAGATAGTGAAAAATTGGCTGTCTGAGAATTGAGATTTCTCTCAAATTCATCAACTCTGGCCTCATTGGGTATACTGATAGAATCAAGATGAACCGTCCTCATTTGCAGGTCAATGGCAGCATCTTCAGTGATCTTTGCTAAACCTTCAAATTCTTTTTCAACCTTGTCGAATTTTGATGCAATTTCAACCAAGAGATACATCTTGTCTACGTGGGGATCACCACAAAACCTTCTGCGGATCAGCTGCACGAACTCCTACAAATTATGAACAAGGCAATTTACGCCTTCATCGCTGAAATACTTGCAAGGAATGTTTTGGACAAAATCAATAGCATACTTCTCAATGTTAAGAAGTTTTTCTTTCCATGTAGCCAACTCCATGGCTATACCCTTCGAGGTGTAAATCAAGGAGTACTGGTGAGTCCATGAGAAAACAATAGATTTTTGCTCTGCCGTTATGGGCCTCATGTTGAGTGCTTGCAATCTCACCAACAACCTATCATATATAGGGTCCATATCTGTCATGCACTCTATCATGTTCTGAATTCCCAGGAGAATATCCTTAGAATTGGGTACTACTGCTGTCAACTTTGCTAGAAAGTTAACACCCTTTGCTATGAAATGCTCAACCCAATCTTTGGTGTGTTTGCTGTATACCACTAGTTGGCTTAACTGTCTCTGTTCATTCGGAGACTCCATCACCTATGGCAAAAGGAGTGAAGGCGGTGAAGGTGAATGTAGGAGTTGCGAAATATACTGATGCAGCTGCTTATTTTCTGATTTGAGGGCAGCTTTGTCTTGTCCATCTTTCAACACTCTATTCCTCATGGTATCAGTAGCAACCTCCAAAATATTTACTGCCGCCTGTTTGGTACTATGACCCAAGCCAGTCTTGATAATGTGATAATAATTGGAACATCCTTTATCGTTTTGTCTTGAGGAGGGACAACGGTCTCTATGATCAACTCGCCTTCATTAGACTTCAAAATCCTTGACTGCTTTTTAATCTTCTTTGTTGAAGGCTCTTTGAAAGTCTTTGCTAGAGCACTGAAATCCAACTGGTAAGATGGTCTTTTCTTTTTCTCATCAATTGTTGTATGGAGCCAAGTTGAAGTAGATCCGTGAAATATTGGCTCTGGACGGTTTTCACTCTCAACCTCTGGATTTGGCATGACTTCAACCTCAGGAGGTGCAAAGTGTGACTCCAACTCAGGATCAAACTCTAACACTATATTAGGCTCGAACCCTAGATCAACCTCCATCACTGTATCTGGTTCAACCATCTGTTCTACTTCTGGCTCATCTACCTCCTCAACTCCTGATGAGTTAAATGGTGTTGAAGTGATCTGTATGGGAGACTGATGAGGTTCAGGTATCCTCTGTGATGTAGGTAAATTTCCCTCTTCTGAAGAAGAAGATGAAGAAGTAGTAGCTGAAATAGAAGTTGTTGGTGAACTCGGCTTAGCTGATGGCAAAGGGATTGCCCTTGGTTGTTGCTGCACTGGGGCTTGAGACTGAGTTCTCTTCTTTTGGGTCACCCTCAAGGGTTCTTCCTCGGTGATGTTTACTTCTTGGGTCTTCTCACTCTCTACCTTGGATTTCAGCCGTGTGGTCAAGTGAGTGGGTGAAGGTGGCGGCTTTGCTGTAGAAGCCTTATCCTTTGATGTTTTAGTCCTCCTTTGCCTTTGACTGTTGATGAACATGTAGCTTCGCTTCACTACCCCTTTGGTTCTTTCAGCAATAGAGGTTATCTCTTGGAGAGACCAATCCATCTATGGCAAAGGCTGTAAATCAACTTCATCCTTGATGAATTTGGGAGATAGGATTGAATCATTCTCGCACAAGCCTTTGGGGTTCTCATCAAGAATAACCGGTATCTGCTCCAAAGTGAAGCGGTTGAAACTCCTTCGGCGAACCTCATATTCATCCTCATAGTTAGCCTAGAAATCCTCCATAGTTGGCATGTGAGCGAACTTGCCACTGAGTCTAGACTTCATTACCTCCCTGGGATCATAAGTGCGTTTCTCCTTGAAGGTCTTTAGGCTAAACTTTGACATCTTTTCCCCAATTACCTATGCATCGGAAGCACTTTTGCATTTGAAGACGCTAAGCTGGACAGGGAAGCTCATTGCCATTTTATGCCTGCTGTGTAGGAAACTGTGAACTTTTTCACTCTGACGCAGTAACTCCATGAAGACCACTTCATTAGAAGGGTACCTTGGTAGCATATACGGATAGGATGTGAACCCGTAGACCCGAATGTAGGAGAAGGTAGGAAATTGAATGTACCGGTCCGCCCATTCCGAGATCACTGCTCTAGCCTCCTTTGAAATCCTGACATGCATTAGGTTCTTCAAGTCACGCATGGTGAACATTAGAAATGCATCATTGACTCGGCGGAAGTGCTTTTGGGACTCTGACATCTCTAGCTGAGGATATAGCCTGGTGATTCTGGTATTTTGTAGAGAGCCCACGAAATTCAACCTGACAAAATGGTGTTGCTTGGCCACCATGAATAGCAAGTAGGATGTCATCTTGAACTCGCGAGTTTGGGAGAACTCTATAATCTGCCGGTGAATACAATTGCTTATGAGGGTAGACCACTCATAGGTTGCACTTCCATTGGCTACTGTGCTGATGACGTAGAACATCCATGTCCTGAAACTTCTCCCTTCAGTTTGGCCGGTAAGACGGTTGAGTAATGTGATCATGATTGCATACTCGTCCTTAAACTGGCCTCTACCCACATTTCTTGGGAGTGTATTTCTTCTTTCCTTTAGCCATTTACAGGCTATCTTTTGAAACTTATCAGTACTGAGCTCCACACTCTGTCACTTTCTTCCAGGTCAAGGCTGAGTGATTCTTCGAATGGTGGGATGCCGAGGGCATACTCTATATCATCAGGTTTTAAGTTGGCAATCAATCTGCCATCCACTGATCTGATCTCTCTAGACTCGGGGTCATAGCGTCTGATGCATGAGAGCACGAATTCAAGACTGTGAGTAGCTATGGCGAATGAACCGGCTTGAATGAGTCCTGAATTCTTCAAGTTTCTTGTTGCCATACTGCCTGAGCTTACCAAGGGCTCCAAGTCAAAACCTTCGGGTGAAACTTGGCACAAATCTGTCGCTCTGACTTTGGAATATTCATGTTTGAGCAGAGATTTGGCCTCAATGGTGATGGAGGAATATTGCATGATGGCTTTTAGGCTTTAAGAGAAGCCTTTCTTCATTGTTTTGCTTCAAAAAGATCAAACTAGGCCTCTGTATGCTCTCTGTTCGAGAAAATCAGGTCTTTATTCTCATTGTCCAAAATCTGATTTTTGTGAAAAAATGTATATTTTGCCCTTGGAAAATGAAAATAAGAGGCTGAATCCTCAAAAAGTTGCCGGATCTGAGCTCTAGACAGTCAAGAATGATGTAAAACGCCTTTTCCTGAGGTGGGTATGCGATAGAAATGCGAAATTTTGGACATAAAGGCCTCAAAAATCATTTTTCTTTTCGCTGTAGGTGGTGATTTTGGGCATGAACAGTCATAACCAGCAAAGGGAAATCTTGAAAAATCTCCAAAAATGGCCTCCTAGACTTGGGCGCTGCCTCTTGAGTGTGCACAAATGTCTTTGGATGATGCCGGATGAAGAAAATAGTGCCTTGAAGTTGTAGATCTGCCCCTTAGATGTATTGCTGGCCCAAAAGTGCTTCAAATCTGCAATAAGAGAGCTTAAACCCTCATCAATGGCTGCCAATGTGAAGAAATGGCATTCTCATGTGTGGATATGCCTTGGGACACAAGAAAGAGACATGGAATGATGCAACAATGTGTGTTCTTGGCCTTCTAGGTGAAGCACCTCTCCTTGAGCCTTCCAATCTGCCTTTAAAAGCTTCAAAACCTTCATCAATGGCTGCCTCCAAGCTGAACGCTGCCTTTGTACCTTCAAGTTGTCTTTGGAAATGATAGTAACAATGAAGAAGAATCTCCTTTATAGTTTGCCTTCACTTCTTAGGGTTTCAATGTGCTTTATTCCACAAATAGAGAGCTTTTATTTTTAGCTTCATGCAACAAAGAAGAATGAAGAAGAAGTGAGAGATTAACCTCTATTTATAGCCTCGATGCTTCTCTCTCCTAGGTGCCCCTTCTCTCTCTAAAACGTCCACCTCATTCAAATTCGGGCACCCAAAATGGAGTGCAAATCATGAAAATGGAGTGCTTTTCCTCAATGCTAAAAAGGCGTGGGTTTATGCAAGTTTGAGCTCCTTTTATCAAGGCCAAAAAGGCGCGGAAAATAGGTGAAATGAGCACCTTTTTAGAGGACCAAAAAGGTGTGCTTTTTAGTGGTTTTGAGTGCCTTTTGAGAGGGTGAAAAAGGCGTGAGTTTTGGGCAATTTGAGCACTTTTCCTAGGCATAAAAAAGGCGTGGGATTTCCATGAAATGAGCGCCTTTTCCTAAGGTAAGAAAAGGCATGGGATTTCCATGAAATGAGCGCCTTTTCCTAAGGCAAGAAAAGGCGTGTGTTTAGCCCCAAAGGGGCGCTTTTTGAGAGAGTCAAAAGGTGTGGGCCAGAATGGGTGCCTTTTGGAGGTGGAAGAGAATTGCTCTTGCCAAGGCATTTTGCCTTAGAAATTTTTGCCCATTTTGTCTTTTGAAACTCTTGATCTTCGCCTTGAGATTTTTGTGAAAACCTTGTGATTGATTCACCATTCTCCATGCTCTTTCATCATGACTTTTGGCCTTGGAAACTTTTAACTTTGCTTTAGCTCTTTTTGACGGAGACTGTTCGGATCAACGTCATCTGTTCCTACCCGAGGAGCTTCTTTCGCCGTAACTTCTTCATTCGATTGAGGAAAGCCTTGAAGTTTGGAAATTAGGTTCATAACACTTGAAGCTCTAATTGAAGCCTCTTCTCCATGAAGCATGCTCCAAGGTGGGGCACACTTAGCCAAAAATGCCTCAGAATTTTTTTTGAAAATTTCCAAAATTTCAAAAGTTTCAAAATTGAATTTTGATTTGCCAGATGTGTTTGCATTGCTTTCGTTGGTTCCTTTATGTCATTTTGGTCCTTGATCCATCACTTTGGACTCCGCTTTTGGGTGTTCTTTCACAGCTCCAAGCCTGATTGGCTTGCCGGAATCTCCCTCCATTTGAGCCTTGGATCGCTATCTTTTGATATGTCTTGTACTTGCAGGGTTAGCGCAATAATAACAAGGTTACATGGTGCTTGGGAGGTGTGTTTGGGCATCATTTTAGGACGTTCAAATGCATATACAAAAAAAAATTTCGTATGGGTACAACATAATGCAAAAAAGGTTATTTAGGGGATTGAGGATATTGAAAAGTGCATGGTAGAGACACTTTTGTTCTTTGAGAAAATAGCTGAAAAAATCAAGTAGGTGGAGGCTTTGAAATTGAATAAAGAGCAAAAGGACAAGTTGTTTACATGGAAAGAGCAATATTCGTTCCTCATGAGAGTCCTGAACGAAGCTTCATCTATTTTGATGGAGCAAAAGAGCAAGTTATTTTAGGTGAAAGAATTTGTTTCTGAATTTGTAACTCCAATTCCATGTAAATATGTTGGAGTTGTCCATGACTTAGATGAGGTGCAAGGGGAATCCCAACAATTAATTAGAGAAAAGTTAAGCAAAATCAGCAAGTGGATAAAATGTATATTTTGGCAAGTATTACAGTTCACTTCCAAAAGGCAGAAAAAAATTAGAAAACTTGAAAAGATTGCTTTTTTGAAGTTGAGTTTATTCTTCAAATTTAGTATGTGCAACTAGATTTGGTGTCAATTCTAGGAGAAATCAAGGTGGATCAATTCCTTCAGAGTTTGTAAAAGATTTCAGCACTAGGGAATTCTAGTGGAGATGTTGGGTAACTATTTTTGGCTATCCTTTTTTTAGCCTGGTCTGCTATTTCGAGGAAAATCCATTTTTGGGAAGGATTTCTATTTTTGAGAGAAATCTATTTTAATATTTCTTATCATGCAAATAGTATGAACTTTGGCTGATTTTATTTAGTTTTTGTAATACTCTCAACTATCAGTTTAACTGATACAGATTTAATTTTAGTGGCTAGGATTAATTTATAATAAAGTCTGCATTCATGCAAAACTATTCCTACTATAGAAGCAGCAGTTTAGTTCCTTTATTTATTTTCATACGATTTTTTGTAAACAATATAAATAAGTGCCTTTTTGCACTTAGGTGGTTAATGCTAATTTTCAATCCTGCTTATTGCTGAAATTTCTGTTCATACAGTTATTATCCTTGCAGTTGTTTGTGTTGTGAATTGAGTGTTTTCAATAACTTTAACAAACTTTGTATTGTTAAAACTATTGAAAGAAGTATTGTGGCATTGTACACAATCGTTCGTACTTAATTCATAACTTTGTTTGCATCTATGTGTTTGTTCATCAAATCCTACCTTGTTCAATTTGTGGTTTTCAATCTCTACATTTAATCCAAAATCGTAAACATTTTTTTAGTCATGTTAAAATTACTTTCTGCAATTGATAGATTTATTTATAAACTTTTTATCTAGTGCAGATGTGTTGAAAATGCTTTGTACTTTAGATTGAGAAAACAAAAAGATTGGATTTTAATTAAGTTTGTTTATATTGCATACCTCAAAATCTCCAAATTCTAGTACAAAGGGAGCTTCCCCTCATAATTTGAAAACAGTTAACTGTACACATTGTTCCATTTTGTGTTATATCTAAAGGTGTCAGTTAAAATGCTAACACTACAGAAAGCCACTTGTAACAGTTTTATAGTTCATATGGAAAGTCGTTGGCAATAGCTATGTTACTGCTGTAGAAAGACAGTTGTGGCAGTTACACAGTTGTTGCTGAAAGATGTTTGCAGCAGTTGTACAGCTGCTATGGAGAGTCGGTTGTAGCAATTATGCAACTGTGAAAGGAGAGTCATTTGCAGCAAGAAAAATCAGTCACAACAGTTTATGGTGGACTCAACAAGGAACTGTTCAAAGGCAAATGACAAAGTTTTTATGATTTCCTTTAGTCTGGTTGTGCAGAAATTGATCTTCCATTAGGGGAGTGTCATAAAGGTGTTATGGACAGTATTATGATGTTGTAGAAAAGATGAAACAAAAAAGAAACCTGTAGTTTGACTGCTCATCATTGCTTGAATGAAGAGTTTTGCAATGATTACACTCCAGAAATGGAAGAAGACGAGAAATAAGTGGGATGTGAAAGGTTAACTTGGAAGGCAAAGAGCCCACATATCAAATGCTGAACGACCAATCATTAGATTGGCGTTTGGAAACATTTCGTGGGTTCATTCATGGGGAAAAAGGGAAGGTAATCAGGCTAGAGCTATAGTAGCTTATTGTAGAGCCATTTGCATGAGTTTTGGGAGCTGCTTGTACATTCTGTAGCTGTGGCAGTGTTGGCTGTCTTTAGTTGTGGTAATGAACATTGTACTATCACTAGCGACCTGGTTGTAGAAATAAAAAAATGGCAGATATTGTTTTGTTCTGGAACAACGACCTGTCTATGTCGTCCTGTTTATTTTATCTGTAGCATGTTAGTTTGCATCAATAAAATAATGTTTTGTATCACATTTTGTCTAATGCTCTGTTCACTAGCAATAAACATGTGTCTGTAACAATATCCGTTTTACACCAGTACTAAATTAGAGTGATGTTGTTCCCCTATGTTCTTCCCAGAAAATAATGTGTGTTTTGAGTGGTTTGTCAACTGGGCTGCAAGGACAAGGCTGTCAATAATTTGTCCCCCCATCCTTGCTTGCATCAGCTATATAAGAATTTGTGCCTCGAGTTGGAATTCATTCTTGGATCTGTGGAATGAGATTCACAGGTGGAACTCTATTCGCACTTATCCTTATTTATCCTTAGCATATGTATTCTTGTTATGGAATAAACATGCACCTGAATTCAGCTTTACATAACCCAATATCTAGTAGAGGATATTCAAAGGAGTGACATTATCTATGTGTTAGCGTTTAAATTCGCACCTTGCGGTGTGACACTTAACGGAACAGCATGTACAGTAGGACTGTTCTTCAAATTAGGAGGGGAAGCTCCCTTAGACAAAGAAATTTAAAAAGACAATTACAATTTAACCTATCTTTTTGTTTCTCAGAGCACGAGCATAAGGCAATTGAAGCTCTTCTGCAATGCTTCAAGACTTTTTAGAATATTGCAAAAGAAATAACTAAACTTTAACAAACACACTTCCAATTTCTTTAGGTAAATTCAGAGCATAAAGAAATTGAAGGAACAATTTGGAGATTTTAACATAAAGGGACAACAAAGATCTGACAACAAAGATCTAAAAACAATTGTTTAAGCACAAAGTCATAAACAATTCTTCTCAACCTTAACAACACAAAGAACTTCCATGATAACGATGCATATTCTCATTCCTCAAAGTAATCAAAACACACAACACTGTTGAACAATAATATGCGAGCAAAATAATAGCCTCAACATTTACCATTAAGAAGTTTAAGTGTGTGGAATACACTTATTTATACCGTAAAAAGCAAAGATGCAAAGAAATGAAAGGAAGAGCTAACTAACACTCTTCACTCTAACCCTAATGCTGCATGGGAAGCATGCAAGTTTATTAGCAATTAAAAATAATAAAATATCTCTCATGCAATTCAGTTAACTGAACTTGCATGTTATTACACATTGAGTTCCACTTAAAGATAATTTTGCTTGATTTCCAAAACAAATCCAAAAATAGATTTATCTTTAAAAAACAAAGTCATTTCTCAAAATAGAAACTGCTTTGATAAATGCAAAATAGAATCCTCCTGCAAATAGTGAAAAATGATTTAAGTCTGAGAATTGAGATTTCTCTCGAATTCATCAACCTTAGCCTCATTTGGTATGGTAATAGACTCCAGGTGAACTGTTCTCATCTGCAGGTTGACACTTGCATCATTAATGGTTTTCGAAAGATCCACGTAATCTTTTTCAGCCTTATCAAATTTTATTGTGATTTCGGCTAAAAGATACATTTTTGCTACATGAGGATCTCCACAAAACCTCTCCCGGATCAGCTGCACAAACTCATTCTGCAAGTTATGAACAAGGCAATTCATGCCTTCATCGCTGAAATACCTGCAAGGAATATGTTGGACAAAATTAATAGCATACTTCTCAACATTGAGAAGCTTCTCCTTCCATGTAGCCAACTTCGAGGCTATGTCTTTCGAGGTGTGAATCAAGAAAGAATATTGATGTGTCCATGAAAAGACTGTGGACTTATCATCTGCTAACATGGGCCTTAAGGCAAGAACCTGCAATCTCACCAATAGCCTATCATAGATAAGCATCATCTCTGTCATGCACTCCAACATGTTTTAAATCCCAAGAAGAGTATCCTTAGAATTAGACACTACTGCTGTCAATTTTGCAAGAAAGGCAACAACACCCTTCGCTATGAAATCTTCAATCCAGTGCTTCGTGTGCTTGCCATATACCACCAACTGGCTCAACTATCTCTGATCATCAGAACACTCCATTACCTGTGGCAACAAAAGTGAAGGGTTTGAAGGTGAATGCAGGAGTTGTGAAATATACAGACGCAGCTGCTTGTTTTCTGATTTGGGGACAGCCTTGTCTTCTGCATCTTTCAACACTCTACTCTTGATAGTATCAGTGGCTACCTCTAAAATGTTCACAGCGGCCTGCCTAGTGCTTTAGCCCAAGTTAGCCTTGACGATATGAAAATCATCAGGCTCAACATCCAACACCGTCTTATCCTGAGGAGGGATAGCGGTTTCTACAAATATGTCACCTTCATGAGTCCTTGAAATCCTCGACTGCTTCTTTAGCTTCTTCGTTGAAGGCTCTTTGAATGATTTGGCTAAAGCGCTGAAATCCAACTGGTATGATGGTCTTTTCTTCTTCTCACCTATCATTGTGCAAAGCCAAGTAGGAGTAGCCTTTTCAGGCACTAGCTCTGGATCGTCCTCTACTTCAACTTCGGGATTGTGTGTGATCTCAACCTCTGGAGGTGCAATATGTGGCTGTCTTAGGTTCAACCTCTGTAATGTCCCCATTTTCAGATTCTCTTGCAGATCAGTCAGAGTGGGCTTTCTGGGTTGGTGACAGCATAATCAGAGGAATATTTTGATGTCACCAGGGTGTTCGGGTGATCCAGTGGAGATGTTTGACACTTTCCGGATTATGCTGATCAGTCGTTGAAAGCTCTTTGAATGATTTGGCTAAAGCGCTGAAATCCAACTGGTATGATGGTCTTTTCTTCTTCTCACCTATCATTGTGCAAAGCCAAGTAGGAGTAGCCTTTTCAGGCACTAGCTCTGGATCGTCCTCTACTTCAACTTCGGGATTGTTCGGGTGATCAGTCGTTGAAGGCTCTTTGAATGATTTGGCTAAAGCGCTGAAATCCAACTGGTATGATGGTCTTTTCTTCTTCTCACCTATCATTGTGCAAAGCCAAGTAGGAGTAGCCTTTTCAGGCACTAGCTCTAGATCGTCCTCTACTTCAACTTCGGGATTGTGTGTGATCTCAACCTCTGGAGGTGCAATATGTGGCTGTCTTAGGTTCAACCTCTGTAATGTCCCCATTTTCAGATTCTCTTGCAGATTAGTCAGAGTGGGCTTTCTGGGTTGGTGACAGCATAATCAGAGGAATATTTTGATGTCACCAGGGTGTTCGGGTGATCCAGTGGAGATGTTTGACACTTTCCGGAGGGATTTCGGACAACTTGTCCGTACTTACTATTTATAGTAAGTGCTTGCATGTCATTAATTTTTCTAGGTTTGTTCTCTTTGGTCCCCGGTGGTCACTGCTATTTTTAGTAAGTGGCAGTTTGGCGCTGTTTGGGCGACTTGGCAGTTGGCTGTCGGCTCTCATAGACATTGCACTGAGCTCGGAGTTATCAAATGGTTTGTGGATCTAGTTGGCACCCTTTGAGTTGGCTCAGTTTGCTTATGGCCATTACTTACTATTTTTAATAAGTTCGGGATTGGCACCGGAATGGAATTTTGAGTGGGGTTGGATTCGTTTTGTCAAGACCTTTCCAACAAGCTATAGATCACTGGTTTCCGACATCATCTTGGCCTCCATTTTAAAGTCCGTAAATTAAACATTATTATTTAGTCTTGGACCTTGGTGCCTAGGCTCAACAACTTAATGTTTTTTTTAAAAGAGGGGACTTTATGGGTGATGTTGAGGAAAGAATTAAAGAGAATTATAATATTTTAAAATGTATTTTCCCTCTCATGTTTTATCCCATAAGCAAGAGGATTTTAGAGATTCCCAATTGAAAAAGTATAAAAGAAGGGAAAGAGCTCTCATTTGGACATGCTTGGTTTATGATATTTTCTCTCTTATTGAGATTTGCCTGTGAGGGTTTGAGAGCTTGGCTCTAGGGTTTGTTCATGGCTATGTTGAGACGAAAACCCCTGCATTAGTCCCTTTCTTCGTGCATGAAAGATTGCATCAGGAGAGGATTGGAGGAGCTTCACTTAAGGAGCTTCATTTGTGCATTCATTGAGGTATTTTGGAGAAGTTTTGTGCTGATATGAACATCTTTGATGGAGTTTTGAGTTGCAGAATAGTAGACTGATTTCTATGAGCAGATTTGATGGAGTTTGGAGGAGTTTTGTGACTGAAAACATAACTTTGGCTGGACCGTACTTCTGCAAGTACAGTCGTACCACCTTCAGCAGCACTTTGTGAGTTTTGGATGCAAACTTTGTGGAATAATTCCTTCTAAAACAGGTCGCCACATACCAGCAATAAGTTTAGACATTATTAGAGGAGATTTGGAGGGTTTATAAAGGCATTTGCAGCTGCATTTATCCCACAGCCAGGCCGTACTACAGCAATCATGTGTTTGGGATGATTTAATTGATTTCTTCGTTATTTGGGGCTGCCATTGCTTGTATTCTGATTGCCTAGGGCTGGTTATTGGATTACTGCTGTTCATTGCGTGATAACTATTGTTTCTTGGGAGCTGTGAGCATTTCCTGTGACTTGTAATGCTGGACCTCCGTCAGCATCCGTATGAAGTTGTAAATCTCCATCTGGGTATGTCAATAAAATTCACATTTTGGCTCATTGCTATCTAGGTAGCTGTTATTTTGTTGATATCTATTTTAGATTTTCTGGGTTTATGCTATATGCTCTTCATTTCATGTATTCAACGCAAATATCAAACATGCAATATATTCAATGAAACCCTAAACTCAGAACAATCAGATAAACAAAAATTTGGCATCAAAATATATACACAACAGGGGTGTATATTACAGTGGTATTAGAGCCAGTGTATCTTGCTAGCCTGTTGGGTTACTTCTCATTCATTTGCAGATTTTCGAAGTGTGGAACAAATTTTAACTTGCATGTGGGTGATCAACACTTACATGCGTGTTCAGTAATTTGGCAGTTGAGGGATTTTTATTAGTGAATGTGAATTCATGGCATGCCTCGTGAAGGGTGATCTATGGGAAAAACTTTTTGATGCAGGATGGAAACTAAAATTTTTGCCATGGATAGATGATATTTTCAGCACTTTGGAAGAAATTGAGAAATATTTATCTAAGATCCCTTAGGCACCTTCTGAGTCAATGCAGAGGGCTTTGGTTCCTTAAAAGATTTCGCTGTGTAGGCTCGAGTTGTTGAGACATCCAAACAAGAATGTAAGATTAGCGGTTATCACATGCATTAGTGAAATCATGAGAATTTCAGCTCCCGAAGCACCCTATAAAGATGACTTAATGAAGGAGATTGTACAGCTGATTATTGAAAGTTTTCATGGCTTAAGTGATACCAGAAGCTTATCTTTCAAAAAAGATTGCAAAAATGTTAGAGATTATGGCTCAGGTCAAGTCATATGTCTTGTTGATTGATCTTAAGTGTGATGATTTAATTCTCGAAATGTTCCATTGTTTCTTTGACAAAATCAGAACATATCATGCGGATGATGTTAAAGCAGCAATGCAAACTATCTTGTCTATGATTTTAGATGAAGATGCTGATATCTCCAAGTTGTTATTATTTAATTTGCTAAGTATTTGGAGAAAAGAACAATGTGTTTCACCTGCAACACATTGGTTGAGCAGAAAATTGAGAAAATTAGATATCTCTTGACAGAAAAAGAATGTATTGCTTGTGGTTTACAAGTTACAAGGATTTCTATAATGAGCAAGAACCAAATGAGAAGACAAGGCCTATGCTTCTCTTGCAAAGAAATTCGGGAGCCTAACCACCAATGCACAAATAAAAGGGACTCACAAATTGATGTTGGTTTGCCAAAAGAAGTTACTTTCAACATTCAAGAGGTTGTTATCAGCCCTGATAACAATTCTGATTTTTATGACAGCAGTCATTCTCCTGAGTGTAGTAGTGATTTAAATGTTATGGCACAAGAGGGAAAAGTTGTAGAAGATACTTCTAATGATGGCACACAAAATATGAGTGTCAACCACGAGGAAAACTAGGAGGATACAAGCCATAACAGTTCTGATTTTTGTGACAACAGTTTGATCTGTTTGCATCAGTGTGAGGATATTGTTATTACATATTGTGATGATGGGTGTATGGACTCACCCAATACAGACACTCCAGTTTCAGGTGATAGTGATGAAATAGGTGTTGTGGACTCATGCCACAACGAGTTTGAGTTGGTATATCAGACCTTGGAAGATGGGAGTAAAACTGAAGAGCTACCTAATGGAGATGATTCCGAGGATTGTTCGACGGATGTGCATGCATCTATTTTGATAGGGGAGGTGTGCATTGATATTGGCAATTTAGCAGCCTTTAGGATGTCAGTTGAGCCATCCCAGGAGATTCATAACAGCAGTACACTCGATGAGGATGCTTACCAATCGATGAGTGATGATGATTCGGCCTCTTTCCATAGTGCGGATTTCAAATCAGAAAATTTTTATGGAGACAAATTGTCAGAGGGGTCTACTCATTTGGCAGGGCAATTGAAGGTGAGCGAAGGCATGGTTGCTTCAGCCTTAGAACACTTTGATGTTGCACAGCAGTTGGTGACACACTGTTGTTGGACTCCAGGTATATTTGAGCACCTTAATAGTGGACTTTCCCTTGCCGAGTTTCAGGCACTTAGAGATGCAGTTGGGATCATGAAGAATAATTACCTACGGTTGTTATTTGATAGAGATCATCTTCTCAGGATCGACGGTATTTATCATGATGCTCTAAGGGGAAAGGAAGAGGAGGTTGATGAGCTCACATATGAGCTCGAGGTAACCACAGACTCTTTGAAGAGTACTCAATCAGCCCTTCAAGAGTCAAAGCTACGGATAGATGAGCTTACCGTGGAGTTGAGCTTGGCACAGTCTTCACCATCTACAGATACAGTTCAGGTTTCTATGGCAACAGTGGGTGAGGAGCATATATCCACGGATTATGGTTGTGAGCAGATTGAGGATGTGGTTACATCCATTGCAGATACAGGTGCATTTGATACAGATGGGATGGATGCTTTAGTTGAGAATATCAGGGAACCAGATGTTGCATCAGGGGTCTCTGAGGTTAGTCCCATTTCAGGTGATGCAGAGCAGATGATTGATAGCTCTAGCGAAGAGTTGATGGATTTCCCTGAGAGTTGTGTGATAGATCACCACACTACTCCATCTTTTTCACCGAAGATATGCAAGGCATCTTTCAGTGGGGAGATCGATTCTCATGTTGATTTGTTTCCCTCTCTTGGAAGCAAATCAGAGATTGCATCTTATGCAGCTAATAATGATCGACAGCTTACTAGACCACAGGGTTGGAGAGGTCAGCTGAAGGTTACAAGAGAGAAGGTTGATTCAACCTTATCTCATTTAGATTGCACTCATAAGAATGTCGAGAACCTTCTTTGGACAGCAGAGTTAGAGGAGAGACGGTATGGGGTCTCGGCTGGTACTCACATTCATGATTTGCAGTTCATCAGGAGTGCTTTGGAGAAGGTAAAATCAGAATATCTCCAATTATTTCATGATAGGGAGTATGCTATTGGGTACGCAGAGGGGATTGCTAGAGTATCCACCCAATTAGCTATTCAGGATCAGAGACATGAGCCATCTTCTGATTCGTGTGATGCGAGTGATGAGGAGTGTGCTCCTCGTGACTATGACAGTCAACCATTGACACAGGCTGGTGCTTTTTATCATGACTACATAGTGAGGAGTGCTCATCATTTCTCTTTTAGTCCACGCACAGATGACTTGATGATGTGTAAGTGTGGATTGGCTTAGGATTTATACCATCCATTGTGGGATGAAGGGTTTCCATCTACAGGAGATGGAACTAGAGATTTCAGGTGGCTGACTCAGATACATTCAGAGGATCACTTGTAGGGTCAGAGATCAGAGTTCCATCATGGTGATATGCATCAGACAGAGCTTGCAACTTCTTGGTCTCCTAAATTTCCATTGGAGACATGGCTTTTGAGAGGTTGCAGTGTCAGTAAGCATGATGGCATGTTTAATCTTTACAGTGGTGGTGGAGAGTTTATTCATTCCCTCGTTCTGAGAGGAGCAGTTTCATATCTTCTAGCACCAATGTTGTGTAGTCAGTACATCCATAGGAGTTTTGTAGAGGATAGAGGGGAATGTTGTGGTTCGGACACTTCAAGGGTTAATTTCCTCTTCATGATTGATGGATGTGAGGTTCTAATGTGTTGGGATCCAGGTGGTGATAGGTTTGGCATGACAGTTCAATTGGATTCCGAGGTGTTGCTTCACCACTCTCTGCTTGGTGAAGGTTTTATCAAAGTAGCTCAGCGTCGACATGGTGGTTCTATGCTGAGAATAACTTGGGACCCTGGGATCATTTTTGGTTTCACTTGGGTTCAGTCTGTTGCTTGAAGATTGTATTGGCATTGCTTGAGGACAAGCAATCTTTGGGAAAGGTGGATTGTAATGTCCCCATTTTCAGATTCTCTTGTAGATCAGTCAGAGTGGGCTTTCTGGGTTGGTGACAGCATAATCAGAGGAATATTTCGGTCACCAGGGTGTTCGGGTGATCCAGTGGAGATGTTTGACACTTTCCAGAGGGATTTTGGACAACTTGTCCGTACTTACTATTTATAGTAAGTGTTTGCATATCGTTAATCTTTCTGGGTTTTTCTGGGTTTGTTCTCTTTGGTCCCCGGTGTTCACTGCTATTTTTAGTAAGTGGCAGTTTGGCGCTATTTGGGCGACTTGGCAGTCGGCTGTCGGCTCTCATAGACATTGCACTGAGCTCGAAGTTATCAAATGGTTTGTGGATCCAGTTGGCACCCTCTGAGTTGGCTCAGTTTGCTTATGGCCATTACTTACTATTTTTAGTAAGTTCGGGATTGGCACCGGAACGGAATTTTGAGAGTGGGGTTGGATTCGTTTTGTCAAGATCTTTCCAACAAGCTATAGATCACTGGTTTCCGACATCATCTTGTCCTCCATTTTAAAGTCCATAAATTAAACATTATTATTTAGTCTTGGACCTTGGTGCCTAGGCTCAACAACTTAATGTTGTTTTAAAAGAGGGGACTTTATGGGTGATGTTGAGGAAAGAATTAAAGAGAATTATAATATTTTAAAATGTATTTTCCTTCTCATGTTTTATCCCATATGCAAGAGGATTTTAGAGATTCCCAATTGAAAAAGTATAAAAGAAGGGAAAGAGCTCTCATTTGGACATGCTTGGTTTATGATATTTTCTCTCTTATTGAGATTTGCCTGTGAGGGTTTGAGAGCTTGGCTCTAGGGTTTGTTCATGGCTATGTTGGGACGAAAACCCCTGCATTAGTCCCTTTCTTCGTGCATGAAAGATTGCATCAGGAGAGGATTGGAGGAGCTTCACTTCAGGAGCTTCATTTGTGCATTCATTGAGATATTTTGGAGAAGTTTTGTGCTGATATGAACATCTTTGATGGAGTTTTGAGTTGCAGAATAGTAGACTGATTTCTATGAGCAGATTTGATGGAGTTTGGAGGAGTTTTGTGACTGAAAACATAACTTTGGCTGGACCGTACTTCTGCAAGTACAGTCGTACCACCTTCAGCAGCACTTTGTGAGTTTTGGATGCAAACTTTGTGGAATAATTCCTTCTAAAACAGGTCGCCACATACCAGCAATAAGTTTAGACATTATTAGAGGAGATTTGGAGGGTTTATAAAGCCATTTGCAGCTGCATTTATCCCACAGCCAGGCCGTACTACAGCAATCATGTGTTTGGGATGATTTAATTGATTTCTTCGTTATTTGGGGCTGCCATTGCTTGTATTCTGATTGCCTAGGGCTGGTTATTGGATTACTGCTGTTCATTGTGTGATAACTATTGTTTCTTGGGAGCTGTGAGCATTTTCCTGTGGCTTGTAATGCTGGACCTCCGTCAGCATCCGTATGAAGTTGTAAATCTCCATCTGGGTATGTCAATAAAATTCATATTTTGGCTCATTGCTATCTAGGTAGTTGTTATTTTGTTGATATCTATTTTAGATTTTCTGGGTTTATGCTATATGCTCTTCATTTCATGTATTCAACGCAAATATCAAACATGCAATATATTCAATGAAACCCTAAACTCAGAACAATCAGATAAACAAAAATTTGGCATCAAAATATATACACAACAGGGGTGTATATTACAACCTCCGACACGACTTCTGGCTCTGTCTCTACTCTTTGTTCTACCTCTGGATCTCCAGCCTCCTCGACTCCAGATGAGTCAAATGGTGAAGTGATATGTATAGGAGACTCATGCGGTTCATGTCTCCTTGGTGACAATGATGAATCCTCCTCTTCCTCCGAAGATGACGAAGAAGTAGTGGAAGAGGAAGTAGTCGGTGAGCTTGGTTCTGTTGGTGACAAAGAGACTGCATCTAGCTGCTGCTGAACCTGAGCTCTAGACTGATTTTTGTTTTTTTGGATCACTCTCGAGGGCTCTTTCTCAGGAATATTAACTTCCTTGACCTTCTCACTTATTATTTTGGACTATAGCCTCGTGGCTAAACGAGTAGATGAAGATGGCGGCTCTACTGTAGAAGCCTTGTCCTTTTGGTCTTTAGTTCTCTTTTCCCTCTGAGAATTTGTAGTGTCCCTTTTTTGGCGCATAGTTCTTTTGTGCATTTTTCGTCCATTCCTAGTCTTCAAGGGGCTATTGGCCTTGTTTGAGGAGACTCCAACGTTCTTGGAGTGGCCACAGATCAGTTTTACAGAGCAGTTGGTTATGGCATTGAGCTTAGATGGTGTTCAGAATCGCAGTGGTGCTTTTCGAAGTTCTGTCGGCTTTCCAGATTGCTCTCCAAACTTCTTGGAGGAGTCGTTTATTTTTAGAAAGTCACCTAGAAGGTGTCATTCATCTTCCCAAACATCATGAGTATGTTGATATGCTTAAATTTGCAGTTTGATGATATTTGGGATTTTCCATAAAAGCAGTTGATTTAATGAGCTGAACAATTAATTATTGCACTTAAGTTAAAAAGGTTGGGAAATGTTCATTTAACACTTGAGTGTTATAGCTCGTTGGAAAGGAGATGAAAAGCTTAAAGTCATGGATGCATCATTTTGGGACCTTGTGAATCAAATATTTCCTTTATTTTGATAAAAGGGGTCTTTGGAGCTAAAATGAGCTTTTAATTAGAAAGGTGACTTTAAGTTGTGTGCACATAATGAGTTATTTTTATATTATTTGAGGAGAAATATGAAGGGATAAATGAAATAATATTTTATTTCCCTCAAAAAGTTATAAAAGGAGGAGATGGGCTCATTGTTTGGACATGCTTGGAATTTGATACAGATATGCTGCTGGGATTGAACCAGAAGATCATTGTACCTTCTTGTGGACGAAAAACCCACTTGAGGAGGATCAGTTTCGGTGGTGGAATATCCACCCTAGCTGATAATGGTGGTTTTCATTCAGGAAATCACATGGAGTTGAGGAGATTTGATGAATTTATGAAGTTTTTGTTGTGCTTTCTATTTTATGGTTTTGGTGATAGAAATATATGAATTTTGGTGTGAGAAAGAAAGTATTTATATCTTGTTTTGTTGTGTGCTGGTTTTGGCCGTACCTTGCTGTGCTGTACAATGCAGAATGGTACGAATTTGCTAGAAATTGGTGTGGTTGATCTTTGAATGCAAAATTGATTGGAAAATCTTTGTATGGACCCAACAACTCATTTCAATATGATTTCAGTGGATATTTAGTGCAGATTGAATTTATGGTGAAGAATCCGTACTTTCATGTCCGTACATGCTTGAATGGGTCGATTGAGATCAGATAATATTGAAGAGTCTTTTATAAACATTCATGATTGTGGTCTGATTGTGATGTCTGGGCGCCCATTTTGAGATTGGTTTGAAGTGTTTTAGTTGAGTTTTGAGTTTGCTGTGAGCATATCCGTACTTCTTGGTCCTTACGGTTCTGTTGAGGGAGTGTGTGATATGTGAGTAGAATTCATGGTTGGATCAGTATCTATTCATGCTGGTTTTAGATGTTGCTGGCCCCAAACTGTTTGGTAATCAGCTTTGAGCAGATACTTGTGTTGGTGATTATGTATTTTGGAATGTGCCAGGTCTATGCCTGCCGTACAAAACAACATAAAGGCTGAAAGTATATTCATACCAGAACAGTAAGGTAAATGCAGTAATATCAGGATCTGATTTTATGATTACAGTCCAGTCAGCATGAGATATGTGATATTTACTGTTTGGAACAGCTTATAATACAGTTTGAAGTACAAATGGTATGTGCAGGGTTACACTGTATTATTCAGTTCTTCATTTGTTTATTGATGATCAAAGTAATGCTTATGTTATTCATGTTCATCATACAATTATTGTAATCACTTCTTGTTTCTACAAACTCACTAAGATTCCCCTGGATGGTTTACCGCCAGTGTGGGCAAAAGAATCTTTATTTTTTGCTGTTTACTTTACCCACTAAACAAGTGGAGAATACTCACTGAATAAGTGGATGGTTTGTAGTTTACATTGTTGTATTTACACCCACTGGAAAGTGGCGAATTCCCACAACATTGTGGATGCCTGCTCAAGCAGATGAATGTTGTTTTATTTGCACAATATTATAATTGTAAGCCGAAACACAATATGCTCACCTCACCCAATTGGGATCTTGGTGATCAGAAGTGTGGAGGTATTTTACTTGTGCTAACATTGATTGTCATTGTCAATATTTTGGAAAAAATTTTGGGGTAGAATTTTACAAAATAATAAACATCCAACTTCGTTTCACCATTGCTTGAGTTCTGTCAGTGATAGAAGTTGACTCCTTAAGGGACCAATCAATTTGTGGCAAAGGCTGCAAGTCAATCTTTTCCCTTATGAATACAGGAGAAAGAACATTATCATCCTCGTGCAAACCTTTGGTGTTTTCATCAAGGAAAGCCGGTATTTGCTCCAATGAGAAGAGACCATAACTCCGTCGGCGGACCTCAAACTCATCTTCACAATTAGCCCAATAATCTTCAATGGTCGGCATATGAGCAAATTTGCCACCAACTCTGGATTTCATTACCTCTTTAGGATCATAGGTGCGTTTTTCTTTGAAAGTCTTCAAACCAAACTTGGACATTTCTTCACCAATCACTTTAGCGTCTGAAGCTGAGTTGGATAGGAAAACCCACTGGATGCTTATGTCTACTACGCAAAAAGTCATGAACTTTGGCACTCTGATGTAGGAAGTCCATGAAAATCACCTCATCTGAAGGGTATCTCGGAAGTATATAGGGATATGAAGTAAACCCATACACTCGGATGTACGAAAAGGTAGGAAACTAAATGTACCAATTTGCCCAATCCGAGATAACTGCCCTTGCCTCTTCTGAAATGCGGACATGCATCTGATTCTCCAAGTCTCGCATTGTGAACATTAGGAATGCATCATTGACACGACGGAAGTGCTTCAGGGACTCTAAAAACTCCAACTAAGGATAAAGCCTGGTAATCTTGGTGTTTTGTGGAGAGCCCACGAAATTCAATCCGGCAAAATGGTGCTGCTTAGCCACCATGAATAGCAAGTATGATGTCATCCTGAACTCACGAGTTTGGGGAAACTCTATAATTTGCTGGTGAATGCAGTTACTTATGAGGATAGACCAATCATAAGTAGAACCTCCATTGACCACTGTGCTGATAAAATAGAACATCGAGTTTCTGAAACTCCTCCCTTCAGCTAGGCCTGTGATGCGGTTAAGTAGCGTGATCATGATTGCATACTCATCTTTGAACTCTTCTCTACCAACATTTCTAGGAAGAGTATTCCATTTCTCCTTTAGCCATTTGGAAGCCACCCTTTGACATTTATCAACGTTAGAGCTCCACACTCTATCACAATCTTCAAGGTCTAAGGTGAGAGATTCTTCAAATGGAGGTATTCTGAAAGCAAATTCAATATCATTCGGTTTGAGGCTTGCAACTACCCTTCCTTTTACTGCTCTGATTTCTCTTGACTCTAGATCATAGTGTTTTATGCAAGCTAGTATAAATTCTAGACTGTGAGTGGCCAATGGGATTGAGCCAACTTGAGTAAGACCAGAATACTTCAAGTTTCTCGCTGCAACACTACCTGAGCTTACCAAGGATTCCAAGTCAAAACCTTTAGGTGATACTTGACACAAATCCGTTTCTTTAACTTTGGAATATTCATAGACAAGTGGGGATTTGGCCTCAATGGTGACTGAAGAATATTGCTTGGTTGCTTTGTGACTTCAGGAAAGCTTTCCTCTTCCCTGTCCCACCTTGAAAAAGGTCAATTTAGACTTTTATATGTTCGCTGTCCAAGAAAATCAGACTTTTCTTCTGGTTATCATGGAAGTTCTTTGTGTTGTTAAGGTTGAGAAGAATTGTTTATGACTTTGTGCTTAAACAATTGTTTTTAAATCTTTGTTGTCCCTTTGTGTTAAAATCTCCAAATTGTTCCTTCAATTTCTTTATGCTCTGGATTTACCTAAAGAAATTGGAAGTGTGTTTGTTAAAGTTTAGTTATTTCTTTTGCAATATTTTGAAAAGTCTTGAAGCATTGCAGAAGAGCTTCAATTGCCTTATGCTCGTGCTCTGAGAAACAAAAAGATAGGTTAAATTGTAATTGTCTTTTTAAATTTCTTTGTCTGAGGGAGCTTCCCCTCCTAATTTGAAGAACAGTCCTACTGTACACGCTGTTCCATTTAGTGTCACACCGCAAAGTGCGAATTTAAACGCTAACACTATGGCTAGGACAAAATAAGGGATGTGCTACTATTCTTAAAGGGCTATTTGTTCCTTGTCTGGCAGTGATTGTGTATCTTGACTTGTATTGGGGATTGATACTTGCTCTAACTTCGTATTTTTATCTCTTAGCTCTCACTATCAAAGATTGGAGCTGCCCAAATTATTAGGAGAGCTTTATCTGCACCTCGAATATGACCTGTTCTATCCCTTGGTAATGAGAATCCCCGACTTCTTATGGCCTTGAGAAGATCTTGTGTAGTGTCTAACGAGCAATGAGAATTGAGAGAATAAAAAAGAATCGGGGCTTGGTATTACTAGAGGATGGAAAGAAGCACGAAGTCACCAATGTGGAGACTCGTTTGTCTGATAATGTGAAATTACAAAGTGAAAATTTACTGTCAAATTCATAATGCTATATATTTGATACTTCATTCTGTTTCATAATATATATTCTTTACTAAAACCTCTTAATGATACAAACATGAGCTAGAAAGGAAAAAAAGAAAAATATAGTACTCTCAATTAATGACCTAAGTAGGTTAACGGGACTTAAAAGTAGAAGAATTAAAATAGGTAATCTAAAGTTAGGAAAGGACTCCAAGTCTCCAACAACAATAAAAGTCTAGAATTATATTCAGGAAGCAAAAGAGCCTAATACAAGAGTAAAAGTCCAAGTGAGTAGACCCTAGATATATTAGCATATAGAATGCCATGTATTACAAAACAGTCTTGTGAAAGAAAGGTCCTATACTAAAAAGGTGACCTTGGAGCTGATGGAAGAGGAGAGTCCTAATCTACATAAGAGTTACGATTAGAAGAGAGCTGATGGAGGAGAGTCCCAATCTACATAAGAGATCGGATTAGAAGAAAAGCCAACATCCTTGGTGATCGCTATGAAATGTCCAATATAGTTTCTATTGATATCCTCAGAGAATGACCTTAGGTACAAGGACATGTCTGAATAATCTTGAAATTTTTATCTGGTAAGAAGAAAAAGTTAATAATTAAGAAGACATAAATAAGAGACAGTGAGTCCTTGGTCCTAGTGTAATTTTAGCACTTTCAATCTTCTGTCCCAAGAAAAGCAAATTATCTCTTCGTCATAATTCCATTGAAACCATTCCTTAACAAGTTCCCTAACTAGTTGGATGAGTACTGTCAAAATTCAAAGATTCACTAATCTGGATTACAAATGAATCAATCCAAAAGTGAGGAGATGACAATTTGATATGCAACTCTTCGTGAATCTAAGTGCAGCATAATTTACATAAGGTTACAATTGTGTTATTTTTTCCTAAGATGAATCAGATTTCAATCCAGACATTAGAACAACAAAGAAGCAAAAGAATGTTAGTTTGGTCAATGGAAAGCATGAAAATGGAGATGATATTTGATTCATGATGATTGTTTTCCCATTTCTTTGACAAAACAACTCTATCTTCATTGTTGCTTTATCTACTTGGTGCATAAACTACTCACTTTAAAATTTGTTTTATACTATGCAGGAAGAGGACCTTGAAGTGATCTTTTCACGCTTTGGGAAAGTAATATCGTGAGTGCATGATGATGTTTTAATTCCTTCTTAGAGTGCTACTGAAAGGCCTTTCAGAACATATATATTATGGTGAAACAATGTTTTAGCTCTTTTTCAAACACACTATAGAATGTTTGGGTATAATACCTCAAGAATAATACTTGAATTCTCCTTAGTTATTCTTAGCAAATGATATTATGCTTTATCATTTCACTATTATTTTGTTATTTGTGCTAGATGCTTAACTTCATGTGTTGGCATGGCAAACTAGGGCTGATATTATAAGAGACTACAAGACAGGAGACAGTTTATGTTATGCTTTTATCGGTATGTTTTCTTGTCGATCTCCTTTATCTAAAGGTGACATCAGCACTTGATAATGAACATTTCAGCTTTGCAAATTAGGTATTCTTTTAGCTATTTGTAACTTAAAAGAAGAATGAAGAAGCTAATTGATAACAATAATCTGAAAGAAATAGATTGTTAGAAAGGAGAATACCATTGAATTTGTTAAATACAATTTTTATGTGGAGAGTGTCTAGTACTGATGATGAAAATTGGCTAGCACTGTCATGCTTGTAGTAGTAAAATGTATTATATTATTTTCCAAGTGTACTGCTTCTAGTGATATTCCAACTGTGGGACCAAAGTTCATTTAGAGCAGTTACAAGTAATGTAAAAGAATCAATGAATTTGGGGAACATATGTGATAACTAAATTGGTTCGATATTACTCTTTGTTAAAGCATATCTTATTGGCCGACTTTCATCAGGTGCATATGTCTTGTATGTTGAGTTATGTTCATTGGTATGGGAAAACCGTCTGTGGGACATGTAAAACATGAATGCCTACCTAGAAATTTGAGTGGAGGACCCTTCAAGCATCTTCACATTTGGAAATTCAAGGAATAGTTTAGCTCATAAAGTGCTATGTTAAATTTTTGAAATAATTGTGATTGTTGATAATATATTTTAGTGTGGGCTATATTGCACCATCTGAGCAAGATAACACATTAGTCTCCCTTTCTTAATTTTGTTGTTAGTTGGATGGTCAATAAAAATACAAGAAAAATGTAGAAAATTGGAGGAGAAGCTTGATATGGCTTTGTCAAACTTGCAAGGGGCTTCTAGAAAAAACTAACAAAATTGCGGTCAATGTATCAGTGTTGTACCAATATGAAACTTTTGTATTGTGTCAAGTTTTTAAATTGAAGTTTGTTGTTTTCTCACAATATCATGATCAAGTCTTGTGCAGTCTTGTCTTGTCATCTTTTTGTCCATTTCTAAATGTTTATGGAAGGAGGCTCTTGAAGAAAGGAGGCTTTCAAATCCAAAAATTGGCCAGGTCATGAAGATAGGTGCACACTTGGGGATTAGACGCGCACCTCTACCAAGAAAACTTTGCTTCAATTTCAAGACAATGAAAGACCTATGGAGCAAGAGCACACCTCATAAAGGGAAATGTCATTTGCAAATCAAAGGTACAAAATTCATGTTGTTAGGTGTGCACTTCAGTTTGAGGGGTGCACCTCTACATAGGGAGTTCCAAAATTTCAAAGTCTAGTTCACAGGTGCACACCTAGGGTCCAAGGGTGCACCTCATAAAAGGAACTTCAGTTTCAAAATTTCAAAAACAATTCACAGGTGTGCACCTAGGATCCTGACATGCACCTCATAAGGCAAATTTTGAAGTAGTATAGAGGGGTGCGCATGAAGATTAGAAAATGCACTTTACAATGGAAACAACCTTAGAAAGCAAGGGTCAAATTTTGACTTCAAATATAGAGGAAAACGCTTCATCAAGGAAGAGAAGTGACATACATAGGTGCATGTGACAATCCCAAGGGATTCCCCACTAAAGGCCATTCAATGAACTCAAAAGGTTTTAAATTGTCATTTGGACATGCACTAGGAGCTAAAAGATGCACTTGTACAAGGCAAACATCATCAGACGTGCATCAAAGAGGAGGTACATACCTTAGGAAAGACAAATTTTTGGAAAAAGTTAAACATAGTGAACAAGATGTGTGCCAATATGAAGAGACGGGTTTTTGTTTAAGAAAACAAAAAATCTTCCCTAATTATGGGTCACGTGCTTAGATAGAGACGCACACCTATACAAAGAGAAGTTTCAGATCAATGCTCAAATGCACGTATGGAAGACGCTCCAAGGCAGGTTTATAAGCACGTGGGATAATGTATAGCATAGTTTGAAAACTTGGACTCGCCGCGGACTCGGCAGCCCAAAATAGGACTCAGACTCGGGACTCGGCAAAAAACTCGACTAGGACTCGGCAAAGAAGAAAACCATAGTTTTACAAAAAAACAAAAAGAAATTAATGCATTTAGAGAACATAAGAGCCATAATTCAAACATTACACATGTCTTATGATCTTCAAACACTCAATATTTGAAATTTCATCATTCATGAACCATAATCATACAATTCATACTCATAGTTTCAAACTTTCAAATGTATAACAACATCATAAGTTTATAAATGTTTACATAGAATGATGTCAAAATGAGAAAAACAACCAAATAAAATCTACATCTCCTCTTCTCCAGCCTCTAATCCACTATGCAGATCTATTTTGTGCTTCAACTAGTGTTAAAATGAAAAAAAAAAGAAAAAAAACTAACTTTTTTACTTTACTGGGCGTCTAATAGGGGACCCAAGAGTCCTGGGTCGGGACTCGGGAGTCCGACCCTGGGACTCGCCAGGGCTCAACTCGCGAGTCCGTGGCGAGTCGACTCGGCTCGCCATAGGACTCGCGAGTCCGGCGAGTCCTGAAACTAAGATGTATAGGACCACATAGAAGTTGAAGCACACACTCCAATAAAGAGGATAATTTTTTTTTGGCATCTTTGTGCAGGTGTGCGTGAAACATCTCGCGTGGATTGATGCAAAGCAGGTCAAGTCTGTTTTTTCCTATAGTGTTCAAGTACACGGAGAGGAATGGGTGTACACTTCATGGACGTGTTTGAATTTCTGAAGCAAAGATTTTTTTATTTTTTCAGTGTTCAAGTGCATGGCAATACAAATGTCCCTTTAAAATTAATTTTTTGTGTAATGCATTGACACACGCTTGATAGTTGAAATGCACTAGTGCAAGGCATGACATCAGTTTTTAGGTGTGTATGGAAGAGGAGGTGCATGCTTTAATGAAGAAAGATTTTTGAAAAAAATTGAGTCTGATGTATAGGTGCCTCAGGACAAGGGCACGTCTATACAAAGGATGAATGAAACTAAACCAATGTATAGGTGCGTTCTTGAGACTAAGGGTGCACCTCATAAAGGAGGCAAGTTCATTTTGAAAATTCAATGCTCAATGTATAGGTGCACTCTTAGGTTGAGGGACACATCTTAGTAAAGGAAAAATTCAAAACAAGTTCAAACCCGTTGTCAGGTGTGCACCTAAGGGCAAGGGCACAACTCAACAAAGAATATTTTCAATTCACATCAAAGTTTGAAAACGCCATTATTAGGTATGTGTTTATCCAGAGGGGCGCACCTATATAAAGGAAAAATTAGATATTAAAAAATCACAATGTACAAGTGCACTCTAGGGTGTAGGTATGGACCTCACCGTAGGGATTTTTCAAATTTCAAAAATTATGTTATCAGGTGTGCACTTGGTGATGAAGTGCACAACTATACAAAGGAAATCAAAAGAGCAAGTTCAAAGTTTGTTTTATAGTGTATTGGTGTGTGTTTAAAGCAAAAGTATGTGCCTATTAGAGGAATTCAAAATGTCAAAAGTAATTTTTTCAAGGTTCTTCAGAGGGTGAGCCATGATTAGAGAAAAAGCTGCAGAATCATCCAAGTCATCCAGAGCTGCCTATCCAAAAGTCTATTTTAAGCCATCACCTTTTTCAAAGAGAAGAGCTATTTATAGCTTGTGCTTTTTTTGTGGTCTTTATTTTTGGCATGAGAAACTCGTGCTATTTTTAGCCTTCTGCTATTTATAGTTTGGAGTCAGTTATTTTTAGATCGTCTATTTTTAGATCTCTTGCCATGTGAGAGATGTGAGCATTAAGCCATAGTTTGTAGTAAATTCAATCTACAACTTAATTGGAGGTTGCATGGTTTTAGTTTTAGTATTAGAGGATATGATTTTGTAATAAAAATTGCATTTCATGCAATCGGTTATTTTTAGAGTAGAAGTAGCATTTAGCTTTTTGTTTATTTTCATGCAATAGTTTTGTTAACATTATAAATAAGTGCTATTTTGCACTTAGATGGCTAATGGTAATTCTCAAGCCTGCATATTGCTTAAATTGTCGTTCACCTAGTATTTGTGATTGTTAATCCAAAATTCAATGTTTGTTTACTAATATAATTTATTACGTCTATGTGTCTATTGAGATGTTTTGTTGTGTGTTGAGGTAAATTAAATAGCTTCTACGAAATTTGTAAGTTTTGTATTGTAGGTCTTTTCAAAACTGGATATTGTGGCTTTGTACCGAGTCCTTCACTTGATTTACTAAATCCATTGTGTTTTATGTATTAGTCTATTCAATCTATATGTATACTTGTATTATTTAGTCTCTGCATTTAGCTGAACAACACAAGTGAGTAGCTGTAGAAATTTCTTTCAATCAAAAAGCCCAAAACTCTCTTATCTAGTGTTGATGTGCTGAATTGCTTTGTGCTCTAGATTGAGAAAAAAAGGAAGTTTTTATTTATTTAGTTTGTATCACATACTCAAAATCACCCCAGAAAACACAATAAAGATTGTAAATAATCAAGTACATATTGTGCAGTTTAGGTTTTTTAGTTTAAAGGGAGTTTCCCCTTCCAATTCGAAGAGTGGTTCTACCCCCACATCTGCTCCATTTTGTGTCGCATTGAGAGGTGTGAAGTAAAACACTAATAGTTAGTAAGGCCTACGAATGGCAATTGAACAACATGGAAGAGTTGTATTTGCATTTTAATTAGAGGTTGTTACATGGCCTTCAATAGCATGGTGCTCCACAAAAAGCATAGGATCAAAAAATAATATAAATAGATGTTTCTATTGTTGTCATTATTGATTTGGAGCATTCTCCTCTCTTGTACAATTATCTTTTGACCACAAATATAGTAATATGATACTTGGTAAGTTCATACGTCGTTTGATTGGTATTGGTTTTTTAATTGACACATGATAACATATAGAGAAAAGAGAACCCACAGTTTGGTAAAAATGCCTGCCAAGGGGATAAAGGAGCCACAAGCAGAAACACTGCACAAAGTTACCACTTATGAAATGAGATGTGCAACCATGCACCGTACTGCACCTCCCATGTTAATGGGAAAAGCAATATTATTAGAGAAAAATATGGAAAGGGAAGATATAAATACTTACATGAATGTTACCCACAAAAACAGTTCAATTTTTCAGATATGACTAAGGATTCAATTAGATAATTAATAATTACTGCAACTTATCTAATGTATGTGCTTAGCAGTTGAGCACTGAAGAATGGCAACTTGTTGAAATGATGAAGTTCAGGTTGATCTTATAAGCCAACTTTGATTGCCTTTTAACTTTTTGTATTCTTCTTCTACCAATAAACCATTGTGATTCTGATCTATAATTTCTCAACTCTATGCTTGTAGAAATCAAGAAACAAGAAATATGTATTGTGCTACTTAAATACAATTGAAATGATAGACGAGAAGAAGGTGTAGTATCCCTTGTGGAACCGTTAGCTCAAATTCACATAAATTTTTGTGGTCACTCAAATTTTAACTGTTTTTGATCACCAAGTTCTCAAGGTGGGTAAGGTGAGAGCATATGGAGATTAGATTGAGGATAGTGGAATTAATTGAAAGATGTTGGCTACAAGCCAACCAACTTACAATATAAGCTAAGACATAGAATCAATCAAATCAAACTGGTTGATAGTGAATGTAAATTCTGATCAAGCCAAACTGGCTAAAAACATAAGGACCTATGTCAACACCAAAATGGCGAATTAATTCACTCGATTCCAATAAACGCCTTGCAAGGTGGAAAATATACCAAAAATAAAGAAGGATCTAGCCGATTAACCGACCGGGATCCATTACAATGAAATCAATACAACTGGTGGTAAATCATCCAGAATATTACAATGATGAAAGATAAGCAATTTTTACCAAATCAAGGAATTATTTTAAACAATTAACGAACATGCTGAAAGTAGATATTTCGTCAAACAGTTGGCAAGCAAATTGAAAACACATAAAATAAATACCCGGATTGAATTGATAAAATTCAGTGATGATCAAGTGTTGTAGCTGAACCAAAAATCTGATAAATTGTTGATAATTCCAACCCAAGCTGTTGATTTAAATAATTTTCCACAAGCTGCTCTTTCACATTAAAATCAGAAAATTTGTAACCTTTATCTTGTAAAACTATTGTATATACTAACCCATCAAAAAAGCAACTGAAACCATGCCATCCAAAACCACGTTATATTGCAGTCCAAGATGGTACGACACCTTTGAAAATTCCCTTGAAGTTGTAGTTGATTTCAAATCAATATTAAATCACCCCAAAGTACCTTTACAAAAGGTATGACTCATTCCCAAATATGTATGACACCTTAAAACTCATAAAGTGGTGCGATTTCTTTTGATTTCACACTCCCTTCAATTTTAACTTGTACGACACGAAAATGTATTGAAATTTCACAAAAAAACTTTTGTATGGCTCTTTAAAGACTTCAGCCAAGTTTAATATGGTACGACCAACTCTTTTCTATATTCCTGATGAGCACACAGTGATAATGAGAAGGGGGTGTGAATCAATATCTAACAATCTTTTACTTTTCCAAACTCAATTAATTACATCAACTACACATATGCAAGATCTAGCAATTAAGTACACAATGAGAACACACGATTTACATGGAAACCCTTTTGGGAGAAGACCACGGCACAATATTGCTTATATATATATATCACACATTCTTTTTCTTAGAACAAATCAAAATTAGACGTCATTTTCTGCGCTTTTTCTTTCTCTAGATCTGCGTTTATTCACATAATATTCATTTTTAAAATTGCTTTCTAACTCCCTACTCATCTTACTCTTTATACATTCTTCATACCTTTTCACAAAAGAGGCGTCACTACCAAAAGAGGTGACTTTTATTAATATATGTCTGCTGCCTTCAAAAACTAATCGCACCTCTTGTTAACAGCTTTGTCTTCTAATGTATGGAGCGCTCCTTTATGCATAAATCGCACCACAATATACTCTTATGAAATTGCATTAACACATAATCCAATCACACTTATTCACTCATAATTGCACCTCAATCTTCTTTAAAATAAAAATGATCACTGCCTTTCTTTTTCAATGCTAATTGCTCCATTTCATAACTAATACCTTTTCTTTTCGTACCTCCTCCCTTAATCTTTTGACGAAATCACTTTGTCTTAGTTATATCATCATATCCTTAATGAACTTTAATCATACCATAAGTCTTTGTCTTATGAAGTCGGCCACCTTATATTTGATATATTCTTGTTTAACTTTAAATGCTGCCTTTTATATTATACTTTGAAACTTGCCGTTACCAAGCGCTCACCTATTGATTAGAATATATTTACTTTGCATTAAATGGGGGTCTGCCAATATGAAGTCTGCCTTCTCTAAAGACTCTTCGCTGCTATGGAAGTTATTGCTGCTCTTAAACATGTAGTCAGCCACCTTTATGAGGATCGGCCTCTTATCATTTACCATAAATTATAGTTGCTGCCTGATGCTCCTTTAATTATCATTCTTCACTCTTTATGAATTTGATTGCTTCTCACAATCTCTTAGTCGGCATCTTCTAACATATTACCATTTCTCATTCTTTTAATCTGATTTCACACAATCATTTTTGCCTTCTATATGTTATATATCTCCATTATTTAAGTATCAAAGTTTGCATGGAGTCAGCCATTTGTAAGAGTGTTTTTATGGCTTTTGGCCTGTGTCGATTTCATGCAAACACTTTTGACATCAATGATTGCATTGTCCACCTTTGACATCAATGACAAAAATTCCAACAATTCCGAAGGTGCAAATAAAATAGTACGGACCCTTTTTGGAGCTGCAACACCCTCACAAATTAAATATTAAATTTTTGCATCTAAATAAATAACATTGTCATCTGTAAATTTGATTCACACACACATAGAATTAAAATCACACAAACTGTAATTAGAAACAACATTTTTTTTTTGTATTTTTTGGATAAGTAAAACAACCATGCTGCAATCTGAAACACACTTCGAACTCGGAAAATCTCTGCAAACCCAAAATACTGAAAACCATAACTGAAACTTCACAAAAACAACATATGAAACAAATCATTCAGTTCAAAGGAAATCTGTGGATGGAATTTCTCAAATGACTAGGAGGGTTTTTGTCTTCGAAATCATTCTTGCCAATAGGGTTTTCGTCCTAGGCAAAGAAAAGATGAATAGAGTTCAATCTTAAAAACAAGGTTTTTTGGTTTATCCAATTCATAACTTGTTCTAATGCATAACTCCTTTTATAACTTTCCGAGGGAAAATATTTTAATTTATTTATTTTTCTCCTAATTTCTCACTCAAACCCTAAAAGTGTCTTTTTTACATAATCTCTTTTGTATCCCTATGTCTAGCGACATTTTATAAAGTCACTTTAGGTCCTTTGTTGAAAAACACCTTTTTAATAATATAACATAAGTTACTTTAATAAAATAAAGTTACTTTTGGCAACTTAAGTTAAATAATTAATTTATGGAATGTATTGCAATATATAACTTCGCCCAACTCACAGTGTATTTGTAAAATACACTATTTCGGCTAGGGTTTTGTGCCTTAGTTTTTTCGTTTTCTGGCTTCTGTTTGGTTTAGGGTTTTATAGTTGTGTTTGCATGTATTGTTTTTGCATTGAAACCATACAATGGAAGCAATATAACAAGAACCCAGAAAAACTATAGCAGATATGAACAAAATAACGAAGACCCAGATTGTATTATGCCAAAATATGAATTACAAGTACATACCCATTTGCCAGTTTACAACTTCATACTCCTACTGTAACCAGACCAGCAATATGGATGCCAATGAACACCTCCTAAACTCCACCAATGAATGGATTCTCGCATACAATGAATTGGTGATGACAAAAGGACCCTAGACGTCCAGGATGAACATGATATCAGCCACAAAGAAGAAAGAAACATCACCAGAAAATACCCATGTCTCCTCTAGGCTGTACGGCCCAGCTGGAGCCACAAACCAGCAAGAAACCAAGCTGAAAGTCTGATAAAATCTTCTGTTTTGAACTGTCTGTTATTGCAGAAGTTAGGCGACCCTAATGGCATGAAAATACACAATAAAATCCTCACAAACACTACTAAATATCACCTAATAGATGGTACGGCCAGTCTTGGCAGGGGTACGACCAGCAAGGAAGATGAATGCAGTCTTCAAACTTTACAAACACCTTCAAATCTGCACTGTATCACCTCGTCTCAGCCATCACCCAAATCTGCATAGAAGATATTCGATCCTTGCTCAAAACTCTGTCAAAATGGATCAACCTGAAGCTCAAATGAAGCCCCTGTGTGAGACCTCCGAAATCCTTCTTGATGTTATCTTGCAAACACGAAGAAGGTGACTCTGAAGAGGGTTTCGTCTTAGTAGAATCAAACTCAAACCCTTGAAGCTCAGCTCCAAAGCAATGCACGACAATCCAATATTTTCCAAGTGAGTGAATAATACAAATGAACTTTTCTTTCCTTTAACTCACTTCCTCCAATGCCCAAGATTGGGAATAGTTTATTATTTTATTTCATTTCACTAAGTCCCCAATACTCCATGAGGGGCGTCCATCACCTAGCAATATCACTTTAAGTTATAACTTAATTTTTATAAGTTAAGTCACTTTATAACTTAAAGTCACATTAGCCCTTAAATATATTATAAGTTAAATATTCAATTTAACTTATACATCGACAAATAGCACTTAGGGCATCTCGAAACCATAAACCACATGCTAGGTACTCCGATCCTGCAGTGCTATAAATAGTAAGTTGATCCACATTGCCCATGCTTGACTTACTATAAATAGTAAGTCCTAGTGAATTGGTCCAATTAGACCCCCTAACCAATGCCATTAGCCTACGAGAGTCTGTTAATAGGCTAATCTCCACATCTGACTTCTTGGGCTAAATGGGGGACATAATAGTATTGCAGAGTATAACTAAGTTGCCGATCTTGGTTCGGGTACACGGATAGGGCAATTTTTTTTTGCCTAGGCACGGTATGACAATATATATATATTATAAAAAAAATTATGATATATATAATTATAATATATTATATATTATATAATATATAATTATAATTTATAATTTTATATATTAAAAGTTATAAAAATACTAATATGTTATATAATTATAATTTATAATATATCATTATAATTTAAAATTATATTTATAATTTTATTAATAAAATATAAAATATAATTTATAACATTATATAGATAATATAATATATCATATTATTACATAATATATAATTATAATTTATAATTTTATATTAATATATATTAAAATTTTTATAAATACTAATACTCATAATTGTCAACAAACAAAATAATTAAACACTTAATAATTTAAAAAAAAAGAAAATATTCATAATTCACTTATTTGTTGAATGTTAATACAAAATGAACTAGGGCAGAATAAAAACATAAGCTTCGAATGATTTCGGCGTGTTGCAAAGAAAGTGATGTCCACCGATCCTACGCTTGTTGTGTCCACTGATACTATGCGCGAGACTGATGACAAAATGAGCTTTCAACACTTGGATAACAACACCCATGGCATTTTTTTGTTGACTTTCACTTGGATACATGCCTAGGCAAGAACCCACAACGAATCCCCCGCCATCCCGTCCCCGTACCTATACCCGAGCCGGACCCAGAAGGGCACGACAGGGTGAAGGGAAGAGCCTGGTATCTTAGGTATATAACTTTGCCCAACTTACGATATGCATTGCAGTATATAACTTCGCCCAACTTACGGTATGTACTGCAGCATATAACTTCACAACTTATAATATGTACTGTGGTATATAACTTTGCAGCTTATGGTATGTATTGCAATATATAACTTCACCCATAGAAAGTTGGTGCTGTCCAAGGATGATGGAATTCTCCAAGAATCTTGGAGCTTTCCAAGAATGTTGGAATGGACCAAAAAAGGGACATTATAGAAGGAAACACTATGAAAAATAATGTGAACACCATATTCACCCTAGAAACCCTCTGAAGAAGGAAAAATCAGCTTTGGTAGTGGCAGTGCCACTACTAGTAACTACCAGGAATTATGCTGAAGGATATGCACACAATATGCCCCTTGCTCTGCTAACATTGTAAGACACTTGTTTGCCTATGATTCTATGCACAAACTATAATGCTGGAATTCTACTTTCAAACTATATAACTTTCCTCCATTTTCCTCTCCTTAAAACATACTTTCCTACTTCTTTTATAATTGTTGCCTGTGCTGGAGTATTCTCCTGAGCTGAAAAGTCATCTTGTCATTCCATATTCTTTTCTGCACAGTTGGGGTTCAATTTCATAATGTGGAATCAACTTGGGTCAATTTTGCAGTGCAAAACTGCCCCTCTTCAAGTTACAGTTCTGCAAATTTCTAAACTGTGTTTTGTTGTTCTCTGAAAGTGATTCCTTCATTAAACTCAGTCTTTTTCTTGATACATTATGGATCACTTCCTCCCATTTGTGAGATCTCTGTGTGTTGAAACTCCAATAGATACCACTTTTGTGATGCTCAAGGCATGCTACAATGGCTGCTATGGGCTAGGAACAGTTACAAAAGTTTCTCCCTACTTGCTACACAACAAGTGGTACAAATTTTACATGTTAGAATGAATACATTGCCATGGAAGAGAATATGCTACAACTTGGCTGTGGTGTTGTACATGCTCCCAAAAATCCACAAAAGATTCTCAACCACTGTGATACCAAATTGATCCATAATTTCTCAACTCTATGCTTGTAGAAATAAAAAACCAAGAAATATTTACTATGCTACTTAAATGCAATATAAATGACAGTCAAGAGAGGAAGGAAAGACTGAAAAAATAAAGTGAATGCCATATTTACCCTAGAAATCCTCTAAAGAAGGGAAAACCAGCTTTGGTAGTGACAGGGGCACTACTATCATGATGTATTACCAAATTGGTAAGTACAAAGAATTATGCTGAAGGATAGGGATGCAATCTGCTGCTTTCTGCATTCAATAAACACTATGGCTATGGATCCAATCTGCGCCTTGCTTCATTAGCTGCATAAGACACTTGTTTGCCTATGCTTTTATGCACAAACTATAATTCTGGATTTCTACTTTCAAACTATATAACTTTCCTCCATTATCCTTAAAACATACTTTCCTACTTCTTTTATAATTGCTGCTCATGCTGGAGTATTCACCCGAGCTCTAGAAGAATTATGCCGAAGGATGGGGATGCAATCTGCCGCTTTCTGCATTCAATAAACACTATGGCTATGGATCCAATCTGCACCTTGCTCCATTAGCTGCGTAGGACACTTGTTTGCCTATGCTTTTATGCACAAACTATAATTCTGGATTTCTACTTTCAAACTATATAACTTTCCTCCATTTTCCTTAAAACATACTTTCCTACTTCTTTTATAATTGCTGCTCATGCTGGAGTATTCTCCCGAGCTCTTGGAAATTGAAGGCTGAAAAATCATTTTTTCATTTCATTTTCTTTTTTTGCAGTCACGGGTCAATTTCACGGCATGGAATCACTCCTCTTCAAGTCATAGTCCTGCAGATTTCCAAACCATGCTTTGTTGTTCTCTAAAAGTGATTTCTTCATTAAACTCTGTTTTATTCACAGTCTATCATGGATCAGATTAAAATGAACAAACACAATCTGTATAATCACCAAGAATATCCTTATTCAATTTGATCTGCAAGTCAATATTTTATCTTTTTGAAGGCGAGAATTGTGTTAATGACTTTTTAGACTAGGGGATACACTATTGAAGAAGGTAAGTAAACCACAGAAAATTCAGGTTTCTATTTCTTAGAGGAAACTGACTACATGAGGAAATTTCAGCAATATCGATGTAAAAAGGCATAATTAGTCTACCTCCAAAAGACATTCTTCAAATCAAGTAACAATACATATTTACTTTTCTTCTTAATTCTCGATTTATGCGCATTGATACATATTATCTTTACATAATGTCCCTCACGCTTTTGTGAGGAATACTTTTATAATTTCAGTTGATTATATCAGGTCATTTTCAAATTTCTGTCTAGAATAAGGGCTTGATAGTCTGAACAATGCATTGCATAATCCCTAGTTGGCCAGTTACACAAATGATGAAGTGAAGAATCACGACTTTCATAGAACATGGGACAGGTGTATGATGATGATTCACTCAAGTTTCACACACATCTCTAGATCCTACAACGTTATTAGGACCTGTATTAACTGCCACCACCAAATCTATTAGGCTATATTAGCCCTCCATTTCGTTACAGTGGGTGTTTGATTATGTTTGGATAAGGTCTTGTGGGTGGTCACCTTGCACTTTGGTTTTGGTTATGGATTAGGGGTCTGTGATATGTGGTTATTATCAAAATAGGAAAGCTTCCAATGGAATAAATTAGTTATTCCATCTATATTTGCCTTTAATCTTTTGTAATGTCCCCATTTTGAGCTAGGATTTTATTGGGATTTTGGCTAAGTGTTATTTGGTGATATTTTTTATTAAGCCAAAATGTTGTGATTTTCTAGCCAAGGATTGGAGAAATGAATTTTGGTCAAATGGAAAATTGAATATTCAATTGTATTTTCAATATTTTTATTATTTTTCCAAGGGAATTGATGCCTAGAGGGAAAAGAGGTAAAAATAAAATATAAAAATAAAATAATTATTATTTTATTGGATCATGTGCCAACGCCCAAGGAGAGATTCCATAAAAATAGTAAAATATTGCCTTGTGATAAGGAGCGCTGCCCAAGGAGGAGAAAATATTTAAAAATGTTATTTTTATTTACCCAAGACAAGTTTGCCGTCCAAGATGAAGGAAGAAGAAAATAATTAAAAATTAATATTTGTGTGCCCAAGGGAAAATCGGTGACCTAGGAGAAAGAGGAAAAATTCAATAAAAAATATATAGTTTTTAAATGTGGGCGACTTGGGTGGGAGTGAAAAAATAATAAAAAATGTTGTTTATTTGCCCAAGGAGATTGGCGCTTGAGGAGGAGACATTTAATAAAATTTTGGATATTTTTTAATATTGGCGTCCATGGGAAAATATTGTTATTTTATCATTTTAAATGATTGTGAGCTCATGAGTACAATTCATTTAAATTTGTCAGAGGAAGTTTGTAATTGATTGGTGGATTTCAAATATTGGCAAAATCTAGTCCATTGGGACGGCTAAGTGAAGGAAAGGATAAATAGAGGCTCTTGGTTTCAATTTGCAACTATTGATCATTTGGTAATTTTGCATTTTGAGAGCTTCTCTTGACCGAAATTGCATTTTCAGTTTGCTCATAGTGGTGTTCCCTTGGCATATTGTGGATTGGTGATGATCCCTTTCCACCATTATGGGATGATATCATTCAGATTTCATCATGGAGTTTAATTTGCAGGTTTTCATGGAGCTTGTGATGCGTATTTGGCTTGGTTATGGAGCTACTTTTATCTAATATTGATATTTGATGCATTTTGGGTGAATCGCTTGGCAAGGAGAGTGTTTGTTGGGCTATTTCAGTCATCTACATTTTCAGATTTTTGTATCAGCAGCAGTGGAACAGCATTGTATTTTCTCAGATCTGAGTGTGATATGATGGTGTATGAAGGGTTTGAAACATTTGAAATCATCTAAACTCTAATCGCTGCCTTCCTAGAGCCTAGTGCTAACTATTGGAGCTTGATTTTGGCATTTCTTACAAATCTGGGCAGTTTACAGCGGGTACAGCAGTGACATCATCAGGTACAGCAGTGATATCTGCGGGTACAACAGTGGTTAAAGGTCAGCTACAGGCATGCTTTCAATCCTAGTTGGGTCACTACTTCATTTGACATCGTTATCTATCATTGGGCTAGGGTTTTGGCATATATTTGCTCACATATTTCACTTGTATGAAGTCTGATCCTAAAATCAGTCAAGTCTGATATAACAGACCAGCCAATTGACATTTGTAATGAGCTCATTGAAATCAATCAGAAGTGAAGTGAATTCCGGGCATGTTATTTGATGGTTCATAAGCTTTGATTTGCTATATGGTATTGGATGTTTCATGTTCATATTGTTTCAATTTGATTATATGTTTGCAAAGATTGAAAATATTGCATAAAGAATCCAAAAAAAATTGCATAGAGCAAGTAGGGTTCATTACATCTTTAGTGACGATTTAACTAATTATCCTTTTCCAATGAACAATGTGTTAGGTGGATATGCCTTTTAATGTGAGATGGATATGCAATGCATGTGTATTGATGTGTTGACAGATATAATAAATTACAATGTGGGAACTTTGGGTAATGATTAAAGTTGCCACTGTGGGGGAGTGAAGAGCTTCATGTCCGCAGACATGTAACTTAATTTTAAATTAGGCTCATTGTAAATGATGTACACTTTGAGGCCCTTGGATAGTGAGCATCCCCCAATGGTGTTATGGTGAAGTGCATGGAGCTACAAGATTGGCTCTTGCTGAAATTGGGTGTTAGTGGCTGTCAAGTAGAGTTGAGTATCCATACTTGAATGAAAATCATTATTTGCCAATCATTGAGCCTTCTGGTTGAGTAGACTGATCATTATTTCTCATCAATCATCTCTTTATCCTTCAAGTCAGAAATTCAGTCATTACATCTGATAGTCACATCATTATTCATCCCTAGAGTGCTTTGGACTTTTCTTACTAGTCAGGCACAGAAACCTGGGGTTGAGGAGGTTGATCATTATATTTCACAGGTCAGACCTTGAGACTTATGGTGGAGGGGACCAATCAAATTTTGGACATCTCTAAACTTTAAAGGCATCGGATCAAGGGATTCCACTTCCATTGTCTTCTATAATATGATTTTCTTTCTGGCTATTTAATCTGCCTGCATGGCATTCTTTCAAGGTAGCCTGGATATTCATAAATTTAGCTTTTTCTGATCTGTATTCTAAAACTGATTTGATTGAAAATAGGCTGAAATTACAGGATTTGGTGTGCTCCAATCTCAGCGTGTTCTGATGGAAGAAAAACTACAATGTCAAGAACAGTTAAGACTCGAGTATTTAAAGAGAACATGGGACCATTTACATGTAAGAACAGTGTTGGCAATAAGAACTCAATAAAAATTGTATTAATCTGAAAGTTGTATATGCGGAAAATCTCTAGAAGAAATGGAAAAATATATACAACTTTTTCCTAAGAAAACCACTATATTAGCCCTATTGTATACATTACATGGTTTATAAAGTGCAAAACAGAAGTTCAATAGACGCTGTATGAAGATGAAACGGTTCATCTTCCTACAGTTTTAGAAGATGGCTCCAGGTTGGCATCGTGACTTTTGATGGCATATCGAATCTGCATTGGTGTTGAATGGATGCCGTGGTTGGTGCTAGATGTTTGCATTGACATGGCAGATTTAGCAGGAATGCTGTTGGTAGTGCTGCCCCTTGATCCTGCAAGGGGCTGCTACTGTATTACTGTATGGAGACTTTGCCTAGGGCCAGCGCATGTTGAACCTGTGGTACATAGAGCTCCCTGTGCTGAGCTGCCAGCTGGATCAATATCTTTATAGCTGAAGGTAGCAATTTGGAGTTCTAAATAAGTGGGCTGAAGTATCTCATTGAGAGAATCAGTGAAGAACATTTAGTGGTGCCTGTCTATGGATAAGCTAGAGGTTTGCATTGACATGGCAGATTTAGCAGGAATGCTGTTGGTAGTGCTGCCTCTTGATCCTGCAAGGGGCTGCTACTGTATTACTGTATGGAGACTTTGCCTAGGCCCAGCGCATGCTGAACCTGTGGTACATAGAGCTCCCTGTGCTGAGCTGCCAGCTGAATCAATATCTTTGTAGCTGAAGGTAGCAATTTGGAGTTCAAAATAAGTGGGCTGAAGTATCTCATTGAGAGAATCAGTGAAGAACATTTAGTGGTGCCTGTCTATGGATAAGTTTGGTGCTGATCATCCTTCAAACTAATCCTTGTGAATTGTTACTAATGAATATTCTTGTAACTGCAGGCATTGTGGAAAGGAGCAATCCGTAGTGCCTTCTCGGCAATTGCCAACTCTAGCTCACCATGACTTGTGATTGGTGCCATATAAAAAATAATGTAATCATTCTCATCCTGAGTGACCATAAGACCATTCTCAAATTATACTAGAAAAGGGGAAAAATCAACATTCTTTGTACATGCAATAGTAAACTATCATGTAAATGCAAAATTAATAGATTTAATCCCCTAAAATTTGCTGATAAGAGTAGATATACAACAAAGTAAAGCCAGAAATGGCTACCGGACAATTCCCAGACTATGGATGAAATGTCCCCTTTCTAGTTACAGTGTTAGTCTATCATTGGGTTCCTGTAGACTAACAATTTGGTTAGGGAACCATTGTTGGTTTGGCCTTGGATGTGTATTTTAGAGGTGTAGATGTGGTTTGGGTTCAGTTGGAGCTAGTTGGTAGTGTCTAGGGATGGCTTGGCTTGTTTAATGCCATACTTGCTATTTTTAGTAAGTTCGGGATTGGTGCTGTTTCGGGATTTTCAGAGTTGGATTGAATTCGTCTCGTCGAGACCTTTCCGGCGAGGTATTGAACGTGGAATTTCAAGTTTGTCTTAGCCTTCATTTTAAAGTCCGAAGTTATTAATATTTATTTGACGGGACTCTATAAAATATTAAGTTAAGTGACTTTATGAAAAGAAAATATTAAAATGTCACTTGTGGAGTTGGGTGCCTATCCTAAGGGGGAAATAAAGTAATTTTAAAACATAATATTTCCCTCCCAAAAGCTAACACCCTCTTGGAGAGAAATATAAGGTGGAAAAAGTGAATTCATTCTTTATGCTTGAGTTTATGATAGTGCTTGCTACTTTGCTCTGCTAGGGTTTGTATGAGGGTTTGAACGGTTGATCCCATAAGGCTCTTGGAGACGAAAACCTCCCTGAGTATTAGCATTCTACAGATGTGCAATACCATCCAAAGGTGCTAGATTGGCAAATGCATACAGTGTTTGCATCCTGTGCTTCAATGGAGTTATATTGATGAGATTGAGGGGCTTATTGTTCATATCATTTGCAGATTTTGTGTGATCAGTTGTGGACAATAGAGTAGAGGCAGATTTGATAGTTTGTTGAAGAGTTTTTGAGCAGTCCTTTGCTGTCTTTGCTGGCCGTACACCTCTTGGAGCAGACCGTACCTTCTTTTTGGGGATTTTGGTGTTTGCTGTGCGTGTTTATCCTCCAAATCATGTATGCCTAGCCTTATTCTTGCTTGCAGATTATTCACAGAGGTATTTCAGCGAGTTTCAGTGCTGGTTGCAGCCATTGTTCATTCCAGCCCAGCCGTACCAAGCTGCCAGGTGGACGTGGGGGTCATTGGGACTCAGCTTTCATTGCTGGCTACCATTATTTCTCTCTGTTTGAGGCGTTTAGGGCCTATTTGATTGATAATCTTCCTTGTATGCACAATACTTTCATTTCCATGGAGTTCTGAATGAATACTGTACTACCCAGTTGCTGGTCTAGCTTCAACATATGTACGAAGTTGCAAATCTGAATATGGGTATGGGATAGTAATTAATATTTGGCCATTTTATGATTTGGGTCTTTCATAATTTCTTCATATCTATTGTACTTTTTCTGGGTTTGAAATATATGCTCTATATTGTGTTGTTTCGGCAAACACATTGCAAGAAAACTGAAACCCCTTCTGCATCTTCTCTCTAGTCTGAAAGAACACAAATAAAATTTAAAAATAACACTATTAAGATCTTAAAAAGAACCAACAGGTAGGGCACATTACAATGGATTAAACTTATCTATTCCTATTTCTTGTTTTTATTGGGCTGTGGCATTTTAGGTATCTTTTACACACTTTTCAATGATCTCAGTCTTGTTATACTTTGACCATTTCACTAATTCAATATTGGATTACCTTGTAATCTCAAGGTCATATATATTGAAATTACTGTTATTAGTAATTTAGTATTATGCATTACAGCCTCGGTAAAGGAATCAGTAATACTATAGACTAGAGGAAAAATACATTCATGTATTGCATTTCCCATGAACATTTTTTGTATTTCGGGTCAAGAAAGGAAACGCATTCATTAATACTTGTTTTTCTTCTTGTAGAATTTGAGACACAAGAGGCATGTGAGGCAGCATATTTCAAGGTATTTTGACAATTTAGATGCCAAGTTTTCATCTTTTCAAGCTTGAACAAGATATTCTAGTTTGTTTAGTTTTTAACTTTCCATGTTATTGTTTCAATTCCTCTGTTTGAATTTTTAGTTAGATATTAGGATCATATAACTGTTGACTATGTCGCTAGTAGTACTCTTGTTTTGTGGAACAGCTAGTAATAAAGGGTTTTTGGACAATATTAGGCATCCTAGTGTATATGAGGTTATAGAATAGTCTTCAAGTAATTTGTTAAGAACTCTATTATGCTAGTAGTTGCACTCAAGTGTGCAAGGGGCACACTGATATGCAGTCATAGAAAGGGTTGGAACTGAAAGATGAGAAAACTTAGAGCAGGGGGATATGACAGACATTGACCATGTAGAAGAGGGTATGTGCAAATAGTGGTGTGACAAGAGCAAAACTGTGGACAATATGTGCATGGGAAATCATCTATGTAATGAAAGTGAAAGTATGAACAAAATGTGTATGGTGCAAACTTCAGTGTAACAAAAACGAAAGTGTGGACAAATGTTATGGGGTTATGAAGGGAAAATTACACAATTGATTTAACCAAAAAAAAAAAATACTGGAGTATATAGCATATGTTTTAATTTTTAAGTACCACGTTAAAGAAACTATATAACAATGCCTAAAAGGCTTAGCTATTGCAGCCAATACTGTGTAAGAACTAAAAAGACACCATTAGCATTTGAATCATCCCCACAGATCCCAGAACCTTTATTTAATCTCTCTTCTACCAACATCATCAACAGCATAAAAGAGAAAAACACACAACATCCTTCCAACAGGTTATAATATAACAATTATGAAAATTAAAAATTAAAATTATGAAAAACTGCAATATATGTATTGTATTTTTTTGTAATTATTTATATGATCAAACATCATTTAATTACAAAGCGTTGGTTGTTCAAGCATGCAACCATCTATAGTCATGGTAAATATAAGCCCATAGTTGTAACTTCTAAATGGAGTTTACTTCTAGTTCGGTAAAAGACTCTATAAGCTGCTTCAAATGGCTTCACATTAATAAAGGTCATGTGTAGAAGTGCAAGAACTCAACGATAAATGCATCAACAGAATTTAATGTGGGTAGTATCAATACAAGATTTTTGTAATATTTGTTTCTTGTCCTAGTCATTTGGGTCTCACAGACACCCATATACTCAATTCTTTCAATAGGACCTAACCTTCTTGTTTGTAAATCTGTATTTTATCATACAGTTTTCACAAGGAGTTGTTCCTTGCTCACTTGGAAAAATGTCTGTCTATATTTGGGTTCAAATGAAGAGTTCTATGGATAGTAAGTGCCTAAAAGTTGAGCTAAAAGAACTTTCTGTCATGAAAAGGCATTCTTTACAAAGTAAATGTGGGGATTTTGTTCCACTTCTTTGTGACCAACTAGATTCTGTAGTCCTTATATTATACCTACACTTATTTATATTGTTTATTTGGCTACTCATTTTGCACTTGATAGGACAATCAATATGAGGCAAACACCTTGAACTAAAGGAATATGGATAAAGAGTGAACTAATAAATGTTATGCAGTGTTGTGGCATTTTGCTAATGTCACCTCCATTTTGTGTTTTGCAGCCTAGGTTGTTGCTATTCATTTAACCTAGATATTATTGTCCACTAGCCCCAAAAATGGTCAAAGAAACAACAAACATAAAAGATTGTCCTATAAATCTCTGAATATTAGAAACTCTAATGCATGACAAGAAATGCAATTAATAAGAAAGCTGTACCAGGAATAGGAAAACAAAATCAAACCTGAATAGGTCAAAAATTCAAGAATCAAAAGGATGGCAATGATAACACCCTGACAAAGTTTTTCTTAATATAGTTTCAACTTGTTGGTGCCTCTTGTAACTTCCAAAGTCATGGAACACTTTGTTTTGAGATTATTGCTAGTTGGAAACTTGGGTTGTTTTCATATCATGCACCAATTCAACCATGAGGCCACAATCGCCATAACAGAAAACAGTGAATTATTTTGTAGATTTAAGCAAGTAAAACAACTGCAGACCTTTGAAGGTTATGTGAGCTATATGAAAATCTCAATATAAATGCCAAACCTTATTCATCCACTTCACTCAACCATCTTGACTGTTTTCTTTGTTAAATATATGATCTTACAGAAGGGGTAATGTTTATATTTTCATGCTAGTAAAATGTTAGAGACAAAATAGTGTTCGGATCCTCTTGGATGGCCCGTGGTTTTTGGGTAAGGAGGGGCTTTTCCTGAAAAAATGGGAACCAGGTTTCGACCTTGAGAAGGAATGCATTAACAAGGTTCTAGTGTGGGTGAGGCTCCCATGCTTGCCGCTAGAATATTGGGAGGAGGAAGTATTGGAGGGTGTTGCTAGCTCTATGGGTCAGCTCATAGTTGTTGATGTAGTGAACAAATTTAGGAAATGCCTCCTATTTGCTAGACTCTATGTAAATGTTAATGTGGGTTTGGTGCTCCTTTCTATTACATTGTCTTCTAAATTTGGGAAGTGGAAGCAACAAATTGTTTATGAAGATTCCTTGGTTATGTGCCAAAAGTGCCACAAGGACGGCCATTGTGTTGCTAGTTGTCTAAACAATAGGACAAAGTCTTACTATTGGAGGAGGAAAGAAAATAAGGTTCTTGTTGCTCAGCCTTGGGAGGTTTTTCCCTTGGTGAATGGTGCCACTAAAGGTAGTCCTTCTTGATATGTTTTTATCTTTGGCGACAATGGTGCCCCGCTCTCGGTACCTCTTGACTTTGTTGGGAGGGGTTCAAAGATGTCTAGTTGGGAGCAAAATTTGGTTAACGAGGGTTTGATTGGTGCACTTCATTTGCTGGTTCCGCTCTGTATGTGTAAGGATAAAAGAAAGAAGTCCATGGATGAGAGTCCTAAGAATTCTTGTGAGCCAGGACCGACTCTCAAAAAAGGGACCGCAGCTAGTAATGAAATTTGCACCATTGACTCTTTGGCTAAGTCTATTGGTCATGTTCAGAGTTCTTTGGAGTGATGTGTCAAGCGCCATGACATGATTGGTTTCTTGTTGTTTTCTTTGTCTTCTAATTGTTTTTGTTCTTCTGAGGATGTTGATGGAGGTTTATAGCCTTTAGGCTAGTTGATTCATGTTGTGGTTCTTCATTTGGTTTCTAGGCTTCATTGCTATATCTTTCTATGCTTTGTACAAAGGTTTGGGCCCTTTCAAAAACTGACCTTTACCCATAATAACAAAAAAATGTTAGAAACAAAAGCATGACTATTCTAGCTAAAGACTGTTAAAGATTACATTAAAGGTTGTTTGAAAGGAGCTATGTTTTGGTGATACTTTCTTGTCAAGTGCATTGATTGTAATTTGTAAATAATACTCATTTCTATATTAAGTCCTATCATTTTCTTTCTATTAAGACCATTAATTCTTTCCATTAAAATTTTCATTAATTATTTCCATTAAGGTTCATTATAACTATTAACAATTGTCTTTGCTCATGCAAATACTAAACAAGCTTCTTCTCAACGAGAGTAAAGTGTTATTATTATTTAAGCATGTTGATATGGTCAAATTGGCATTACATAAATTAGATATGTCCCATGTCTAACAACTGAAGAAGCAAAGGGACTCGAGCTAGGCTTGATATGTCCCATGTCTAACAACTCCTTAATTGTTTTCTCTATCTCCTCCTTGAATCTTTTCGGATGTCAGTAAGGAGTAGTAATAACGGGCTTGGAGCCCTCCTCTAGCTTGATCACATGCTCAAAACCCCTATTAGGTGGTCTACGAGGAGGAATCTCGCTAAAAACCACACTGTGCTTATCCAATATGGATTGGATATCCACATGATATTGACCCTCACTATTAGAAGGGGTTTTGGACGAAATCAAACATTGGGCTGCCCATGCAACCTCACCATGTTAGAATAATGCCTCCATCCTCTTCGCAGTGACCACTCTAGGTGCTCCATTTGACATCGCTTGAAGAACTACCTTTTTGCCCTCATGTTTGAACTTGAGCTCCATGGTCTGAAAGTTTTGCGAATACTTCTCAAGAGAGTGCAACCACTGGATACCTAGGACCATATCCGTCTCACCAATTCCGACCACATAGAAATCGTCTATAACCTGATGATTGCCCATAGTAATTCTCAACTGAGAAATCTTCTTAGTGCAGCCCATAGTGAAACCATCTGCAACTATCAAATTAAAACTAGGGAAATCCTCCACCTAAAGACCACTTTTCATCACCAAGCCTTCATCAATAAAGTTGTGGGTTGTGCCACTGTCAATCAACACCGTAACATGCCGACCCTGCAAAACTCCTCTCACCCTGAACAGATGATATTTGAGTACCTGAAAGAGAAGCAATAGTACCCACCTAAATGCTCAATTGAAGTTCTCTCCTCATGCTCAACTCTCTCCTCTTCTTGTTCACTCTCTGAGCTAGAATCTATTTTCTCCTTCTCGATGTCAGAAGTAACCTCAATATAGTGGACCTTGCCTTTCCCAAGGCATCTATGTCTAGGCTCCCAAGGTTCCTTGCATGCGAAACAAAGCTTCTTCCTTCTAAGCTCATTTTTGTCCTCCATGTCAAGATTTTGCTTCTTAGGCCACTCCTTCTGGAAAGTCTTCTTGTCGTCCTTCTTAGAAGAAAATGATTTGTTCTGGGATTTATTTTTGGAAGGAATGGAAAATTTCATGTTTCTAGCTCTTTTGATTGCCTCCTACAAAGGTGTGTCTAAAGCCTTAACCCAACCCTGAAGTGGCTCCTCTAAACCCTCAATGAAGAGATGAGTCAATCTTCCCGCTGAAACATCAGGTACTATCACCACAAGTCTTTGAAAATCGGATACATATGTATCCACTGAATCCTTCTGTCTAAGCCGGGCCAACTCTTTGAAATGATGTTCTGGATCCTTCTTATCGAACCTGTCAATAAGCCTCCGCGTGAAATCATAATAGTAAGTGAAAAGGCTATGTCCTTGTGTAACCATTCCGTGATACCACCACTCATGAGCATCATCTTCCAAATGCAAGGTAGCAAATTGGATGGCCTTCCTTTCAAACATGGGGTTCAAGCAAAGATAGTTATCCAATTTCTGAATCCATGCATGTGTAGTGTTGTAATGCCCCCTCTTTTCGGTGTGATCACCTTGGAGATTTGATGTTCTATTTTTCACATTTCAAGATCTTTGGAGGGCATTTCGAATGTTGAAGATGACTTGTCATATTTTTCTAATGTCCTTGATGCTTGTACTTTGAGTAAAATAATTTTTCTTCACATGGGGTGAACCATTGTGAGAAGTTGTAAGTGGGGAGATTGTCTCTTGATGGGCAATTTGGAGAAAGGAGTGTTTGACTTCATGCTCACCTTTGTGAAGAAGATTAAGTATGGAGGCGTTGGTCTTGGGTATCATCCTTCTTGGAGGCAATTTGAAAAGGTTCTAGTTGAAGAGTCTGAAAAATATCATGGCATATCTCTTTGGTTGGCCTCTTTGAGGAGAATAAATATAGATAAATTCAAAGTCTTTTGGGCGCTAAGATGTTGCAAGGAAGGTCGACCTTCCTTAAGAAGGAATTTAATAAAATAACATTATTTTTAATAGCCTTAGTCGGCCAAAGTGAAGATGATGAGGGTCGGCCCAAGTTAAGAGATGTAGGTTGGCCAAGATGTCAAGTAGGTCGGCTCCTTGAAGATTTCATGCCTATGTCGGCCAGAGTTCACCATGAGCGCCTATTTTGAAGGTGGTCGGCCTAGGGAATAAAATAAAAGGGATTCAAATTATGTTGGGCACCAATATCTCATGAAGGTCGGCTATGTTAGGAGATGAAATCAATAAAATAATAATATTTTAGGCTGGTCGGCCAGCAAGAGGAAAAAAGAAGGAAAACATGTATTTAAGCATGAGTTGTGGATCATTTTGGCATTATGAAGAAGTTTGTTTCTGATTTTTCCCATTGTGGATCTGCAACTTTGTTGCTACTATTCCAAGGACAAAAACCCTTGCGAATATTAGATGAGTTGGACGAAAACCTAGCTCATCTTGTGGAGAGTTCGTGACGGAGCTCTAATTGCACTTCATTGCGAATTTTGGAGCAGAATTGGGATCATCATTTGGGCAGATTTCATATCATTTTGGAGCAGAAAATTTATGTTAATTCAGGGCAGATTTGATCATAATTTTGGAGCAGCTTTTATGCATGTTTTGAGTGCCATTGTTGAAGGGTCATAATTCAGATTTGAAATTAGATTCATAGCACCACCTTGAAGGGTCATAATTCAGATTTATAAATCAGTTTGGAGTGCCATTTTGAAGTTGTTTTCATGCAGATTTAATATTGGTTGGATCACCTTTGTTGAGGGTTTGAAGCTGAAGACAGATCGGAGTTGTGGGTTAATCATAAACCCTAGTCGCTGCCAAATCTTGCATCATAACATCAATTTCTAAGGTGCGCCATCTTGTGGAGGATTACGCATCACTTGGTTCAGCCTTAAACATCCTTGGATCTGCATTGTGACATCACTAAGTGGATCGATCAGCATTAAGGCATCTTTGGATAACATTCTTGGAGCATCATCGAAGATTGTAACATCTTTCATCATCTTTATTGAGGGCCGATCTGATCTTGGAGGAATTCGCTCACTTCTTGTGTAGCTTTTGACATCAAATTGGTATGTTGTGGTTTATATTTCAGATCTGAGTTTGTAGCAGCAGCTTGTGCATGATTGTTGGCCATGTTTGAGCCACAAACTTGATGTAATGTCCATTTTATCTATTCAGTTTGGAGCAGAAGACTTGCATTCAGATTTATGTGTGTTTGTATGTGTATTTCATGGTGTAATTCATGAATAATAAGACTGCAGATATATACTTTCATTTGCCATCATTTTCATGTTCTAGATATGTCCTATGTTTGGTGAAATTCATTTGATAAGGTGCAGAAATAAAAAAAAATCAGAATTCAGATCTAGGGTTTTGAAATTAAAAATTGAAAATTCATAAATTGTGGTGAAAACCCTAAGTGGGATATTTCAAGTGCATTTACCCGAACCATGAAAAGAAGGAAGAGACACCTTACCCAACTTGCGCTGCAACTCCCGATTCTGTCATCTATCACCTCTAGGTCTGTTTCTGTATTTCAACTAGCAAAAGTCCTGTAGAGACATCGCAACCCGAAACTCTATCACCAGGTGACTGCCATTCACGCATATAATCTGTAAAACTCACATCTACAACTTGCTGTCCACCACCCTGCATCCTCTGCTGATCCAAGAAATTAGGCATTAGAAGCCTAACTGTAGAAGCTTGAGTGGTTCTAGTGTTGTTATTAGGAATGTTTGCATTGTTAGCAGAGTTGCTTGTTTCTCCACTACTCCGTTGTTTTCTCCATTGTGCTGATTACCCCTGTTATTATTCTGATTAACATTATTATTCTGCATGAATTCAGTCAAAAGCTGCACCAAATCTCGCTGTCCTCTAGCAACATCATTAAGGATATCTCTAGTGCTAGGATCCTTATGATCTCCATCACCCATGATGTTCTCTTCTTCAGATTCAGAACTTACAAATTGCTGCCTTCTCCTGTAAGTAATGTATTCTCTATTTTCTGGATTCATAAAACCAACATGCAATCAATAAATCTAACATGTAAACCCTCCAGGCTAGCAAGATCACTTGCTTTGATACCACTGAAATATCCCCTTCCAAGATTTTCACTCTAAACCACAAATTTTCTGTTTTCTACCACATTGACATTTCATCAAACATTTTTTATTTGGCTCATAAACTGAAATTTCTGAGTGTGTTTGGTGTGGATAGGTTGTTTGATAAGTTTGATATTATTCCACTCACAAATGTATCATAGAGCATAAGGAAATGCAGAGACAATTTGACAAACAGTTTGCTTCACTATTATATCAATGATAGCTGAATACATTAAGCCAAGTTTGCTGTTTGTAAATAAGATATTACTGAGATAAATAAATATTCAATGAAATCCTTACTACATACCAAGTAAGATGCTAAAACAAAATACAAATAAGCTCTAGTTGGGTGGCCAGCTTGTACAATATTTCACATGATATTTGAGTCTCCTTAAGAACCCACGCCTCCTCTAAATCTCTCATCTCACTCCTTTTTTCAAAGCTGCGACTCCTTAAAACTCCAAAATCAGCATAGGCACCTCCAAGAAAGACCCTCAAGCACCTTCCTAATGCTCATGCCTTTCACTTATAACAAGAAGTGACTCCCTTAGATAATAGATGAAGCCTTTAGAAATGTTGCGGCTACTTGGAATAGGGTTACGACTAGGGGTTAGGAGCTTTAACTCTTTCAATATCTTCAACCAATAAAGATGTCACTGGAAATGTCTAGGGTATAAACCCTCCAATAAATTCCACAGAAAACTATGAATAATTCTTCAACAATAGCCTCTAAATTTGTATTTGTAAACAAATCTCACAAATTTGGCAATGAAATCCTGCAGAAAACAAACACACCAAAACCTGTAAAAAGATCTAACTTTCTCACACAAATCTTCAACTTCAAACCTTCAGCACAAGCATGAAATCTGAATGACTCCACCTGCAGATTGACTAGGGAAGATCAATATTCCCAAGGGTTTCCATCCTAGGATTTTGGTTGAACAAACTCAACTCCACAATAGCTCATAAAAGAAATATGTCAAGAAGAAGTAAAATGAATCTCCAACCTCCTTTTATATTTTCTCTTGGAACTTTCCCGAAGGTATAATTTAAAATTAGCTTTTAATAAACCTTCAACACAAAATAAAGTGACCTTATAATATTTTTTCTTTTTGACTCCCGCTAAGTCACTTTTAATAGCTTTATTAATTAAATACAAGTTGGCCGTAAAAATTATAATTGGAGACAACTTTATTTAATTAAATGAATTATTCCCTCTCCAAAACTCCGAATTAGCCTACGGGAATAAAATAGGCTAAATGGTCATCTCCGCCATCTAGGCCGAAGAAGGGGACATTACAAAGTTATATTTCTGGACGTAGAGTTAAGACCAATTTTTTGCTTTAAAGTATCTTTAGAGTATAGGTTGCATGGTGTTAGCTTAAAGAAATGACTAGAGATGTGATAAGATCGACATTTTAGAGCACGCTTCATGATGATGATGAATCACTATATGGTTTGGAAGATCGATCCTATCAGATAGCTATTTCTCCAAACATTCTTTTTAAATATCAAAATCTACAATGAGTAAAAAATTGACAAACCTACCAATTCTCCATGCAGATGCTTTGAAAATTCTCATTAAATATTAGAAAGGAGCATGGGTTCAGTATTTTCCTAGGAGTTTTTGGGGGTTAGAAGTGTCATAGCTGACCTCATAGTCAGAGTGGATGTTGAAGAACACTAAGAAGAAAGAAAAGTCATTGAAAGGGAAGTTGTCCATGCATGATGAAAGAAACACATTCTTGGAGGATTAACCCAATGAAACATGCCATGGACATGAAAGTAGGGAAATAGAGATTTGGTGTACAAATTAAAGGCGCTAGATGGAAAATGTTCAATGATTGAACCTAGTTAATGATAGACCATATGTGTGAGGATGATGTGGGGTGCAATGATGAGTAATCAGATTCCTTAGAGTCCAAAGATGATGACATGAGACCTTCCATCCAATTTGACAAAAGTGATGATGGGCCCAACTTTATTCCTATGATTTTTGGTTCATTATGAGAAGTAATTTGTGAAGTTTTGACTATACCATTATTTAGAGGAATTTCCACGAACTATGGCATGACCCACACCAATTCTGAATCAATGAAATGTTGGAGAGGTGAATGCAGTTGTACGTTTTGCACAAGGATACTGTGGATTGACCAATTTTGATGCAAACAATATGATAGCAACTCTATTGTGCAAGATAAAGGAGAGAATGGAATGGCCTCATCACCTACATGTCTCGATAGAATGGGAATTAATGTGGACAAGCTAATGCTGAGAACTTTGAGCATCTCACTCATGACAAATATTATTATGGAAATGGACATGACTGACAATCGAGGGAAATAGGCATAGATGGAGCAATATTGGTAACAAATGATACTAGCTTCACCTTTTTTCTAAAGGAGAGGAGGTAGAAGAGTCCAACATGCAGATATGGATTCATATCCAAGAACATAGCTTCTTTCAAGGATGTTGAACTAGCATAAATCTTCAGAGTTTCAATCAGAAGAAAGCCAAGTTTAGGCTTGGTAGCCTCTAAAATTTTGGCTATATATTGTGATTCAAGGATGGAGTAGTGTAAGATGGAATTAGTGTAGCATTACAAAGAGTATACATTGTCATGGTAATATCTCTTTTAGCAATTGTTGCAGCATGGAAATATTTAAGGAGAGCAAGTTGACAGTGAGCATTTACAAAAAGGTTGTGGATGAGTTAGCATATGTGGAGATGTATGATGCATATTACATAGTGATGCTATCTGTCCAAGAGATAGAGAAAGGATCTTAAATCCAAATTGTGTACGGTGCAACAACACAAGTCAGATCAAATTACATACAAGCAAGATGAGATGAGCGATCTTATGCAATTGATGGAGGTAGACTGATTGCAATGAGAAGTGTCCAAGTCATAGAAGGTTAGGATGGAGCTAGAAAATCATCCAATGACTTGAAAAATTTGGGTGAAGAATAGTCATGAGTGGCAAAAGAAAACACATGAGATGTAGGGACTCATTGTCTAAATCCTCTTCATAGGAACTAGATGTTGCAGGCTACAAGATACAGAAGCTGAATAGAAAAAATAAATGAGAAAACATGAGGATGAATGACAGAAGAAGTTCAAGGTCTAGTATGAGAGTGAGATGAGAGCCATTCATGAGGCCATCAAGTTGAAGTAAAGGTTGGATGAGTAGGAAGGAAAACATCACATCCTCTTCCTTGCAAGCATCACAAGGACTGAGTGCCACCCCTGCTTTGTTGACTCCAACACCAAGATAGAAGACAAGTCACCAAGGATGATGACCTTGTCTTAATTAGGGAGATAGATGTAGAGCCCAAAAGTTATCTCAAAGTTGTATGGAGTAATACGACGTGTGTGAGAGTTATAGTCATCATATGTTATTACTATATGTTATTAGACGTGTTGATTTGAAATGTATTGTTGTTGTTTATGAGGCTTATTATTTTTGTGATGTGTGGTTGCTGTCTTAGTTGTCGTACTTGTCTAGATTTTGATGAGGATACACACTGTATGTTGTTCCTTGTTGACCATTGATTTAATTTGTGCTATCATCTCATGTTCGATGGGACAACTAAGATTTGGTTGTGTGATGTTCTCAATGTTATGGATCTAATGGAAGTATTGTTGTTTCTGGGATATTGTGTTATTCAATTATTCCATGTGTTTTCTACTATGTTTGATGTAAATGTTTCTATCTAGAGTGCTTTTCCCCTCTATGGGCTGGCTATGAACCTTATTAATTTTAGATATATATAGATATTTTAATATTCTGCTTGTGCATACTTCAAACCCACATAAAACAATTGGTGCTGTAAGAAGCCCAAACGTGATTTGGATACTATTTTGAATTTTGTGGTTTGGTTCCTATATTTGCTTTGTAAAGCATCTAATAAATATTCCTTGTTGAAGCCTCTTTAATCACCACATCTTCTAGCTGAATTTAATCACCATACTGTCTAGCCAGTTAGGTTTGTGAACTCTACATCTAACACTTGTAGCAACCATCCACTTGGAATAGCTTATCGGTATATAGAATAAAATAGCATGTTGGTCTTTGCTTCTGAGAGAAAATTATCATTTGGGTTTCTTGGCATTTACGGTCATGCTTATGACCTTGCTAATTCAGGTATTCCTTCAAATACAATATGGTCCTTAATATAAGTATCATTTTGTCTGCAAAGAGAAGCTTGATGGCATGAATGCATGATGTTGATGCCTTCTCTTTAAAAAAATATATAGACAAATTCTCTCAACTTAGATCTATTTTTTGTGTCTGAAACATCATGGAGCAGATGTTTTGGGAGATGATAGACAAGCATAAACCACCTTTGGTGCTTGGGCCAACTTTGGACTGCGTTGTTTTTGTTCTATGATATTACTTGCTCGATCAGTAAAGTATTAGGACTGATAATATGTATATGTATGATCAGTCTTATTGTCTTACTATGCATTACTAGTGATGTAGTAATTGATCTTAATTGGCTTGTGGTATGCTGACTTATAACTCTGTTGTTTCTTAGATGGATAATGTGCTAATCGATGACCGGAGAATACATGTAGATTTCAGTCAAAGTGTATCTAGAATCTGGAATCAATATCGTCGTGCAGGCAAGAAAAATATGGGTGATGAAGGTACATTATCCTTGAGACAATGTCTCATCTAATCCTACATTGATGATTGAAGCATTTCTAATTTTATAACAAGAGTTAGACTTATGTAAAATTCAAATCTATATTACCTGGAAGAATCTTTTCACTGCATTTTTTAATCTGGATCCAATGGTAGTTTTTTTATTATGTCTCCCTTCTTTATTCTTTGCCAGAGAAAATTGAGCTTTATTCCTTTGCAATTATCAGTATGTATCCCATGCGGGACATATGCCACGCACTTAATCTAGTTCAAGATTGTTGAAATAATGTGACTTCTGATTTTTATGTTTTTAATGAAAGAACATTTAAAAATAGCAACGAGGAAGTAGAGCTTGCTGCTAAGATTTGATTTTTTGGATAACTAAACACATCATACATATTCATTAACATTAACTTGTGTCAAATGAATGACATGACGTAATACTTAATTTACACAAATCTCTGCCCTTATTTGTGCTGCTTCAAACCTGTTTTTATATTTATTTTTATACTGGGGCAATACAATATTAGCTATCCAATATATTATAGGTCAAGAACCTTGATAACATTGGATGAACTATATACCACCACAGTGTACATTAAATCTTTGAGGCCTGTGAGAGGAACTAGAAATCTTTGAGAGGAGGAGAATGGCAAGTATGCGGAGCAATCTTGAGTCCCATATAGTTGCCACCAACTAACTAGCCTATACTGTGCCAAAGTCTGCCCTACGATCTTTGCTGAACTCTTGTAGCCATCAAGTTCAGTAAGTCTAATCCACTCAGCTCTAACCAATGAAGCTTACTCCGTACTATACATTTTCTTGAGGACATTCGTAGGCCATTTCTCACCTTGTGGTTGTCAAGGGGAACAATTCTGCAGGTCTCTCCACATATCATTTAGGATTCAATGCATATGCAACCATGTGTAGAGGGGTGTTAAGCTTCTCCCAACTCCATTGAATGATGGGGTTGAGTATGCTCATGGTAGAATTATAGGGCGAGGTCTCTCTCACGAATGCCAGCCTTCATTTGGCCAAACATTCTATCAATGCATTCATAGATCCCCCCAAGATTGGGAGCATCAAAATCTCCAAATATCATGACGTTGATAATAGGTGATACAAAAGATGCGATGTATCTCACATTTGACCAAAAACATCGTTTCTCACATTCTCTTAAACCCTCATTCTCTATTGTCTTGGACTAAGTTGCTGGTTCTAGTTTGGATCTTGGTTGGGGTTTGTAGATCCGGAAAAACTTTTTTTGGGGTTGGTTCATTTTGGGTTCATCCATACAAAAAACATGTAAAAATCATATATATATATGCAGCCTAAACGCAGGAATTAAGTGTAGAATACCGCATAGTATCATATAATCAACAAAACCACCATAAACTCGAATATCATTTAAATTTTAAAACATAAAATATTCATTGTTCGAACTACATGTTCAATATCAAAATAATAATATCAAGTTCAACAATCAATTTTCAATGCCATATAGATTTTCTAAATCATCAACATCATGGATATTAGATGATGCAGGAACATATGAAGAACCACAAGCAGTGCCACTGCCACTTGCAGTAAAAGTGTGCTCGCTTTTTGACTCCTCAAATGCAACATGTTGGGAAGTGAAAGCATCCAAGTCAATTTTGTTTGACTCCATATCCCACAACTTTGAGTCCCCTTCCTTGTAGCCATGTTTGCGTGAAAGGAGGCACAAATTGGAATGCACATACACTAAATTCTCTGCCTTTTTTGAGTGCAATCCGTTGCGCTTTATTAAGTGGATGAAAGAGTATGTGCTCCTCAGATGTAGATGAATTAGCAACCTATGAAGACGAAGTAAAGAGAGTTATAAATTATAAAAATTTAAAATTTTAAAAATTATAAATGAAGCTTCAAAGTCTAAAGATGAGTGTACAAAATTAGTGAACTCTTTCATGGCTACATCCTGTAAATCAAGATTAGGGAAGAGTCTATGAAATGCTGCCTTTCCCTTCAGGGACTTCATAATCTCTATATGGGGCAATCTGAACACTATAATATTTTGGACTTAGTGCAAAGGCAAGTGTTAGAATATTGTCATTGATGTCAAAGGAAGCCTTCTATGTTGGTGCCACAATTTGATTTATTTATGATTTACAAGTGAAAAAGATAGCATGCAAAAAGAAAGCAAAAAGAAACCAAAAATAGAAAGCAAAAAGAAAGCAAAAAGATAGCATGCTTTATATCTTATTTTAAAAGCTTTATATCTATTTTGGAAAGCGCTTGATTTTAGAAGCTTTACATTTTTTTAAAGCGCTCTATCCTTGTCAAAAAAGCATCATACTTTATGGATTTTAAAAGTGCTTCATAACATAAGACAGTTTTATTTTAAGCATTAGTTATGCCATGAGTTTAAAATAGAAAAAGACAGCGATCAGGTTGAAACTGCAACAACTACTTGTTAGAAAGATTTTTTCAAGATATTATTGAAAAAAGAAAAAGGAAAAGTAAGAATGAATTTGTATGTGTAATGTCGCCATTTTCGGAGTGATCACTGAAGGAGGCCTAAGAGGCTAATTTTCACACTCCAGAATTTTTGTTGGGCAATTTGATTAAGGGAAATGACTTGTCATATTTTTCTCATAATTATGATGTATTTATCTTGAATAAATAAAATTGCCCTCATATGGAGCGAACCATCTAGGGATGGTAATAAGTGTGAAAATTGTCTTTTTTGGGCAACTTAGTGAACGGAAATGTGTGGTCTCATTTAATTTGTTTTGTGTGATTCGCTCTAGGAGAAGATAACTTGTTAAGGGACTATTTGATGTATAACATATTATTTGTCCCAAGTGTGCGCCATCCTTAGGGAGGCCTTAAATTTATAAATTGATGCATGTTTGTTTTGAGCGCTCAAAAGAAGGACGACTCAAGGAGGGAAAAGGAGTTTTAATTCAAATCTTTAATTTGAATTTGGGCACCCAAGGAGTGATAAGGATGGTCGGCCTATTTGGAGGGAAAGAGATTTGAAAATAAAAAGAAAACTGTCTCTTGGTCGGCTAGGAGTGAGAGTGGAAGACTTGTATAAATATAAGATCCATTGATGGCATTCATATCATATCTTTCATACTTCATTTGATTTGAGTTTTACTCTCTTGGCTGCAATGAAAGTTGGGCAAAGGAACCAAGGATGAAAACCCTTGTGTTCAAGGTGAGTTGGATGAAAACCTAGCTCATCCATTGGAGATTCTGTGACGGGGATCCATTTGTGCTTCATTGTTGTTCGTTGGTGAAGAAGAGCAGATTTCTGTATCAGATATTCAGATCAGATTTGAAGAAGGTTTCATTTGGCGGGATTTAGAGGCATATTGACTAGAGATTGTCCCTAGGGTTTGAGCGCCACCTTCTAGGATTGAAGTGACTTCACTTGGGGGGTGATTTTGTGAGCTTTGTTGGCTGCTAGGGTTTGAAGATATACTCAGTTTGGTACAGCAGGAGAGCAGATTTCATTCGGCCTTGTTTGAGGAGTGTAGTTTGGTGCTTGTGACTTCATTTGCATAGGGTTTCACCATTCCATTTGAGCGCCTACCTTTGGAGGAGATATTGGAGGTTTGGTTTGCATCCATTTGCATCATTTTCTGAAGCAGCAAACCTATCAGACCTGTGCACCCCTTTGGATCAGCTTCCTTGGTATTTTGGAGATTAATTGACATAGGGTTTCAAGCCCTAACTTGAGTGCCACACTTTGGAGGACTCTTTCTATCTTTCGGAGGTCAAATTTTCATGTAATTGGTATGTATAAACCCTAGGGTTTAAAGTAGGTTGTAGTTGGGCATGTTTGGCATGTTTGCCCATGATATTTGATGTACTTGCAGACTTCATATTTCTGATTTATGACAGAAGACCTCTGATCTGAGTTTCCAGTCATTTTGGTATCATTTTGGTGTTGAATCATTGTGTAATTCAACTATGATATTGGCACATGTATTGACATGATTATTATGATGTTTTGGCATGTTTAAGTGGCTGTTATAAGTGTTTGATTAAGTTTGAAACAGAAAATCAGAACTGCAGAAACTAGGGTTTTGGATCAAATTTGGAAATCAGAAAATTAGGGCAAAAATTAGAACCCTAAAATCAGAAAAAATAGTTAATATCCTATTTGCGATATTACAGTGGTATCATAGCCATGATCTTGCCAGCTTGAGGGTCTACAAGCTATCATGAATAATAGAAGCAATAAGGAATCTAGCATGAGGGATATCTTCAATGACATCGCAAGGAGTCAAAGAGATCTCATGCTACTCATGTCTCAATACATGGGGCATAAATTGGGTGCTAATGAAGATTCGAGAAGTGATGGCAATGCTCATATACCTACCATCTTGGATCAGCCAAGAATCCCGGAAAGTATACAACAAGAGGCCACACAAATCATTGATGAATATTATGGCCTATCCGATGGTTTCAAGAATGCAACTCCTTTTGATGTCCATTTGAGAATACATGAAGATGGAAATCCGGGAAGAAGGATCTATATGATTACATCAAAAAATTGAGGAAAGAGAGAAAAATCAAAAGTTACCATTGAAGAATAGTTAGAGAAGGAAGAAGAATTACTTGTTTGTGATTTGCAGCCTACAAGTAATCATGAGGAAGGCAAAAATCAGTCAAAATGCATTGAAGTTTGGACCCTTAGCCCTAAAGAAGATGAAGATATTTTCACAAATTTACATCAACATCATGAGGATATGGGTGAAGAAGCATCACATGTTGCAAATGGTGAACACCTAAGACTTCATAATGACCACATGGTTGGAGTGTATGCTACCACGGAGTTTGCCAAACCTACAAAGTTGGATCAGCTACATGAAGGTATGAGTTCTTCTGAAGTTCCATTAATTGAGCCGAGCATTGCTTCACCACCTTTACATCATTTTGGCAAGGAATCAAATTGTGGTTTGGGTGACTTTGAGATGGATGTTGTTCATACATATGAGGGCAATTCAGAAATTTCAGTATGTAGTGAACAAATAAATGTTGATAAGATTGATGTAGCATTGCAAGGGTTGAAGGATCACTTTGTAGTTAAGGAAGTCATAGCTGTGCATACACTTTCTAAACCAGCAATTGAGAAAGAGCATGATGTAAAAGATTCTACTTACTATTTTGATGGTGATCCCTTGATTGATGATGATGATGACCTAGTCTCCAAACATGGGTGTAATGGAGGAGATGTCATGAAGGAAGCTGATTTGGAGATGTATGATTATGAAGACCAATCAGAATTTCATATGAAGATGTTAGGTCCCATAAGTCACATCATTTGGAAGATCAATTGAAGGTAAATGAAGGTATGATTGTGACAGCCCTAACTCATTTTGACAATGTTCATAAGATGATGGCAGATTTTTTTTGGAAGGCACAAGGGAGACATGAAGGCTTTGAAGGAGGACCATCTCTTGCTGACTTATAGGGACTCAAAGAGGCTTTGGGTGTAATGAAAACAAATTACCTACACCTACTTTCAGATAGAGATCATCTCCTCAAGATTGATGAGATATACTTTGATGTATTGAGAAAAAAAGATGAGGTCGATAAGCTTACCTTTGAGCTTAAGGATACTATGGATTCTTTGAAGGGCACTCAAGTGGCCCTTCAAGAATCGGAAGATCGTGTGGATGAACTTTGTTGGGAGTTGAGCTTGGCACACTCTTCATCATACACGACAGTATTTTAGTCTTCTATGGCAGCCACATCCGAAGAAAAACAATGCAACACGTAGATTGCAAAGAGTAGAGACATGGAGGAAGAACTTGAAGGATCCTATTATGAAGTCATGAAGATGGAAGAGACATATACACATGAAGACATAGCTTGCAGCCATAGGATAGAAGTTTTGACACACGATACACTTGATTTTCCATTGGAGACATCCCTTGGACCTGCACTAGTTGATGATCATCCACTCATGGAAGAAGAGGAGGTTATGGTCTATGAAGACATCACTCAAAGGCATGAGGTAAGGATTGATTTTCTGATATACGACAGCAGTCCCTTATCCTCACATTATCATGACATGACAGCTAAGAGGACCAACCTTGAGGTATGTAATTTCCATTGGGAGACTCATGTTGGTTCGGCACTTTATGGAGAACATGCAACAATGAAGAAGGAGAAGTTTGAGGTGGTTGAAGACACTATGAAGAAGTATGACAACAGTTCTGATTTTCTGGTTTGAACAATAGTCTCTTTTTTTTGTAATGTCCCCATTTTCGGGTTCCCTTGTAGTGCAGTTGGCACTAACCTTGTGTATGTGTGTCAACGTTGTTAGAGGAGTTTTTTCATGATTCCAATGAGCTTAGGCGGTTTGGAGGACTCATATGCCACTTTTTGGGGTGATTTTCGGCTTTTGGTGTGCTCTCCAAGAATTTTGGAGGGGGCGTCTATTTATAGTAAGTTGCCCGGTTGGCTCCGTTTATCATTATTCTTCATCGAGATCACTCTAGTGCAGTCAGTTTTCGATTCCGATGCATTCCGATAGTTTCCGCAAAATGGGTGTATTAATGGGCTTATTTTAATTATTTTACAAAGGTCGTCAAATATTATTTAAAATATTTAAAAAGCACCTTAATGTTATAGCTTTTCGGAACCGGGATGAAATGTTTTAAATCATGGATGCATAAAACAGGGACCTTGTGTGTCAAATTATCATTATTTTAATAAAAAGGTCTTTTTCGGAGCTAAATGGGAGTTTAAATTAAAAAGTGAATTTTAAAATATTAGCTTCTGGAGAGTTTGGCGGAAAAGTATAAAAGGAGGTTGTGAGGGCTCATTTGGATTATGCATTTTCTTCTATTTCTCTGATTGAAACCCTTGTGGTTCTGGAGATCGAACTTGGTTCATCTCAGGTTTGTGAGGACGAAAACCCTTACATGCAACATTCTCTATGTTGTTGAAAGACAATCTGGAGGATTTCTTGGTGGTTTCACTACGAAGATCACAACTGGGCTTGTTTGTGAAGATTTATTTCAGTTTGGAGGAGGATTGCATAGCTGATTTTGTTGTGACATATTGAAGGAGAAATGATAGAAATTTGCTGGGGTTTTTGACTCCAAATGTTGGCCGTACCTCTCCCTATGCTGGCCATACCATATTGACAAGGGCGTGGGGTTTTGGAAGGTTGGACGCCTAGGTTTTGGGGTAGTTTTTGCTGTGTTTGAGGGCACCTAGGGTTGGAGAACAGTCTTCAATCTTTTGTGAGCATTTTTGCTCAGTTTTGGAGGTGTAGCATTCATATCTAGGAGCTTGCAGGCGCTGGTTGCAAGTACAAGAATTTATCAAAGTCCATTAAATTTTTTGGGTATGTTTGATTTAGATATGTAATGTTATTTGATGAACTGGGTTTCCTTTATATTTAAGAAAAATGTATTTTTAGATTAGAAATTAAATCTGGAATTTTCAGCTACATGTTTTTCTGAATATTGCCATATTTCTGAATTATTTAATGTTGCAAGTTACTTTATTTCTGATATCTATTGCAAACAAAAGAAACACCTTCTGCATTTTTCGTCTACTTTTATTAAACACATCAAACAAACAAACAAAACGAGGTAGAACAAGGGTTCATATTAAGTGGTATAAGAGCAGGTTTTCTTGCCAGTCTGTTGGAGTTCTAACTTTTGCTGCAATTTCCTTAGTATCCAGCATTTCAACAGCTAAAAGTTTTGTTTAGTGGTTGCAAATCATGAAGCCACTCAGGGAAGGAGAAATTTTGAAGGAATACCAAGCAATGGGAGTAGAGTTTCATGCTTTAATCTCATTTGCAGAATTCGTGGATGTTAAGGTAGGAGTAAAGCTTTACTATGCAGGTGAGGATCTTGAAGATCTATATCAGCCAAAAGATGTTCTTAGTACTTTGGAGGAAGTTGAGGGTTGTTTATACATGGTGAATCAATCACCTTCTCAGGGAATGCAAGCAAATATGAAACCTATAGTGACTTCCTTGGGTAAGAGAAAATTGTAGAGACACAAAGATAATGATGTAAGACTACTTGTGGCTTCTTGTTTAAGTGAAATCATGAGAATTACAGCTCCTACTACTCCATACAATGATAACGCAATGAAAGAGGTAATTCAATTGATGGTGGACAATTTTCTGGATATTGATGATATCACATGTTCTCATTTTTCTAGAAGGGTTGCTATACTTAAAACATTTGCAGAAATCAGATTGAGTAACCTTGTGTTGGATTTGGGATTGCATGATTTGATATACATCATGTTTCGCCATTTCCTTACTTCAATCAAGATATAACATGATGACGATGTTATGGCAGCCATGCAAAACATTATGGTTTTGACTATTAATGAGAGTGAAGATGTGTCACAGTTTTTGTTTTCTATCCTATCAGCTAACAGGAAGAAGGGAATTCTTGGCATTCCATTAGTTAAAGAGAGATTAGCTAGAAGGGTGATTGATCAATGTGATAAGAAAGTGAAACCTTTCTTGGATAGTGAGAAGCAGGAAAATGAAAAGAGGATTATGGCAGAACATTTGGTTGGAGATGGTGCCTTGACTCATGAGGACTATGTGACATGGCTTCAAGATGATTCTTTGGTCATGCATGCGGCTACTATGGATGAGGTGGTGTATGAAGAAAAGGACAAAACAACAGCTTTCGATCCTAGTTCAGATTCAACTAGTGATGATTCTAACGACTTCCTTGATTCCTATGGAGCAGATGATTGTGTTGAGTTCACTCATGTATTTTTAGATGAAGGGCATGAAGAAAGCAAATATGATGATGATTTCAAAACAACTTTTGATGATCCTTTATCTTATTCTGGCGACATTAATACAAGTGGCCTTGGATTTAACTTTCAAACCAAGCCTATGGAGAGAGATACTTATGTTGACATCAGTATTGGTGTGTTGGAGAGTGATTTATTTAGAAAGACAACATCATAGGAGGAGCATAGTGAACAAAGCAATCGGCCTTTTAACACATGGGATCCGGGTGTGATGACTCCTAAGTATGACGAGGATCCTACATGGGATGAAAAACACAATGCATGCATGGAGGATGGCATTGATGGTGTTGATTTATTTCTTGAGAACAAATCTGATTTACCAACACATGAAGCTAACTTTGAGCAGAGGTTTAGGGACTTTGATGATTGGGATCCATAGTATACTGCTGAAAATGATAATGGAAAGGCTTAGGTGATTTGGGGCAGCCTTGGAGTCATTGATGACAAGTATGAAGGTTCTAATTTTAGTATTCATCATAGCAGCAGTTCACTTCCTTTGCATGAATATGATTGCAAGAATAAATTTTAGGTGATTACTGATAACCCATTATTGGAGATGGGTGTTGATATGAATTATGACAATCCACTCTTTAAGTTGGATGATGGAGCTGTTTGTGATTGTAGTAGTGCACTTGGTAAAAATAACAAGGTTTGGGATCCGGGGGAAGATTGAGAACTTGAGTTGGAGTGTGGTATTCAACTTGGTTTTGATTCAAGTTCACTTTATGAGGAGTATGGTTACCCTCCTGGGAGACCACCAGATATGAAATGTGCAAAGGAGGAGATAGATGAAGATTGTGTTTGGAATGAGATGACATTGAGAGGCATCATCATTCCTTGCTACATGAGGAATTGGAAGGTAACTCGGGTATGCAAATTAATGATTTTAGTTGAGGATCATTTCCTTGTTGGTATTTGTTATGAGTTGCTTCATTCTTGCATGAGGTTTGGTCTTGAGTTTTGGGGTTGGCCAACAAGTGTGACATTTCATACCTTAACTGAGTTGATGAGTAGTGTTGCATGTTTTCCATATGTAGTTGGAGATGCATTCCCTTCGTGGGATGTATTGATCCTTGTAGATTATTCTTGGTTGGGTATCCATGCTTGGGATTCTCAACAAGAATTGACAGAGATTATTGGGAGTCATAAGAGTGACCTTTGGAGTGATAAGGATCAAAATTTCAGACTTAAAGGTTTTTTTTTTCTTACTAGCCACTATGTGATTCCATTGCTTCATCTACAGGGAGATTGGAAAAAGATTTCAAGTGAGGATTGGAGCATTGAATGAATAATCACTCTTGGGGATGTCACTTGGCAAAGAATGAATCAAAATTTCAGTTTGGAGATTGCTGATTGGTTGTAGGTCAGCCACTTTACATCATGGTTTGCTCTCATTCAGGGGAGTTGGCACACTATTCTTTGTCGAGGTAGTGAGAATTTTTAGTTGGTGATTGCTTGGAGGTATTTTCCAAGCACTTCTGAGTTGTTTTGGCACAACACAATGCTTTTCATGCATGCTCATACTTGGGAAATCCGTTGGTGCTGTTGTTGTCCTTGGTGTAGAGCACTAAAATCAGATTGTACCTCAATGATTTCGGTTGGGTTGTAAATCAGATGGATGTGGAGAGTGCATTTCTTCACGGGGATATACATGAGGAGATTTACATGGAGTAGCCACAGGGATTTGTTCAGGATTCTTCATTGGTTTGCTGATTGCGGAAGTCTCTCTATGGCAAACAGGCCCCACGGGCTTGGTATGCCAATATGGACTACTTTCTTCTCTCAGTTGGGTTCTCCAGATGCCATTCAGATCCGAATGTCTATATCTTGAGACATGAGGATGCTCTTCTTTTCTTGGCTCTCTATGTTGATGATTTGATTGTCACTGGGAGCACTTCATCTATCATTGTCAGTGTCAAGACTGCTTTGCACGACAGGTTTGCCATGACTGATTTGGGTCTCTTGCACTATTTTCTCAGGATTGAGATCACTCAGACCTCTTCTGGGATCTCTCTTGCACAACCTAGGTATGCTCTTGGTCTTCTAGCTCGTTTTCACATGATTGATTATAAGCTTGCACTGACTCCCTTTTTTTCTGGAGTCAAGCTTGAGGCAAAGTGTTCTACACCACTGGTTGATGCCACTTTGTATCGTCAACTTGTTGGTAGCCTCATCTACCTGACTCATACTCGCTCCGACATTTCATTTGCAGTTGGCATTGTTTCGCGCTCCATGATGGAGCCACATGAGCTTCATTGGAAGGCTGGCAAACCCATCTTGCACTACATATAGGGCACTCATAGTTACAAGATTCACTATGCAGCGAACACAGGTTTAGATTTGGTTGGATACACAGATTCTGATTGGGGTGGTGATCTTGATGATCACAAGTCCACATATGGCTACAAATTTCACCTTGGTTCTGGTCCCATTTGTTGGCAGAGCAAAAAGCAACATGCCATTGGTCTTTCTTTGACTGAGGCTGAGTGTAGGGGGGTTGTCAATGCCGCCACTGAGGCAATTTGGCTTTAGAATATTCTCACTGAACTTGGCATCACTTTTCAGAAGCCATTAGTCATCTACTGTGACAACTAGAGCGCCATCTAGATCTTGAACAACTCGGTTCATCATCAGCAGACCAAACACATTGAGATCCACTTGCATTTTCCCAAGGAGCTGATATAGGAGTAGGTCATCGATTTGCGGTACTGTCCTACAACAGAGTAGGTTGCAGATATTTTCACCAAACCCTTCATTGAGAGCAAGTATGTTCATCTTCGGTCTCTCTTGGGGGTGCGAGACATCTCTTTTGTGGGGGTCACTTAGCCCTTCCTGCTTTATCCTCTCTTGGGGGGAGTTTTTTCCCACTAGGTTTTCTCCTTCCTTTTTTGTTTGAGGGCATCTTTTGTACATGGGTACCTCATCAGGCTTAGTTGTCGAGACCCATCTTTGCATCTTTGTCTACATTTCCCCCTAAGTTGCACTTAAGGGGGGTGTTAGTGTGAATAGGGTTATTTTTCTATCTAGTTCTTTCTTAGCTAGTTCTCCGCTTTAGCTCTCTTTACACTAGGTTAAGTTTACCTAGGGACTTTTTCACTTTATCCCACATTGGTTGTGTTTTTAGTCTCTTGGGTGGAATATCCTATATATACCCACCTCTTGCTCTTATATGAGCATATCATTTTCATTGTATGTTTTGCATTCTCTTGAGTTGAATACAATTTATTTGGTTCATATCTGATTTCTTGCTTTGCTTTCCTTCATTCATTCACATTCTTGGGTGGCTTTTCAGCCAAATCATACAATAAGTGTGCACATTTTGCATCCAATTCAAAGTGATTTCAAATTTTTAAGTTGCAAAAATTACAATAACTAGAATTAGAATTGCAAGTTTTTGTGACCTTGAACTTTCTTATGCTGAACATAAAGGTTGTGGTGAACAAACACCAATTCATTCATCGACTTCTAAGTCAAATGATCACATTTCTTGGAGTGCATGTTTTCAAACCATAGTAGCAAAAATCTTTCTCTAGATTGACTTGTCAAACCAAAAGACTAAGAGTTTTTCATGTAATCAAGACATACTTGGGAAATTAAAAATGCTGAAAAAATCAGCAAAATAGAGAAAAATTTGTTCGTGCGATTTTTGCAAATAAATCATGAGTTCTTCCATAAAATTGCTATTTACTTGCAAAAAACTCGTCTGCAATATTTTCTCTTTTTTTATGAATTCTTCACCTTTTTCAAATTTCCCAAAACTTCCTCAATTTTTCCCATTTAATTAAAAACATGCAATTAAATCATGATTTCTGATTTTTTGTTCTATTGTTGATTTTTTGTTCTATTGAGAATCATTTCTAATTTGACAAAAAAATTAGTGACCTGATTGAAGATCAGATAGCCAATAGGTTTAGGTCCCAATAACTTTCAATTTATTGATTTTTGCAATGCTAGTTTAAACACGGTCCAAGAACACTCACAAGTGGATGAACTGCATTGTTGGCTCAATATGTGCATCGCCAGCTCAATATGCGCATCGCCATCCATTGCAGGTTTTTGGCTTCCTTGCCTACCACCCAATGGATTCCTCATTAATGAAGTGTCATACTAATACGGTTAAAATTGTGGGCACATTAAATTGCTTAAATGTCCATCTTTGGAAGGGTGCCATGTCCGAGCTAGGGCATGGTGATGTCCCTAGTTATCCTCAGCAAAAACAAATATATTTATTATAAATAAATTTACATTTTAATAAAATTTATTAACTTATTTTATTATTATATTAATATATTAAATTTATTGTTAATATATTTTTATTTATTTATTACTGTTAATGATAAATTGTAATTTCTTTTACTTTTTTGTATAATTAATTTTTCAAATATATTATATTATATATTATTTGCACCGTTGTACCCAAATTTTCAGAAAACATTTGCCGTCCCCATGTCCCTAAGTCCCTTTGTTCCAAAACTCCATGGAACATAGCATATTAACCTGATTTGTAGATAGAACAAATATCATAAATGCTATAAATATTACAATGCTTGTAGGAAAAAAGTTCCTATGCCAAAGATGTCAAACAAGAAGACAAGATAAATGGAGGGTTCTACATTAGAATCAGAGTATGGAATAACACTGTATCAAATTTCAACGATTCAGTCATTGTGAAGGTGTCAATACAAGATCTGATACTGTTAATTGAGTGGCTTGGGCAATCATGGGAGCACAACCTATCTCTCACAAAATGTCCTAACACCCAAGATATGCCTAGTAATGTGTCTGCCTAGGTTGCCTGTACTGTCAATGAGGTGGGGTGGTTGCCTTTCTAGACCGAGGAACAACAGATGCACCAGATTTGTCGAAGATTCTTGAGGCTTGACAAAGCCTTTTCCAAAATTTTTTACACTTCTCTAAGAAAAGTATAGGATATTTTTGGGATTCATAATAAATTGCACAATTGACTCTCCAAGTAATCTACCATTTGATATGAGGGAAACATATAGTCAGTATTTTCCTAATGGTTCCGACATAAGATACATTGGGATGGTCCACAAAATTGAGGCCATATGTCAGCATTTTTTTCTGTAAGTGATGATCTTTAACCATCCCCTAGGGTTCCAAACTTTGTCTTAAAACATTTGATGCTTCCCTTGTTCTTGACTGACCAACCATCAATAAGCCTTCTGACGCAAAGTATTACCATCCCAACCCCACATCAGGGTATCCTGTTCATCATCTATAAGTAGAATTAACCACTGCAGAATATTCCATAGGCAATTTTGCGGGTCTGAGAGCTCCTCCTTTGGCCTAACATTTTCGTTTGTCGTCTCCCCATCTGAGACTGTTTGAGTTGTCAAGCTCAAGAATGTCAAATATTCAAAACATGCCTTGCCTAATAGATTTGTCAGAGGGAGCAATTCTGGGTGAGATTGGACTATGGAGATGCTACTTCCATGCATCTTTCCAGAGGTTGTCTCTAGGGCCATACTTGGTTACCCAAAGGAGACCTTGCATGATGATATTGTATAATTGTACCCAACCAAATGCAGTGCCAGACATGAGATCTATATCTTTTCCTCTGAGCTCTTGAGATATCAAAACAATCTTCTAGACAAAGGTACTTACATGTCAATATCTTGCCCCATAAATTTTGTGGGTCCAAGAACCACCTCAAACACAGTTTTTCTGTCAATTGCCATATTATTAAGATTTGCTTTTTGAAGGCCCAGGCATCCCTATTCCTTGAGGATACAAACTTGGTCCTAGTCTGTTGCAGTATAGGACAACACTGAGAGGGGGGGGGGGGTGAATCAATCTTGTATAATTTTTAACATCTTTTGCACCTTTTAATTTACAAGACAGAGAATGAAAGAGACTTCAATAATTTATCAAACACATATGTACAAGTATGATGATGAATAGTGTGAACATAACCTTATAAGCAAAACATTAGGACACACACACATAGAGGCAAATAACATAAACCATTACACATGTTTTTGATGAGTGGAAAACCCTCATAGGCATTAAAAAACCACTCTGAAAATTTGCCTCATTGGCTTATTTGAATCTCACTGATTACAACAATTGTCTCACTGACATACATGCCTCACTGGCAACAAATAGGTCTCATTGACCATGCAAGCCTCACTGGCTACAATATACCACACTGGGAAATTGGTGTCTCACTAACACAATGTGCAATCACCTTGGATACAAACCAAAACAACTCACGGGGTTACCTTGATTCACTTTTGTACAAAAACCTTTTCTCTCCTTTCCTTTTACTTGTCAAAATTCTTTTCAATTATAACATGATCAAGCTATGCTCTGGTGCACATAACCATCTCTGCAATTGGCTGCATATTGTCTTCATCCTGTGTATATGTCACCTACAAAAACATCTCATTTATCTCTCAATTCTCAAACCAAATATTCACCTGATTCATCTGCATTTCCTCTTCAAAACTCCTCTCCAAAATATGTCTTCAATGTTGCATATCTCAACACCCATTTTATCTCAATGCACCTGCAATATTATAAATGAAAAATAACCTTTCATTTCCTCTTCTCTTACATTCCTCCTTTCAAAAATCATCTCCATTTCCTATTATCAAAAATAAAATCACAAGATATTCTCCACCACCTGCAAATAAAAGACTTCAATAATATTTTTAATCAAACTCTCTGTGAGAGAAAATAAAAAATACTCTTTCATATTCTTCTTCTCTCTGATTCATTTTCCCTTCTCATAAAAGATTTCCATCACTTTTATTGAATGTCTTCAATAATATTTTAATCAATCAAGCCCTTGTAAAAAAATAAAATCTTTCTATCTTCAGACCCAACACCCAACAACCTTCAGTATGAAGATAAGGAAAGAAAACAAAAAGTCCTTAAAAAATATTCTCAAAAAGAATCATATCTTCATAAAGAAATTTGCCTTTAAAAATAACTTCCACCTTTTCACCTTGCATGCCACGAATAGGGAATATGAAAATAGCAAAAATCTTCTTAAATTAGTGCTTTTAAATCTCTAATGAATTTGCCTTAAAAATGGCTAAAAATAGCCTTGAAAAAGCACCTTTTCTGCAGTCCTAAGGAGATGACGTTCTAATACCCGTCAAAGTGTATGCTTCAGAGTAGACCGTTGGTATTCAAACTGAAATTAAATCTCCGCCATTGATTTGTGTTTTCGCGCCTAGTCAAAAACAAATGAGAGCCTTTGATTTATAATTGGCGATCGACAAGCAAAGAGATGACCGAAAGAACCGGCTTGCTAGATAAGAGGGGCCAATCACATTATGTTTTGAAACCCCTTTAATTATGGCTTAAGTTTTGGGTAACCCTTAATAGCAGGTCATCGACATAATATAACAAAAAGTGAATCCTTGTCATGACAGGCTTTATAAGATTAGAACTCTTTGTTTTAGGTTTTAAAATAGGTTGCAATTAGGATTTTTTTGGTTTTATTAGGATTTTTTTGGTTTTATAAAGCCTTGAAACAAATGAAATGAACCTAATCTTTTAGGAGTAATACAGTATAGAAGTGGGATAAAAGAAAGGTTATCAATTGCAAGGATGAGGAAGATATTGCATAAGAAAAGAAAGGCAACTCAAGAACCTTAAAAAGGAAACTACTCTAATTTGGATTCAATTGAACAAGACCAAGTAGTATAAGAATGAGTGAGATCTTGTCACTTTGTATCATCTGTGTTGACATCAATAAGCATGAGGAAGACACCCTGAAGAACACCGCTGCACCATGACTTGAAAGAAAATTATTATCCTTATTCTTCAACTTCTTGATAACATGGATCATCTACCATGAGCATGAAATGAATAGCCTCTTTGAACACAAACTTCAAACCCTTGTCAACTTTATGAAAGAAGATGAAACCCACTGCATTCCAATCCTCTATCATGAATGTCACAACACTGTATCATCTACGCAGGATCAACATCTGACATGAAGTATGAACCATGTGAACTGAAAGCATGCAAACATGTGGACTGAACCAATGAACTAGAAGCATGACAACCCAAGCATGAGTGATCATATGAATATCTCTCTTATCAACAATGACAACTAACTTTGCATCAACAACTCAACACCTTTTTGACATCAATGACAATCAACCTCCGTCAATCTCCCCCTTTGTCATTGATGGCAAAATTGCACGATGCATTTTCTCTCTCTCCCCCTTTTTGTCATCAAATGACAAAGGATGAATTAACTCTCCCTATCTTGGATTCCAAATAGCAATACTCACTTAGCATTGAGTCCAAATGCCTTGTTTGAAAATTTTCAATATAGACTCGATATCCATTCGTCAACTCAACATAAATTATTGTTCCAAGAAGACAACTTTGACAAACCAACATGATCATCACCATGATTATCCATAAGCATGACTTGCAATCAACACCATCACTAAGAAAAATGTGAACACCCAATATAAACCACATCAACTCATACCACTGCTTGCACTATAAATCATGAAAGAGATTAGAATAGGTCTGCATATTCAAAGTTCAATACAGTCTACTATCTCTGCTTTCATCAACTGTCTTCTACCTTTGCAAAACACAATCTACTGCCTCTGCTAGGAAAAGTGAAAGGAAGCTAGGTGTGCGGAAATCGCTTCCTACACTAATCTAATGAGAGGAGAGTGCAAATTCAATTTTATCCTTACTATTACAACAATGTTAAACCCACTAACAGAGATAACAGAGAGATTGCAGCAAACACATAAACAAGAAAGTGAGAGAAAAAAAGAGACACAAGATATACGTGGGGAAGACCCTTATTGGGTGAAAAACCCTACACTCCAAAACGTACACAATGTATTATCAAAACTAAAATGGTTTACAATACACTTGCAATGCAAGCTCTTAGGTGTCTTCGACACTCGTATCTGGAGATGGCAGCATAGCAGTACCTGTCAAACCTGTAATACATCTCAAAGCACCTGATTATATAGAAAATACAAGGCAAAATTGCCTCTATCTTGGAATGGGCGTCCAACTTGGCCTCATGGCCCAAAACCCATGCCTATGGACACTTGGTCAACATTGTAAGATGCTTCTGACACTTGTCCACACACCCCATCCCAAAGAGGTCGCCTATTTCCAAAATGGGCTATGACAGATGCTCTTATGACTCTTACGACCGTCATAGAATTTGTCATAGCAGTTACAACTTACAGCTGTAAGAGAATCTGTCATACACAGGCTATAAATAGCATATTCTCTTACAACATGTCATAGTCCACCTTGGGGCACCCAAAGATGCCTTTTTCAAAGATGCTCTTCGACACATGTCTTCACCTGTCATAGAATTTCCCATTTCCGACTCTTACATGTCATAACTTCGTCATAGGAATCTGTCATGACCGTTATGGTCAATATTCCCTTACACAACATTCAAGATGCCAACACATGGCAAAATATTGCTACCACAAAGTGGGACGCCTATCTCCTCATGTGAGGACAAAATTAGAAGTTGTCATCTTCCATGTAGGATGACACATCACCGTGTCACATCCCACAAGATGACAATATGAATTTACAATTTAATTTACAACATAGGCAATAAATAAATAAATACAATGAAAATGATACAAGGAATTACCAAGGTTGAGACACCTTAATTCCCAACATTCTCCCACTTGTCGAACACTTTGTAAGAGCCAATAGAATTAACAGGATTTAACTGCTATAGGCCGAGAGGTCCATAGACTCCGAATACCATCTGAACTTCTCTGTGCCCACTGGTTTCGTCAATGCATCTGCAACATTCTTCAAAGTATCTACCTTCTCCAAATTTACTTTCCCATCCTCTACCATGTCTCGCACGAAGTGAAACTGTACATCAATATGCTTTGTTCTTGCATGGAAAGTTGGATTCGTCGCAAGGAAAATCGTACTCTGACTGTCACAACAAATCGTAATCTGTCCTGCATCAACACCAATATTTGAACACAATCTCTTAAGCCAAATGGCTTCCTTACAAGCATGAGTTGCAGCCATATACTCAGCTTCTGTAGTGGACAAAGCAACCACAGTTTGTCGCTTACTCATCCAACTAATTGCAACACCAAACATTGTGAACACATGCATTGGTGGATCTCTTGCTGTCAATGTCACTTGCCCAATCAGAATCCACAAATCTACGAATACAAATTGAATGCGAAGGTCCTGTAGCATTGCCATGATAGCAAATGAAATACTTGGAAGTACCCCTCAAATATTTGAACACTCGCTTAACTGCATCCCAATGTACCCGTTCAGGATTAGCCATAAATCGACTAAGGACTCCCATTGCTTGGGCAATGTCTGGTCTTGTGCAGACCATGGCATACATCAAACTGCCAACATCATTAGCATAAGGTACTTTGCTCATGTCCTCCACCTCACTAGGAGATTTTGGACAATCACTAACATATAACTTTGTCCCCAATGAAACAGGAACATACAATGGTCTGCAATCTGCCATGCTGAATCTATCCAACACGGTTTTCACATACTTACTCTGGCTTAACCAAAGTTTTCTGTTAGTTCTGTCTCTTCTGATTTCCATTCCTAGAATGTATCTGGCTGCCCCTAAATTTTTCATTTCAAACTGTGCTGCCAACTCAGACTTAAAATCAGAAATCATATTCTTTCCGTTCCCAATCAGCAACATATCATCAACATATAATGCAACAATGAGAATATGATCACCATCAAACTTATAATACACACAGTGATCCAATTTCGATCTCACAAATCCAATTGAGAACACAAAGGCATCAACTTCAAGTACCACATCCTAGGAGACTGTTTCAAACCATACAAAGGCTTTTTCAATTTGTAAACCGAATTTTCTTTACCTTTCACTATGTAATGCTTTGGCTGTGACATATAGATTTCTTCCTCCAAATCACCATGAAGGAAAGCTGTCTTCATATCCATCTGTTCTACCTCTAAGTCATAAGCAGTTGCAAGAGATAACATAAATCTAATGGATGTCAGCTTTGCAATGGGAGAGAAAATTTCACCATAATCAATTCCCTCCACTTGTGAATACCCCTTCGCAACCAATCTGGCCTTGTACTTTTCAACACTATCATCTGCACCAAATTTCTTCTTGAACACCCATTTGCATCCAATAGGTTTCTGTCCATCAGACAAAGGCACCAAGTCCCATGTTTTATTCATTTTCAAAGAAGCTATCTCATCTTCCATGGCCTCCTTCCAGGAACCTGCATCTTTCATACCCATAGCTTCTGGCACAGTTCTAGGTTCATCAGTGTTAGCAAGTAAAGCAAAAGCACAACTAGAATCAAGTAATGAATAACCAAACCTATCAGGTTGCTTTCTTGTTCGTGTAGACCTCCTCAATGGCTGAGGTTGAGGTTCTACTTCTTCTAAGCTTTCAGAGCTGCTAGAGCTCTCCTCATCATCAGGTCTCACAGGGTCTATCTGTTCAGTCTTCTCAGGGGTAGAAGGAAATTGAACTGCATCCTCTTTCTTTTCTGTCTGTTCTGGCTGTAGAACAATGGAAGGTGTTAGCTTTTTGAAGATAACACTTCTGCTATACAACAGTTTTTCAGCCACCGGATCCCAAAGCTTGTATCCTTTCACACCGACACCATAGCCAATAAAAATACATTTAACAACCTTGTTCTCTAGTTTAGACTGTTTCTCCCTAGGTACATGTGCATATCCCTCACAACCAAAAACACGAAGATGTCTAACTGAAGGTTTCTTACTAGACCACACCCCCATAGGTATCTTACCAACAAGAGCTGATGTAAGAGATCTGTTTACTATATAGCAAGCAGTGGCAATAGCTTCAACCCAAAACTTTTGTTCGAGGCTTGCTCCACTAAGCATAATCCTAGCCTTCTCCATCAGTGCCCTGTTCATCCTCTCTGCAACTCCATTTTGCTGCAGGGTATATGGAGTTGTCTTATGCCTTTCAATCCCTTGCTCTTTGCGGAACTTATCGAACTCTGCCGAACAAAACTCACCACTGTTGTCAGTTCTCAAACACTTAATCTTTTTACTAGTCTGATTTTCAGCAAAGGCTTTAAACTCCTTAAACTGACTAAAGACTTCAGTCTTGCTTCTGATAAAATAAACCCATGTCCTACTGTAATCATCTATGAAAGATACAAAATATACAGATTTTGAAATCGAAGGAACATTAACAGGACCAAACACATCAGAATGAATAAGATCCAATACACCAGAAGACTTGTGAGAACTAGAGTAAAACTAAACATGGTTTTGCTTTCCATAAATGCAATGTTCGCAAAAGTCAAACTCGAGATTACAATCGTTTAACCCCTCAACGAGGTTTTTATTTTTTAGGGTACGCAGACCCTTCTCACCAATGTGGCCATATCTCAAATGCCATAACATAGTCTTTTCAGTAGGAAGCTTAGCTTCCATAGCATGTGCACTACCATTAGAACGAGTTACAATAGATTTCTTCACTGCTCGTTCAGATGGTGGGGATGAAGTGACTGCAGCTCGTTTCTTTGAGTCAGAAGAACTATTGCACTGTGAAGTGCATGCCTCTAGTTGAAATAGAGTACCTCTCCGAGTACCCTTCGCAAGCACCATAGATCCTCTAGTCATCTTGCATCCATCCTTCAAAAAGACAACCTGCACACCTGCATCATTCAACATACTTACAGAAAGCAAGTTTCGTGCAAGGCCTGGAATGTGCATAACTCCAGTGATTCCCTTCACTCGTCCATCAGAGAATTGGATTGAGACTCTTCCACGACCAACAATCTTCAGATGAGAGTCGTCACTCAGGTACACTCTTCCACCATCGAACTCTTCATACTTCGTGAACTCGTCTCGATGTGAGGTCATGTGGAATGATGCACCAGAATCAATCAACCACACATCATCAGATGCATGGGCGGCTAGGGCTGCAATGAAGGCATCACCATCATGTTGTGACTTGTCAGAATCTGAATCAGGAGCTTTCTTCTTTTTCTTCTCCTCTTTGCATTCCTTTTGGAAATGCCCAGTTTTACCACAGTTCCAACAAAGAGCCTTGGACTTTCCAGGAGATTTGGATCTCCCATGGGATTTGGATCTACCCTTTTCACTTTTCTTGTCCTTCCCTTTCTCTTTGGGTCTTCCACAAACAACAAGAGCCTCTTTGGCTGCCTCAGAAGACTTTCTCCGCATCTCTTTAGATAATAGCGAAAATACCACATCTTCCATCTTGAAGGTGGTAGTGGTGCTTCCGATAGCCATGACAAGATGATCCCACGAATCTGGCAAAGAACAAAGTAGGGTCATGCATCGATCCTCCATTTTCACACCCATAGATGTCAACTGTGCAATGATCATGTTGAAAGCATTCATGTGATCCGCAACAGATCCTCTGTCTTCCATCTTTCGAGCAAACAACTTCTTTTTCAGAAAAAGTTTGTTTACCAAGGACTTGGCCTGGTAAACATCACCCAACTTCTTCCAAAGATCTTTCGTTGTCTTCTCCTCATGGACATTCAACAGGACAGAGTCAGCTAAACAGAGTCTTATGAGACCCTTAGCCTTCCGATCTTTGAGATCCCAATCAGCTTGTTGCATTGTTGCGGGTTTTACACCGGATACCATTTCCCATAGGTCACGATCAACAAGTAGGTCCTCCATCGTCAATTTCCACAACTCGAAATTAGTGCCATTGAATTTCTCAACCTCTAACGTTCCGGATGTGGTTGCCATCTCCTTGCTGCAACAAGATACAAAATACTCTGCACAACACTCCCACTCAACCTAATATTAGCTCAAAAAACCCCTGCCCAGTAGCTAGGACCAAAACTGGCCAGGCTCTGATACCAACTGAAAGGAAGCTAAGTGTGTGGAAATCGCTTCCTACACTAATCTAATGAGGGGAGGAGAGTGCAAATTCAATTTTATTCTTACTATTACAGCAATCTTAAACCCACTAACAGAGATAACAGAGATATTGCAGCAAACACATAAACAAGAAAGTGAGACAGAAAAAAAGAGACGAGATATACGTGGGGAAAACCCTTAATGGATGAAAAACCCCACTCCAAAACCTACACAATGTATTATCAAAACTAAAATGGTTTACAATACACTTGCCATGCAAGCTCTTAGGAGTCTTCGACACTCGTATTTGGAGACAAACTGACAGCATAACAGTACATGTCAAACCTGTAATACATCTCCTCAAAGCACCTGTTTATATAGAAAATACGAGGCAAAATTGCCTCTATCTTGGAATGGGCATCCAACTTGGCCTCATGGCCCAAAACCCACGTCTATGCACACTTGGTCAACATTGTAAGATGCTTCTGACACTTGTCCACACACCTCATCCCAAAGAGGTTGCCTATTTCCAAAATGGGCTATGACAGATGCTCTTACGACTCTTACAACCGTCATAGAATCTGTCATAGCAGTTACAACTTACAGTTGTAAGAGAATCTGTCATACATAAGCTATAAATAGCATATTCTCTTACAACATGTCATAGTCCACCTTGGGCCCCCCAAAGATGCCTTTTTTAAAGATGCTCTTCGACACAAGTCTTCACCTGTCATAGAATCTCCTATTTCTGACTCTTACATTTCATAACTTCGTCATAGGAATCTGTCGTGACCGGTACGGTCAATATTCCCTTACACAACATCCAAGATGCCGACACATGGCAAAATATTCCTACCACAAAGTGGAACGCTTATCTCCTCATGTGATGACAAAATTACAAGTTTTCATCTTCCATGTAGGATGACACATCACCGTGCCACATCTCACAAGATGACAATATGAATTTACAATTTAATTTACAACATAGGCAATAAATAAATAAATACAATGAAAATGATACAAGGAATTACCAAGGTTGAGACACCTTAATTCCCAACAAAAAGGTATGTCTGTTACCATCTCTACAATATCTCTGCAAGAGACTGCAATATACAAGAGACAAGTCTACACAACAAGTCTGCCATATGAACTGATCATAATGCCATGACAACTAATAACAAATTCAAATGAATATCTAAACATTCTCATCTCGAAATCACAACATGAAGAAGCAAGACTAATCAACATGAGGACCAGCAACACTTACAAACTCTATTGAACATCTAGAGATGAACCTGATTAACTGAAGAACTTGATGAGATACAAGGCACCACCATCAATGACATAAGCATCTCTAGATTGTCATAGCTTGAAGCACATACCTGATACCACTTTCATAACTAGAAACACACAATTTGCACTGCCAAGTACCTTCTTAAGAGAATTTTGACTTAAGGTAACCAATTCATTTGATGGACAATGCCCTTCAATATGAGAGTATTAGGTTTTCAAGAAAACCAAAAAAAAAAAAGATATACCATCAATCTTATATGATTGTTATCATGAATCATATGAATGTGAAGGACAAAGAAAAAATGATCAATCCAAACTTATGCATCACTGTTCAAACTTACTGTCCATGTCAATAGGAGTAACTACCTGAACTTTTACATGGTGCCATGCCAACTGCCACTGTGAGAAGTCTACTGCCAACAAAATCACTATCTTGCCAATCAAAAACAAGGACATCCATCACAAAACAAACTTGCTCAACAATAACCTGCTGCACCTGCAAGTCTGCAACACATCAATGACAAACAATCTTGACCCTTTAACATCAATGAGCAATATAAAGAACATTCTCATAGATCTGAGAATACATATCATGAACACCATAGTAAACCAAAGAGCATGAGTATCCATCCTGAGAAAAGCATGAAGACATCCTACCAAGAGCATGAGTATCCATCCTGCTACACCAAACCATATGAAAGCTCCTGATCTCATGTATGACACATAGCAACAAATATGGATGACACACATTATATCACCTTATCAACATCATGACCAACATGCCTGAGAGACCTTATCATGAAAACCATATTCACAACATCATGCACCTCATGACCATCACCTACCTTGAATCACTGTATCACCTTATCAACATCATAGCATCATGGAACTCATACATCCCTGTCATCAACCTAGATATCATACAACAACAAACCTCTTGAAACTCATTGGGGCAAGAGATAGAACATTGGACAACTCCCCCTCACTTCATGCTATATTTTATGCAACTGATGATGTGACTTGTGCAAGATGCACAAGTTTAGAATCTATCTTCTCTTGCCTTTGTTTCAATCTCCAAACTTTCACAGGGTCTTTATTCTGTTCAGGTTTCTTCTTCCAAACATTTTCAGCCTCTTTCCTTTTCCAACTTTTTAAATCAAATGATGCTATTCTGCAACTATATGCTTTGTGACCAAGAGAATTGCACTTGAAGCATACAAGATTAGTATTCCTTCTGCAATCAACTGCTTTGTGTCCAAAATGATTATAGGTATAACAATAACCAAAAAATGAGTAATTATACCTATACATATATGCTTGCCTTGCTAGAGCAGTTCTTTGATTTCTTCTTTGGTTGTGCATTTTGATAAACTCCTCTTTAGTTTTCACCTCAGCTTCAATCTTCTTTTTGCATTTAGGAGCAACAACATGATAACTTAGATCAATTTTCCTTCTTGGAGTCTCTCTGACTTTGGAACACTTTCCCATGGTACTCCACAATCAGGACCTACCCAAGCCGGTTAGACTTCAATAGGGAACCTATGCTTTGATACCACTTGTTGGAGTATAGGACAACACTGAGAGGGGGGGGGGGTTGAATCAGTGTTGTATAATTTTTAACATCTTTTGCACTTTTTAATTTACAAGACAGAGAATGAAAGAGACTTCAATAATTATCAAACACATATGTACAAGTATGATGATGAATAGTGTGAACAGAACCTTATAAGCAAAATATTAGGACACACACACATAGAGGCAAATAGCATAAACCATAACACATGTTTTTGATGAGTGGAAAACCCTCATAGGGATAAAAAACCACTCTGAAAATTTGCCTCACTGGCTTATTTGAATCTCACTGATTACAACAATTGTCTCATTAACATACATGCCTCACTGGCAGCAAATAGATCTCACTGACCATGCAAGCCTCACTGGCTACAATATACCTCACTGGTAAATTGGTGTCTCACTAACACAATGTGCAATCACCTTGGATACAAACCAAAACAACTCACGGGGTTACCTTGATTCACTTTTGTACAAAAATCTCATCTCTCCTTTCCTTTTACTTGTCAAATTCTTTTCAATTATAACATGATCAAGCTATGCTCTGGTGCACATAACCATCTTTGCAATTGGCTGCATATTGTCTTCATCCTGTGTATATGTCACCTGCAAAAACATCTCATTTATCTCTCAATTCTCAAATCAAATATTCACTTGATTCATCTGCATTTCCTCTTCAAAACACCTCTCCAAAATATGTCTTCAATGTTGCATATCTCAACACCCATTTTATCTCAATGCACCTGCAATATTATAAATGAAAAATAACCTTTCATTTCCTCTTCTCTTCACATTCCTCCTTTCAAAAATCATCTCCATTTCCCATTATCAAAAATAAAATCACAAGATATTCTCCACCACCTGCAAATAAAAGACTTCAATAATATTTTTAATCAAACTCTCTCTGTGAGAGAAAATAAAAAATACTCTTTCATATTCTTCTTCTCTCTGATTCATTTTCCGTTATCATAAAAGATTTCCATCACTTTTTATTGAATGTCTTCAATAATATTTTAATCAATCAGCCCCTGTAAAAAAAATAAAATCTTTCTATCTTCAGACCCACTGCCCAAAAACCTTCAGTATGAAGATAAGGAAAGAAAACAAAAAGTATTTAAAAAACATTCTCAAAAAGAATCATATCTCCATAAAGAAATTTGCCTTATTTAAAAAAAAACTTCCACCTTTTTACCTTCCATGCCATGAATAGGGAATATGAAAATAGTAAAAATCTTCTTAAATTAGTGCTTTTAAATCTCTAATGAATCTGCCTAAAAAATGGCTAAAAATAGCCTTGAAAAAGCACCTTTTCTGCAGTCCTAAGGAGATGACGTTCTAATACCCGTCAAAGTGTATGCTTCAGAGTAGACCATTGGTATTCAAACTGAAATTAAATCTCCGCCACTGATTTGTGTTTTCGTGCTTAGTCAAAAACAAATGAGAGCCTTTGATTTATAATTGGCGCTCGACAAGCAAAGAGATGACCGAAAGAACCGGCTTGCTAGATAAGAGGGGCCAGTCACATTATGTTTCGAAACCCCTTTAATTATGACTTAAGTTCTGGGTAACCCTTAATAGTGGGTCATCGACATAATATAACAAAAAGTGAATCCTTGTCATGCAGGTTTATAAGATTAGAACTCTTTGTTTTAGGTTTTAAAATAGGTTGCAATTAGGATTTTTTTGGTTTTATAAAGCCTTGAAACAAATGAAATGAACCTAATCTCTTAGGAGTAATACAGTATAGAAGTGGGATAAAAGAAAGGTTATCAATTGCAAGGATGAGGAAGATATTGCATAAGAAAAGAAAGGCAACTCAGGAACCTTAAAAAGGCAACTATTCTAATTTGGACTCAATTGAACAAGACCAAGTAGTATAAGAATGAGTGAGATCTTGTCACTTTGTATCATCTGTTTTGACATCAATAAGCATGAGGAAGACACCCTGAGGAACACTGCTGCACCATGACTTGAATGAAAATTATTATCCTTCTTCATCTACTTCTTGATAACATGAATCATCTACCATGAGCATGAAATGAATAGCCTCTTTGAACACAAACTTCAAACCCTTGTCAACTTTATGAAAGAAGATGAAACCCACTGCATTCCAATCCTCTATCATGAATGTCACAACACTGTATTATCTAAGCAGGATCAACATCTGGCATGAAGTATGAACCATGTGAATTGAAAGCATGTAAACATGTGGGCTGAACCAATGAACTAGAAGCATGACAACTCAAGCATGAGTGATCATATGAATATCTCTCTTATCAACAATGACAACTAACTTTGCATCAACAACTCAACACCTTTTTGACATCAATGACAATCAACCTCCATCACAGTCATCTATGTTTACTAATTCCATCAGCAAATAAGTAGTTCCTCTCTAAGAATTGACTCTGGACACACCATAGTCAAGGTGGTGTCAATAGGAATGTCCTTGCAACAGACTTAATTATAGTAAATACTTCCCTCCAAGGAGAGTCAATGGTTACTCTAGGGACTCACTCGTAGGTATCCAACATCTGTCTTTAGTGTTTTCTCTTCATTTGAGTTGGGGATAGTGGAATTCTCAAGTATACAATAATCATAAAGGCTCGTTGGAATTTTAGTCTCTTAAACTCTGCTTTCTATCCTCTTGTTAGTATTGAATAAGAATACCTATAATGTATCTTCATTACTTGCCTCCTTGATGCTTTGAGATGGGGTGAAGGTGTGCTAAATATCTTACTCTGTTAGGATGATATGATAAGACAAACAGTTAACAACATTGGATATATGAAAACAAAAGTATTGCAGATTTTGGAATTTGTGGTTTGTGTTGGATATGTGTTCTATACTTTGCATGTTTTACATCCCTTACAGACCGTGCACTCATCCACAATTAGTGGGACCTAGGGCATTGCTTCCATTAGGGGATTTGGGGACCTGGCGACCACCCAGTGTAAGGGTTCATTCTCCTGCACCCCCCAAAAGAAATTTGGGCCCGTTTCTGAAGGTGGTTTTTTGGACCATGGTTTTATACCCCATTGTATTGTAATACCATTTAGCAGTTTCTTATAATGATGTGCCTAAAAATAATCGCACATGGATTAGGGTTAAGGACATGCGAGAAATATCTTATTGTATAGTGAATGGTTGAGTTAATACAGTGAGTGCTTTTTTTGCTATGTTTCTCCCAAAAGAATTTTCGAGGGTAAATAATCGTGTTATATTGTGAGTGTACCATTATTTTCTTTCTATTGCATTAAAATTCTGTTAGCATTGCTTCTTTGGCATTGTTTTATCCGTATTATTTCTCTTCTGTTTGGTTTTGTAATGTCCCTTTTTTGGCGCATTGAATTTTGTGTGCATTATGTTTGTTCTTAACCCTGTGAAGGCTATTTGACATGTTTGGATGATCTCCAAACTTCTTGGAGTGATCATATTTCTATCTGCAGAGCAGTGGGTATCTCAAGTCTGCAATTTTGTCAGGGATGGTCGAAGTTATTTGTCAGAAGATATTGGTCCGATTTAATTATCAAATTTGGAGTTATAAGGAGTTTATTTAATTTGGTGATTAAACAGGTCATTTTAATTATTTATTGTGCACTAAAATATAAGGTGGAATTATTTAAAGTGACTTAATGTTATGTCCTGAGGGGAAAAATGGAAATGTTTTTATTATTATTCCCTAGTCACTTTTAAAGTGTGCACATAACTTGGAAATAGAAATATTTTATAAGTTGGAGGAGAAAAAGGTTCTATTTTCAAGAAAGATCATTTTGTAACTCCCAGAGGCTTTTAAAAAGGTAGTGAGTGCTCATTTGGAGACACGTTTGGAATTTGTATTGTTACTCTGTTGGATTGAACCTGCGTGTTCTCCCATTTTCTGCCTTTTTGTGGACGGAAACCCACTCGAAGAAGATCAGTTTCGGTAGTGTGATATCTACCCTAGCTGGTAATGGTGGTTTTCATTCAGGGAATCACATGGAGCTGAGAAGATTTGTTAGATATATTAAGTTTTGTTTTGCTTCTTAGTTATGATTTTGGTGATGAAATTATATGAATTTTAGTGTGAAGAAGTTAGTAATTATATCTTTTGTTGTGAGCTTGGTCTGGCCGTACTGGGAAGTACCGTACAATGTTGAAGGGTACGATTTTTTCTTAGAAAATATGGGGTTTGATATCTGAATGCAAAGTGTTTGGAATGTGTTTGATTGAAACTTGTGCATTCCAATATGATTTCAGTGGCTAAATAGTGCAGATTTACTTTATATTGAGGAAATCCATACTTCATGGCCATACATGCCTGAAAGGGTTGACTGAGATCAGAATTAAATGTTGAACCTTTTGTTTCCATTGATGAATGCAGATTGAATGTGATATTGGGGGGCCTCTTTTGAGAGTAGTATGCAGTGTTTTGGATGAGTATTGTAATTGCTGTAGCAAATCCATACTTTCCATGGCCGTACTGCTTTGTAATCTCATTTTTGGAGAATGCAAATAAAATTGAAGTTTGTTTGTTAATTGCTTTTGGTGGTGTCTCTGTATGATGGAATACTCTTTTTAGACCAATTTAAGGAGTTCAAATGCAAAGAGTGTATTTTGGATGCCATCCGTACCATATATGGCCGTACATGCTGGAAATCTTGTTGGAGCTGATAAAGAAATATTAATACTTCCTTGGCACTTCTTTGTGTTTGCATTTTGATTGGTAGACTTATGCAATCCCTTTTGGACTCTTTACTGAGGATTGGATGTGCTTGGCATTTGTTGGAGTGATGTCCGTATTGTCTATGGGCCGTACTGCTGGAAATGAATGTTTTGATCAGAAATTTGATACATGTCTTTCTGACTTCTGTATTGTGTGCTAATCACTTAGTGTGCTTGGGCGACCTCATTAGAGGGAACTTGCAGTAGTTTGAGTGGATTTTGATGATGCCATAAGGATTCTGTACCAGAGAGGTCATACAGCTATGAAAGGAAATTTCTTAGTATAAACTAGGCTATGTTATGTATCTTGTTTTTGGTCTATTTCAGAGCCAGTGAATCTGATTGCTAAGATTGCAGTGGGTAATGTGTAAAGTGATTAATCTTCCTTGTTGAAATGCGTGTGTTGCTATAGCCTGGGCAGCTGTACAGTTGTTAGAGGAGACTGATTATTTACAGTTCAGTTTTGACAGATATATTTTCTTGGTGCAGCATTGATTTCATACAGACTTTATTGATATCTTGCTTGGTAAAGACTCTATCATCTTGATTCTACAAGGATAGTATCTTCCAGATCTAACTATGCATTAATGAATATCATTGTAATTGGCTTCATTGTACTTAATGCAATTTACTAAAGTACCCCTGGATGGTTTACCGTCAGTGTGGAGAAAGAATCTTTCATATTTGCTCTCACCCACTGAAAAGTGGAGTATTTCCACTGAACAAGTGGATGGCATTGTAATCTTTCTTTATTGTTCAGTACCCACTGAGAAGTGGTGAATTCCCACAGTTTGCTTATGCCCGCCGCAGCGGATGAATTGTATTTCTTTTTGCATAATTGTCTGTTGTAAGCCAATCATTGTATGCTCTCACCTTGCCCATCCTGGGATCTGGGTGATTAGAAGGTGTGAGGCCTTTAGTTGTTAGATGCATTTTGATGCTAACACTGATATTATTGTATGTCATTTTAAAAAAAATTGGGGTAGCATCTTACAAGTTTTGCATTGATTTGAGACTTTAGTCCTAGATTAGTGAATATTCATTACATAAACACTTAGTTTCCATTGGTCCTGACTTCATGAATGTTCCTTGTTATTATATTTTACAACTTGTCTATTTTCTCATGTTTGGGTGGCCTACTTCTTATGCCTCCATTAAGAGATAACCAGTTTTGATGGCCATACTTTGGATTCCTAGTACATATAGTTCTAGTAGTTTAATTCCTCACGTTGGGATTGTTCGTTTATGAAACTTACTCACATGCATATGCTGACAAGATTACACATAAGCTCACAAGCATCTAAAAGATGATATTATATTGGTAGGTACAATGATGTACCCTAAATTATATTTGGTTGAAGTTTAAACAGACCTGGGTTTGCCAGGTTTCCATTTACCCTTACTATGAGACCATACCATACTGAATATTAAGGCTGAACTACAACAATGTAGAAAAGAGAATGAATTGTGAATTTGATTCATATATCTGATGTCATTAACATTAATAAAATCCTCCTGTTACTATGTACTATGACCACGATCATTAATAAGGCTATTAATAATTAACTATGACTTGAAAATTGCTGTTAATTAATTAGATTAATATTTCCATTCACTGTTTAGCTGCTTCTTTGTACTTATTTATTTAACTTCTAACATGATGTATTGATTCACAGGAAAAGGTCATGGCTGTTTTAAATGTGGAGAAGAGGGTCATATTGCCAAGGATTGTCCTGAGGATAACAATGAAGCACCGAAAGATGCAGCTCCAGAGAAACCCAAATATGTTTTGAAAGACACAAACAGGCAGCATGGAGACACTGGTAAAAGGTAATTACTTAAAACTGATTCATAAATGAGAATCAGAGAGTAGTAATTTGTTTGTGTACATCAATCAAATTGCCAAACATAAAAGTATATCGAGACTGACATCCATGGCATATGCAGATATGACATGATTTTTGATGAACACTTGCCTGCTACTAGCAATAGGAGGCTTCAACATGAGGATTATAGACAAGAAAAAACCAAGGAACTGAAAAATAATGTCAAGGAGGCAGAACACAGTAGTAAAGAAAGAGGAGAACCTGATCATTATCACAGAGACAGAAATGATAGAATGTCCCGGATATATCAAGATGAAAAGGGGAACAGAAGTCATGAAAGAGACAGGGGTAGAGAAAGCAGAGGGAAAAGGGATATTGACAGGTACAGGGATGACAATGCAAGACAAAGATACAGGGAAGACAGGGAAAGGGATAAATCCACAAATGAGGAAAGCAGAAACAGAGACAGACCCACTAATGATATGAGCAGGAACAGAGACAGACCTGCTAATGATATGAGCAGGAACAGAGATATGTCCAGTGATTTTAACAGCAGGAGCATAGACAGATCCACTGATTATGTGAGCAGGAACAGAGACAAATCCACTGATTATGTGAGCAGGAACAGAGACAGATATGGGGAAGACAGGGACCAAGACAAATACATGAAGGAGAGAGAAACCAATAGATACCGGGAAAGAAAGGAGGGCTATAGAGACAGGGAAGAAGAGGAAATAGAAGATCGCAGGGAAAAAGAAAGATACAAAGCACAAAGGGAAGCAGGGATACAGAAGGACAAAAGCTGCAAAGAATTTCTAAAGAACGACAGAGAAAAAAAGAGACAGAGAGAGGAAAAGAAAGAAGAGGATAGAAAAGATTATCAAAGTGAGAAACACAGAGAAGATCAACCAAGAAAAAGACATGAGGGTAGAGAAAGAGGACGTCCAACAGAAGACCAAATTTATAGATCTTGATAACTCTGAAGGTAAACATACTCTAAATGCAAAATGCTATCTTGGTAGGATGTCTGCCATAAAATGATTCATTTTGATTAAACATGTAATACAGATTCTAATTAAGCATTGTTCAGTGGAAACATGTGTTATCAACCTACCAAAAAAAATGTTAATATATGCATTGCATGTTATTTTATGGGTCATTCAAGTGTAAGTGTTGGTCTCAACTGCCAAATTATAATTGTTAAATTTCATGGCTCATGGACTTATTCGACCAAGGCAGGTATATAACTACATGCTAATAAAGGGAGGTGCTAGCAAGTATGATCTTTTGCCTTCAGTTTCTTTTGTGCCTTGTGCCAATCATGTTGTTGAAGAGTATAATTTTATTCTTGTCTTTAGTATATATGATCAATTTTTTTCATCATGTTTCTGTCTTTTATTATCAAAGTAGTAATTTCAGTTCATTTTGTAAGCTGCAACAGCCATGTAGTTGTTATGAATCCAATGTTGTACCCATACAAAAACTTCGTATTGTGTCAAATTTTTGAACTAAAATCTATCTTTTACCTGGTGCTAACATGGTTCAGGACTTGTCTGCTTCGCGTCATTTTGTCGTCTTTTGTTCTTTTTGCATGTATATAGGATCACGGAATGAGACTGCTCAAAACTAGATCAGAAGTTTCAAAATATATAAAGCCTAGACTGAAGACGCAGGCTTAGCGTTGGGAACACATCAATTCAATGACTAGGTGCACACTTCAAGCACACCGCACGCCCTAAAAGGCAAAGCAAACAACAAGTTGATGCATCAGTGCATATGAAAGAATACAGGCTTGCTTGGGATGTCTGGTGTGTGCCCAAAGCACATGCAGGAAAAGATTGGTGCACTTCATTGAAGACGCCCTAGTTCGAAAAATTCAAGTGCAATATACAGGTATGCCTGAGCTCAAGCACACGCCTATACAAAGGAAGATTGTTTTTTTGTACACACATTTCTGGATCAGAGGACGTGTCGATACTAGGAAAGAGCACAGGCACGTATGAAGGATAATGAGCACGTGAATTTTGAAACAATTGAAATGTGTGCCTCTGTAAAGTTCCATGTTACCAGTTTAGAGGCATTAGGCAGATTTCAAGCTTGCAGAAAAGAGTACAGGTGCATGCCATGGTAGAAAATATTGTCAAGTCAAATTTCCCTACTCAATAATCAGGCATGCAAAGGAGAAGACAAACGTGTTTCTGCAAAGAAGTTAAATCTTGAAAGGATTTGAATCCAATTTTCAGGTGTGTGCCAAGAGGCTATGTGTGCGCCAGCATAAAGCAAACCACATTCAAAAGTTTCCAAGCCCCTATCTCAGGTGTACGTAAGGGGAGAATGATGCACTTATACAAACCAGCATTTTCCAATCCAGAAATCCCATACGCATGACACATCTCAGAAGAAAGATGTTAAAAATATTTTGAAGTTTTTAGGCACGTGCCAATATAAAGGAGCACAAGTTTGTTTAAAAAGTTAAAACTTTTGACTCCTATGGTAAGACGCGCGCCTAAGAGGAAGGGACACCTATTTGAAAGGTGCTGACTGTCAACAAATAAAATAAAAAATAATAAAACATTACTATTTCTAGAGGCCGACTTAGCTATAGTAGGAGGCACCTTTTTAAAGGGACATGACTTTTCAAAATAGAAACAACGATTTATATAATAGAAGTGCTTTTTTTGTCTTGTTCTAAAATAGGCAGCAAACAAAAATAGTAGTGCCTGATTTTTGAAAGAAACATGCTTATTTAAATCTATCCTTTGCACATCCATTTCTACCTACAACAGGTCGTAACAGTATAGCAGCGGAAAGTTTAAAGTTCACAAAATTTTATTAGCAGAAAAAAAAGCACCTACCTACAACAGGTCACAGTAGAAACACCATTCAAAGCAATAATTTTTGTAGAATTTTGATAATAGTGTTGCAGTTCCAGCAGCAGAAGGCACAACAGCAGGTTTAATATCAAAATATTGTGTTTTTGTAGGCATATATCAGCACCAACAACAGCAGTAGGAGACATTTTTACTTCAAACTCTTCTAATTCTCTTCTTGAAATTTTGAAAATTTAAGTGAAAGAAGGCAGAAATTATCATAATCAGCAGCATAAGTGATTCCAAAAGAAGGTTGAATTGATAATTTTTCACTCACAAGATGCAGTATTAAACTCTATCTTTGGAGGTGCCCTTAGGGATTGGTCATGGATACCCTAGGGTGTGGGAAACCGACTTGTGTCACATTTGCTCGAAAGTATTAAACCTTGAGGAGAAAATCAAAGAAGTAAAGTGGCGAAGAAATTGATAGATTGTGGCCTTGTTTAAGCACAATCGTTTCCAATTGTTGCACAAACCTTAGAATTTGTTCTGGCTTGTGTAAAGCACTATGATCTTGAAAAGAGGAAAATAATATCTACAGATGAGCGGATCTTGTGCAGCCTCAAATTGGAGGACATTGAATTAGCCTTTTCCATACCCCCATATGAGAATCACTTGAAGTGGATTTGAAGGAGTGCGAAAAGGCTTGGTTGAAGCACTTAGCGAAATGTCAAAAGCAAGTTGTCAAATGTTGGTTAAAGGAAAAAAATCAATTTTGCCCAAAAATTTGGGTCAAGGTGAATTTAGAGATGAGTTTGCAATTATGATCACTCTTCTTAATTGAATCATAGGTCAAGAAGAAACCCACAATTTTAAGCCATGGATGTTCTATCTCATAAGCAATATACGTAATGGGAGCGAGCATTTTGATTGGTTTGCGATCAGTGATTGCTTACATAAACAATTGCAAATTTTGAATAGGTTCACAAGTTTCAGATGACATCTTATCTTGTGTATTTGATGGCTCATCATGGCATGTTCACAAGATCGAACATCATAGGATCACGTCAACACATTCGTATATACAGGGATTTGCCGTAGTTGTAGTGTACTAAATCCCTAAAGCACTATAGGAGGGTGAATGATGCTTTTCTTATGCATTAAGGGAGATGGAGAACCAAAGACAAGTAAGGATTTATGAAAGAGCAAGGGTTGTCATATTTGATTGGGCGAATTAGTATATTCAATTCCCAACATTCACCTATATTCAAGTATTTGGATTCACATCCTATCCATACTTGTTGCCAAGATACCCAAGTGACAAGGTAGTATTTATGGAGTACCTTCGACAGATTTCTGAGATACATTTTCTCTTGAGGGGGAGACATACAGCTAGAGGGGGTTTCCCAATTCAACTAGGATATACAAGTGCAAGACGATGGTGAATTCTAATTTCATTAATGAGGAAATGGCTAGGTTCAACTTTAGGTTTATCTTCAAAAAATGCACTTATGACACTAAGGGCATCATAGAATCAAGGTTGCACACCAAATATATGCATGTTCCTAAAATTGAAGACTATTGGGCTAATGTGCATCTAGATTCAGTATCAATACCAGGGGAAGTCAAGGTAGATCAATTCTTTCAAAGTCTACAAAATATTTCAGCACTAGGAAATCCCAGTGGAGATGTTGGGTAGCTATTTTTAGCTGCCCTTATTTTAGCTTGGTTAGCTATTCCGAGGGAAATCTATTTAAGAGATTCCTAGATTTGAGGCAAATCTATTCTCATATTTCTTCTCATGCAAATATTATCAACTTTGGGTAACATGTTTTTAGTTTAGTAATAATCTCAACTATTAGTTTAGCTGATATGTTGCATGTTTTCTAGTGGCTAGGATTAATTTACAATAAAGCTTGCATTTTGTAGCGAAGGAAAAACTACTCATTGATCAAACATGCCAATCAAGGGAGTTTTTCCTTATATTTACTCTCGAGTTTTGCCTAGTTTCTATTATCTAATATTTCAGAATAAACTTGTGTCTATAAAACCACTTTTTGTACTAACAAAAATGAATTGAATTACGCTAAATACTAACAGAATGCAGGAAATAAGGAAAACTAACAGAATGCAGGAAATGAGCAACTACAGATAAAATTTCAGAAAACCAAATACATAAATGAAAAGAGGGAGGATAGAGGAACCTAGAACTTGAAGATGTAGCTCACTACCTTGGACAACAATGTGTCGCGGGGACGTCTGTGCTAAGCATTGGCATCCTCAAAGCCAGAAAAATAAAAAGAGTTTGAATGGTATGATTAGTTAGGACTTGCACAACACAACTACAAACAAGAAAACAACCCTGTGATATCCAGGTGATACAGATAAAGAAAATGATGCAATTGTTCTATTGGAATGAAATAAAAATGAAATACCAATGAGGAAAAAAGAGGAAGGGAACCAACGAAACCTCCGTGCATTTGAATAACTCTTCCCAAAGTACCTGCTGCTGAAACAGAGAAAAATTGTTGGGCTGCTAAGGAGCTTGCCTAAGTCAAGCCCCTGCTTTGGTCTTTCGACCTCCACAAGCATCAAGAATAAAGGTATAGAATTTGAAAAGAAGTGTGTGCGCCTACTCCTTAAGTGTGACTAAGATACAAGCAATAGTGATAATGGAATAAAAGCTAGCAACACCTTCCCCGGTCTATGGGGAAGAATACCCTAGAGCATGCACAAAGGAGAATGAATGGTGGTCTACACCATAAAGACTTACAAAGTAAATAAACTAAGACATGTATAAATAGATTCAAATGCAAAACAATATTCATCAATATGAAACAATATTACTAGTTTAGATGGGAGTGGAGGAGGCTGCAACTCCTTGAGGGATAAAATCTGGTTGCAAACAACTTCAAACCCCAAAGAAGAGCCTTCACAAATGATCAAGTTGTAAGAAAAGATCTCCAAAAGCTAGCAAAGACAACTCCACAATTCAAGAGAGCATAAGAATCCTCAATAGCTGTTGTAGAGATGGATTCCAAAGAGTGTTCACAAGATTTTTTGAAAAGTTGCAGAAGAGTGAGAGAGTGTGAGAGCTTATTCAAAAATTGGATTATGAGAGAGATTGAGAGGGAAAGATGAGTCAACATGCATAGAGGAAAGAGCCATTCAAGGCTGAAGAAGCGTTACGAGAATATCTTACGCCCTAGGAGATACTCAATGTATTCCAAAAATAGCTCACTGATTGTTTTTATGTTCGCGGGACGTTAGCACGACACGCGGATGTCTGTGCTAAGCGCTAGCGTTTGAGTGAAACTACCTCAGAATCTTATGAAGTGTCTCCAGGCTAAGAGAATCACAAAGCACTAGAACAAATTTTGATGAAATTAAAAAAATGAGGCTAAAATGAAGTAAACATGAGCCTAAAATGCACAAACAGATGCAAGCACCAAAGTGGTCGCCAAATGTAGTGTGAAATTGCAAGGGTATGCAATTTTCAATGCTACACATTCATGCAAAGTTATTCCTAGGATAGAAGTAGCAATTAAATTCTTTCATTTATTTTCTTGTAGTTCCATGTAAACCGTATAAATAAGTGCATTTTGCACTTAGATTTTTAATGGTAATTTTCAAGTCTATTTATTGCTGAAATCGTTGTTCACAAAGTTATTATTTCTTGCAATTATTTGTATTGTGAGTTGGGTGTTTTCAATAACCTTAGCAAGCTTTGTATTGTTAAAAGTATCAGAAGAAGTACTCTGGCTTTGCACACAATCCTTTATGTACTTGATTCATAATTTGTGTTTATGTCTTTGTGTTTGTTAACCAAATCTTTCTTTGTTCAATTTATGGTTTTGAATCTCTACATTTAATTGAAAAACATAAACGTCTTTAGCTTGTTGGTTTACTATTTGCAATAGTTAAGTTTATATAAAAACTTCTTATCTATTGCAAATATGTTGAAAATGCTTTTGTGCTCTAGACTAAGAAGCAAAAAAATAGGTCTTAAATTTAATTTGTTTGTATTGCATACTTGATAAATCTTCTAATTCTAAGTCAAAAGGAGCTTCCCTACTAATTCAAAGAACAATTTACTATACACATTTCGTTTTGTGTCACATTGAAAGGTCTGAATTAAAATGCTAACAAAATATATTTCTAGATTGATTCTCAAACAACTAGATGCCATTTCTCATATGTTGAAAGACACTAGAATTAAGATCCCATTAATTTGAAACCTAATTACTCATGATCATTCAAGGGTAGTCAAGTTTTAGTTTTTAGCTTGGCATTGGTTCTAACTTAGAGTCAACCAATAATCAAAGAGCATTGTATTGTAATATCATTCAAATTCTATAATCTGCACATGATTGTGCCCATATTACTTTGAAGGTTGCAGCCTCATGCAAACTATGATTCAATTGAAGTTGTGAATCAAATAAGATAAACAAATTGCTATTTGTTTGTTCATTAGGTTGCATGGTTGGATAATCCTTCATTAGATCCTCCACAACATCAAATAGCCACCAAGGATGTGGTGTCAAAACTTTGATAGTTATGTTTTTGTTAGTATTAGGTGTACACCTTGCAAATCCATGTAATATTGTAATTATTTAATACTTGTAGTGTGTTGTAATATTTGATCCCTCATGGAAAAGGGCGCTACACTTGGGAGGAATCTCAAGATTTATAGGATGATACACTACGCTACTTGGCATTCGTATTATGACATGTGTAAGAGAGCATCTATGTTATGTAATATGTATAAGAACATTTATGACATTGTAAAGCACATAAGAGAATCTATGATGTTTGTGGAGCTTGTAAGAACATGTAAGAGGGGAGTTACATAGTGGAGTAGGTAGATCATCTTTAACCAACTAATATTAGTCATGTGTAAGAGAGTTATAAGTGTGATAAATGGTTACTAGTTGTTAGTGAATAGATTTTTCACTATTTATAATATATATGACTCGCCCAATTTATAGTTAAAATCCCACTAACAGTTGGACAATTTCCTAGATTGCCCTCTAATTTTTTTAGAAGGTACAACTTCCGTCATATGATTTGATTTATAATTTTTTTGATAATTTGTAATTGAAATTAATTCTCCAATGCCTAATGCACATCAAGCAACAATAAATACAACTTATACTAGCCAAAATTGCTAGAATCTGCTCCAAATGTAAGAATGGAAAGAACTAATGAATGAATGACTAATCATTGAACCATCACTTTGCATCAAATTCAAACATAAGAATAAAGACACATCCAATGACAATATAGATATGACAAAGGCAGGTTATCAACACTTCACACAAAAAGATGTAAACTTTCTATACTCAAAATGCCACACATTCAACATAAGAAGAATCAACAACAACACATAGAGATGATCGACCCAATGTCCACCTTCCTCTTGTATTAATGGGCATGATAGAGCATAATACTATGTTCCCCCAAAGAAAATATCACACAATTTGTACAAAATGTCCCTGTTTCATTCACACAATTTTAAGAACCAATATACATCAATGATCTAATCATGAAATAATTTCACCAAAAGATCCCAAAATTACCGTCATTTGTTCCTTATATGGGAACCAGATCGAAACTGAATTGAGATTATAATTGTTTCTTGAAACCAAATATTAAAAATAAACCTTTACTCTGTTGATATTTCTTAACGAGAGTAAAGTTTAATTAAGTCTTAACAAACATATAAGTATCAAAAAACAAGAAACAAATAATGAACCATAATAGTTCATTCTCCTTTGTTGCCTTCATCGAAATCTGCCTATCCATTTCCCTCCTCGTGGTCACCTTGACTGGATTTAGCTGCTTGATCCTCAGGGGTCTATGGAGTGTTCATCCTAGCTTTGAAAGCCTTGCATTTGTTCACAATAGGTGCAATAGCCTTCCCATTTGGTATGGTTGTCATGTTCAGATGTATTCTACACATAGCAAGGATGTTGTTTGACTCTTCAAATTTTGTGTGTAACTCTGTTATTTCTAATCTGAAAGTCATTAGGTGAGCAACCACGTTACAAAGCCTATCAACCAAATTCCTATCAAGTCCTTGTCAATCAACTCCCCTGCCACTGAATCCTTAAAACCCTACTTGATGATGTTGGCATCCAATAAATTATCTTCAGTTTCATCCGATATATCAACCCCTAATGTTATAGCATTGCTCTTCAAATCCATCAAATCATATTTATAATTTTTCAAAATCTTATTCAAATCTATTAAACATTGTTTAACCATTAGTAGTTTCTAGTCAATGACATTTAACCACTTTGATGATTCATTCTTCTTAGCCTTGCTAATGACATTCTTTGAGATTAAGATAATCAACTTTGACCATTTCCTATAAATCATTTTGAGCTACAACAAACTTTCATCTTTCTTCACAACTTTAATTTCAGAGAGTACTTTTTGCTTAAGTGATGTCTTTTCATACAAAAGGACTATTTCTCCTAGATACAACATCCCTTTGAGAGTTATTTTTTCCACTCATGATTAAGTTGCCTTTTCCAGAGCTTGGTACTTACCTATCCGATCAATTACATATGGGCTTACCCCCTTTGGAGTTTTCATGGGGGTATCCACTGTTGCATCTAAGGGTTGTGTAGAAGTATCAACTATGGACTTGATATATGAGGTCGGTATTTCTACCTGTTCCTCAAGCAACCCTGCTTCCTTTTTTTTTCTTCTAGCCTTTGAGCCAAAATATGTACAGACAACTTGGCATTATGAATATCTCCTACAGTTGGAGGGCCAAGATCAATTTTGCTAACGTTAAAATCAATGGAGATATCTTTTTCAGTTTTATCAGCCATAGGTTATGCAACCTCTACAAACTAATGTTTGGTGACATGGTCCACCATCAGTCTTGACATCCTTTTAACCTTTCTTGGTTGATAATCTGATTGCAACAACCTAGCTATTGAATCAAATCCTACATCTATCACCTGTGTATACTTCCTCTTCTTATTTATAGCAACTTTCGACCATGTAGGAGAAGGTAATACAGATTGTGTATCAAATGAAGTATCAGGCACATAATCTGGAACAAGGTTATGCACATTCTCTTGTTGTGGTGGAGAAGAAGGGGGGTTGTGCTAACATTATGAGAAACCAATGAATGGGCTTATGCTGAACTTGCAGGTACATTACCTTTAATAGGTGAAGAGGGGATGTCCTGACTCTTTGTTGGCTGCCCTTGCTTATCTTTTGATGTCCCTGTTGCATCGACCTCGAGAGCCCCTTTGATATTCAACTTATGTCTAGGTTGTTCAACATTTATTTCGCATTGACCTTTCAACTTAAAACTTTGTTGAGATCATCTCCATCACCATCATTTCCTCCTTGGGAAGTTGTCTTGGACCTAGTGGTATGAACATTGGAAGTTGACCTTTGAGAGGTAGGTAGGATGATAGATTGTTAGTGCTTCTTGACTTATGGGTGAAGAAGACCCAACAGTATGACCAACAACTTTTGTGCTTATCCATCTCTTGCTCTTTTCCAGTACAAAGGAAGACCTAACCAATATATCTGTGATATCCTTTTTTGGTCATCTCAATCTTGGTAAAGGTTTGTCCTCCACATAGTATCCCTCATCAATCATATCAGAGAAGTCATCAACAATGTGTGGAAGATCCCACCCTAAATTGAAAGCCCTCATCTGGTCCATTGTTATCCTCATCTAGTCCCTCCTCACCTCATGTTCATCTATGTAGTCCTCCCAAAAATTTTCAAGGTGGGGATGGTGTTCATGCAACAAAGGTGTATACAGATTATCCTTCACAGAGCCTTTGCTATCAAAGTGGGGTCTAGCAACATATGAGTGAAAATTAAATTTAGACAGAATTGTGTCAACATGTCTTGCATCCTCATGCTTATTGCAGGTATAGTGAGTTAATTACAATGGAAAAGAGTATCCTTTCTTCTTATAATCATGGTACTTTTTGTTGGCTTGAGACATTTGTCTACAAATTTCTAAGAATACAATATAATCTGTGACATAACTGGGAAGCTTATAGGGAGACTGTTCAAGACCCCCAATTATTATATAGGTAAAATTATCAAATTGAATGAAATAAATTTCAAATTGAATAATGAGGTTTGCTACCTCTGTAGAAATTCTAAGCCTAGGATTACCATATATGCTCCCTACATAAAACTTTAAGAAGGCATCACTGACCCTTCTGTAGTCTTTATTACCAATTCCCTCTTGCAATTGTGGGTAGTAATCATACACCTGAGTATCATCAGTGAAATTAGTTGCAATTCTTAAACCAAGCCATAGCCTTTGTGTGTTTGCCAGAACATAGAAAAGATAGGAACACATATGAAATTGGTTCTTCCAGAAATTCACTAGCTGGTCATGCAAGTGGTCACTGATTATTTTAGCCCAGTTAATATGTTGGTCTCTAGCACATCACCAAGATAAACTGACACATCCATTCCACAAACTCATTTGATTCAACACTTCCCACCACTCTATGTAGGAGGGTAATAATATCATAAATGCCATCCTTGAAGAGGGCTCTAATGAGGTTCTTCAGGAGTTGTGATTGACCTTTCTTCTCCTTCTTGAGCCAGGTTGTGGCAATGCACTTTTTACACCAACTCTTTCCATCCACGTAGTATCCCCACCCGCTCTCCATGGACATGTCAACATACTCTTCCCACACTGGTAGTTTAAAGGTGTTGCTGATGGATTCATCATATAATGTTGCCACTATCTCACCATCTATTGTCTTGACTTGGCAAGACTTTGCGTGATAGTTCTCTATGCATGCTAGTACCAAATCCGAACATTACACCGCAGGAGGAAAACCCCTAGCGTGAGTGAGTCCACTTGAGAAGGTTTGCTCAGCTATGGGCTCTATGGGATCATTACTCATCTTGTCCGAAAAGTCTTTCATGTCAATGTGCCCAAGATTTGTGTCTTTGATCCTGGCTAGCTTGTTCCCAATTATGGTGGATATGTCAAACCCTTGGTATTTGTACTTCATCTTTGTAAACTATATTACCCATAGGATTGAGTAATTGGCCACCCTCAACAATACTTGATAATTCTCGGGAGGTAAAGGTTTTGATGGAAGAATTGGGTATGTCGCATACACAGTACTCATGAAATATCTAGACAATGCAATTCAATGTGGTAAATTCAAATAGACATAGTACTTTGAATTGCAAAGGGGGATTTGTATGCCACTTACCTCGTATATTGTAGCTAACCCCGAGAGTGGGTTCTAACTGACTGTAAGAGTGCATCTCTAGTGTTGGCGAGGAATCCGGTGCTAAAACGGTGTACAAAATGTCTTTCAAACCCTGTTTATATCCGCTTATTAGGCCAAAATCTTGATGCAATTAATCTATCCTTGTAATTAATACTTCGGAGTAGCATATACAAAGTATTTTAAAATTTCATTAATCGACAAAGGATTCATTTCGCGAACTTGAAGGCGGATGACTTCCTCTTTCCTCTTCTATCGACGAACCATGCTTTTGTGAAACTTTACTTATCAACAAAATGATGAGTCAGAGAACCACTTCATTGGCGAACTTAAGAGTTCGCAAAATCTACGGTTCGCCAATGGTAATTATAAGTGATTTTCGTCTATCTTTAATCTCCATCGGCCGCTTCATCCATTGGCAAACTCAAACGTTTGTGAACTTACTTCCAAGCGACAAGACTTCAACAAAGGGTTTCTTTTATTGGTGGGGCATGACTTGACAAAACTTAGAACTCACAAGGTGATACTATCGGCCCATCGGAGGGTTTGCAAACCTAAGAACCGGACGATAGAGAAAAGTAAGAAGGTTAGAAAAGTTTGCTAATGGTAAAAGATATCGATAAGGGTAATGAGGGTAATATGGCTTTTCTTATCGCTACATCACTAGGTTCGTGAACTAGCGAACTTGGCTACAAAGTTTGCAAAAGGACAAAGTTACCGATAAAAGTAAAAAGGCCCTTTGGACTTGGAGCAATTTCACAATGGATAAGACACACCAAGAAAACAAGACCAAACCCAAGTTTATATTAAATAAGGATGATGCTATTAAATGGATAATGAACAAAAACTTGGGTAACCCTAGTAAACTAGGTGGAGCATATTTGACCAACTTATAATAGTCATGTGTAAGAGGGTTGTAGGTCTAATAAGTGGTCCAATGTGGAGCACTTGCGAGTTACATGTGCCCCCCTTCATTATAGGATTCAACATCAGTAAGACTCGAGTTACTTGTATGTTTGGAGGTTTCACACATATGAAGGATTGCATGGATCCAACTTGGACTAGTTGGACCAAGACTTGACACATGCTTTGAGAAACTATTATTGGTTTCCTAATTCTCCTTGGCCTATATATTGGAGGCTTGAGAGAAGGTTGCATGGTGATTTCAAAGTGATTTTACGCTATCAGATTGGCTCCAAAAGATAAAGTTGTAGACCCTATTATTGATATTGTAATATGTGTTAAGTGTGCTTAGAGGTTGGTTTCTACCGTAAGGGCTTTCCCAAGATATACCTTGTGTTGGGTGTTGTTTCCCTTGTATAAGTTTCAAGATCTATAACTTATTGCATTGCTTCTCTCATAGAATTAGTGTAGGGACTATCTAGTTTCCTTTTATTTTTGAGACTTGTATTTTTATGAAACAAAGATGATCACTATGTATATTCAAAGAGATTGACAATCATTTGTTATCATAGTACTTATCATATGTTGCTTATTGGTAACAATAAGGAAATAATTAAAGACATTAAATATCATTTCTCATCATAGTTTGATATGAAAGTCCATGGTACTATTAGATTCATCTTAGGCATGGAAGTTATAAGGATCGTTTAAGAAAAAAACTTAGGTTAAATTAAAGGAAGTATGTTCTATATTACAAAGATTTAGAATGCAAGAATGTGAAACTTGTTAATGTTTCTATTCATGTTGGATGTAGAATAGTGTCCCAAGACATAAGAAGGTATTGAGGACATGAGTCATGTTCCTTATGTGAATGGTTTTGGAAGCCTAATGTATGCCATGCAATGTACTAGGCCATACATTGCCCATGCAATTGGAGTTTTGAGTAGATACATGTCAAACCTAGAAAAGGAACATTGAACTACAATTAAGAGGGTCTTCAAATATTTGTGTGGCACATCAAAACATGTAATCCACTACCAAGGAATCCATGAGATACATAGATTGGTGAATATACAAGGATTTTGTTGGTGTTGATTGGGTTAAAGAAATTGACGGCAGAAGATCTATAAGTGGCTGTGTTTACGTTATTTGGTAGAGTAGTCAGTTGAATGAGCAACAAATAGGTGGTTGTTGCCTTGTCCACTACAAAAGTTGAATACATGGTATCCACTCATGTATGTAAGGAATTAATATGGTTTCAAAGGTTGTGTTTATATGTTGGCCTCTTAAATGGCAATATAAGGATATGTTGTGACAATCAAAGTGCAATCTGTTCAGCAAAGAATCCCACTTATCATGCTCAAATAAAACACATTGATGAGTTGTATCATTTTGTTAGAGAAATGGTTGAAGAAAAAACGTATTGATGCAAACGGTTGATATTGTAGAAAATGTTGCTAACTCCTCAATGAAGCCAATGGGCACTAAGAAAAAAATTGTAGGAAAATAATGGGCATAACTACTCTTAGCATCTAATTTGTGGTTGCATGGCCATGATGTAAAGCAAACAAGTGGCAAATTTCTTAGAAATGTGTTGTATGCTTTGAATAATGTTCACCTCTTCAAATTGGAGATGTGGGAAACATTTTTACCAAGGTGGGACATTGGAGGGAGAAAGATCTTTTAGGATACATCAATTTAGGGATTATCCTTGATCCCTTTTAATGGATCCCTTGACTGGTAGGCACCCCACTCTTTCTTTGGCTTGTTTCCACATTTTAGTGCATAAGAAATATTGGAATGGAAGGTTGGAATAAATAAGTGGTTTCTTGTAAGCACAGTGTCTATAAAAACAAGCATATGGCATTATAATTCATACAATAGGTAGCCAAGGAGTGCATGCTAGTGCTAGAGGAATAACACAGGAGAAGTCGTATTGTATTGCAAGCATTATTTGCTAATACAATGAGTGGTGTTGTTTTGTTGGGTTTTTTGCTAAGGGATTTCTAAAGTAAGTCATTTGTCATATTGAAGTGTGCATTTTAGATTCTATTAGCATAGCTTCTATTGTAAAAATTTATCAAATTGATTGTTATTATTTCCTTAGTTCATTATAGTTATTATAAAATTGAGATGTAATCAGGTAAAAGATTTGGTTAAACTTTCGTAGCCTTTAGGTTTGACCATGAATAACAAAAAATCCATATGGTATTTTTCATTCTTATGTTGATATGGATAGGATGCCTTAAGTTTTCTAGAAGCTTTCTAATCTTGGAGCCTAATATATTTTAGGATTTCTCTATCCTAATGCAATTGCCAAAATCAAGTATTTTTAATATTTTTCAAGATCTTTTCTTACATCACTTCAAATCATATCAATATCAAAATAACTGCCTCTAAAAATATGATTTGTGCAAAAAGTATTCAAGTGTCCTAAAGTAGTTAAAATTCAAGTGTTTTGAAGGTTTTTACTTCATTTTTTGGGAATTTTCTTGGTATGTTGGTGTAAAGTTTGTTTCTAGAGTAAAGTTGGTTGGAGGGCTAGGACTTTCGATGAATCATGAAGGGAATCCTTTTGAAATATCGATGCTTGTGGTGCAAGAGCACCTAAGTATATATTGTAAATAGGGTCAAATCTTGAATTTTATGTTGATACATTCAATTTTGGTGTAGTAAGGTTGAATAAGACCATGTCATATGCAATAAGTTTCATGGGGTCAGTTTATGTAGAAAAACAAGCTACAAAAGTGGCATTTTTGGGTGTTTTAGGGAAGTTGAAGAGTCAAAGACTTGAAAGGTCGATGGAAACATTTCATTTTTGAAACAAAGCATGTAAATATGGCTGAGGATGTTCGAATAGGAGTTCTGGAAGTGATATTTTTGAAGAAGGATCAATAAAATCTTTGTTTTCCTGTTGTTTCAATGCTTTTTTGTTGTTCCCGTGACTTGTACGACTTGGTACAATATGATCAAGGCTTGAAATTGGTTGCATGTTGTAGGGCTATGAATTATCTTTCATTTAAGACTGGTTTGGTCTTCTAATATTCATTTTTGAGTGAGTTAGAGCCATTTTTGTGAAATCTACCTGTTAAACCTCATTAGCTAGGGTTTTGAGAGAAAAAATAGAATTTTGAGCCATTCCACTAGTGGAAAAATTATGAAAATTGGTGGAATGGAGGGGTTTAGTATGTTCTTTAAGATTTTGAAATTGGGTATTGCAGGAAATGGAGTTTTGGGCGAATTTCAAGCAGCCCTAGCTTGATTTTCCTATGTTTTTGACTTGTTTGTGTAGCTAGAGATAGGGTTTTGTAAAAAGACAAGATGGGTATTGCTCCAGTTGATGAAATCTGCATTTTTAGACCCCATGTGACCTGAGGAGAGCCTTGAAGGTGGATTTTGTATTGTGGGTTTTTAATTTCATAGACTTGCTTTATAAAACAGGGCTAATTAGGCCTAGCTGAAGTTCTGATTGAGAAGTGGAAGAAAGGTTGAAGTTTGAATAAGCAAAATGCGTCCTAAAAGCAATGCAATGGCCAAGGAAGTGAGAGAGCTGAAGGAAAAACATGCCAGGGAGTTGAGACAAGTAAAGGAGTCTCAGGAAGCTATTCTAGCCAAACTTGCAGCATTGGAATCAAGCTAGAGGAGAGGTGTGGTCACTTGAGACCACACTGACATAGAGGAAGAGGAAGAGGGTGAGAATGAGAACCCTCAAGAAGGAGTCCAAGAGGTAGAGGACCCTGATGAAGTGAGAATGATGAAGATGCTGAAGGCTATGAAGGGAGATACTCCTAAGGTAAAGATAGAATTGCCCATGTATGGTGGGAAGTTGGATGGTGAAGAAGTGCTAGGTTGGATTGATGCACTAGACAACTATTTTGAGTATGAGGTAGCAGATGATCAAAAGGTAAAATTTGCTAAAACCAAATTGAAAGGTCCTGCCTTAACTTGGTGGAATTATGTGCAGGAAGAGAGGTTGAAGAAGGGCAAGACAAAAATTCATTCATGGGACAGAATGCTGGCTAAAATCAAGAGCCAATTTTTGTCAGGTGATTATTCAATACAAACATTTAGGAAGCTACAAAACCTCAAGCAAAAAGAAATGGATGTCATGGCTTATACTGAGGAGTTTCACAAGTTAAGTATAAGGACAAGGCATATTGAGGATGAGGTGGAAAAAGTAGCAAGGTACATAAATGGGTTGAGGTTCTCCATACAAGATGAGTTAAGTCTCAATCCTCCAAGGACAGTGGAAGAGTGTTTCCAAATGACAATAAGGAGAGAAGAAAGATTGAATAGAAGGCAAGAAAAACAAAGTAGAGGTAGAGGAAAGAATTTCAGAGGTAGAGGCAACTTTGGAGGGAAAGGATAGTCCCAAAAAGCACAAGGAGAGTCAAGTGAGCAGCAATAACAGATCTCAGATTTCAGAGGTAGAAGACCTAATCGGAGAGGCAAATTTGAAGGACAAGGTAGAGGTTCAAACACCTTTTCAGGAAGCTGCTATCAATGTAATCAGTTTGGCCATCAAGCTTGGAAATGCCCAGATAAGTAGCCCTCTAGCTCACATGGAGGTGAAAGGAGAACACAGTTAGTGCAAGAAGAAGATAGTAAGATTGTCAAACCTCCATCTCAGCCTGCTATTCCAGAGATAGGTGAAACTCTAAAGATGAGAAGGACACTCATTAAAGTGCCAATAGTCAAAGAGCCTCTACAAAGGAAATCTTTGTTTAGAACCACTTGCAAATCTCAAGGCAAGGTATGTAAGGTTATTGTTGATTCTAGTTCAACTGCTAATTTAGTTTCTTTGGAGATGGTAGAAAAGTTGAACATGAAAAGAATCCCACAGCCCACTCCCTACAAAGTATCTTGGCTGAATAAAGGTCAACAAGTCTTGGTCAATGAACAAACATGGGTTGACTTTAACATTGGGGGGTACAAAGACAAGATCTTGTGCGACATCATCCCAATGGATGTTTGTCAATTGCTGGTAGGAAGACCCTGGTAGTATGACATAAAAGTTCAATATGATGGGTAGAAAAACACTTATGTGATTGACAAGGATGGGGTATCATTCACCCTTATTCCATTGCAAGATGAAGGGGTAGATGAACAAGATGGGTCTAGTGTAGTGTTGGTTGAGGGAAACGAGTTTTTGAAAACCATGAAAGAAGAGGGAGGTGAAGGATATGCAATTATAATCAAACCTAAACTTGTCATGACAGCAACAACAACAAAATTTGAAGATGTGCCCAAAGAAGTGCAAACTTTGTTGAACAAGTATCAAGACATAGTTGTTGATGAGCTCCCTAGTTATTTGTCACCTATAAGGGATGTGAGCCACCACATAGACTTTATACCGGATGCAGACTTACCCAATAAGGCTGCATACAAAATGACTCCTCAACAAAATGATGAGATAAGGAAACAAATACAAGAATTGTTAGATAAGGGTCTCATAAGAGAAAGTTTAAGTCCATGTGTTGTCCCTACTGTTTTGGCACCTAAAAAAAGGTGGAGATTTGAGAATGTGCACCGATTCAAGGGCAATCAACAAAATAAATATAAATATAGGTTTCTAATACTTGGAATCGAGGATTTGATGGACTATTTAGGAGGAGCTTGTTATTTTTCAAAGATTGACCTTAAAATTGGCTATCATCAGATTAGGATAAGAGAAGGGGATGAGTGGAAAATTGCCTTTAAAACCAATGAGGGGTTATATGAGTGGCTTGTCATGCCATTTGGACTTTCAAATGCCCCAAGTATCTTTATGAGACTCATGAATGAAGTCTTGAAACTCTTCATAGGAAAATTTTTAGTTGTCTACTTGGATGACATCCTTGTTTTCGGCAAGACCAAAGAAGAGCACTTATAACGTTTGGACATGGTGTTGAAGAGGCTGAATGAAGAGAAGTTGATGATAAATCTAAAGAAATGTGAATTCATGAAGGAGTTAGTTTACCTTCGTTTTTTGATTTCTAAAGGTTCATTGAAGATGGATCCCACCAAAGTAGAAGCAATTCTTAGTTGGCCAACTCATACATCAGCATGTGAGGTAAAAAGTTTTCATGGCTTAGCTACTTTTTATAGAGAATTTATAAAGAATTTTAGTCATATTTGCTCTCCAATTATTGACACCATCAAAGGGGATAAAAGGAAGAGGTTTTAATGGACTGATGAGGCAGAGAGAAGCTTCCAATATCTGAAAAATAGAGTGGCACAACAACCCATCCTAGCATTGCCTAATTTCAACAAGATCTTCACTATAGAATGTGACGCTAGTGGGTATGCAATTGAGGCTGTTTTGAGCCAAGAAGGCAGACCTATGGCTTTCTTTAGTGAGAAGCTTAATGAAGCTAAAAGAAAATACTCTTCTTATGATTTGGAGCTATATGTAATGGTGTAGTCCCTAAAGAAGTGGAGACACTATCTTTTACCCAAGGAGTTCATTGTTTTCACTGACAACCATGCTTTGCAGTTCCTTAATAGTCAAGACAAGCTAAGCCATAGACATATGAAGTGGGTGGAGTACTTACAAAGCTATTCCTTTACAATCAAACACAAAAAGGGGCAGTCAAACAAGGTAGGAGATGCTTTAAGAAGAAGGTCAATGTCGGTGCAAGAAATTCAACTCCAAAGTGTGGGAATAGATGCCTTAAAAGGTATGTATGATAAAGATGATGACTTCAAAGAGGTATATGTTGTTTGTGATCGGTTTAAGGGTACTTTTCATGATGAATATTCTGATTTTCTATTACAAGATGGATTGTTGTTTAAAGGTGCTCAGTTGTGTATTCCAAAGTGCTCTATGAGAACTAATTTGATAAAAGAGAAACATTGTGGTAGCTTGGGAGGTCATTTTGGTGTGGATAAAACATTGGAATAGGTAAGGAGGTTTTATTTTTGGCTAAAGATGCAAGTGGATGTCAGAAAATTTGTTGAAAATTGTGTAATTTGCCAAAGAGCCAAGGGTTCAAGCACTAATGCAGGTCTTTACTAGCCTTTGTCAATTCCTAACAGGCCATGGGAATCCATCAACATGGATTTTGTCTTGGGTTTGCCTAAAACTCAAAGGGGATTTGACACTGTGTTTGTTGTTGTTGATAGATTTAGCAAAATGGCTCATTTTATACCCTGTAAAAGCACAAATGATGCTTCATATATTGCTGGGTTATTTTTCAAGGAAGTAGTGAGAATTCATGGATTACCATTGACCATTGTGTCTGACATAGACAACAAGTTTGTAGGTCACTTTTGGAGGACTCTTTGGAAGAAATTGGGAACCAATTTGACATTTAGCTATGCCTATCACCCACAAACAAATGGGCAGACTGAAGTGGTCAATAGGACACTTGGAAACCTTCTGAGATGCCTCACAAAGGAGCATGGACAACAATGGGATCTAATCCTTCCACAGGCTGAATATGCCTATAATGACTCTATTAATAGAAGCATTGGGAAAAGCCCATTTGAAGTGGTTTATGGACTGAAACCTAGAGGTGTGTTTGAGCTTAGGGATTTAAGTGGAATGGAGAAAAGGAGTGCTAAAGGAGAGAATTTTGCACTTTTAATGAAGGACATACATCAACAAGTGGAAGAAAATCTTCAAAAGAGTGTGGAGAAGTATAAGTAACATGCAGATTTGAAGAAGAGGGATGTTCAGTTCAAAGTGGGAGACTTGGTATTGGCTCATTTGAAGAAAGAAAGGCTACCAAAGGGGAAGTATACAAAGTTACAGATGAAAAAGATTGGGCCATGTAGGGTGGTCCACAAATTTGAAAACAATGCCCATGAGATAGAACTCCCTCCTAGAGTGGCTATCTCTCCAATCTTTAATGTTGCTGATCTATATCCTTTCAAGGGATCTATGATTACAAGTACAAGGAGTGATCCAGATGTTGTTGATGAAGATTGGATCAAGGATTTACGACCTACTAAGCCATTGAAGCTTGAAGGCATTTTGGACATCAAGGAAGCAAAAAGAACAAGGCATAAGGTGTATAATGAATACCTAGTGAAATGGCAAGGCCTTCCTAATGAAGATGCAACATGGATGATAGAAGATGATATCAAAAAGCATGGTAAAACAATTCAAGAGCTGATCTCAAGTGGAACTTGAGATTCTTTTCACCCCGGGTGTATGGTGTTGGAGCACCTAAGTATATATTGTAAATAGGGTCAAATCTTGAGTTTTATGTTGATAAGTTCAATTTTGGTGTAATAAGGTCGAATAAGACCATGTCATATGTAATAAGTTTCATGGGGTCAGTTTATGTAGAAAAACAAGCTACAAAAATGGCATTTTTGGGTGTTTTAGGGAAGTTGAAGAGTCAAAGACTTGAAAGGTCGATGGAAATGTTTGATTTCTAAAACAAAGCATGTAAATATGGTTGAGGATGTTCAAATAGGAGTTCTGGAAGTGATATTTTTGAAGAAGGATCAATAAAATCTTTGTTTTCCTGTTGTTTCAGTGCTTTTTTGTTGTTCCCGTGACCTGTACGACCTAGTATAGTACGATCAAGGCTTGAAACTAGTTTCATGTTGTAGGGATATGAATTATCTTTCATTTAAGCCTGGTTTGGTCTTCTAATATTCATTTTTGAGTGAGTTAGGGCCATTTTTGTGAAATCTGCCTGTTAAACCTCATTAGCTAGGGTTTTGAGAGAAAAAAATGAAGTTTTGAGCCATTCCACCGGTGGAAAATTATGAAAATCAGTGGAATGGAGGGGTTTAGTATGTTCTTTAAGATTTTAAAATTGGGTATTGCAAGAAATGGAGTTTTGGGAGAATTTCAAGCAGCCCTAGCCTGATATTCCTATGTTTTTGGCTTGTTTGTGTAGCTAGAGATAGGGTTTTGTAAAAAGACAAGATGGATATTGTTCCAGTTGATGAAATTTGTATTTTCAGACCCCATGTGACCTGAGGAGAGCCTTGAAGGTGGATTTTGTATTGTGGGTTTTGAATTTCATAGACTTGCTTTGCAAAACAGGGCTAATTAGTCGAGCTGAATTGTAGCAGTCAATTTTTGAGGTTTTTGTTCCAAAGTAACCCTACCCCAAAATGGGATATGTTAAAAAAGAGCTAAATGGGTATTTGAAATGGTGAATGGTTTGTGGGTTTGAGTCCTCCAAAAGATATGATGAAAAAACCAAGTTTTGAGGGTTACTAGGAAAAGGGAACAACCATGAATGAAGGGCTATTGTTTGATGGTTCTAGACTTGAAAGGTGAATAAATTGAGTTTGTTTAAGTGTCCCAAGCTCCTCTGCATTAGCTTGTGGGGTTGAATTACAAATAATGGACTCATGCTATGATGATTGAATTCCTTATGGGATCCTTATGGATGATCATTAATAGCACATATCATTTTATTACTAAAAGGATGTGTTGGTTCCCAAAATAGCTAGTCCAAAACCATAGAGTATGTTCTTCACCTTCCAAGCTAGGGGTGTTGTCAAGATGGTGGAACAAAGGCTCATTAACATGTTGAGGATGATTAAGGACCAGTTGATAAGAGTGGGTATGCTCTCCTACACTTCGGGCTCAATTAGACCTAGGAGGGTATTCCTAGAGGCATCAAATGAAAGACAAATAAACATCACAACCATACCCAACATACACTTGACCCCTATATTTGTCACTTGGCCAAGACAAATTGGTTGCATAAAACCTCTAATTAAGTTGATTACTACACCTTGCATATGTACCCAAAGATGACAACAACATGATACCCCACAAGATGAATTCATTTAACTTGTCATACATAATTTGCAAGGTGCAGGCATGCAAGAACATGATTCACATATGATTTAAATAGTTTTGAGTTGCATAAGATTAATCCTTGGTTGTAACACTGAATCATGAATAACATGAGAAACGTAACCTACTTCTAACCCTAACGAGATAGAGGATTGATTAAAGGAAGGTATCGGCCCTTCACCAATTTGGACTAGAATTGTAACGCTGCTTTTCCCTAGAATTAATTAAGTCATTAGCAGTGGATTTAAATAAAGTTAATAACAGAAATATACAATTTAAAGTATATAAGGTTATTAATTCCAATGTAAATTGCAACATATGATAATTTAATAGAAACTCTGAAGTAAATAATTAACAAAGGAAGTTGAATAACATGATCTCATAATCAGATTAATATTGAAATCCATATATATAATAATTTCAATATATTTTATGAATAATAAGTTCAGTACTTATCTGAATCAGAGTACTTGTATCGGCTACTCTCGCCCTAGGAAGATTTTAGTGGTCTTGGCCCTCTATGACGCATTTGGAGAAACTGTGTAAAAACACAATATGTGCCTACTCACACCAACTGTTGTGCCTACTCACATAGTGTTCAAAGCCCTGGATAGGATAGTGTCAGGTGTACACAATTTTGAGTTGGGCACACTCTATGTGCCCCCTTCTCTAATGCCCATAGTCCACCAAACCACTTACTTCTTCCTTGAGTGTTCTCCATGCCCTTTCCAAGTCTCACATAAATGCCTTATATAATCTTTTAAGGGGTGATTTCTTTACCATCACACCCTTTCACAAAGGTTATCATTAATAATTATTTAATAAACATAATAATTTCTCCCTTTTAAAAGGGATTTTTATAAGTATTCTTTATTTATCTCCATTTTAACCAAAAGATCATAATATCCTTTATTTTTCATCTCCCTTTTAATTATAAAGGTTAAATAAACTTTATCCTCTTATAATTTTAAAGGGCTATTCATAAAATAGCTTTCTTTTCCATTTTGGAGAAAAAGTCCCATAACATTCCCCCTTGTAAATTAGTTGTTGTCCTCAGTAGCTCAAGTTGAATCTACAACATAATTCACAAAAAACAATTAGTCAACTAAGTGCAAATGTAGCACTATCAATATTATGATAAACCTATTTCACTTTAACTTCATCTATAATTATATTTATAAAATTTTAGCTTTTTAATAATTCCTTCTAGTTCAACTATAAACATAATTAGATACCATAGAAATACTTTGTTGATCAATAACATGATTAGAACTATAAGTATATTTTCACATGAAGTAGATCAGGAATGTATACTTGAGGAGCTAATGCAAGTGTATATACTAAATGTTTAATATAGATGTTTTAATCAGTTAGGTGTAACTTCAACATAAAATTTATAAAAGTATTATCGTGTGATCACATAGCACTTACCTAGTGAATGACATGTATATCCTATACTGTGTAGTCACTCATCATTGAGTACCATATAATCTATATACTCAAAATCCATTCCAAGATGATAGTCATGCATTCCAGACTACATGAATATCCTCTTTGCATATACCAAATACAATTGAATTGAAACAAGTACATAGTTATCCTTAAACAGAGTTCACATCATTCACATAGTTACTCAAACAAAGTTGTAGGCAAGGTTTGAATCTTACAAGGATGTAATGTAAATTAGCTTATTGCTATCAATATGATTCTTGTAATAGGTAATCTAGTTAAAATATCTTTTCAACATATATCACCATATCATTGATGCATACTTTATACAACACATATACAAAATTATTAGGTTGATCAGGTCCAATAACAAAGTACAATAAAAGAAAGAAAGAAATGGTAATCATTGCTAGGCATCTTAACAATAATAGAATAATAGTAAACTATTATCACTCATGGATAAATTTTAGAACACTTTTAAATTTGTATATAATAGATTTACACTAATATCAAATTCTTGTTTTAAAAAATAGTTGAGAGGTTGTTTCTCCTCCTGTAAAATTTGACATGTCCCAATGGTAGATGCTAATATAATTTGCTTGGTTTCATTTATTATAAAAATATTGTTTCATTTCACCTAAACAACACCATATTTTCCAAATTTTAAGACGTGAAAATGATCCTAGGACTTGTGAGTTATGGGCCCACAATGTAACTTATGTTAAACAAATACTTGGTCTGTTATAACTTTCATGATTATTGTTGGATCCTTTATTGTTATAAGAATTTAAATGATATTTCTTGTATAAGGTCATCTCAACTATAAAGTTTGTTAACAAAAGCATTAATAATGACACACTAAAATGAAGATATACATTGAGAGATAATGAACTAACAAATTGAGGAGCCAATCAAAGACAATAAGGAAAAAGAAGACAAGTTAACCGAGAAAGTTACAATTTTTTTGGGATATATCAATATGAGAATGCATAAAAAATGGGAGTGTGAGCATAACCAAGTGTCTAGAGAGATCATTTAGTTGAAAATTGATCAGCTAAAGTGCTATATACCCAATGTCTTGTCAAAGCATTATAACTTTATTCAAGATTTCTATGGTAGAAGAGATCAAGAATTAGAATGATAAATAATTTTCATACATACAAGGAGAGGCATCATTAGGAAGAAGACAAATGATTAGAGGACTAATGTCATCAAATGAATCAATGAACTTACATCCAAATAAAGAAGACACTATCAAAGTAAAGAATCAATACAATTGATGGAGCAAGAAAGAAAAATCAAACCAATAATCTAGCACCAAAGCATCAAACTCAATCCTAATGTGAAAACTTGAATTGGAGAGAGCTTTACCCAAAGATAAGAAGTAGTTTGTCACCCACGAAAAACAAGTGACCAAATATTATTATACAACTATCCATCCTTGATGAAGATGATATAGGCTTTTCTCATCAATCTATTTTAAAAATCCTTGCAAAGGAATCAAGGATTAATAATAACCCCCCTTGACAAAAAAGGAACTCCCCATCTTGATATAGAACCTTACAATTTTATCATGGGCAAGGAGACAAATGCATATATGGATATCAGGAGGCATACTAACTAATCAAAAAGGAGTTTGAGAAGATTTAGAGGTCAAATTTCTTGACAAAAGGAAATTTTAAAGGTTAAGTTGTATTGGGAATTGCTAAGAGAGAATAGGGATTTTCATCACACACGTAGGAAATACAAAGTCTAGTAACCCATACGTATGAACAAGAAAGTCTAAAAGTGATGACTAATCCTTGAGTCCTAACCAGAAGAGGTAGAAGGTGTTCATGTTTACTTGTGATGAGAAAAAACCTGTTAGACATTAGAGAATGTGCATGTGAACATAGACCTCCATTAGATGGACTAATGCATATCATTAGTTACAGTCATTTCTAGCCACTTTTGAGGAATGTCAATTCATTGGTATAAGAACACATCAACAGATGAATGTATCACTTTAGAAAAAAACTACAAAATGATTTTGAGAAATAATTTTAAATTGCTTAAAGACCACATAATGGCCACTAAAATTACACATTCCAACAAAGGAAGCATGAGTCTATTAGGGTCTTCAATCAAATATTCAAGGAGTTACCAAGATAGCTTAAGAAAGAACCAAATGTTGGACTTAAGAAAGGATAGGTCATTGAGGAATTAATACCCATTCTAAGGAAGAAAAAATGAAGATGTTACCATCATCTTATGAGAGCTCATACAACAAAGGAATGAGTATTGAATGTGAGAAAATGATGTCAATGCAATCAAGAATGTAAAGTGATTACCGCAATGTCTGTAGAAGCTTTTGAGAAAGATATAATGTGAATGATGTGCAAGCTTAAGATAACACAATGAAGGATATAAATCATGGACGATGCACTAATTATAAAAAGATTTAACCATAGATAAATTCCTAAAGAGTATATTTAATGAGATCTTTCAACTATTGAGCCATTATATTAAAGATTATCCATACACGTTGAAGATTACAATTCATAGGTACAAATCGTGCATGATTCCAAGCACATCGCCCTAACCCCTAAATAACCATAATACTAGTAAGGGAGCAATTTGAACGATTGAAGTAATAACAGATGAAAAAATATGGCCACTAATATCTACCAATCATGTAGTTCTAGAAAATGTAATAAGTGGGGGTAGTTCACAAAACGCTATCCAATTAAGTAATAATACAATACCTTATTCATGTGAATACAACCAATATTAGCAAAGACACAAAGTGAATTATTAATAAACACCACCTTGTAGCTTGTAATCAAACTTATTTGTAAAACTCTTCAATCCAAACCAACCACATTCCTTTAATTATGGGTATATCCATTTCAAATGATAATATTTTACATGTCCCACCAACAAGTCTACAAGTGAATAATGCTAGATTCTCTTGGACATGATATTCAATTTGTGATATAAACTAGCACTTGCACCCATAGGAGGTTCAAGGAATACGGTGTGAGGCCTACTTTTTACATTACTGTTCATGAGACTATTTGCAGTGCTATTGTTATTATTTTTTTTGTGGAAAGACTATTAATCCTGGAATCTTGTTTGTTTATCCTAATTGATTTTACGAAATGATTGTGCAATGATAATTAGATGTTGATTTTAAGAAGATGATGATTGGTTAATAATGGAAATGAAGCTTTAATTTGATTTCAGGATGTTGTATGGTAGAATGTTTAGTTATGCATGTATTTTAATTGCTTCAGCTATGATACCTCTATGAGTTACTGACTTCTAGTTTAAGTGTGTAGGTATTACTAACGATACCACATATACAAGAGATCATCCCATACCTTTGTTGTATCCCTTGTGAGCCAATCTAGTTCCATGAGGAACTAAGATCAACCTCGTGTTTTGTGAATTGTTGTAATGATGTATTGTTGTAATGCTGCATGAGGTTAAGGGAAATAGTTCTTTCTTCTAAATTAATTTTATTGTGATATCTAAACTTTATTTCTTTTTTGACTCTCTCCTTATGTTTTTACTTGACTCTGGGAGTCCTAACTAGGTTTAAATCAACCCTAGGTTCTACCCTATGGGTCTAGGGACCTTTTTGACTAGGATAACCTTGGGTTACCCTCCATATGGTCACTTTAACCTCAGGGTGAAGTAAACTGACAAATTTGGAAGCATGGGGGACAATGGGATGAGTGGAATTCACACTCAGGCTCACTTCCAAGTCATGGAGCAACTCCATGATTCTCTAATAATGGAGTGCATGTCTCCATGTGCCTCCTTTTTGGTGGGTTCCCCTTAATGAGGGTGTTGTGTCACCCACCCTCTTATATTTTAGATTTCTTAATTTTATTTTATTTCAACATGTGGGCTTTAATGGGGGATCTTTTGGAGTGGGGGTAAATTGTTTAGAAGACCACTAAGCTAATGGATGAGGGTGGTGGAGTTGTTTAATACCACTTGGGAAATTAGTAAAATAGAAGAAATTAGTTTTAAAAGAAAGAGGATGAGGTGAGTAAGGGGGTTGGTTCATTGGGAGAGGAAGGAGATTTTTGGAGAAGGAAGTTTTGGAAAAGGAGCTCTTCATCAGATTTCTTCCATAATTGGGCTTGTTGGTGAACTAATCTATTCTCTTGTGTGATCTAATGTTTGATATGCATGTTTGTATCTTGATTGTTGAAAGAGTCTTACAAATGTCTTCTATGAGCTTTTCTGTTAGTTTTGGGGTTTTGTTTTGGTTGTAGAAAGAGCTCCTTCCAGTTGGAAGGAAATGCTCATCTTGTATAGGGAAGGGGAGGTGTGACCCTCCTTGGGTGTCATCTGGTTTCTTGTTGATATTTGAAATGCCTTGAGGGCAAGTAGTATTATTTTTAGCCTTGAGGGCTTTATGGCTTTGAGAGCCATTTTGGGATATCCTTGGTAATTTTGAGTAATTAGAAGGCTAGAGGCCTTGTGGAAGAATAAATGCTTGGCTTGAGGCCTTGTGATAAATTGTGTAAATGATGACACCTAGAGGTAGAGATTGTCTACTCCCCTACCCTCCATGTACTCACCTAAGCTGAGACTTTGTTATGTGTGTCAACCTTGTGGGTGTGTGGATTGTTGCTTGGTTGTTGCTCTATGTGGTGATGTGGTTAGTCTATCTTACCCTGGTTATGAGGATGGTCTCCCTAGCTCGGGGGTGACCCTCTTGCGGGTCAAAGGTAGGGAGGAGAGCTAGATGGTGTTTGTTGTTTCCTTTGTGTCTTGCAGATTACTGTTGGAGCATGTAAAAAGACTTTGAAGAAGTTTTTCCTTGTTGAAGAAGATGTTCTAACCTATTAATTGTAATGAGAGCTTGATCATCCTAGTTTCATTTTGTAAAAGTTGTAGAGAGAATTTTCTCTTCTGAATGGTTGTAAAAATTATTACCTTTGGAGTGAAGAATGATCCTCCCTTATTTGTTCAAAGTTGTGATTTTATTAGGTTGTTACTTTTCATCATTTGTAAGTTGTAAGAATTGTGTTAATTGAATTCAGTTGTTCAATAATTAACTTTGTATTCTGTAATAAGAAAGTTACTTTTACAGTTATGAATGATGCATATTGCTTTGAATATAAAGTTAAAACTTGAAGTTAAGTAGCATTGGAAAATAATCTGAATTGTATTATGTGTGTTCTTGAAATAAAAAAAGGTGAAATAATTACATGTATTTATTTCTGATTTTTGAATGTAATTAAAAGGACAAATTTATTTGATAGAATTACAAATAGAGAAATACAGAATTGTTATGATTAAATGTTCTTCCATTTGAGAAGTTGTCATATTGTAAGTCAAAGAATGGAGAGATAGTAAAAAAAGTTTTACCATGACCTCTTTTGTATAAATGAAAATATTAATTTAGTTGTGGAAATTAGACCTATATGTATTTACATTTTATTTATTACTAATTAAAATTGAGAAAATTGATATATACATAAACATATACATATATATATATATATATATACATATATATATATATATACATATATATATATACATATATATATATACATATATATATATATATTTAAAATAGCATTAATTTAAATATATTTGTATATATATATATAACATTGGTTGAAATTGAATAAATTTTGAAATTGAATGAAATGCGAATTAGAGGTCGTTGTGTTGAAAACACAGCCGACGGATATATGTTAGGCGATGGGGGTTTGAAACCCCACCACATTTTCTATTAAACCATAGGTGTGGGGAGGGGCGGAGCCCCACCCACACCCCACTTCGTGGGATGTGGGTGGGGCTCCGGCCCTCCCCACATCCCCCGCTCCCTTTAAACCCCACACCCCGCCGTTCCACATCCTCCGCCTTATGTGAACCACGCCCCGCCTCCTTGCAGCCGCTGCCGCTCTCTTCCCACGCGGTCCTGCTACCTGCCGCCCACTGCTGATGCTAGCCACTCCACTCCCCATACCCTGCGACCATCCTCGGCCGCCCTGCGTTTAGCACTCGGCCTTCGGTGAGGTCCGCCGCCGCCATACCCACGCCTGCATTCACAAACACATGATACCTCATAAGAGGTTAGGGTTTTAAACCCTCTTTTCATAAATGGGAATGGTATATTAAAAAGATATTACATTCTTAGTGGAGTTTTCCACTAATCTCTTTTCAATCAATATATATATATATATATATATATATATATATATATATATATATATATATATATATATATATATATATATATATATATATATAGAATAATTGTAAGTGGATGGTATTTTAAATGAATGAAATTCCAACCTAAATCAATATAAAATGATTATTAGATTAAAAATATATGTAGATATTATATAGATACTAACATATGTATTACATATATACAATGATATATGTGATTTAAATGCAAGTGTTGGGTTTTTATAAAAAAAAATTAGTTCATTAGTGGAAAATAAATTATTGAAGTGTCATTAAATAGTGAAATATTTATTTACCGTTTATTCTATTGTGAAAAGGGATGCAAATTTATAAAAAAACAAATTATATCTCAAGACAAAAAAAAAAAAAAAAATGTTTCTTTTAAATGATTAATTAGTGAAAACAAGAGACAATTAATTTGACTTATATTATTTAGAAAGTTTAAAACGAAACAAACCGTAATAGTCAATACGATTCCACAGGTAACTATATATCTTTTGGATAGACTAGGAATTGAGGAAAATTGTTGAGATTATTGAAGGAAACCTTATACGAAGCTAATGAAACGACTCAAGCTTAGTAAACAATATCGTCATGCACATGGAAGTGAAATATTTTGTATCAACAATCTATTAGACAATTTAAACAGACGCACCGAGGACGCTTGCGCGTGCGAGGGAGGCTTTCGGAGTAGTTAGGGAAATTTTTTTGATATTTCGTTTCATGACTACATGTCATGTGTGGACATAACATGCGTGTTTGCGTGTTGTGAACGCATGTGAAATGTGGGCATGACATTTGGTATCAGAGCCAAGTTTCAAACACTGGGCTTGTATGAGCACATTATTACTTCCGTGATTAAACTGACTAGAATCTACTTCGTTTTGTAGAATGCCTCCCAGACGAGTTCGGCAGACACAGTCCCGCCGCACTCCAGCTACTAAGGTGCACACTGATTCTTCAGCTGTGGGACCGGATTAGCCAGCCCCACCAGAATAGCCAATTCCATAAGTTCAGCCAGTTATACAGGCACAACCAGTTCCTCTAGTACCGCAAGCACCACCAGCCCCTCCATATATGGGACCACAGATATTACAGGCCTTACAGGCTATCTTGGATAGGCTTCCACAGGCTGTAGTTGAGCCGCACGTAGAGCCACGTGACGAGCCCTGCGAAGTTCCGCGAGAGGAGCCACGCGTGGAGTCACGAGATGAGTCTCATGTCGAGCCATGTGTGGAGCCCCGCGTAGAGCCATAGGGGCTGCCACGTGTGGAGCCTTATGTCGAGATGCCGGATACAGAGGAGGTTAATTCAGTCGGCAGAGGCCGTAGCAGGAGCCCCACACATCATGCCAGACGTGACGAGATAGTGAGAGTAGTGCATTTTGGTCTCAAGCCTTATGAGAATCATGTAGATGAGCCTTATAGGGGGCGCAGTGACAGAGGAGATCCCATTAGGGATATATTGACGTTGAACCCTCCTACATTCATTGGAACTACAGAGGGAGCCGTGGCAGAGGCCTGGCTTATCAGTTTGGACAAGTGCTTCGCGTTGCGTCCATATGCAGGCAACATGAAGGCCCGTGTGGTAGTACACTTATTACAGGATGCAATAGCTACATGGTGGCGCACTGAGGAGCGCAAGCGTCACCTTTCCATAGACACACTCTCATGGGAGACTTTTATTGAGCACTTCAATGCGCGTTATTTATCAGACCACTACAGACAGCGTCGTATAGACGAATTTCATGACCTACAGCAGAGGGGACTCTCAGTGGCTCAGTATGAGAGCAAGTTTACAGAATTATCCAGATATGCAGAGTATCTCCATGATGAGAAACTCCTGGTACATAAGTTTATCAGAGGTCTAAACCACGGTATAGCAGGACCGGTTCAGATGGCAGATCCACAAACTTTGAGTGATGCTACCGAGAAGGCTTACATTGCTGAGGAGATTCATGGATGGGGGCAAAATTCTCACCCTCAGTTCCAGGATCAGGGATAGCAACAGTATCAACAGAATTATCGCAGGCCAACATAGCAACCCAACAGAGGAGGATACAATTCAGCACCATTACCTCCTAGGCCTCCACAACAACAGCAACAGAAAGCTAAAACACAACAGAAGTCTTATGGGGGAAATAATAGAGGTTGGCAACAGCAGGGCCCGCGCAGAGATCAGAGACAACAGGGACCACCTGTGGGACCTACGAGGTCACAGTAGTCTTATAGGGGTTCACAGGGGTCTACTAGTAGAACAGGACAGCAGCAGTCGAGTAGGACTCATACTGTACAGGTATAGGTTAGAGGGCCTTGTTATACTTGTGGTGAAGTATGACACATAGCTAAAGAGTGCCCACATGGTTATACAGCTGGGGGACAGCATCATGCAGGAGGTTCCGAGCAAACTGTGGGTGACGTGGGTAAATCCCACCGTATGTTTGCAGCGGTTGACAACCGCCAGGCCGACTATTAGGCTTCAGTTATTGAGACAGCAGGTATGATTGCAGAATCTCCCATCTCTATCCTTTTTGACTTCGGAGCTACTGACTCCTTTATATCTACATTGTTAGTGGGACATTGCAGGCTGGTGGCTTCTAGGCAGGACATTAGGTGGGAGGTCGAATTGGTCTCTGGAGCCAGGATGTCAGTTGATACTGTGGTCAGAGATTGTGAGGTTTTCTTGGGTTCTTTCATTACAACATGTGATCTTAGGATTATGCCATTAGGATCCTACGGCGTAGTTCTTGGTATGGATTGGCTTGTGGCTCATAGAGCCAAGCTAGATTTTCGTCAGAAGATAATTAGTTGCTTAGATGATCATGGCACACCGGTCGAAATAGTGGGCATACAGAAGCCCACGACTGCTAGAATGATATCTGCTTAGCAACTTAAGCATTGCATGCGGAAGGGTTGTCAGTTGTTTGCTATCACAGTCAATGATAGATCAGAAGATGAACCTGAGACTACATTAGATAAACACCCCATCTTGAGAGAATTTGCAGATGTCTTTCCACCAGAGTTACCTGGTATGCCTCCACGGAGAGAAGTTGATTTCCACATTGATTTAGTACCAGGGGAAGAACTAATATCTTGTGCACCATATAGGATGACTACACATGAGCTTACATAGCTTAAACTGTAGCTAGAAGAGTTATTAGAGAAGGGACACATCCGACCTAGCGTTTCACCATGGGGCGCACCAGTTATCTTCGTAAAGAAGAAGGATGGTTCTCTTCGTCTATGCATGGACTACAGGTAGTTGAACAAAGTGACGGTGAGGAACCGATATCCTCTGCCGAGGATTGACGATCTCTTTGACCAAATGCAAGGAGCCAGAGTGTTTTCAAAGATTGATCTTAAATCTGGGTATCACCAATTGAGAATTACAGAGGCAGATATCCATAAAACTCCTTTCCGAATTAGATATGACCATTATGAATTTACAGTGGTACCTTTTGGATTAACGAACGCCCCTGCAGTGTTCATGAGTCTTATGAACGGGGTGTTCTGCGCTTATCTTGATCGGTTCGTGATCATTTTTCTAGACGACATTTTGATCTATTCACGAACCGAGGAGGAACATGTGGGCCATTTGCGTCAGGTTTTGCAGTGTTTACGTGAGCAGCAGCTTTATGGCAACCTGGCGAAGTGTGACTTCTTCAAGACAGAGGTGCAGTATTTGGGACACATTTTATCAGGTGATGGAATCTCTGTAGATCCATCGAAGATCAAATCAATTCAGGATTGGCCAGTACCCACCAATGTGACAGAAGTAAGGAGCTTTATGGGATTAGCTGGTTACTACCATAGGTTTGTCGAAGGTTTCTCTAGGATAGCTCATCCTATCACTTCCCTTCAGCGCAAAGGGAAAGGATTCACTTGGACTGAGCAGTGTGAGAAGGCCTTTGGGATCCTTAAGGAACGTCTTGCCAGCACTCCCATATTAGCTGTTACTAATCCGGCGGAAGATTTTGTTGTTTGCACGGATGCATCATTAGAAAGATTGGGAGCTGTACTTATGCAGGGTGGTAGAGTGATTGCTTATGAATCACGAAAACTTAAAACACATGAACTAAACTACCCTACCCACGATCTAGAGCTAGCAGCTATCATTCATGCTCTTGTTCAATGGAGACACTTTCTCTTAGGCTGACGTTTTGAGCTCCATTCGGACCATCATAGCTTGCAGTATATCTTCACTCAGATGAATTTGAACGCCCACCAACGGCGTTGGATGGAGTTCTTATGTGAGTACGACTTTGATGTCCACTACATCAAGGGAAAGGAGAACATGGTCGCCGACGCGTTGAGTCGAAGGCGCCACGAGATCCTGACTCTGACCTTGAAAGTGGATTTGAGAGCACGTATTTTATAGCATCTGCCTGAGGACGAGTGGGTTCTTGAGGTGCAGCAGGAAATTTAGAATCAGAGGGTCCTGAAAGGTAAATTCGTGGGATATTCCCTGGAGTTTGATGGATTACTTAGACATAAGCAACACATCTATGTACCCCGTGTGGGTGATCTACGTGTAGTGATACTTTCTGAGGCTCATAGGGCACCCTATGCAGCTCATCCAGGAGTGAAGAAGATGCATGCAGATTTGTGGCAATTATACCATTGGGCAGGAATGAGACGTGACATTGTAGAGTATGTTGCTTGATGCCTTGAGTGTCAGAGAGTCAAGGCTGAGCATCAGCATCCAGCAGGACTTTTGTATCCCCATGAGATACCTGAGTGGAAATGGGACACCATTTCTATGGACTTCATTGTTGGTCTACCTATGTCATCACGACACCATGATACCATCATGGTGACAGTTGACAAGTTGACCAAGGCGGCGCATTTTACCCCAGTACGCACAACGTATAATGCACCATCAGTGGCGAGAGTGTTTCTAGATTAGATCATCAGGCTGCATGGAGTACCTCGCCGCATCATATCTGATAGAGACTCTGTGTTCACATCTTCATTTTGGAGAGCTTTACATCAGGCGTTGGGCACACAGCTCAACTTCAGTTCCGCTTATCATCCTGAGACCGACGGCCAAACAGAAAGAGTTAATCAGGTGTTTGAGGATATGCTACGTATGTATGTGATGGATCATCAGTCTAAATGGGAGGAGTACCTGTATCTGGTTGAGTTTGCCTACAATAATAGGCATCACAGCTCGTTGGGTATGCCTCCTTACCAAGCTTTATACGGCAGACCTTGCAAAACACCTTTGAGTTGGGATTGGTTAGAGGACCGAGTTGCCATTGGTCCCGAAATAATCCAGGATATGGAACAACAGGTTACCTTGATCAGACAGAGACTGCAGGAAGCTCAGGATAGACAGAAGAAGTATGCAGATGCAAAGAGAACAGATCGAAGTTTTTTAGTAGGAGATAGAGTATTCTTGAGAGTGCGACCGCATAAGAGTCCAATCTGTTACGGAAAAGGCTCTAAGCTCGCACCTCAGTTTGTAGGACCATTTGAGATCCTAGAGAGGATAGGACCTATAGCCTACCGTTTAGCCTTGCCACCTAGCCTGTCTCGTATCCACGATGTCTTTCATGTTTCAGTTCTATGTCGATATATTTTTGATTTATCTCACGTATTGGATTGGAGTGCTCTTCAGGTAGAGGCAGACGGACAGCTGGCTTTGGAGCCAATACACATATTGGCTCGTCAGACGCTGGGCCTTCGAGGTCGCGAGCTGGACTAGGTTAGGGTCTAGTGGGATATGTATGATGAGGTCACTGCAACATGGGAAGATGCTACGAGATTGAAGACGCTTTACCCTCACCTCTTTGATGACTTCCAGGAGGAAGTACAATCTTAGGGGGAGAGGATGTGAGGCCTACTTTTTACATTACTGTTCATGAGACTATTTGCAATGCTATTGTTATTATTTTTTTTGTGGAGAGACTATTAATCCTGGAATCTTGTTTGTTTATCCTAATTGATTTTATGAGATGATTGTGCAATGATAATTAGATGTTGATTTTAAGAAGATGATGATTGGTTAATAATGGAAATGAAGCTTTAATTTGATTTCAGGATGTTATATGGTAGAATGTTTAGTTATGCATGTATTTTAATTGCTTCGGCTATAATACCTCTATGAGTTACTGACTTCAAGTTTAAGTGTGCAGGTATTACTAACGATACCACATATACAGGAGATCATCCCATACCTTTGTTGTATCCCTTGTGAGCCGATCTAGTTCCATGAGGAACTAAGATCAACCTCGTGTTTTGTGAATTGTTGTAATGATGTATTGTTGTAATGATGCATGAGGTTAAGGGAAATAGTTCTTTCTTCTAAATTAATTTTATTGTGATATCTAAACTTTATTTCTTTTTTGACCCTCTCCTTGTGTTTTTACTTGACTCTGGGAGTCCTAACTAGGTTTAAATCAACCCTAGGTTCTACCCTATGGGTCTAGGGACCTTTTTGACTAGGATAACCTTGGGTTACCCTCCATATGGTCACTTTAACCTTAGGGTGAAGTAAAGTGACGAATTTGGAAGCATGGGGGACAATGAGATGAGTGGAATTCACACTCAGGCCCACTTCCAAGTCATGGAGCAACTCCATGATTCTCTAATAATGGAGTGCATGTCTCCATGTGCCTCCTTTTTGGTGGGTTCCCCTTAATGAGGGTGTTGTGTCACCCACCCTCTTATATTTTAGATTTCTTAATTTTATTTTATTTCAACATGTGGGCTTTAATGGGGGATCTTTTGGAGTGGGGGTAAATTGTTTAGAAGACCACTAAGCTAATGGATGAGGGTCGTGGAGTTGTTTAATACCACTTGGGAAAATTAGTAAAATAGAAGAAATTAGTTTTAAAAGAAAGAGGATGAGGTGAGTAAGGGGGTTGGTTCATTGGGAGAGGAAGGAGATTTTTAGAGAAGGAAGTTTTGGAAAAGGAGCTCTTCATCAGATTTCTTCCATAATTGGGCTTTGGAAGGTTGGTGAACTAATCTATTCTCTTGTGTGATCTAATGTTTGATATGCATGTTTGTATCTTGATTGTTGAAAGAGTCTTGCAAATGTCTTCTATGAGCTTTTCTGTTAGTTTTGGGGTTTTGTTTTGGTTGTAGAAAGAGCTCCTTCCAGTTGGAAGGAAATGCTCATCTTGTATAGGGAAGGGGAGGTGTGACCCTCCTCGGGTGTCATCTGGTTTCTTGTTGATATTTGAAATGCCTTGAGGGCAAGTAGTATTGTTTTTAGCCTTGAGGGATTTATGGCTTTGAGAGCCATTTTGGGATATCCTTGGTAATTTTGAGTAATTGGAAGGCTAGAGGTAGAGATTGTCTACTCCCCTACCCTCCATGTACTCACCTAAGCTGAGACTTTGTTATGTGTGTCAACCTTGTGGGTGTGTGGATTGTTGCTTGGTTGTTGCTCCATGTGGTGATGTGGTTAGTCTATCTTACCCTGGTTATGAGGATGGTCTCCCTAGCTCAAGGGTGACCCTCTTGCGGGTCAAAGGTAGGGAGAGGAGCTAGATGGTGTTTGTTGTTTCCTTTGTGTCTTGCAGATTACTGTTGGAGCATGTAAAAAGACTTTGAAGAAGTTTTTCCTTGTTGAAGAAGATGTTCTAACCTATTAATTGTAATGAGAGCTTGATCATCCTAGTTTCATTTTGTAAAAGTTGTAGAGAGAATTTTCTCTTCTGAATGGTTGTAAAAATTATTACCTTTGGAGTAAAGAATGATCCTCCCTTATTTGTTCAAAGTTGTGATTTTATTAGGTTGTTACTTTTCATCATTTGTAAGTTGTAAGAATTGTGTTAATTGAATTCAGTTGTTCAATAATTAACTTTGTATTCTGTAATAAGAAAGTTACTTTTACAGTTATGAATGATGCATATTGCTTTGAATATAAAGTTAAAACTTGAAGTTAAGTAGCATTGGAAAATAATCTGAATTGTATTATGTGTGTTCTTGAAATAAAAAAAGGTGAAATAATTACATGTATTTATTTCTGATTTTTAAATGTAATTAAAAGGACAAATTTATTTGATAGAATTACAAATAGAGAAATACAGAATTGTTATGATTAAATGTTCTTCCATTTGAGAAGTTGTCATATTGTAAGTCAAAGAATGGAGAGATAGTAAAAAAAGTTTTACCATGACCTCTTTTGTATAAATGAAAATATTAATTTAGTTGTGGAAATTAGACCCATATGTATTTACATTTTATTTATTACTAATTAAAATTGAGAAAATTGATATATACATAAACATATATATATATATACACACACACATATAAATATATATCTATATTTAATTGTTCATTTCAAACGACATTGTGGAAATGAAATTGTTGATTCACTTGAGATATATATATATTTTTTTAATTATTAAAACATTTACTTAACTTTTTTTTATTCATGGGTAAACGCTTTTGACCGGAGCTATGGACCGGTTACAATTATCAGGTGGGCAGGGGGGAGACTGGACCTCGTGACCATCTTTACCGCAACGGAATTACTTAGCCAATCGAGCCAGGCCCCTGCCCATCACTTGAGATATATATATATATATATATATATACATTTAAAATAACATTAATTTAAATATATTTGTGAATATTTTATATATATATAGATAACATTGATTGAAATTGAATAAATTTTGAAATTGAATGAAATGCGAATTAGAGGTCGCTGTGTTGAAAACACAGCCGACGGATATATGTTAGGCGGCGGGGGTTTGAAACCCCACCGCAGTTTCTATTAAACCACGGGTGTGGGGAGGGGCGGAGCCCCACCCACACCCCACTTCATGGGATGTGGGTGGGGCTCTACCCCTCCCCACATCCCCCACTCCCTTTAAACCCCACGCCCCACTGTTCCACATCCTCCGCCTTATGTGAACCACGCCCTGCCTCCTTGCAGCCGCGGCCGCTCTCTTCCCACGCGGTCCTGCTACCCGCCGTCCACTGCCGATGCCAGCCACTCCACTCCCCATACCCTGCGACCATCCTCCGCCGCCCTGCGTTTAGCACTCAGCCTTTGGTGACGTCCGTCGCCGCCATACCCACGCCTGCATTCACAAACACATGATACCTCATAAGAGGTTAGGGTTTTAAACCCTCTTTTCATAAATGGGAATGGTAATTAAAAAGATATTAAATTCTTAGTGGAGTTTTCTACTAATCTCTTTTCAATCAAAATATATATATATATATAGAATAATTGTAAGTGGGTGGTATTTTAAATGAGTGGAATTCCAACCTAAATCAATATAAAATGATTATTAGATTAAAAATATATGTAGATATTATATACATACTAACATATGTATATACATATATACAATGATATATGTGATTTAAATGCAAGTGTTGGGTTTTTATAAAAAAAAATTAGTTCATTAGTGGAAAATAAATTATTGAAGTGTCATTAAATAGTGAAATATTTATTTACCGTTTATTCTATTATGAAAAGGGATGCAAATTTATAAAAAAACAAATTATATCTCAAGACAAAAAAAAAAAAAAAATGTTTCTTTTAAATGATTAATTAGTGAAAACAAGAGACAATTAATTTGACTTATATTATTTAGAAAGCTTAAAACGAAACAAACCGTAATAGTCAATACGATTTCACAGGTAACTATATATCTTTTGGATAGACTAGGAATTGAGGAAAATTGTTGAGATTATTGAAGGAAACCTTATATGAAGCTAATGAAACGACTCAAGCTTAGTAAACAATATCGTCATGCACATGGAAGTGAAATATTCCGTATCAACAATCTATTAGACAACTTAAACAGACGCACCGAGCACGCTTGCGTGTGCGAGGGAGGCTTTCGGAGTAGTTAGGGAAAAAATTTTGATATTTCGTTTCATGACTACATGTCATGTGTGGACATAACATGCGTGTTTGCGTGTTGTGAACGCATGTGAAATGTGGGCATGACATACGCCGATAGGAACAACCCATGACTTTAGAAAATTTTCTGACGTGAATTCTTTTTACGGTGTGAGATAATTCCGAGCACTATAATGCTCACATATAAAAGCCTATGGGCTAAATATAAAAAAGTATGATATCTACTAAATTGCTGCTCGTAATTGAAATATTACACAAGATTTTGCTTGATGAAATCCTCCTTCGTTAATAAGGTATAGATTTTCTCCATAACTAATATCAAATAAGGTAGTGTCTAATGTAACTCAACAAAACTCTAATTATTTTAATTTCATTTATCATTTGATTCCACACAAATGTGGAATGTATGGTTATTAACATTCATTCTCCCAAATGTGAACTTGGGAAGAAGTGACGCATATCTTGCTTTTGTTTGTTTAAATCAGATTTTACTTTTAGTAAAATGAATAACATCCTTTAATGAGAGGACGCGACCCCTTCGAAAGGAGAGAGGTCGAACGATAAATTAAAAAAAAAAACATTCATTATTTAAGCACAAAAACTATATCAGTTAGGGAGTATAGAATGGGGATAAAAAAGAAGAGGAGGACAACGTAGTTAATTCTTTAACCATTTATTCCTCCTTTAAAAAAAAAAAATACTATTTACAAAAGTATTTAACTTTTTTAAAATAAAATATATAGATATATAAAAATTAAAATTAAATGTTTAAAGGTGATTTTTTTTATTGTTTGAATTTCAATAAAATTATATGGATCAATTTTTTATTTTTATTTTTAAATTTGGTTATAAGCTTAGAATTAATTTTAATTTATTTATTTATTATTATAAATTGATAAAAATGCTAGCAATTAATCTCATAATCATAAGTTATGAGAAGGAAGGAAAACGATTAGAAAATAGGTCATGGTCCTTAATATAGTTGAGGTTAAGATGCCAACAAGTAATCTCATAATCACAATTCTCAAAGGAACACTCTCATATGCATAAGATCGTTTAAAACTCATATAGCCTTAGAAAATGATTGGAAACATCTTACAATTCAAATCATATATTTAAGAAACTTCTAGAAATATTGATGTATTTGATATTGCTACAAGTACAATGTGCCTAGGATATGTATCTTGTCATATATCCAATCCAATCTAGATGTTGTAACATCATGTTGTATTTCTATTGCGTATTTTTTGAGTTAAGTATGTTGAATGGGATTTTATAAAGTAGATGGGTTGTCGATAATAGTGAAGTCCTTAGAACAGGCTCTGATAAAATGTAACACTACTTTTCTCTAGAGTTATTCAATCATTGGCAACAGATTTAAATAAAGTTAATAATCAAATTATACAATTTAAAGTAGATAAGGTTAATAATTCCAATGTAAATTGCAACATATGATAATTTAATAGGAACTCTAAAGTAAATAATTAACAAAGCAAGTTTAATAACATAATCTCATAATTAGATTAACATCAAAACCCATATATATAATAAATTCAATATCTTTCATTAATAATAAGTTCAGTACTTATCTAAATTGGAGTACTTGGATCAACTACTCTCACCCTAGGAAGATTTTAGTGGTCTTGGCCCTCTATGGCGCATTTGGAGAAACTGTGTAAAAACACAATATGTGCGTACTCGCACCAACTATTGTGCCTATTCGCACAATGTTCAAAGCCCTGGATAGGAAAGCTCCAGGTGTACACAATCCCAAGTTGGGCACACTCTATGTGCCCCCTTCTCCAATGCTCATAGTCCAACAAACCACTTACTTCTTCCTTGACTGTTCTCCATGCCCTTTCCAAGTCTCACATAAATGCCTTTTATAACCTTTTAAGGGGTGGTTTCTAAACCATCATACCCTTTCACAAAGGTTATCATTAATAATTCTTTAATAAACATAATTTCTCCCTTTAAAAGGGGTTTTTATAAGTATTATTTATTTATCTCCATTTTAACCAAAGGATCATAATATCCTTTATTTTTTCTTCATCCTTTTAATTATAAAGGGTTAAATAAACTCTATCCTCTTATAATTTCAAAGGGTTATTCATAAAATAGCTTTCTTTTCCATTTTGGAGAAAAAGTCTCATAACAAGTACCTACTCCATTGGGCAACAAAGTCATGAACAACAAGGAGGAAGGAGCAAAGGATCAACAAAACTAGACATATATTCACATACACATCACAAATTGAATCCCATGTGATGGTAATACTTAATAATCCAAAAAAGAATTGCAATGATCCATATGCAACAAGGAATGACTAATAAAAAAGCCTTTGTATTAATTTAAATGATGTCACACATTATCAGACCTTAATTACAATCATACCAACAAATGTGGTAAGAGGGGATAAGTAACTAGGTTCAAACATCCCCCTGAATAATTACAATCTCACATGTAGACATACCATTACATGTAGATATCCTTTACAACTCCTTCCTATGCTAAGTTGAATACATTCCTTAACTTGCATCCCAAACCAACAATGTTTAATGCCCTAGATTCATCGTGAAGCACTTGCAAACCAAAATTGGCTCAGTGACCAACCCTTTTAATATTTTTTCAACATATATATAGCACTTTCATTCACTTTGTTGACCTGACAAGATTTTGAGCAAGAAAAACTTCTATAGGTTATCCATACATGCTACAATAAATTCCACCCACCTTTGTATCCACCCCTATAACCATTGGATTTAACCTCACCTACCTCCAATTTGTTCATGTTGGGCATTAATGGCATTTCTGGGAGGTAGGTGGGCATTCAAATTGAGGAACCCACAAAAAAATGTTAAAAACATTGTTAAAACCTTTCACTTTTGCTTTGTCAGAGCCTATGGGCTCACCAAGAACTTGGTTGGAGGTTCTGGTAGTTCTAGGAACCACCATAATCGCTAATATCTTCTTTCTCTTCCTTTTTCTCTCTTTGTTCCTACTTGTCAGCAATTCGCTAACCACCGGGAACAAGCTCACTTCTTTCTCTATTTCTTTCTTCCTTTTATGCCTTTCTTCTTTGTTCAAAGAGGGCTAAGCATCCATTAGGAACCATGTTAGTGGTTCTGGGAACCTCTAGAATCTTTGACCTCCTTTTCTCTTCAACTTCTTTATTCTCTTTGCTTTATTCTTGCATGCCAGTGATCCACCAACCACCAGGAACTCATTTATTTGCTTCCTTCTTTCTTAGTTCTTCTCTTTCTTTCTTTTCTATCTTCTCTTCATTCTTTGTCGAGGGTTCCAATTGATCCAAAACCATGTTAGGGATTCTAAGTAGATTTGAAACCACTGACCACTTCCATTGCCTCGAACATGATGTCGAGGGTTTGAGGGCAAATTGTAACCAAGGAACCTGTTGGGGGTTCCAGTGGTTAACCTTTGACCTATTCTTAGGAATAGGAAAAGGGTCGACAAAGGCCAACATACTTAGAAATTTTAGGATTTTTGGCAAAGGGGGAACCAAATAAAACACCAGGGGGACAAATTAACATAGGAGGACCACACTGAAAGAGATTTTACAAATTTTGCAATTTTGGGGGTTGGAAAATCTAGGCATTAACATTGGCTCTAGTTGGGGTTGTGTGCCTCCTACATGCACAACGAGGATTCAGTTATCTCCGGGAGTAGACCACAAAAAATACGAACGAGACAAAAAAATACAAATGTATATATAGGGCAACACACAATGAGGGTATATACAACACACACATAGCTAATAGCATGAAAGCACATAAGCACTGAAAGGATGGTTGTGAATCAAGATTTTAACACAATGTAGGTCAACCCTATGAAAGATGGATGGGGCTACTTGCCTCTGTCGAAGACAAGCTAAATGAAGGAGTTGATCTCCCTCAAACTGAAACCATTTTTATCACCCAGTGACCTATAATGATGACTGCCACCTATATGCACTATTCTATAACCATTGCCCATGAAGTGGAGACCAACCCCACTACCAACATCACTATAGGGAAACCATAAGTAATACATGTGCAAAAACTATCCCACACAACATCATGAACATTCTTAGCAGCAAAGAGTGAACTAAAATCAGGTCAGGATCAAAATGCATGGATGGAAGCAAACATCCACCCACATATGCAACATCATTATACCTACTGACCTCGTCATGTGAATCAAGGGAAAAAGAGAACACCTCCAATTCACATGACAAATAAAATGTATTTAACTGTAACCTTGCTCAACACAAGGAAATCATCTTACATTCCAAATTGGAATGCCTCAAGCTCAAGTACACCATCAATTTAGGTTGCAACATGCTAAATTTCAGGCATGCACATGCCTTATTGTTCATTCACATTTATGTCCCACACAAAGGGCTCAACCTCTATTGCAACACCAACACCTTTAATAGTTGGTGAACACCCAACATCAAAGTGGAAAGATTCATGTTCATTTGCATCTCCACCAAACCCTTGAAGATAATTTTCACAAGTGTTGATACAATCTTCAATACTTGAATCATAAGCATGATTCAAGATACAATCTAAACCATCAACATAATACTAAGCACTATAGGACACCTTATATGAAGAACCAAGCTCTTCCAATTGTCCTATTGTTTGGAGCTCATTCAAGAAACCTACTATGTCATACATACTATTACAAACTAACTGCTGACACATTTCTTCTTCATCATTCACTCTTGTATCATTTCTTTGTAGCCTTGTTGAAGGACAATCTACATGGGGAAGAAAACAAACCTTGCACCATAGAAATAGGTTCTCATATACGTCCACTTGATCACCATCTCCACATTCATCAAGGGCAAGTTCCTCAAACTGTAAATAACTAATTGCACTAATATCTATATTAAATCGGTTATCACTAAGTGCAAGCACGTCCATATCATCCTCATGCAAGCAAACACTATTTACATTATTCTCTAATGCAACAAAGGAGGGTGATACATCAAACAAGAAACTAATTTCTTGCTCATTCTAAATGTTACTCACATGTGCACACTTAACGTAATCACCTTCAAGAGCTGATTCATTTACTTGCTCATTTATGCACACACCTTCCTCTTTGTTCATCAAACCACATGCCTCATCCTCAAATTGGAAGTCATTATTGGTTACATCATTTTCATTTTGACTTGATGACCTATCCAACTGAAGGTATGGCATTTGTGAAGGGGGCACATATGTTGATGATTTTTTAGATTTTATGGAAGAATTTTAGTTTGAAGATGAAGACATGTGGATGATATTTTTTGTTAGGTCCTTACATGGAAAGTTTTCTAGGGTAGTCATTTGCCTATTGGAATGATCTTGTGGCTGCATTTAAAGAAGACTTTGCATGTGGTTTAGACCTTGTTGATCTTGTCTAGGAATTGAAAAAATCCATTTGCACATCATTGTCATACAATGCACCACCTTCATCTTCTACCTTTTGACTACACATTCATACTGATTTGATATTATATCCATCTAATTAGTTATATCCACATCACTTCTATCTACATTATCTTGTTTATTACCAACAACACTTGCATTTGTAGACAACAACCTTACTATGTAATCATTCTTCAACTTTTCCATTTAGTCTAGGCACGAATAGGTCTGCTACATGTTTGTTAGTTTCAAATTCTCCTATACTAAACTTAGACCAACCTCATAGGCTTCCATGAACATGTCGATGCATGCAAGTGTGTTGGGTCTAGAAGCATTTTCTATTTTGGAAAGGGAAATTGCAAACCTGTGACTGAAGTCCATGCTAGACTCTCCCTCTTATCTTCTAATTTTTTTCAATTCCTAGACAAGATCAACAAGGTCTAAACCACATGCAAACTCTTCTTCAAATGCAGCCACAAGATCATTCCAATAGGCAAGTGATTGCCCTAGAAAACTTCCAATCCAACTCCTTGTCTTTCCACATAAGGACCTAACAAAAATTCTCATCCACATGTCTTCATCTTCAAACTAAAATTCTTCCATAAAATCTAAAAAAGTCATCAACATATGTGTCCCCTTCCCAAATGTCATACCCATCAAACCTAGGCATTTGATTGTAGACCTTGGTTTGCATGGTTTGAATTTTATAATCAACCCAAGAAAGGTCTAGTTGTTTGTAAATAGAATCTAAGGGAACTATATGATACTAAGTGGATTGATTTTTTATACCAATAGGGAAAACATGGGACTACACCCTAGACTCAAGTAGCCTAATTCTATTTTCAATTTTTTTCCTGCTGTAACATAGATTCAAGCAACTAGATGTTTTTTCACTTTATATTGTTGCTTAACAAATTCATTCTAACTTTTCATGGGTGCATATAAATTTGGGCTTGTGTAAAACACATAGCCATGACTTGAACAAACATCACTAGAATGGTCATAAGCACCATAATAACTAGGGCATGAAACATAATGGGATACAAATGAAGGAGCGACCCTAGAATCTTTATCTCTAAGCCAAGAACCCATGACTAAAACATTCTACAATGTTGGGAAGAAAATAGAGGCATTACAAATTATGTTTTAGAGGCAAGAAGAAAAACCACATGTACCTTTAACACTAGCTACTGTAAGTTTGAGATGTGTTCTTGAAACACCAACACCAAATAGATAGTAGTAGCAACAATCTTTCTTTTCTGATAAAAAAGATGTCGCCTCTTCCAAAAGAGGAATACCTTGAAGCACATTAGATCTCTAAGGCAACAAATTAATTCTAGGTTCATCTAACCAACATAATCATCAATAATTTTCAACCTAGAAATGCCTTCTTGAATGAGCAACCTGTCAACTTACACCAACAAGATCATCTCCAGTAATGGCACCAACAAGATCATCCTAGGCAACGGTGCCAACAAGATCATCCCCAGTAGTAGTACCAAGATGTTGGTTCCTAAAATAGCTGGTCCAAAACCCTAGAGTATGTTCTTCAGCTTCTAAGCCAGGGGTGTCATCAAGATGGTGGAACAGAGGCTCATCAACAAGTTGAGGAAAATTAAGGTCCAATTGACGAGAGTGGGTATGCTCTCCTACACTTTGGGCTTAGCTAGACTCAAGAGGGTATTCCAAGAGGTATCAAATGAAATATAAATAAACAATCACAACCATACCCAACATACACTTGACCCATACATTTGTCACTAGGACAAGACAAATTGGTTTCATAAAACCTCTAATTAAGTTGATTAATACACCTTACAAATGCACCTAGAGATGATAACAACATGATATCCCACAAGATAAATTCATTTAACTTCTCATACACAATTTGTAAGGCGCAGACATGTGATTCGCATATCATTTAAACATTTTTTAGTTGCATAAGACTAATCCCTGGTTGTAACATTGAATCAACATGAGAAACCTAACCTACTACTAACTCTAACGAGACAGAGGATTGATTAAAATAAAGTGTTGGCCCTTCATCAGTTTGGACCCTACTCCATTGGCCAAAAAAGTCATGAACAAGGAGGAAGGAAATACATACAATAGAGGATCAACAAAACCAGACATATATTCACATACACATCACAAATTGAATCCCATGTGATGGACATACTTAATAATCTAGAAAAGAACTGCAATGATCCATATGCAACAAGGAATGACTAATACAAAAGGATTTGTATTAATTTAAATTATGTCACATATTATTAGACCTCGGTTACAATCATACCAGCACATATGCCAAGAGGGGAGGAGTAACCGGGTTCAAACATCCCCTTGAATAATTACAATCTCCCATGGAGACATACCATTACATGTAGCTATCCTTTACAACTCCATATGCTATGTTGAATAGATTCCTTCACTTGAATGTTAGATTGACAATGTTTGATGCCCTAGATTCACCTTGAAACACTTGCAAACCCAAATTGGCTCAGCAACCAACCCTTTTTATATATTTTTTTTCAACTTGTATATATAGCACTTTCATTCACTTTGTTAACTTGATGGGATTTTGAGCGGGAAAAACTTATGTAGGTTGTCCATACATGCTACAATAAATTCTACCTACCTTTATATCCACCCCTATAGCCACTGCATTTAACCTCACCTACCTCTAATCTATTCAAGTTGGGAATTAATGGCATTTCTAGGAGGCAGGTGGGAGTTCAAACTAAGGAACACAAAAAAATGGGTTAAAAACAATGTTAAAACCTTTCACTTTTGCTTTGTCAGAGCCTATGAGCTCACCAAGAACTTGATTGGAGGTTCCAGTAGTTCTAGGAACCACCAGAACCACTGACATATTTTTTCTCTTCCTTTTTCTCTCTTTGTTCCTATGGCGATTCGCCGACCGTCGAGAACAAGCTCACTTCTTTCTCTTTTTCTTTCTTTGTTTCGTGCCTTTTATTCTTTCTTTGTTGGGGGTTGGGCATCCATTAGGAACCATGTAAGAGGTTCTGGGGCTTTGAGAATGTCTGGAACCTTCAAACTCCTTTTCTCTTCAACTTATTTATTCTCATTTCTTTGTTCTTGCATGTCAGCGACCCACCGACCACCAGGAACTCATTCATTTGCTTCATTCTTTCTTTGTTCTTTACTTTATTTCTTTTTTAACTTCTCTTCATTCTTTGTCAATGGTTCCAGGTTGATTTGAAACCATATTATGGGTTTCGAGTCGATCTGGAACCACCAACCATTTCCATTGCCTAAGCATGATGTCGAGGGTTTAGGGGAAAATGGGAACCCCATTGAGGGTTCTAGTGGTTTCGATAACCATAGAAACTTCTGACCTGTTCCTACGAACAAGCAAAGGGTTGACAAAGGTAAAAATACTTAGAAATTTTAGGATTTTTGGAAAAGGGGGAACCAAGTAAAACACTAGGAGAACAAATTAACATAGGGAGCCACACTAAGAGAGTTTTTACAGATTTTGCAATTTTCAGGGCTGGAAAATCTAAGCACTAACAAAATGGAATTTATTAATTATTAATATCACATAGTTGTGACTTTTAAAATCATTATAGATCATATTGGAATTCATCAATTATTAATATCACATAGTTGTGACCTTTACAATCATTATAGATCATATTGGCATTCATCTTCATAATTACATTTCCAATTTCAAGAGCCTTAGAGAAATATGGGGGAGACCATATGCACCAAAATGGGCACACTACACCAAAGAGAGCATATGTAACATCTTAGGGTTGTGCCAAAGCAACCCATCAAGGAACACATGACATCTCAAAATGGAAACTCAAGATCAACACTTGAAGGGTATGCCAAAAAATTCCAAAATGGGGTTTCTCAACAAAAACCTATTTGACCAAGAAAGTGTGCTTGATGGTTTGATTGAATGGGTAAATGTGTTGTTTGTTTGCAATGTGAAATTTAAATATTGATGATGTTTTCCATGTGTTGTGTTTGGACATACATTTTAATGGATGCCGTAGTCTCTCATTTCTTGCCTCTAAGCTCACTAAGACCCTTGTGAAACCCTAAAAGCTTAGTCTTATTACATTCACATCCTTATGCCCCTTGTTATAATTTTTTGGTGACCGCTAATCGATCATTATTCCCGGTGTATTAAGTTGTTTTTTATGTGTTCTATTGTCATATGCTTACCAGCCCCCTTTGTTAGGTTGTCAGTCGGAGGCCTATGTTTAAAAACAACTTTTATGCATGTGTTGAAATTGAGCCTTAAGTTATATCCAGTCAGCATGCCATGTTGTTATTCCTCTATTTCACGGGAACTTTGCCTTCGCTAAGCCCTTTTCTTACTTCTTGCGGGATTGTGAGAGCATCCAACGTGTCATTTCTATCTTGTGGTAACATTTGTTTCATTGAAGGTTGCTTCCCCACTGGGAATCCTAAACACTCCTCGTGGAGAGGTGAAGGTGACATGGTCAAGAGCTTTGTTTTCCAGTGGTGTTTTCGTGGCGAGATCCTAATTCATTGAAACCACTCCTAGGCTTTTGCGGGACCGCGAAAGGTATGAGGTGGACCATTATGTGTGCATTGTCCACGATGTGCTCACGGTCCATGGTGTCAACATGAGTAAACATTTTGTCAGGAATATAGACTTCACTGAGCCTCAAATTTGATCATCGTGAGTTGGCGAAGGTGGCACCTTAGCATGGAGATCCTAAATCATGTGGAAATATTTGTCACGCTGGGGGAAAATTCAAACCTCAGTGGTGACCGTTGATTTGAAAAGGTCTACGACAGATATTCACAGCCTAAAATGGTTGTCTACCCTTGCACGTTCGACATTAATGGTGCCACAACTGGTTCTATGATGCCTCCTGCTCATTATTTCACACAATTGAATGTGCAATTTCCATCCCCAAGCTCTATGATTATTTCCCAGCCGTAGTTTTTCAGTCTGCTGCGTCGAATGAGAGATTAATCAATCAACCTGGAGTTGGAATTGTTACCAACAACCTGTAAGTGCCCTTTGCTTTCTTGGATGAACTAGGTTTAATTTCCTGAAAATCATGATTACTTTAGGGAGAAGGCATTATTGAGTCTCCTTGCTAATAAGAATCTATTCAAGAAGATTGCCCAATTTGCTCTAAGTAATTGTAGGTTTTCCTGAAGGTTTATTTAGGAAACAAAAAAATCAAAACCCTTATATATTTGTCATGGCTAGTTCATCTAAAAGGGTTGTAAAAAGGGTAGACAAGAAAAGAGACAGGGAATTCAATGACGATATCTTGGCCCAATTTCCTAGTTCTGCTAAGAGGCCCCATCATTTTCCCTATTCAAGCATATTGGCATACAGATTCTCCGATACTCATGGAGGCTGCAGATATGCTATCCTCCCAGTTGAAGGGTATGCATTATTCAGATATTCAGGATTGGCTAGGTTAGTAGTCCCAAATGTTTTCATCAGTGTTGAGATGATAAAGGCATTGGTTAGGAACTATTCTTCTGAAGACAAGACCATATATGGTGGTAATGGTGGCATCCTGGTAAGGTTGAACCATGATTATATTTGTCAGGTGTTTTTGCCAAACCCCAACCTAAGTGCACCTTTAACCAAAGGGGCTATGCTCCGGGAGTATCACAGGGCAAGTGTTGCTTATAAAGTGAGATTTCTCCCTTGTCACATGCCTAGGGTGGATGGTAAATTGTACAAATTCAAAGATGATGAGAAGGAGCCATTCAGTTATGACCTCTCTGAGGATTTTTTTAAGAATACCTATTTTGTTGTATGCCAAGTCATGGGGATAGATGCCAGTATCCTAATGCCTACTATTGCTATGGTTTTAGCAGCTGATATTTAGAAATGGGAAGACAATACTCATTTTGATTATGCATCTTATATAGAGGACCAACTCAACACAACCTTGACAAGACTAAAGAGAGATTCCTTTGTTGTCCACTTCAGACAGTGCTCCCTCTTGTGTCATATGTTGTTATATGTAGGGGAAGAAAAGAAGACTTGGTCACCACTACTAAAACTCAGAATAACAAGTGAGCAGGGTCAAGTGTATCCTGTTCAGGAGTGGACATTTGTGTGGGATATCAATTATGTCAAGTCTAATTATTTGGTTTTTGAAGAATATTTTGTTAGATATATCCTCAGGACACTTGGTCATCAGGATTACAGGTTATCACATGATGTTCAAAGGCTTTTGAGACCCAAGGATATGTGCCCAAAGCTTGGTATTGTCCATAATTGGGGTGATTAGTTTCTTTTCAAGGAGGCTATTGTCATCAAGATATATGGATTTGAAGGAATCCCTCATTTTCTACCAAGGGTAACCCTGGATAGGGTGGCATTCTTAGAGATTATGATGTAGAGGCAAACTGGATAGGAGAAGGGGGACAAACTTGACAAGGTTCAACTACACCTATTAGCCCAAAAATAGAGATCTTTATGCAAAAGTGGGAACAGAAGAAAAGAACTCTAGTATCATCATGGAAACATTAGTTTGGGATGTCAGGGGACCCATTCCATCCATTGGCCAAGGTAGATTGGACTTCGGGTTGGTACTTCCTTCACAAACCACCCAAAATGGCTCGTAGCTCTTCAAAAAGACAACAGACCTAATAAATTTTGACTCAGATCTCCAAACCTAGATATTAGACACTCATTAGATACCCATTATGGTATTCTATCACATATCCCAAACTTGGCATAGGTTGTTTTGGATGGACTATCTCAACCAATAACCCCTGTCAGTGACCGAGTGCGCCAATTAGACCAAATTTACAAAGAGACTACCAAAGAATGCAAGCCCAGAACTCAAACAAAGGTTTGGAAACTTAGAATACATGCTAAAACAAAGGAATTTGTGGGGTTTAGACCTCTACTAACTGCTGTTCCCAAAAATGTACCTTTGGTTCCTTCAATGTGCTCTTAAGCATCACCTAACACATGGTCTTGTTAGGTTCTTCAATGAAACAATAGGAAATCACCTTCTCTGCCAAAACTCTTAATGAAATGCATTAATACAACACTAGAACAATCCATTCCACTGATCTATGGGGTTTTACATCAGTGGAATGGAAGAGGACTCATGGATTGCAACCAAAAATCCTAGTTTATGTGTGAAATGGACTGTTTTAAAACAAAACCTTATAACTCCCTTGTATTGCAACTTTCAAGAAACCAAATCCACTTTAGATGATAGAAAAATCAATATACTAACAGATCAAAACATGAAAGAGTAAGGACAGTCTTGTACCTTCACATGGTACGGCCTGTAGCATATGCAAATTCAGAAAAAACAGTCACAAAAAGCAGCCTGAGGAAAAACAGAGATATCTCCCTTGATATTTAGTGTCAAAACCTCTAACTAGGCTTGTTTGAAAGCTACTTCAACCCCTCACATATTCCACTAACTTTGGGATCATGAATATTTCATACAGAAGTACAGTGCGGACTGCTACAGTGAATAATACAGAAAAAGGTAGAAAACTATTGTTTGCTATTATTCCTCTCAATCAAAATGTCTTCACTGTTTACAATCCTCATAGGCAGGGCTTAGAGAAGCCTAATATCACACCTTGGAGTAGTTAGAGGTGGTTGAAGGTCGATGGAACTGCATAACCATCTATTTTCCCTCTCTAAAACTACTCTGTGTTTAGGACAACAACTGTCCTGTTTTAGAATTAAAACTAATTACAAGTTTGGAATAATGTTATCGATGGGTTTGTGACTTGTCAACACCTTTGACAATGTCATAAACATTTAATAAGACTTAACATCCCTTCTAACACTTGGACATGCCTTTTGCAAGGATTACAACACAAAATATATGACTGTCCTATATGCCTTAATCAAAGGCTTACAATCATGAAGATTGCCTTAATAATATGATGATAGATTTTTTTTTTGGACAAAGTCCTTACAATCATGGCATTCAAGCCTTATTATATCATGGAGATGGTCTCAACGACCTTATTGAAAAAACAAAACAACTTGAAGATCAAACAAGTTATAGATATCTTGGTGCTCCTGCACCAGATTATGTGGCAGATGAATGAGTCAGATAAAACTCATTTTAGGTGTTTCAAGAAAGCATCCTTCCTTCCTGCTACAATTACCTTTTCTAATTTTTTGGTCACATCAAAAGAAGGATTGGAATTGCTAACAATAAAGTTTCAACATTGTAAGATGCTTGCAGCTAAATCAAGGAAATGTGACCCTGAAAAATTCATACATAATGCGAGATTGGTAAATGATTCTACAGGCTATAAGCATTAGTTCCATCCCCTGGAGGATGTCATCAGAAACAGTATCACATATGAAGAGACTAAAAACAAGGCCAAAACATGGGGAAGGGTCATTAAAGCGAAAAAATGTAGATTAAGAGCTATTCTTGGGTATAGGGGGCCTTTAGAGATATCATAGACATTGTTGAAAGGGACAAGAATATGGTGCAAAATGCTAATGAGTTGTGTTCAAACTTGCCTATTGTTCTTGAGGATGCACCTGCCCCTGCCTTGTCAAAGGAAGCATCTAGCTCTCATGCCCCTATTGTTGTCACTCCTCTTCATCGGGTCTCTCCTAGACAATCCCCTGCTCCTAGTTTTGTAACATACCATCTCATAATTCCTTGGTTAACAACTCAATTTACCAATAAGTAAATAATCATGATCATCATAATCATATTTTTTTGCTTAACATTAATCATTTGCATAATCATTTTATAAAAAGCATATCTTTTCTGAATAATTTCAAAACTAAAAATTCACAACATATTCAAAGATAACATGCTAGTGAGTTTTCTTCACTTTACAATCACAATATTTTGCTCATGGCAATAATGATAAGTTTACATAGAATTTGACTATCAAGTCATATAAAAGAGTGTTATGTATCTGGAGTCTTGGAATCTATCTTCATAAGTCTCAGCTTGTCATCTGCTTGGGAAGGAGAACATCACCTAAGTGCTTTTCCTCCAACCATAGACCAGTGGTCCCCCGCATAACTTCCTTCCTGGAAGCCACCCTACCCTTCACAAAGGGAATAGATATAAGGAACCATTAGGTTTTCCATCTGAGTATCTAGTGTTGTGTCCTTCATAACTCATCACGGTCATACAACTATAGATCCTCTCTAACTATATATGACACTACTAGATGGTTATGCCATCTGGAGCACAGTGAACTGACTAATGCATGCAGAGATGGATGCATTACTTTGGCCAAAGACTTATATACATAAATGTTTTGCAATGAATGTAGTCGAATGTTCACACACCTTGACTTGACTTAGAAGTTGTCTCATCCTACAGTGTTTATAATTTGACCCCTTGAGGTCACGGTAAAGATTGGTGCTATACACCATTTGTCCACTTGCCTTGGATTCCTAACTCTGATCCCAGGAGTGTGTTCTCAAAAATTATTTTGTCTCTTAAGAAATAATGAACCTATGACCTCCACGTCACTCTATTCCCGTTCTTTCTTAAAAATAATTATTTAAAAGTTCATGGTTTCATGTCTTAAGACCTTTTCCGGTCTAAGGCTCTATGACCATCTTATACCAAAGATTCCTAACAAATCGACATTGAATATAACATCTTTCCATTATTTTCGGCAATGTTATTATTGAACTATATAAAATAGACTTAAAGTTTAAATGTTCAGGAAGGGTTATATCACCCTATATTTATTTTCCAAAACATTACCATTGTAACAAAAGAAATTTTCAAATAGTATGCAATTAGTTGACATATTAACTCTTTAACCAGTCATAGGTTTAATGGCCATTCAAGCTTTACCTTCCTGTTGTTCAAAGCTTATTATGCATCTCGTGCAATAAAATAACAAAGATTACTATTTTCCTAGCTTTTCTTTCACAATCATTACAAGAAGTATCTCATAGAGATTAGCTTTCTCTAAAACCATATTTTGATATAGGTCCACTATACATGTCTCAAACATTATTATCTTGTCATCACAGGATTGCAGACCTGAGATAAATACATAAAGACTTATGGGTTGAACACAGGTAATAACCATTTCAATATCATGCTACAACACAATCATAATCAATCTATAATAATATATATTGTATATGTTTGTGATGTTAAGCTTGTCATTATCATGACTACTTTTATACACTAGCAATCACAGTTATTTATTGATAGCATTTTCAAGTGTATTAAATAGTTTAACCTCAAGCACATTGGCCGACATCGTGGCCTCTAAGGATATCTACACAACATTCAATAAATTCCCTTGTCCTTATGGCTCGATGGTTTGTTTTTATCTGCCACAACAGTGTCTAGTCTTCTTTCAACCTTACAACTCGACAGAGGTTAATCATTTATCTTAACAATGTCTTAAGAAACCATTACAGCTATAGATACTTCAAAGTTTCATTCTATATGAGCAAGAGTTTATGTAACTATTCTTTCACTACAAAATGCCAATGACAATAGTATAGTAGAGATACCTATTTGAGCTTTGAGTTCGATGTAGAACTCTATCTATGCCGTCGTCTGGCCTTTCCTTAGACTTTACTGTGAGTGCTGTGCTAATATTACCGTCCTTCGTTCTTGGTTTTTCTCTCCCATTTTTCCCAACAAGACTTTATCATATGTCAAAATACGATGTCACTCCCTCTCCTCAGAGGTTGAGAAAATAGTTAGACTCTCTTATCCGCCAACGTGGATAACAGTCCACTCTTCTATAACTACCTTTGAGGGCTTCTTGCAAGGCATAATCCATTCTGTATTATCATTATGGAACCGCCCACTCATTCCACTCTTCGTGGAAAATGGGCAAGTTCCACATGAATGAGAAACACTTACCAACTAACAGTGTTTGATTCCACTATAAGTGGATATTTTTTTATAACTTAAAAGATATCATATATATCTATATGATATTACAAGAGTATTAAAATATTCAAGATATCATCAAGACATGATATTACCAATCATATTCGTGATGATATCAATATGCAACATGGGGTTGAGACTCACTCCCCCACGTCACTATTTTAGACTTAAATAAAAATAATTAACGTTAATTACAAAACTTAATGTAATATTAAGTAATAACATAGGAAATCTCCAACACTGACAATGTTTTCACTAATTTATACTAATGTTATAAGAACATCATTAAGTCAATCAACTTAAGTGGTGTTGAGAAATTGTAAAATGACATGACTACTATAGTCAAATCAAGTTCAACTTAATCAAGGAAATAAGATCAATACTTACATTGATTGGCATCGGTTCACGAAGAATAATTTCGATACTCAAATGGCAAACTGACCTTTTTCACAACATCTATTTCCTTCTCCCAAGTGATACTCTCCTTCCACTCTTGAAGGAAGATTCTTTTTATGGTTACACTCACAACCATATAACCATGATCAGTGTATCATCATTAAATCATAGAACATTATGATAAGATAATCACAACATGTAATCTTATGTTTAATATAAGCATCAGTCGTAATCCATATAATCAACGATTCAACTTGATAGTTTCCACAAACATCAAATCATTAATCTAAGATTATTTATCCTTTTTACCACATAAAAGTAAGATTAAGCTTAAACAAAAGTTGGGGATGTAACAAGTTTCTCGGTGGATGAAAGTGAAATTCTAGGTTCACCAGATGCGATGGAAGTAATGCAGCCCCCCTGTGATGAATAAAAAGGCCCCTCTAGAAGAAAGAATGATGATTACCTTTGAAGAAATTGATGAAGTGTCAGATGATGTCAGAGCATTTTCAAGTCAGAAGTTCATTGATGATGATTCCTTCATTCATTCTAAGGAATTTAGGGATTTTATCTTGAAGATAAAGGGGTAGGAAATATTGAAAAGGGTCAAGGGATTGACCCCTGAAAATAAGGAGTAGTCTATCAAGGAATTTTGGGCTAGAGCACATAAGGAAATGAATGGAATGACCCCAGAAAAGGGAAGAGAGATTGTCAAGGCAAGTGGTTGCATGTTATTGCCTAGATGGGATATATCTTCTATGATAGCATTTGATACTATTAGAAGGCATGAAAATATTAATATAATAGAGGAATTTGCCAACAAGATATATTTTGGATTTGCCTTTAACCCATACTCTAATGCTCTGGTTATCTAGTCAATTTCCCCTGCTAGGAAAAAAGCCCTGTGTTGTTGATGACCCTAGTATGATTATTGGGAATCTAATAGTTCATAGGTTGGAAGATACCACCCGCTGTTCAAGTTGCTTCTTTGACCACTAATGTTGCTATGTTTACAGAGGCTTTAGTCAAGAAAATGTAGTTAGACATGGAGAAATTGGCCAAACATAATCTTCATTTGCAGGAGAAGTTGAATGTGACTAATAATGCACTCCCACCAATCACTTTTCCAATTCCATCAAATGCAGAGGAAAAGATTAAGGAGGAATTAAGTGGTAGTCAGGCTGAAAAGGAGGATGCACAGAGGAAAACTAAACTTTATACAGGGTTTGTTGAGCATAAAGATGGAAAGGATAATGTCCTTCCTATATGGACAAAATATGGGAATGTCATTGTGTTTTAAGGAAAATGCTTGAAGAACATATAAAGATGGAAATCAGAGTTGGGACATGGGAAAGACGCATGACACCCATGGCCCTCGCTTTCAGTATCCTAGTGGAAAAACATTATTGTAATGAGGATGTTGGTAGGCACTTGATAGAGTTAAGTGCCCCTATCAGAGCCACTAGGAAGGTAGTGTGGAAACACAAAAAATTCACTGAAGAATTTGCCAGAGAACTCATGTATTTTGACAAGATACAAGGGTCATATTTGCCATCATTAAGAAGAGATAATGAAACATTGAAGAATCTTGAAGAATGGAGAGAGGAATGCTCAAGGCTCACCACCCCAATTATCCTAGAGATCAATAGTGATGAAGATAAAATCATTGACAACCTGAGTTCTGCCTTGGATAAGTTATCTAGAATTGAATTTGAAATGGAAACCATCATTCCCTTGGTTACTCTTCCCGCCAACCAAAAATACAAAAGGCATTTGACAAATGTATACCAATATTTTCCACCTCAGCAATGATAGGGATATTCTTTGTCCTCTAGCAGATTATCTCCTTTGAAGGTCTTCATCAGCAAACTAATTGTCAAGTGACACCCAAATTGGACAAGTATACACAAATTTGAATTTTAGTTAGCACGAAGGTTGCACTCATGCTTGTGTCATCATTGAGAGGTAATGTACTTACAAGGCATGTGGTTGTAACTCCCAAGTGTAGATGAGGTTTGTTTTGAGAGGATGAACATCTTCTTTGATTTCTGTTCCAACAACTCATTTTGTCTCAAATATGTTTTGTCCTATTAAGCCAGAAAGATACCTTGGGTATATTCCATTCCAACAAGAAGTTGTTCATGGCCTGAAGCTTGTTTTTGCACCCATGTTTCTATAAATGGTAAATAAAGGCCATTTTGTAAGGGTTCTGAATCTTAAGTTTAGGCAATAGTGTATTCTATGTTTTAGTTTAGGGTAATAGAAGAAGAGTTGCATTTAAACTAGTGTTTAAATCTGTAGAGCAATGTCATTTTAAAAGTTTAATACATTATCAGACTGATTATAGAACACTTTCCATGTTGCATTTGATGAAGTTAATATGAATTTTAAATGTCAAGGATATTTTGGTTCATCTTTGTAGTTTTCTGTATTGTGTATATTTTCTCTTGCTTTCTCTCAAGGGGAGAAATAAATGCTTGGAAGATACTTTGTTAATTGTTGTCTCCATTATGGTTTCAAAGGATAAATCAGTATTAATGCAAGGTGTTGATACCATTAGTCTATTAGTAATGAAGTACTATTGCTTGAATGATACACTTGTTTTGTGCAATTTGACTATATGACCCATTGGATTAGGCATCAGTTTCTCACTGGGCTAATATGTTGATTTAGATCCATCCCAAATAACCAAAATCATTTATATTTTTGTTGTTCTTTTATGAATAGATTTGGATAAATAACTGTTCTCAATCATGGTCTGAACTAAATTGCCAAAGGATTAAGCCAATCTAGATGGAATTAGCCATTTCCCTGGTAAAATGTTATTGAGAACCTTCTGTTCTGATACAACATCACAAATAATCTTTGAAATACCTTTAGATGTTGTAAAGGGTATACCCACCTTGGTCTTGTAGAACCAAAAGTGCAGAGGATTTTTCAACTTATAGTTGTAATCCTGTTCATTGGCCACTGACCTGGAATCCTTGAGTATAAGAAATTGGTTGATTCTTTAGGGGATTTAGATAATCAGTTGGAAGAACCAACATGTTGCACAATAAAGCTTGTTTTGAATATTTAGGATTGTTGATTCTTTTCTATGTTTGAACAATGTTTACTTAATTGATTAAATGAAGCAACAACTTTGAGTAGTTAGCTAATAAAATGCTACAAAAGTGCTTTGGTCAATGAGAAGAAAATCTTAAAAGGTTGCAAATGTTTTTCTTGATGAATTCTATTTATTTTTTCTAAACTAGAAATAAATTCCAAATGTAAAGAGGTTGCACAATATGATGGGGCAACATTTGGATAGTTTGTTTAGGACCTTAGAAAGTCCAAAATGATGTTTAAGGGAGGCTTGTTTAGAGAGACCCAAGTGTTTAATTGCTTTACAAGATTTTATGATGATTAAAAACACTAAAACTATATGTTCTAGCCATGAGGGCATGTGCAAAGCCCTCTTTGATAGGTTTTGGTTGTATGTGTGTGGTGCAAAAGAAGTGCAGAGTGCATTGATTACATAAATAAGTACAAAATAAAATGAAACTAATCTAATACATAAAATTTAATCTAACTATTAATCTCATATTAATGTCTAACTAATAATAATTACTAACTATAAACAATATTAATCAAACTAAACACTAAATTATACCATGCAAATCAAACAAAATCTTGACCTGTAATTGAGTGTTGAAGACCAAGAGAAAATTTGAAGAACCAAAAATGTTGTTGCTAATGTTGATGTTCTGAGGAGAAAACATTGTCAATGTAGTTTGTAATTATTGTGAACAATTGATCATAGATAAATTCCAAGAACAAGGGAAGTAGAAAAGATGACTCTCGAAGATGAGATGACAAACAAATAGTAATGATCAAAGAAAGATCACCAAATACAAAGAATAGTCTACAAACTAGAATGAGAAACCAATGTAGATTGGTTGTAAATGATGACTCCAAACTATGACACTTGTAGAGAATGGGATGAAAATGGTGATGATGGGTAAAATGATTGCAAACAAGTTACAATCCTAAATATGGTCAACTAAGATGCAGAGAACCAACTAGAGTATGAGGATCAAAATACTTGGTTTCTCTTCTCAAAATATAAAGAATGGATCACTGAACAATTACTCAATCTTCTCTCATTTGGTTGGAATGGCTTCATGATGCAGGAGCATCCTAGGTTGAAAGGCAATCTTGCATCAACAAAAAATATTTTGATTTTTTTTCTTTTTTTGCATTTCAGTCACATTTCAGTCTATATAGTCTCAATAGATTTCACTGCATTCTACCGCATCATCATTTCATAGTTCATGGAGTAGGATGAGGACTCTACACCATGCCATCTACATAATATCCAAATCTCATGAGGTTTGCAATTGTTTGCAAAAAGCTATCACTATCAAAACACTGACAGAACTCATAGAATAGAACATTCAACATTCAGTATGAGCCTATAGAGTTTGCGACACCTTCCTGTGACTTGCAGAGCCAAAAGGAACATCTCACAAGGTAGTTTGGAACCAAAGACATCTTCATTCAGAACCACAATGTGTTCCATTAAAAACATGGAGCATTACCACATGATTTAGGCTGACCTACATGTTTCATTAAGCATCAGGTTTTGGAACCTATTAAGGCCGATGTAGAGCATTCCTTGAGCTAGGAGATGATATATAAGCATTCATTAGATGCATTAGGAGCATAGAAAATATGATGAGAAAATTTTAAGTCTTTGGTTGTGGATTTGTGGAAGGAACTTCAAAGCTATATCTTTCATGTAACTAGTAGTGAGCCAGAGGACAAGCCTACGAGCCCATAGTTGTCCACATGTTGTCAACATGTGAAGATTGTAATTGTTCATGATCTTGAATCAATATATTTCCATTTGTTACTTTATTTCTTGTGTTTTCTGTTGTGTTACTCTAAGGCTCTAAGGCAGCACAATAGGACAGTCTTATTTCTAGACCTTCCATCTGTGACTACACCAAGTGGTATCAGAGTGAAGTTTGCGAATCCTTTGGGAGAGAAGGCCTTTCGACAAATTTTGAAGTGAACATATTGCTGACCTGAGGTAGCATGCATGTGTTTGTCAACAGAGCGCTGACTATGAGGTAATTACAACCTTGTAGTCAAATCACCAAATTGAGGTAGTTGCATTGGATTTGAGGAAGAGATGCCACCAAGGAGGATGCCTTCTATGGCCAATGTCACTAGAAGAATGGAAGAAATGATAGAGATGATGAGAATAATGAAGGTTAGATTGGATTCTGTAGAAGAGGATAGAAGGAGAGGTCTAAAACCTAGACATGAGGATGAAAGTGATGATGATGAATTAGGAGTTCAAGTTGCCAACCATAATGAAGAAACCCTAGAAGAAGAAGAATTAGATCAGTTAAAGATGTTGAAAACTATTTATAAGATTGGTAAGAGACCTAGAATAGAAATTTCAAACTATGCTAGAAATTTGAACCCTAAGGAATTGATTGATTGGATAAATGGCATGGAGGAATACTTTGAATATGAAGAAATTGAAGATCCAGAAAGAGTGAGATTTGTAAAAACTAAGTTGAAAGGACATGCTGCTATTTGGTGGAAAGAAGTTCAATTGGATAGAAATAGGAGAGGAAAAGAGAAAATCATAAAATGGGATAGGACGGTGACAAACTTGAAGAATCAGTTCATACCTATTGACTATGAATTAGAATTGTTAAAGAGATTGCAAAACCTAAGGAAAAAGGAGAAGATAGTGAAGGAGTACACTGAAGAGTTCCACAAGATGATTACTAGGAATAGACATAGTGAAACAAGCAAGGAGAAAGTGGCATGGTATATAAATGGATTAAGGACAAACATTCAAGAAGAACTAAGTTTGGTAAGGATGACAACAGTGGAAGAAGCATATCAATTTGCGCTAAAAGTAGAGGAACAATTGAATAAGAGACATGAGCAAAGAAAGAGAGGTAGAGGAGGAAAATTCCAGAGAGGTAGAACACAATGCAGAGAAGGAAGACCATATGCGGAGCAAAACAAGGAGAGTAGCCCATACCGCAAAGAGGAAAGAGACAACAATTCATATCATTGAGGGAGAGATGACAAAAATTTCTACCGCAACAACAAAGGGAGTCATAATTCTTACCATAATGAGGGATACTAGAGGGATGAAAGAGGATTTAACAAGAGATCATTCAAAGGAACTTGTTTCAAGTGTAGGACACTGAGCATTTGAATGTCATCAAGGGAGTACTAACAAAAGGATAGAGAATAATGCAAGAGCAGCATATGTGGAGGAAGAACTGGTTGGATCACCTAGTTCAGTAGGAAAGCCGGAGAAGGGTGAGTCATTAGTCATGAGGAGAGCTTTGTTGCAAGAAGAAACAACTGAGGAGCCACTGCAAAGGAAAAGCTTGTTCCATACAAGATGCAAATCAAGAGGTAAATGTTGTCAAGTTATCATTGACAGTAGTAGTATAGACAATTTGGTTTCATAAGAGATGGTGAGGAAGTTGAATCTAGAGAGGTTGAAACACCCAAAGCCCTACAAGATAGCATGGATTCAAGATGAACATAAGACATTGGTGAGTGAACAATGTTTGGTGAAATTGCATATAGGATCTTATAATGATGAGGTATTGTGTGATATTATGCCAATGGATGTATGTCATATATTGTTGGGAAGACCATGGCAGTATGATAGAAAGGAAATACATGATGGATGGAAGAATATGTACACTGTGACATCAAATGGGAAAAGACATATCTTGATACCTTTGGAGGAAGAGCCCAAAAGTGAAGTATGCAGCAATGCTAGGATCTGTCTAGTGGATGAAAGAAATTTTTGGATGGACTAAGACATGAGAACATGTGTTTTGCATTGATTCCAAAGAAGTGCAGTACCCAAAGTGCAGAAACTGCTACCGCAAAAGAAGAAGAACCACCACAGGAGAAAATAACTGAATTATTGATAGAATACCAAGATATTGTATTGGAGAATGTGCCAAAAGGATTACCACTAATCCAGAGTATCAGTCATCATATGGATCTCATACCTGGAGCTAGTTTGCCAAACAAATTGGCACATAGGATGCCACTAGTAGAAAATGCGGAGCTAAATAGACAAATACATGAACTATTGAGGAAAGGATTGATTAGAGAAAGTTTAAGCCCATGTGTGGTACCAAAAGTACTAGCATCGAAGAATGATAGAGAATGGAGGATGTGTACGGACTCAAGAGCAATCAATAAGATCATATTCAAGTATAGATTTCCATTACCAAGGATGGATGACATCATGGATTGTTTGAGCAAAGAAAAATATTTCACAAAGATTGACCTAAAGAGTGAATACCATCATATTAGAATCAGAGAAGGAGATAGTGGAAGGTTGCATTCAAGATGAATGAAGGATTGTATGAGTGGTTAGTCATGCTTTTTGGATTAACTAATGCACCAAGTACTTTCATGATGTTGATGAATGAGACTTTAAAGAAATTCTTGGGTAAGTTTGTTATTGTCTACTTGGATGATATTATGATTTTTAGTAAGACCAAGGAATAACATTTGTGACATATTAGACAAGTATTCCAGAAGATGAGGGAAGATAAATTATTGATAAACATCAAGAAATGTAGTTTCATGAAGACAAAACTGGTATATTTGGGATTTGTGATTTCTATGAAAGGATTGAAGATGGACTCGAAGAAGGTCAGGGCAATTGTTGAATGGCCAACACCTATGAACATTGGAGAGGTAAGATTGTTTCATGGACTAGAAAGTTTCTACCAAAAGTTCATAAAAATTTTTAGTATTGTATGCACACGAATGACATAGACAATGAGGGGTGACTAGAAGGATTTTAAGTGGACATCAGGAGCACATAGGAGTTTTGAATTGTTGAAGCAAAAGGTGACAGAGTAACCAGTGTTAGCATTACCAGATTTTGACAAAGTATTTCAAGTAGATTGTGATGCCAGTGGAAATGCAATAGGAGCAGTGTTAAGTTAGGAAGGGAGACTGGTAGCATATTTTAGTGAGAATTTGAATGATTTAAGAAGAAGATATTCAGTATATGATCAGGAGTTCTATGCCATAATTCAAGCCTTGAAAAAGTGGAGACATTACTTGTTGCCAAAGGAATTTGTGTTGTACATTGACCATCAAGCTTTGCAGTATTTAAATAGTTAGGGTAAGTTGAATCAAAGACACATGAGATGGGTAGAGTTCATGCAGAGTTATACATTTGTATTGAAGCACCAGAGTGGAAAGTCAAACAAATTTGTAGATGCATTGAGCAGAAGAAGGAGCTTGTTGACAGAGATGAGGGTAGAAGTACTAGGTTTTGAAGAACTCAAGCACATGTATGAGGATGATATTGATTTTATGAAAGCATGGAAAGCATGTAAGGAACTTGTTGTGATGAATAGAAGCAAATGGTTGGATTATTTCATTCAAGAGGATATATTGTTCAAAGGAAATCAATTGTGTATTCCTAGGAGCTCAATGAGAGAGAATTTGATCAAAGAGAAGCATAGTGGTGGATTAGTAGGATATGTTGGTATTGATAAGACAATAGCTTTGGTGAATAAGCATTATTTTTGGCTTCATATATATAAGGATGTAAGTAAATTTTTTCAAATTTGTAGAATTTATCAAGTTGAAAAAGGGATTAGTTAGAATACTAGATTATACAAACCTTTGACAATACTGGAGAGACCTTGGGAAGATATAAGCATAGATTTCATATAAGGTTTACCAAGAACATAGAGGGGACATGATTCCATATTTATAGTAGTGGATAGATTTTCGAAGATGGCACATTTCATTCCTTGTAAGAAGATAAATGATGTTGTACATCTTGCTGACCTATTTTTCAAGGAGATTGTGAGATTGCATGTATTACCAAATAGTATAGTTTCAGATAGGGATACAAGATTCATAGGATATTTTTAGAAGACATTGTGGAAGAAGATGAATATAGACTTAAAATTTAGTTTAGCATTTCACCCACAGATAGATGGACAAATAGAAGTGGTAAACAAGAGTTTGGGTAACTTGTTGAGATGCTTAGGAGATAAGGCAAGAAATTGGGATAACCGCAAGTAGAGTTTGCATACAATAACTCAGTGAGTAGAAGTATAGGGAAGACACCATTTGAAGTTGTGATTGGACTATAACCTAGAGGAGTTGTGGAGCTGAGAGACATCAATATGGATAACAAAAGGAGTACAGAGGCAGAAGAATTTACAGGATACATGGAGACAATGTTAGTTTTAGGACAGATAACTAAGAGGGGGGAGGGTGAATCAGTTGTCCCAAAATTTTCTTTTCTTTAAACACTTAAATCCTTCTTGTAATTCAACAACATAATAATAAATCAATCATGGAAGCACAATGCAAAAATTTAAGAGAAGAAACGCATTTAACACATATGACACCAAGATTTTAACGTGGAAAACCTGGTTAAGGGAAAAACCATGGGGTGACTAACCCAAGATTGTATTCTCTGTTAAAAGAATAAGAAGAACAAAATGACACATGCCAATTAGGGCTCACTTCCCGAGCACACTGCTCACTAGAGGCTGACTGCCTACAGGAGACACACTGTCTACAGAATAATAAATATTACATACTTGAACTAAAGATTAGTATCTTCACCATGCCTGAGTTAGTTCCATTTAAGCTCAATACTTCTACTCTGCCTTTCGCTCTTCTCCTCTCTACCACACTCTCATCTCGACAAGGATACTTTGAAATGACTTCACAAATCTTATTTATACAAGACATCGACTTTCAGATAATCATCAAAGTCGGCACAATACATACTTTATTTCATTACAAAGCAAATACACAAATGCAACTTGACTTATTATAAAAAACTTCATGCGAGTCACCACACTATCGGCCACACATATCTGGGACTTCAATCTTCTTTGAGGAACACACCATGCTTCACATAACATCTCCAAGATCATCCGCAAGATGTGTAAAACATCCGATCGGCTATGATTAGGAAGAACACCATCACCCGGGAGTAAATCTTCAATTACGAGCTTAATCTTCAATGTGGACCATCAACACGAACTAGACACAATCTAGAGACCCCCACAAGCTTGCCTGAATCACCAAGAACATCCACACCACTTCTGCTTACTAAAATCATTCGCATCTTCATCTGGAAGCTCAAGAACACATTCTGTCATCACTATCACATTAGAATAAATGCTTGCAGACCTCCAGACCATGAACCAATTAAGTTGTCAATTCACATTGGCTTCCTAAACACTCCACCAAATCTGTAAAACATGATATTGCATTTCTGGATCTCACCGGACCTATTTGTGTCACTCTGTCACCTCTGAACATCTACCAGAACTAGTTTTACTCATATGCCATAACTTCTCCAAATCTTCATGCAGACCTCTCAAATCTTGACTGGATCATCTTTAGACACATATCTACAAATGCTTTGATGCGCATTCTCTGATCTTCACCTTAGCTGGGATTTTTACTTAAAAGAGTTTCACTGTCTTCACTGTTCTTCTCTATTTCTGATAGGACTAATTTTCTCAATATCCTTAGCATACAGCTCATCCAATCCTTGACATCAATTCAATAGGAGTATGTTGACATCAATGACAACACCGGTTAGGCCCATACTTGTAACAATCTCCCCCTTTGTCATTGATGGCAACATATGATGTGAAAAACTGTTTTGACCATCAAGACAAGAACTTCTCCTCACTGAATGACATAGCTCCCCCTATCAACATCAACCATTCACATGTCTTCTCTTCCTTTACTACTCCCCCTTTGATCAGTAACCACTTTTTGTTTTTCACATGTCTTCTCTCCCCCTTTGACATCAATGGAAAAGGGCACATACTTGCATCAATCTTCTAAATCATATAGACTACCCCCCTGAGTAGCATCTTCCTATCATCAATCTGGACCACAAGATATGACTATGAGATCCTCCAGACTGATGCACATCTGTGCACCTTAATTCATAACCGGAGAGGTAATAACCCCTAACTTCTCCCTGAGATACTCAAAAGAGTCCTTAGGTAGAGGTTTAGTAAAGATGTCTGCAATTTGATCCTTAGAGGGCACAAACTCCAATCTGACTTCATTCTTGTTCAGCTGCTCTCTCAAAAAGTGAAACTTGATGGATATATGTTTTTTCTTTGAATGCAACATCAGATTTTTTGATATATTTATTGCACTTGAGTTATCACAAAAGATTGTGATAGGTTCCTCATACTCCACTCTAATGTCTCTTAGCATTTGCTTCATCCACAATACTTGAGTGCAACTACCTATTGCTGCAATATATTCTACTTCTGTAGTGGATAGAGATATTGCCTCTTGTTTCTTGCTCAGCCAAGAAACCAATCTTCTCCCCAAAAAGAATGCACCACCACTGGTACTCTTATGGTCATCCACATCTCCTGCCCAATCCGCATCTGTATATGCATGAAGAGAGAAATCATGATCCCTAGGATACCATAAACCATACTCAACTGTTCCTTTTAGATATCTAAGAATCCTCTTGATTGCCATGACATGAGATTCTCTAGGGTCAGCTTAAAATCTGGTAACAAGACCAACAAAATTCATAATGTCAGGTCTAGTTTGTAGTCCTCCAATCATTGACCTATACTTTTTCTGATCAGCCTTAGGAGAGTCATCATCTTTGCTTAGTTTACATCCGGATGCCATGGGAGTATTCATTGGTTTTGAATCTTCCATTCCAAATTTCTTTAACAATTCTTTCACATATTTGGTTTGAGAAATGAAGATTCCTTTCTTTGTTTGAGTGATTTGCAGACCAAAGAAGAAATTCATTTCCCCAAACATAGACATTTCAAATTCAATTTTCATTTGATTTGCAAAAGTCTTGCACATACTAGATCTCTTCCTCCAAAAATGATATCATCAACAAATACTTCAACAATCAAGATATTTTCATGATCAATTTTGAAGTACAAGTTACTGTTAGCAGTACCTTTGTTGAAACCAATCTTCAAAATATGTTTATCTAGTCTTTCATACCAGGCTCTTGGGGCTTGTTTGAGTCCATACAGTGCTGTCTTCAACTTGCAAACCATATCACCATGATCAGACAATTGAAATCCATCCGGTTGCTCAATGTATACTTCTTCTTCTAAGTCACCATTCAAGAAGGCAGACTTGACATCCATCTGATATACTTTGAAATCCTTGAAGGCAACAAAGGCAAGAAATAATCTGATTGCTTCAATTCTTGCCACTGGAGAAAAAGTTTCTTCAAAATCAACTCCTTCTACTTGAGAATAACCTTTGCAGACTAATCTAGCTTTGTTTCTGACCACTTCACCATCTTCATTCAATTTATTCCGGAAGACCCGTTTGGTCCCAATCACATTTTTGTTTCTAGGTCTAGGAACAAGATTCCAAGTGTGATTTTTCTCAATCTGCATTAGCTCTTCCTTCATTGCTTTAGTCCAGCTTTCATCATTGTATGCTTCACTTACTATTTTTGGTTCCATTTTTGAAATCAGACAATACTTTTCTGAGTCTTGAGCAATCTTTCTTCTTGTTTGAACACCTTTGCTTTTATCACCTATGATCTAGTCTTCATAATGATTCAGTATTACATACCTGGGAGTTTTGGGAATTTCTTGCACTTCTATTTCTTGGACAAGTTCATTCAAACTTATCTCTTCTTCCTATATTTCAGGATTCTCCAGATCAGTCTGGATCTGAATTTCAGAAGGGGCTTGAACCAAAACATCATTCTGATCATCTTCTTCATATTCATAAAACCTTAAGGGTTTTTCAATGCCTTCATCAACCTTCACATTTGTACTTTCTATAATCTTTCTCAATCTCTTGTTATAACACTGATATGCTTTGCTTTGAGTAGAATAACCCAAGAATATTCCTTCATCACTTCTAGCATCAAATTTGCCAAGGTCTTAATCTCTTTTAATGTAACATTTACTACCAAAGACTCTAAAGTACTTTACAGTGGGAGTGATGCCAAACCAGAGTTCATAAGGGGTCTTACCAATATTGCTTCTGATTTGTACTCGATTAAGAGTATAGATAGCAGTGCTTATAACTTCTCTCTAGTAGATCTGAGGAACATTTTCTTCCATCAGCATGGTTCTAGATGCTTCTTGGATGGTCTGGTTCTTTCTCTCCACTACTCCATTCTGCCGTGGAGTCCTAGGAGCAGATAACTGTCTTTTTATCCCATGTTTCTCACATAATTCTATGAACTCTCTAGATGTGAATTCTCCACCTCTGTTAGACCTAAGACACTTCATGTTTAACCCAATTTCATTTTCTACCATAGCCTTGAATATTTTGAATTTTTGAAGAGCTTCAGATTTCTCTTTTAGGAAAGTCACCCACATCATCTGGGAATGATCATCAATTAGTAACATGAAATATCTATCACCTTGCAAACTTCTGATTCTTGTTGGTCCACATAGATTAGTATGTACTAAGTCCAACAATCCACTAGAAGATTGTTCCTTACTTTTGAATGTGACTCTGCTATGCTTACCCAACTAACATTCTTTGCACAAACTGTTAGTAGGTTTCACCAGTCTTGGAAGATCTCTTATAGCCTGAGTGTTTCTTATCTTGATGATATTATCAAAATTCACATGACACATTCTCCTATGCCACAACCAACTCTGATCAATTTAAACAAATAAACAACTTTTGCCAGTACCAACCAAGTGGAAGATGTTACCTTTTGTTTGAGTACCAGATGTAATCTCTGTTCCAGAACTTTCAAAGATCTTACTTTTTCCAATTTTGAATCAGAGATAATAGCCTTTGTCCACCAACTGCCCAACACTGAGAAGATTGTGCTTCAGACCTTCAACATATAGTACATCACTGGTTTTGTTCTTTCCATCAAAAGAAATAGTTCCTCTACCTTTGATTCTGCCAGTAGAATTATCACCACATTTTACAACTCCTCCTTCATATCTTTCCAGATCTATGAATTTATTTTTGTCACTAGTCATATGGTGGGAGCATCCACTGTCAATGACCCAATCATCCTTTTCTTCAACTTGGGCAGCCATAGCTCTTTCTATCATTTTATGATTGATAGATTTAGAGGGCATTGGATCTTCTTCCTTGATGGCAATAAACACCCAGTCACTCCAGATTTGTTTCCTGTCTCTGATTCATCATTTGTTACTCCTTCATCATCATCATCTTCATGAACATAGTAACATTTCTTTTGGAATCTTGATCTATTTGGATTTGTCCTTGAAAATATTTCTGGACACCTTGAGGCAAAATGACCAATCTTGTTGCAGTTGAAACATTTGAAGGGTAATTTTCCTTCATACTTACCAAATCCTCTTGGCAATCTTTTGCAATAAGGGCTTCAAGTTGAACAGCTTCTGCTTCATCTTCTTCTAGATCTTTTCTTTCTTTTTCATACCATGATAGTTTATTTGAGGAGTTCTCTCCTGAATCATACCTTTGTTTGCCTTTCATAGAGGCACTAGCTTTGAATGTTGATTCAGTCTTGCGGGTGCATCTCCAAACTTAGCCAATTCAAATGTAGCTAATTTTCCAACCAATTGATCTCTTATGATATTTGATAAAGATCTGAACTCTTCAATAGCAGCAACTTTGTGTTTGTAAGCAGGAGGTAGGGATCTGAGAACTTTGGTAATAATCTCATCTTCATCCAAGGTTCCACCAGCACACCTAATGCCACAAACAAGCTCATTAACTTTTGGCATAAATGTAGTGATATTCTCATCTTCATTCATCTTCAGGTTTTTAAACTTTCCTTTCAGACTTTGCAGCTTGGCACACTTAACATATTTGTCTCCATGCAGAAGTTTCAGTTTTTCCCAAATCTCATATACAGTTTTTAAATCTATAACATTTGTCAGTTCTGAATAAGATAAGGCACTTAGTAAAGCTTCTTTAGCCCGAAGATTGTCTTTAGCATCTTTGATTTCATCTACAGTTGTTGGACCATTCTTTGGAGGAACATACTTCTTTGAAGTTATGTTCCAATATTGCATTCCCATATATTGCAAGTGACATTCCATGCGGCTTTTCCAAAGAGTGTAATTAGTTCCATCAAACCTCGAACTATCCTTCTTGTAGGAAGACATCCTGGATCTCCTCAAGCAGTTAAGCTCTTTTAGAGGAACTTATCTCTAATACCAATTGTTAGTTTTAGGATAGATAACTGAAAGGGGGGTGAATTAGTTGTCCCAAAACTTTCTTTTCTTTAAACACTTAAATCCTTCTTGTAATTCAATAGCATAATAATAAATCAATCATGGAAACACAATGCAAAAATTCAAAAGCAGAAACACATTTAACACATATGACACCAAGATATCAATGTGGAAAACTAGGTTAAGGGAAAAACCATGGGGTGACTAACCCAAGATTGTATTCTCTATTAAAAGAATAAGAAGAACAAAATGGCACATGTCGATTAGGGCTCACTGACCAAGCACACTGCTCACAAGAGGCCCACTGCCTATAGGAGACACATTGTCTATAGAATAATAAATTCTACATACTTGAATTGAAGAGTAACATCTTCACCATGCCTAAGTCAGTTCCATTTAAGCTCAATACTTTTGCTCTGCCTTTTGCTCTTCTCCTCTCTACCACACTCTCATCTCGATAAGGATACTTTAAAATGACTTCACAAATCTTATTTATACAAGACATTGACTTTGGGATAATCATCAAAGTCGACATAATACATACTTTATGTCATTACAGAGCAAATACACAAATGCAACTTGACTTATTATAAAAGACTTCATGCCACACTGTCAGCCACACATATCTGGGACTTCAATCTTCTTTGAGGAACACGCCATGCTTCACAGAACATCTCCAAGATCATCTGCAAGATGTGTAAAACATCCGGTCGGCCATGATTAGGAAGAACACCATCACCCGAGAGTAAATCTTCAATTACAAGCTTAATCTTCAATACGGACAATCAACACGAATTGGACACAATCTAGAGACCCCAACAAGCTTGCCTGAATCACCAAGAACATCCACACAACTTCTACTTATTGAAATCATTCGCATCTTCATCTGGAAGCTCAAGAACACATTCTATCATCACTGTCACATTAGAATAAATGCTTGCGGACCTCCAGACCACGAACCAATTGAGTTATCAATTCACATTGGCTTCCTAAACACTCCACCAAATCCATAGAACATGATATTGCATTTCCATATCTCACCAGACCTATTTGTGTCACTCTATCACCTCTGAATATCTATCAGAACCGGTTTTACTCATATGGCCATAACTTCTCCAAATCTTCATGCGGACCTCTCAAATATTGACTGGATCATCTTTAGACACATATCTACAAACCCTTTGATGCACATTCTTTGATCTTCATCTTAGCTAGGATTTTTACTTAAAAGAGTTTCACTGTTCTTCTCTATTTCTGATAAGACTAATTTTCTCAATATCCTCAGCATACAGCTCATCCAATCCTTGACATCAATGCAACAGGAGTATGTTGACATCAATGACAACACCAGTTAGACCCATACTTGCAACATACAATACACGCTCAGGTCTGGAAGCATTTGGAAGAAATGAACATCAAGTATAAGGGAGAAGTAGATGAAATGAGGAGACATAAGGAATTTTCTATTGGAGATGAAGTCATGGTATATCTCAAGAAGGAAATATTTCCAACATGAACATACATCAGGCTGAAGATGAGGAAGTTTAGACCATGTAGGATTCTTAGTAAGTTTGATTTAGGAAATGCATATGAAGTGGAGTTACCAGAAGCATTTGGCATATCACTTATATTCAACATTGTAGATCTATATCAGTATCATGATGGAGAATCAAGTGATAGCACTAAAGTTGGTTTAAAGGATCAATACCATAGCAACAAGTAGAGCAGATAGAGCAGATTTTGGATAGCAGAGTTGGATGTAACACTATAGACAAACAATATAAAGAGTACCTGGTTAAGTGGAAAGAAAGATTGTAGGAAGATTCATCATGGATTTCTCAAGAAGAGGTGGACCGCATTGGTTTCCCTCTAGGCCCAGGAAAGTGAGGGACTAATATTTCAAACAACCCCAAGTGTTTGATGTAGGAGCATCCTAGGTTGAAAGGAAATCTTGCATCAACCAAATATATTTTGCATTTCAGTCACATTTCAATTAGTACAGTTTCAGTAGATTACACCACATTCTACCTCATCATCATTTAATAGTTCATGGAGCATGATGAAGACTCTACACCATGTCTTCTACATAATATCTAGATCTCATGAGGTTTGCAATTGTTTGCAAAAAGTTATCGCTATTAGAACACCTGTAGAACTCACAGAACATAACATTCAACATTCAATATGAGCCTATAAAGTTTGCGGCACCTTCCTGTGACTTGCAAATCCAAAAGGAACATCTCACAAGATAGTTTGGGACCAAAGACATCTTCATTCAAAACTGCAACATGTTCGTTAAAAAATGCGGAGCATTACCACATGATTTAGGTTGACCTACATGTTTCATCAAGCATCGGGTTTTGGAACCTCTTAAGGCCAACATAGAGCATTCCTTGAGTTGGGAGATGATATATAAGCATTCATTAGATGCAGTAGGAGCATAGAAAATATGATATAAAATTTTTAGTCTTTGATTGTGGATTTATGGAAGGCACTTCAAAGCTATATCTTTCATGTAACTGGTAGTGAGCTGGAGGACAGGCCTGTGAGCCCATAGTTGTCCACATGTTTCTGACATGTGAAGATTGTAATTGTTTAGGATCTTGAATCAATATATTTCCATTTTTACTTTATTTCTTGTGTTTTCTGTTGTGTTACTCTAAGGTTGCACAATAGGACAGTCTTATTTCTGGACCCTCCATCCATGACTGCACCACTTCTATATATAGAAAGGGGGGATAAAATGGTACTCAAAGAAGGGAAAACAAAATATCAGGTCTAGAAGTTTTTGGATCTCAAATATGTATCTCCACAAATCCTAAAAACAAGCACCAAAACCTAAGGCCAAGGAGTGTCAAAAAAGGGTAATGGGTTGGGATTATAATTAGACTGTGGCATGAATGGGAAAAAGGGAGTGTATTCCCTTCTTCTTTTGGGTATTCCCTAAGGTTAAACATGGGACAATTAAATAGAAATAGCTCAAAAACCTAATCTTATCAACAAAGCCTACCCTATTGCAATGAGAGTCCCTTAGGGATGTCACTAAGACTCAATGCAAGTTAACATGCTTCAAGCATAAAAGCAAAATGTTCATGTAACTCAAGATATGCAAACCATTTCCCCTTAAGATGTATGCTTATTAGAGATTACTTCATAGATTCTTTCAAGAGAGACAACATTGCAAAGCAATAAAATGATTATCAACCTTAGACATCCTTACGATGTATCCTTGAAACACTATAGGCACTTGCAAAGTCAACAGAATGATTGATTCTAAAACTAATGTAAAGATGTTCTTGTTGTATTTGAAATGTGGAGTAACAGAGGAGATGAAAACAAGATCAATGCCTTAATCTATATTAGGCGACAGTAAGTATGAAAAAGATGCATAGTCCTACATGGCGGCTCGAGGATGAGCTATAGTCCTAATCATGTACATGTAAGCATGAATATATACATACCTCTCAGTAGTATTCCTCTTGATGGCATGCCCTTTTTCATTTTCATTTTGTTTGTGTTTTCCTAACCTTAAGGCTAACCTTCTAGGGTCCTACACACCTTCTAGCTTGCCTTTTGACCAAAGTTTGACAAATCTTTTTGTCCCTTTCTAGCCCCAATAACCTCATCAATCCACTTCACAAGAGGGGAAATTCATGTTCCCTATGGGTATTTGCATCATTTAATCCCTTTATAATCATCTAATTAACCTCCCCATTCCATCCCTGGCCTCAATTTTCATGTTGCATCTTTCCTTTCTGGGTCACCTTGTCATTGTAGGATCTCCCTAGATGACCCTATAGCTGAATCAGGATCTCCACGGGTGAATTGTCCTGGTGAAAGGGGTGACCCACATTGAAAAGATCCTATGTCTTATTTTGGGATTCCAAAACCATTTTTGCACCTCCTAGATCATTCTCCGCCTCAGAAACTAGTTGCACAAACCCCCCCTCTATGGGTTGCCCTTATCACTTCAACATCTCCCTAGGCAACCCAACAACTTAAGTAGGATCTCCAAGGGTGCGTTTCCTTGGTGAAATGGATGACCTTGTCTCATTTTAACATGCATGTTTTCTTCCATTTCTAGCCCAAATTTGCTCCAGATTGAGTCTTCTTCTCTAACTGATTGCCAACTCCTCCTAACTGATTCAACACTCTCAATCAGCCCAATCTCATCTCCAAATCAATCTTAGTCATCTTGAAATCAATCAAGTGTTAAATTCATTTCTTCTCTTGTGATCTCCTCTACAACTAGTGTTCACTCTCAATCAAAGTCAGATCACTCCCTAATCTATTTTTGTTAAGTCCCTAATCGCCACCACCTTTGGTGTTGATTTTCAACCTACAAATACCCCTCACCTCTTCATTATTTTCCAAGTCTAGGAATGCTCTTCTCATCTTCACAAGCCTTTTTAAGCTTCTTCACAGGCCTTTGAGCCTATTAGTTTTTTTCTTTAGTTTTTTTTTTGCAAAGCTTCAAATCTTTCCCTTAAGAGGCAAGTTTATTATTGTTGCTCTTTCTATGCTAATTGTCTCCATAGCAATTTTATGCTCATGCAGGACCTCGTGAGCCTTTTGTTTTTTTTACATTTAGCTTCCATAGCTCCAAGCCATAGTGCTCTATAGGCATTCTAATGCCCAATTAGTTTAAAATCTTCCATAGCTCGAAGCCATAGAGCTTCTCCAAGCATTTTCATGCTTAATTATCCTCAGAACTTCAAAGCTTCCATCTCATTCATTTTGCTCCTATCTTCATTTTTGTCACCAAGAGGAGGACCCTATTGTTGCAGAGAACTAGAGGGTTGCCACAAGGACTTTGAGAGCTCAAGCCAAGTGCTTCCATTGTCTTCATACCAGGTTCCTTATTTTTTTAGAATAGTAATTAGCTCACACTCTGGCTTTTGGAAAAGTAGTCATTGATTTACTCTCTCCTTGATGGGTTGTTTCTTTGTTTTCAATTATATTAGCATTGCTTTGATTCAATTAGATTAACCTTATTTGTTCATTAGATTATGTACATTTCCATTTCTTAATTTCAATTTGTTAGATTAGATTCAAAATCATTCCATGAAAACTACAAAAACATAGGATAGCTCTCATATTGCAAAACACATATAGGTTGCATACATATTTCAATTCTTAGGTAATTAGACAATATTTTAATTGGGATAAAAGGAACAAAAATGGTCTTGCATACATTTAGAGTGAATTCATAAGAAAATTACAAAAACATAGGGAAAATTTTGAGAGTCAAAAAAGGATAAAACCCTCAATCGCATCACGAGGTAAACATCAATTCAAAATCAAAACATTCAAACACAGAGAAACCCTCGGTTCCATCATGAGGTAAACATCAATTCAAACAAATCAACTCAACACATTCAACAAAAAAATGTGAAACACAACACATCCCCCTATTGCCAAGCATTGTGTTGTACCCAACCAAAATTTTTGCTTCATTAAGGCATTTTGAACAAGTCTAGAAAATTTTTCGTCAAAAAGTCAAAAAAGCAAAATTTCTAAAAATAAACGTCAGTTTAGGTTTTTTGGGTTTCTTAAGATATGGATGTTGGCAAAACTTTCTAAAAATAGAATCTTCGACTTAGGTGTCACGCTTGATTCTCATTGGTCGATTTTGCTTCACAATCAGCGCAGTCCAGACCGAATCTGCAAACAGCCAAGTTTTCTCTTCTAGGTCATTTTTGCTTTTTTAGAACGTGAAGCATGAGCTATGAAGTCATCAATAGAGGAAGTTCATCTGCCAGAGCTCGTTGATGAGTTTTCAACGCTATTCCAACGACGCAGAACTGACAAATAGTCATCGACTCGACGACACACACAAAACGATGCAAGATGGATCCAAGGTGGAATGAAAGGTTGTAAAATCATAAATTTGACTAAGTGTTGAGAATCCAGGTGCCCCAGGTGACTTGGGGTGCCCAACCTTTCAAGTGTTAGATTTTTTTTATTTTTTGAGAAATGTCGAAAATGCTTCTGTCAGCCTATTTCCAGTTGGTCAAACTTGGTCAAAAGTCAGTCAAAGCCAGGATTTCATCACATATATGTTCAGACTACTTAGATCACCCTCTGTCCCGCCTCGACAATCGTCAGAACGATCAAAATCAAAGATTGAACAGGAGCTGTGGGCACGGAAAATGAGAAAAGGTACAAAAATTGAGTTTTTCAAAAAAAATTCTAAGGCATGGCAAGATAGGTGCCCCAAGTGACTTGGGGTGCCCAAACTCATCAGAGTTAGTTTATTTTTGAAGTTGTCCTTGAAAAACATGAATCTCCCTCTGTCAGCCCGGTCTGGTTTAGAGTTGATCAGTTTAACACATTTCCTGAGGCAGATAGAGAGTACAGTCAGGTCAGTTTTCATCAGGCCTACCTATCTGCTAGATCATCAGACTTAGTTTTATCCTAGTTGACAGAAATCAATAGTCAAACAGGGGTCCTCCACCACCGAAATGCGCACACAAATCAAAAAGTTGAAGAAGTTGTAATTTTTAGAAAAATGGCTAAGTCTGGTGAAACCAGGCGCCCCAGGTGACTTAGGGTGCCCAACTTGCCCAGAGTTAGACTATTTTTAGATTTTACAGTGTTTTCTAACAATTGTTTCCCAATCTTCACCCGTTCGCAGTTTTCGGGAGGTCAAAACTTGGTCAAACGATGCCGGATCATCTGTCGAAGGCCGAAAATGGAATCTCAGTTGATAGGTCTCCAAAATGTCAGGATCAATCAATTTTTTTAGTCAATGGTGACATTTTTCCACCTTGTTGAAGTTGGAGACATGTCATAGTTAAGTCAAAACAAGTGTTGAATGTCGAAAATGAAGAAAAATTGACTAGCACTTCTTTCAACTCGCGTGTTCGATGACATCATCAAAAGAAGATATTTTTTGTCATCTTACATATGAAGCCATAGGCAGCTACAAAATAGGGATTCTTCCTACTCTTCTACTTGGATTTTGTGCTTTAAAAGTTGCTTTCTTAATGGATGAGGTCCAAGTTTTATTCTCACACAAATAAAGCTACTTTTTCACCCTAAAGATCTATAGAGACAAGCATTTGGCTTATTTGTTTCATTATCTTTTACAAATTCCATCTAGAGGAAAGATTTTTATTTTTCTTTCAATGAAGATTCAAAAACCCAAACAAAGTGTTTTTTCAACGTTCTTCATAGTTTCAGGTTGAGGAAGTAGGGAGGCTCACTTTTTCAGGGTCCTTGTTTCAAGGGGATCATTTTTCAGACATTTGATCAGAGCTTTTTCAGTTTTCGTCGAGATGGGTCCATCCATTATATCATCCTCTTGAAGATTTGGAGTTTTGCATTTTTTTTTCAGGAATCTACTTTTTTTCTGCTTTTTCAGGAAAATCTTTGCTTTTTCAAAATCTGACAATCTGGGTTGCTTCAAAACAGAATTGCCTACAAAACCCATGTGCCAGCTTTTTTTCTTACACTCTACTTTTTTCTAAAAATCAGCAAGTAATTTTCAGCCATTTGTCTAAGATTTTTCTGACATAGGCATGTTCACAGTCAATTTTCAAATCTTCCAGTATGTAGTACTCTCCAACACAAATCAGGCCCAAAACGGTGTTGGTTCACGATTACCTGTGAACTTGTAAAACAGACTTGCATAAAGTACTTCCAGTGATCAATTTACATTCTTTGGAGGATGCAGCAAATAATGCTATTAGGAATCTAGGACACTCTGGTTTGCTTGCAACAACATCCTTTCCCATCACAGTGCAAAGTATCGAGTTTGTAATTGCTTGCATGATGCATTACAATTCGGTCACAAGAGAAATCTAGTCAAGAGATGGATGTGTACTCTGTAGCCTGAGGCCAAATGACATAGAGAAGTGTTTTACAATACCTATCTGGAGAGAAAACTTAACTGTTTCATTTGAAGAATGCAAGAGGGTTTGGAACAATGATAAAGAAAAATACCAGAAAAAGATTGGTCAGAGGTGGTTAAAAGAGAAGCAGAATGTCATGCCAAAGAACGTTGGACGTGGAGAATTTAAGGAGGAACATGCAATAATGATTACTCTGCTAAGTCAGATCACCAGTCAAGCAGATGCTAACAAGTTCCAGCCTTGGATGTTTTACATCATGTCCCAGATTGTTGATGGAACCGAATTCCATGACTGGTCGGCACTCATCAATGATAGTCTCCACCAACAAATAATTGATTTTCAAAGGGCCCATGAATTCCACATGATATCATACCTTGTGTATTTGATGGATTTTTAGGGTCAATTCAGAGGTTTGAATGTTGTTGGAACTCTGGGTATTCAACATGTGTATCATCATTTCCCACAGTTGGAAATCTCCCAAGCTGAATGACATTATAGGTGAGTGAATGATGCATTCCTGACGTATGTAATGCGAGATATGGATAATGAGTTGAATATATGGTTTTCAGCAGATGCTAGAATAGAAATGGCAGAATGGGCTAATTGGTTTATCCAGTTTCCCACTTTTTCCTACATCAGAGTATATGGCTTCTTAGGAGAGCCATCCATGTTGTTGAAATATCCTACAGATGAAATAGCATTTATGGAATTTTTGAGGCAAGCCTATGAAGTTCATACAATTTCGCGTAGTAGACGCAAGGTAGCTTTCAATTTTCCACTTGGGATGAGTATTTACAGATGTAGATCTAGAGCGGATGCCAAGGCCATCGGTAATGAATCATCTAGATATGGTCTTAAGTTTTTTGACAAGAGGTCTTCATATGATCCTCGTGGTGTTTTTGCATCACATCTTGGTCATAATTGTATGCACAAGCATGTTGTTGAAGACTTCTAGGTTAATTGTGTTGATGAGTTTGAAGTGTGAGAATGCAGTTGCAACAGGTTTACTCTTCAGCAGATGTCTGATATCCTATCAAAAGATATAGAGGGTTTGATAGAGAGTGGTGAAGTTCTGCTTCCCACATATTTCAGAGACCAAATTGAGCAACAACCGTTGACACCAGTTAATTGGTTAGTAAAAGAGAGCACTTCCATTGAGGAAAGAACGAGCCGAGAGTGGTAAAAAATAGTTTGATATTCTTGAAGACTAAGCAGAAGGATGATATTCCATTAGCAGAGCCACCAATTGTGCAACCATCAGAGCCTTCCACTTCCAAGCCGAAACGAAGGGTAAAAGCTATGAGTGTTCTCCCAGAAGGAACAAAAATGGCTAAGTTAAAGAGGAAAAAGGATGAGTCTCCAACTCATGTCCAGTAAGAACACCCAATAGTTGAATCAGAAGTTCCTGTTGAACTAACAATGTATGTTGAAGTGTTACCTCTAGATCATGTTTCTCCACCTTCGTTGATCACTTCTCCTATCCACATAGATTCAGAGCTAGATTCGCCAGTTCGTAACTCTGATGCACACATTGATTCATCAAGAGCTGATGATGTTAGAACTGAGTTTCCAAGAGAGTATGGCTCATCCTTGCTTGAAAACATTCTAGGAAGGAAGAGGAGAAAGCCCTCATATCAGCTGGATTTAATAGAGCTTAAAAGCGTCTACCAAGACATACTAGACAAGAAACTGAAGAAGCAGGTTCGCATTGAGAAGAATGCGGGTGGAGAAATAATCCTTGAAACTGCAATACCTCTAGAAAATAGAAGTGCTGATGATGTTGAGGTTGATGACATCACGGTTGTCAAAGCTAACCTTGGTAGAAGCACCTGCCATACAGAGGTCAATCTCTTCAAGGTTGTAGCGGATAATTTGAAGGAAAGGGTGTTGAAAGATAGAGAAGACAAAGCAGCTCTCAAAGCTAAAGTTAGGCAGCTACAACAATACATTTCAAATCTTTTTCATGGCACATCACAGGCTGATTTATTGCTTCCACCGAATCTGGAATCACCAGTCGATCAGCAGCATTTCAGTCAGTTGGTTCTTTATGGGAGGCACATGAATAATTGGGTGGAAGAATTTGTGACTTAAGGGAGAGTTGTACTTTTAGAGTTTTATCAATTAAAGTACAACGCTCATGATTTATGCCAAGGCATCCAGGGGTTGCAGTAGACCATGGCAGAAAATAGACCGATGTTCAAGATCATTATCCTTGACTTGAAGATTGCATTTGATTCTGTTGATTCAGCTGATGATAAGAAGACAATTTCTACTTGGAAAGTGTAATATCTTTTCACAGTAAAAACTTATGGCAGTATGATTTCAGAGTTGACAGAATGGAAAGAAAAGGTAGTCAACGTCCTCAAGTTCAACAGATCTTTTTTTTCTTAGATCTTGTGTTCATATGAAAGAGAAGATGGTACCCTATATGATCTCAAGGAAGTGCAATCAGAGTCCCAGACTCTCGTCCGCAGCAATTTTAATGATGATATAAGTGCCGGCAAGATGGGTCATTTTGCCGCAATGACAATGAAGTTTGACAAGGCTATGGGTGAAGTTCATGAATTTCTTCAGATGGTTGCAAATGGTGAAGAAATGTTAGAGAATCAGAATATCATTCTAGAGAGTATCAGTGTTCCTGGCAAAGATGCAGTCACTCACTTTTTAGAAGATATTGTTTCCCAGAATATCAACGGATGACATCATCAAAAAGCAAGAATGTTGATGAGGATACATTTCAAAATAAAGTAGCTTTAAAATAGATGCTTTTTGTTTTAAAGCATTTGCTTTCATCCTAAGCTCATCCATTCTATATTTAGAAAAGAAATCACTTTGTGATAGTTGGAATCTTCTTTGCTTTAAAGAAGATTGCTTTAAAGCGTTTGTTTATTGTATCTGTCTTAGAATAGTAATAAAGCTTGCGAGTTGGCAAGTTAGGGTTAATCAAGGAGATTTTAGGTTTCCCTACTCCTTTGATTTTAGTACAAATAAGGGCATCCTTGTCGATTGTATGTAATGGTAATTGTGATAGCAAATTTACTGTGCCTATTCTAGCCTGCAAATCTTGATATTCCAAGTGTCTATTCACTTTGTGTAATTTGTTCTCTAGTGTTTGATCACTTGCTGTATGCCTACCTTTTGCTGTAGCATTGCCGTCCTGGAGTAGTACCAACTTTGTGATATTGAATAGAAGTCTCATTCCTATTTTGCTCTGATTTTCTATCTCGATTCATCAAGTTTTTGTCGTCAGATGTGTGGCTTTTGTAGCTTTCATTTCATCTTTCATCATTAAAGTACTATAAGTCTTGTGGTGTGAATTTGGGAGAAAAATGCTTAAGTTTTTGTTAAAACAATCATTCCTTGTTCACTTTTAATTTCCTTTGCTCTAAATTTACTTAGGAGATTAAAAGAGTCATTTGTCTATGCTTAGTTGTAGTCGAAGTTTTAAAAAAGGAAAAAACCTCTTCTACAACGTTTAAAGTTTTATAACCTTGTGCTCGCAGCTGAGAATCAAAAAGAAGATAGGTGAAGTTTCATTTAATTTATCTTTTTAGTGAACATCAACAAAAAGGAAACTCCCCCTTCTAATAGGAGAGCAGTTTATCTATGCATAGCTGTTCGATTCCAACTCGCATTCCAGAGGTGCGAATTGAAATGCCAACAGTTTTTTGGTGCCCACCATGGGCCATGAGGCATAAAACTTCAAGCAAGCTTAGGCTTATGTCACATGAATGACTCTCTGGCATCCTTCTGCTCCAGTTCAACAACCAAATCTTACACCACCTGCTATTCAACCAAATCTTGTATGAGTGGAAGGAGACCAAATAAACATCATTAGCAGCCTAAGGAGTTTCATATTTGCACAAAAGGAAAGTCCTAATCAGTGGAGAAATGCAACTTCTATCCTTGACGAAGAAGAACACAAAGCAGATCTTGCAGCAGGAAGACCAGTATTACTACCTCTTGTGTGGCAATAAATAATCCTGGCTCATAGGGTTTATTCAAGAAGGGGAAAAGGTGGTGCTACAGATCCTTTCTTCCAAGATCTTGATTCTACAAAAGTTGGAGAAGCCTCCAACATAGTTCCTGAAGTCAAGCAGGAAGAACCACAAGAAGAACCAGTAATCCAGCCTAGAGCAATGGGTGATGCAAATAATAACAGTCACAATGATGCAAATTAGAGGTGACCACCACCATTGCCTTGGGGTAATAACATTGGACCCTTGGCTGTACAAGCACAACATGAGTTACCAAAGGGGTCAAGGAAGCTCTTTTCCCAGTTCCACGGCGATGGAACTCAACATCCTGATGAACACATCTCTGCATTCACAATAGCTTGTGCCATTTTGCATGTATCACATGAAGATGTTGCTGTGCATTTCTTCATTGAGACACTCGTGGGAAATGTTGCCGACTGGTTCAATCATCTAGAACTAGGCATCATTACAAGTTGGGCGACTATGAGCAAAAAATTCTTGGCAAGGTTCAAGCCTGCCGAAGATGGTCACATATTGTTTGCCCAACTCTCAAATTCAAAGATGGAAAACAATGAACCAATGAGGGAGTTTGTGGCAAGGTTTAATCACCTGGTTACATGCCTTTCTCATACTCTTAATCCATCTCCACAAATTCTATTGAGCAATTTCATTAACGCTCTTCTTTCTGAGATAGCCTTCTTTTTGAGATCAGTTAATCAAACAGAATTATCCAATGCACAAGAAAATGCCATCAAGTTAGAGGACGACATGATTACCTCTAGCAAGATGAAGACAGATTCAATCAGGCCTCTTGTTCAGAGTTCTACAGATCCAGTGCTACATAAGGTAACAAATGACGTGACTATCATGAAGAGACAGTTGCCTACTTAGGGGCAACCTGCGCAACAACCATATTGTCACCACAACAACAATACCAACCACAACAACAATATCAACCACAACAACCATATCAGCCTAAGAGGAATAATTTTCAGCCTTTCAATATTTATAGGCCTAGGTTGCCAGCACCACCACCAAGACAAGCAGTTGATGCTGCTCAAAATGCAATGTTTTGTCCCTTTCATGAAACAGATGCACATACTGGAGCCACATGTCCTAAAACTTTAAGGATGAATCAAATGGAATATGCTGATGTTGCACCTATTTCAAACATTGTTCCTTCTCCAAGTGCGAATGTTGTCTTACCATAGGCGGACAACTTCGATGGCGAATCTACTACGGGATACTTCTAGAATGAACCTGTTATAATGAAGGAAGAACAAGATGATTTTCATCAATATTCTCTTGCAGTGAATCATGAAAATATTTTGACTCCTGTGTTTACATGTACTCAGCATTTTAAAGCACAAAAGGAAGGAGAGGATAGACAAAGATCAAAAGAAAAGGAGAAGGAAGTGGTTTCCACTTCCAATGCTAAGCCACCACATGAAAATGTCAAGGCGACTCAAGATTTGTCTTCAATGAATTTTGATATAGTGGATTCCATGATGAAGACAAAGGTGCAGATTTCTCATCTGGAGTATCTTCAGGACCATCTAGATCAGCTGGATAGAATTGTTAAGTATGTCAAGAAAGTGACTGTCGTACAACCTACATTGCTTGAATCTTCCATTTTGGCAGGAGAGAAACCAAAGCCCTTCTATATCTCTCTGTATATAGGAGGCTATAAATTGAGCAATTGTATCATTGATTTAGGAGCCTTAGACAATGTCATGCCTTTGCAGGTGATGAATGCATTAGGACTCTCATGCACCAAAACGCATGACAAGTGTTATTTGCTTGAATCTAAATCAGTGCCGTTGGTTGCACAATTGAAGGATGTTCAAGTACGGTTGGTGGCTTGCCTCGAGAAGAAAATAATGATAACTATCTTAGTAGCTGACATTCTAGCCAGTTATGGGATGCTGCTAAGTAGAAGCTTCTACAAAGATCTCAGAGGAGAAATACAATTAGATTGGTCATCTGCGACCATTCCTTTAAAGAAAGGCAGTTTCAAATTAGAACTAGAAACCAAGTCACGGTTCACGGTGGTGAAATCTCAAGATCCTCAAGCACAAGTGTTATATCAAGAGATGGGTCTTGGTACATATGTTACGCTATCTGAAATAACTAAAGAAAATCAGGAGGATTTCTATGTGGTTGACAAATCAAAGGAAGAGTCCAAAGAAATATACAACTTACAAACTTTCTTTGAGGGAGAAGTGTGACAATCTTCTCAAGAGCAAAACAAAGATGAATCAGATTTGTTTTTCTCATCTTTTGAAGGTTGGTTTGAAGAACCTGTGTTAGATACATCCAAAGGAGAGACCAAAGAAGCTTTACAAGTGGAGAAAGAGCGTAATCTTCTTCTTTTTGAAGATGATTTCTTCCTGGAAGAATTTTTTAGAATTGGAGATCATATGGAAGTTTCATTATTAGATCTAAATTATTTTCAACATTAGTGGGAAAGTGATTCTTCAATGGAAGATATTGCAGATTTCTCTTTACAATATAGCCCATCTTCACTTGTATCTCAAGAATCTTTCATACACACTAGTGAAGAGGATGATGTTGAATCCATCTATGAACTTGTACAAGAAAAAGACTTTACTGATACTATGCAACTAGTGTGGAACACAACATATGAAGAGGTTGATGGGGAAGAGGAGTTCATGGAATATTTAGTTTTGGTCACTAAAGAGGATGATATTGAAAAATCAGAAATTCTTGACAGATGTCTTGTGAGATATGTCGTGTGTGAGATTGATTAAGAAGATGAAGAAGAAGTATATAGCTCAGATGGATCTCTCTTTGATTCCACTTACTTTACAAAAGAAGAAAGATACATGAATGCTAAAGAAGAAGTGATGCTAGATATCCGCATTGAAGAAGATTACTCTACAGAGGATGATGAGTTTCCAGGTAATGAATGGGAAAGTAAGCTGTTAGGTGAAAATGTTACTAATAATGATCAAGAGTTTGAGCATTCAAATTTGGATGACCTATCAGACTCTAGAGAGTGGATGGACAAAAACACAACCAATGAAGAAGAAGAAGCTCCTAAAGCACTTGAAAAATGGGCAATGACAGTTGTGGATCCTATAAGCCAAGAATCAGTAATGAGAGTTGTGTATGAGTAGGTTGCACCTTTTCCAGAAGATGATACATTCACCGAGTACAAAGTTGCATGTGTACAATATATAAATGAAACTCATATTCAATATGTGGTGATAACCATTCCCACAGATATACTTTGGCCACAAGACTCTGCTGTATATCTTCAGAAGGAGGTTTTGTACCTTCACCTGTTGCAGAGGTTGCTTGCTTTAGAGGAAGAGGCTCCACCTGATCTTTGGCATATCAACCAATTCCTTAGGAATTTCTCGTGGCCTGAACGTGAATACCCTCCTGAATCGTGGCTCTTTGAGGAGATGTTGCAGAGAAAGAAAAGTTTTGTGCTACCAAGATAATCTTCACAGCTAAGGAGAGATGGTTCTTACTTTTCTAAGTCAATTGATGGTTTTATGTGACAATCCTAATTTCATCTCATCCTCGCTCAAGAGAAAGAGCGCGTGAAACACTTTCTATTCTCGTAATGTGTTTCCCCTTTCTGTGATGTGATCATTATGTCGTAATGTGTTTCCCCTTTTCGTAATGTGACAGTTGTGTTCTTGTGTTTTGGAGTTCCAACTTTTTAGGTGATTTTAGGAAGTCCAGTTTTAGGTGATGTAGGGAAAAGTCTTGTTCTATTTCCCAACTGATAAGGCACTGGTCCAAGCTTAAAAAGTCCAGAGATTCTCAGTTCTCCTATGCCATAAGTATCTGCCATGGTCCCAAGATAGAGCCAATTGTTGTACCCAACCAATTTTTTTGCTTCATCAAGGTATTTTGAACAAGTCTAGAAAATTTTTCATCAAAAAGTCAAAAAAACAAAATTTCTAAAAATAGACATCAGTTTAGGTTTTCTAGGTTTCTTTAGATCTGGATGCTAGCAAAACATTCTAAAAATAGAATCTCTGACTTAGGTGTTGCACTTGATTCTCATTGGTCAATTTTGCTTCACGATCAGTGCGGTCCAGATGGAATCTGTAAACGACCAAGTTTTCTCTTCTGGATCATTTCTTCTTTTTTAAAAGGTGAAGCATGAGCTCTGAAGTCGTCAATAGAGGAAGTTCATCTGCTAGAGCTCATTGACAAGTTTTCAACGTTGTTCCAATGACGTAGAACCAACGAACAGTCATCGACTCGATGACGCACGCAAAATGATGCAAGATGGATCCAAGGTGGAATGAAAGGTTGGAAAATTAGAAATTTGACTAAGTGTTGAGAATCCAAGTGCCCCAGGTGACTTGGGGTGCCCAACCTTTCAAGTGTTAAATTTTTTTTCATTTTTTGAGAAACATCAAAAATGCTTCCGTTAGCTTGTTTCCAGTTGGACAAACTTGGTCAAAAGTCAGTCAAAGCTAGGATTTCATCACAGATATGTTTAGAATGCTCAAATCACCCTCTGTCCTACCTCGACAGTCGTTAGAATGACCAAAATCAAAGATCGAACAGGTGTTGTGGGCACGAAAAATGAGAAAAGGTACAAAAATTGAGTTTTTCAAAAAAATTTCTAAGGCATGGCAAGATAGGTGGCCCAGGTGACATGGGGCACCCAAACTCATCAGAGCTAGTTTATTTTTGAAGTTTTCCTTGAAAAATGTGAATCTCCCTCTATCAGCCCGGTTTGGTTTAGAGTTGATCAGTTTGACACATTTCCTAAGGCAGATAGAGAGTACAATTAGCTCAATTTTCATCAGGCCTGCCTATCTACCAGATCATCAGACTTAATTTTATCCTAGTTGATAGAAATTGATAGTCAAACAGGGGTCCTCGACCACCAGAATACACAGGCAAATTGAAAAGTTGAAGAAGTTGCAATTTTCATAAAAATGGCTAAGTCTGGTGAAACTAGGTGCCCCAGGTGACTTAGGGTGCCCAACTTGCCCAGAGTTAGAATATTTTCAGATTTTACAGTGTTTTCTGACAATTGTTTCCTGATCTTCACCTGTTGGCAGTTTTCGGGAGGTCAAAACTTGGTCAAACGATGTTGGATCGTCAGTCAAAGGTCGAAAATGGAATCTCAGTTGATAGGTCTCCAAAATGTTAGGATCAGTCAACTTTTTCAATCAACGGTGACATTTTTCCACCTTGTTGAAGTCAGAGATAGGCCATATTTAAGTCAAAATGAGTGTTGAAGTGTCGAAAACAAAGAAAAATTGACTAGCACTTCTTTCAACTCGCATGTTCATGACATCATCAAAAGAAGATATTTTTCGTCATCTTACATATGAAGCCATAGGCAGCTACAAAATAGGGATTCTTCCTATTCAAAGACATCCACTTGGATTTGTGTTTTAAAATTTGCTTTCTTCATGGATGAGGTCCAAGTTTTATTCTCACACAAATAAAGTTGCTTTTTCACCCTAAAGATCAATAGAGACAAGCATTTGGCTTCTTTATTTCATTATCTTTTGTAGGTTGCATCCAGAGGAAAGATTTTTATTTTTCTTTCAATGAAGATTTGAAGACCCAAATGAAGTGTTTTTTCAGCGTTCTTCATAGTTTGGGGTTGAGGAAGCAGGGAGGCTCACTTTTTCAGGGTCCTTGTTTCAAGGGGATCGTTTTTCAGAAATTCAACCGGAGCTTTTTTAGTTTTCGTCGAGATGGGTCTATCCAGTATATCATCCTCTTAAAGATTTAGAGTTTTTCTTTTTTTTTTAGGAATCTTCTTTTTTCTTGCTTTTTAAGGAAAATCTCTGCTTTTTCAAAATCTGACAATCTAGGTTGCTTCAAAACAGAATTGTCTACAAAACCCATGTGCCAGCTTTTTTGCTCACACTTTTCTTTTTTCTAAAAATCAGCAAGTAATTTTCAGCCATTTGTCCAAGATTTTTCTGACATAGGCATGTTCATAATCAATTTTTAAATCTTCTAGTATGCACTACTCTCCAACACAAATCAAGCCCAAAATGACGTTGGTTCATGATTACCTAAGAACTTGTGAAATAGACTTGCATAAAGTACTTCCAGTGATCAATTTACATTCTTTGGAGGATGCAGGAAATAATTCTATCAGGAATCTAGGACACTCTGATTTACTTGTAGCGGCATCCTTTCCCATCACAGTGCAAAGTATCGAGTTTGTAATTGCTTGTATGACGCATTACAATTCGGTCACAAGAGAAATCCAGTCAAGAGATGGATGTGTACTCTGCAGCCTAAGGCTGAATGACATAGAGAAGTGTTTTACAATACCTATCTGGAGAGAAAACTTAATTATTTCACTTGAAGAATGCAAGAGGGTTTGGAACAATGATAAAGAAAAATACCAGAAAAAGATTGGTCAGAGATGGTTAAAAGAGAAGCAGAATGTCATGCCAAAGAACGTTGGACATGGAGAATTCAAGGAGGAACATACAATAATGCTTACTCTACTAAGTTGGATCACGGGTCAAGCAGATGCTAACAAGTTCCAGCCTTGGATGTTTTACATCATGTCCCAGATTGTTGATGGAACTGAATTCTATGACTGGTTGACACTCGTCAGTGATAGTCTCCACCAACAAATAATTGATTTTTAAAGGGCCCATGAATTCCACATGATATCATACCTTGTGTATTTGATGGCTTTTCAGGGTCAATTCAGAGGTTTGAATGTTGTTGGAACTCTGGGTATTCAACATGTGTATCATCATTTCCCGCAGTTGGAAATCTCCCAAGCTGAATGACATTACAGGTGGGTGAATGATGCATTCCTGATGCATGTAGTGCGAGATATGGATAATGAGTTACATATACAGTTTTCAGTAGATGCTAGAATAGTAATGGCAGAATGGGCTGATTGGTTTATCTAGTTTCCCACTTTTTCCTACATCAGAGTATATGGCTTCTCAGGAGAGCCAGCCATGTTGCCGAAATATCCTACAGATGAAATAACATTTATGGAATTTTTGAGGCAAGCCTATGAAGTTCATACATTTTTTGCATAGGAGACGCAAGGCAGCTTTCAATTTTCCACTTGGGATGAGTATTTACAGATGCAAATCTGGAGCAGATGCCAAGGCCATCGGTAATGAATCATCGAGATATGGTCTTAAGTTTTTTGACAGGAGGTATTCATATGATCCTCGTGGTGTTTTTGCATCACATCTTGGTCAAAATTATACGCACAAGCATGCGGTTGAATACTTCTGGGCTAATTGTGCTGATGAGTTTAAAGTGCGAGAACATAGTTACAACAGGTTTACTCTTCAGTAGATGTCTAATATCCTATCATAAGATATAGAGGGTTTGACAGAGAGTGGTTAAGTTCTGCTTCCCATGTATTTTAGAGACCAAATCGAGCAACAACCGTTGACACCAGTTAATTGGTCAATAAAAGAGAACACTTCCACTGAGGAAAGAATGAGCCGAGTGGTAAAAAATAGTTTGATATTCTTGAAGACTAAGCGGAAGGATGATATTCCATTAGCAGAGCCACCAGTTGTGCAACCATCAGAGCCTTCCACTTCCAAGATGAAACGAAGGGTAAAAGCTATGAGTCTTCTCCCAGAAGGAACAAAAATGGCTAAGTTAAAGAGGAAAAAGGATGAGTCTCCAACTCATGTCTAGTAGGAACACCCAACGGTTGAACCGGAAATTCCTTTTGAACCAACACTGTATGTTGAAGTGTTACCTCCAGATCATGTTTCTCCACCTTCTTCGTCAATCACTTCTCCTATCCACATAGATTCAAAGCCAGATTCACCAGTTTGTAACTCTGATGCACACATTGATTCATTAGGAGCTGATGATGTTAGAACCAAGTTTCCAAGAGAGGATGGCTCATCCTGGCTTGAAAACATTTTGGGAAGGAAGAGGAGAAAGCCCTCATATTAGCTAGATTTAACAGAGCTTAAAAGCATCTACCAAGACATACCAGATAAGAAGCTGAAGAAGCAGGTTCACATTGATAAGAATACAAATGGAAAAATAATCCTTGAAACTACAACACCTCCAGAAAATAGAAGTGCTGATGATGTCGAGGTTGATGACATCACAGTTGTTAAAGCTAACCTTGGTAGAAGCACCTACCATACAGACGTCAATCTCTTCAAGGTTGTAGCGGATAATTTGAAGGAAAGGGTGTTGTAAGATGGAGAAGACAAAGAAGCTCTCAAAGCTGAAGTTATGCAGTTTTGGCAGTACATTTCCAATCTTTTTCATGGCACATCACAAGCTGATTTATTGCTTCCACCGAATCTGGAATCACCAGCTGATCTACGGAATTTCAGTCAGTTGGTTCTTTATTGGAGGCACATGAATAATTGGGTGGAAGAATTTATGACTTAAGGGAGAGTTGTACTTTCAGAGTTTTATCAATTAAAGTACAATGCTCATGATTTACGCCAAGGCATCTAGGGGTTGTAGTAGACCATGGCAGAAAATAGACCGGTGTTTGAGATCATTATCTCTGACTTGAAGATTGCATTTGATTCTGTTGATTTAGCTGATGATAAGAAGATAGTTTCTACTTGGAAAGCACAATATCTTTTCACAGTAAAAACTTATGACAGTATGATTTCAGATTTGACAGAATGGAAAGAAAAGCTAGTCAACGTCCTCAAGTTCATTAGATCTTTTGTTTCTCAGATCCTGTGTTCGTATGAAAGAGAAGATGGTACCCTGTATGATCTCAGGGAAGTGCAAGCAGAGTTCCAGACTCTCATTCATAGCAATTTTAATGATGATATCAATGCGGACAAGATGGGTCATTTTGCCATAATGACAGTGAAGTTCGACAAGGCTATGGATGAAGTTCATGAATTTCTTCAGATGGTTGCAAATGGTGAAGAAATGTTAGAGAATCAGAATATCATTCTAGAAAGTATCAATGTTCCTGGCAAAGATGCAGTCACTCACTTTTTAGAAGATATTATTTCCTAGAATATCAACGGATGACATCACCAAAAAGCAAGAATGTTGATGAGGATGCATTTCAAAATAAAGCAGCTTTAAAACAGATGCTTTTTGTTTTAAAGCATTTTCTTTCATCCTAAGCTCATCCATTCTATATTTAGAAAAGAAATCACTTTGTGATAGTTGGAATCTTCTTTACTTTAAAGCAGATTGCTTTAAAGCATTTGTTTATTGTATCTTTGTCTTAGAATAGTAATAAAGCTTGCAAGTTGGCAAGTTAGGGTTAATCAAGGAGATTTTAGGGTTCCCCACTCCTTTGATTTTAGTATAAATAAGGGCGTCCTTGCTCATTGTATGTAATGGTAATTGTGATAGCAAATTTGTTGTGCCTATTCTAGCCTTCAAATCTTGATATTCCAAGTGTTTGTTCACTTTGTGTAATCTGTTCTCCGGTGTTTGATCACTTGCTATATGCTTGCCTTTTTCTACAACATTGTTGTCCTGGAGTAGTACCAACTTTTTTATATTGAATAGAAGTCTCATGCCTATTTTGCTCTAATTTTCTATCTCGATTCATCAAGTTTTTGTTGTCAGATGTGTGGCTTTTGTAGCTTTCATTTCAACTTTCATCATTAAAGTACTATAAGTCTTGTGGTGTGAATTTGGGAGAAAAATGCTTAAGTTTTTGTTAAAACAATCATTCCTTGTTCACTTTTAATTTCCTTTGCTCTAAATTTACTTAGGAGATTAAAAGCGTCGTTTGTCTATGCTTAGTTGTAGTCGTAGTTTTAAAAAAGGAAAAAACCTCTTTTGCAGCGTTTAGAGTTTTATAACCTTGTGCTCATAGTTGAGAATCAAAAAGAAGATAGGTGAAGTTTCATTTAATTTATCTTTTTAGCGAACATCAGCAAAAAGGGAACTCCCCCTTCCAATAGGAGAGCAGTTTATCTTTGCATAGCTGTCTGTTTCCAACTCGCATTCCAGAGGTGTGAATTGAAATGCCAACACATTGAATGTGTCCAAGCATTAGGGAAGTTTGGATACAATCTGTCCTTAACAAGATTGGGGAGAACTTCCCCCATCCAATTCATCAATAGAACATAGAACAAGGAATGGAAGAACAAGAACATCAACAATGCATTAGAGATCAAGAACCCTTGATACAATAGGTCTTATGAGATGAAGAAAGAAGATAAGAATGTCTTTGAATTATCAACAAACAAAACAACCTTCATGCTAGGATTAGGAGACTTGAGACTTATGACCCTTCAGGTCATACAATTATCACAAAAATAACAACAATTGAACATCTCCACAAGAAAAATTGTCAAAACAAACACATAGCACAAAACCCAACCGCCATCCGTGACATTTTTCTCCCTCGAGAAAGAGAGCAGAATAAGCCCCTAGTCCTACCTTCACTCAACTTGCTCCTACCACATGAGTGAGAGTGACTAGGAGGCCACCCATAGCAAGGAGGATGATTCATGTGTCATTCTGGAGTGTGAATTACCTGTAAATTGTCTGGGTCGCATTCTAAATGATACATATTTTTGTGAACCTGATGTGAAGAGGAAATCCTTTTGGGCTGCTTTCTTTCATATTTTTGCACATTTCTTCCATTCCACTTTCATGTTTCACTTCCATGATCATTTCATTCATTTTGTAGTGTTTATTGTACCCCCAATCTAGGACAAAGTCCAAGGGAATTGTGCCTCCAATGAAACTAGAACACCTTCCGATCCAATAGCTTCAATCTCAAATCAATCAGACTCTAAAGACTCAAATTCAAAGGGCATACAACAAGAGCCCCACAACTTTGACCAAATCAAAACATGCCAAGTGAATGTTCAGTATGAGATCCATCAAAAAGACCAACCCATAACAAGTCGTAGGAAGATGGCCACCCAAATGGACAATGAGGTGTTTCATCGAGAGATCTCATAGGATGCTCAGGAGACACACAAATCCATACATGTAGAACATCAAGATAAAAGATCTACAGCATGTCAAGTGTCATAAAATAACAAGTGGTGCCAATCAAACCCTAATGCAAAGAAATCCATCCCAAGGTAGAAAAACTCAAAGAAAAAGGAAGCCTCACTCATAGACCTTATAGAAACCTTAGTCCAATGGATCAGGATTCTTGATGCTAAAAGTGTTGAACAATATATATAGAATAGAATTGAGGAAAAACCTAGGGCATAGAGAAATCATTTCATTGACAAGATTGAAAAAACTAGGGGGAAAGCCAAAATTCCCCCCATCTAAGCTTTCATTCCCATGACACAAGTAGTGAAGTATGCATGCCTCCCTTTCCCTCATCATTCAACATGACAATGTTCAATCAAACAAGTGGGATTCCCATGATGAAAGATCAACCACAAACAATCCCACCCAATTTTTAAAACATAAACATGACACCATTTGGTTATCCAACTTTTTCAAGATATCAACAATCTAGCATACCCTTTCAATAAGAGACAAAAGCTCCATCTGTAGGGCTAATGTTTGGAGGAACAAGACCCTCTACTCATAACCCCCTCTTAGGAACATACCTTGACTATTTAAAGGAGCCTCTTGACTACAACATTCGTCATGTCGTACTACCACATCCTCTCCTTGAGATTCCAAAAATTAAAGGAGAGGGTGATCCCAACTCTCATATCAAGGCTTACATCAGAGTAGTGCAGGAACTCCTTACTTGAGATGGGGTGGTAGTACAATTTTTTCCAAAGACTTTGGAGGGTATCTATCTAGATTGGTATTATCAGCTTCAAGAAGCATCGGTCCATTGTTTTAGGCAACCCATTGATCAATTTGTGGTTGTCTTTGACATAAACAAATTGGTCAAGATAGGAATACATGAATTTTTAGCAATCAAACAAGAAAATGAGTCGGTCACACATTTTATCGCACGATGGAGGAAAGTTCTATATTCTTAAAATAGTACACAAAACATGGATCATAAGGAACTTTTTAATTTCTTCTTACATGCTCTCAACAATGACATACGGGGAGTTCAAAAATGCCCTTATAAATCATATGAAGAAGCACTCAAAAGTGCCCTTAGAATTGACCAAGCTGCTATTAATAGAAGAAGAAGGGAGTATGATGTCAATGGAAGGTTGGTAAACCATGATAGCAATTAAAAATCCTTCACAAATAATCAAAACATGGATGGGTTAATAGACACTTCACCATCCAGGAACACAACTATGATTACAATGGTCATACACATTTGGGGAACCAAATTGCCAACAACTATCCCCCATGATTCAACAAGCAATCATACAACAATCGCTGTAAACCTCAAAATTATGTAATCATGATAAATACTACCCATTTCACAAGAGAAGGGGGTAAAATATCAAGTCATGTCAAGAATACCATTGCTTCATATCAAACCTCCCAAAAGATGAACGACAAGTATTCATGGACACACTCCCACAACATGAACAAAATAGTCCCAAGAACTATCAAAATGCCTTTGATTCATCAGTTGATCCTTAGACATCAGCACACATGGGTCAATATCCCCCCTTCTCTAAACTACATAATATGGGTGGGTGTGGACAACACCCACTTCATAACACCAGTACAAGCACTCAGCCTGGTGGACACAATGTTAGCTAACAAGGAAAACAAAGTGGGGAGGGTCAGAACACTATGAGACAACAACATAATACATAGTTTACTAGGAGACCTTTACAATCAGGAAGATACCGGCAACTAGACTTTACTGGGATTCCTAGCTATCCTAATGACATCCCTAATGAAACCAAAAATGCACTTGTCAGATTTTTTGGAAATAATGCATTGTTAGGTGAAATCCATCTAAGAACATTTTTGAATTTGATAGATGACTTTGAGATTGAAAATGAGGATGTAATTATGAATTGTTCATGCAATCTATGACCGAGGATGCCATGGATTGGTATAGAGTTTTACCAGATACAAGCATAGGTTCATGGGAAGAATTCAAGTGGGTGTTCAGAGAACAATATGGTGACAAGACATATCCCATATTTTTGATTAATGAATTCACTAGCATTTCCAAAGGTCATATTGAGATGGTCTCAGATTAACACAAGATTTGTTAAACTCGTGACCAAAATCCCTGCAAACATGAAACCAAGTGAACCCATGTGTTTAATACTATATGGAAATGCTTTTGACCCCAAAATAGGGTATGAGTTGAGGGATAAGGAGCCTCACTCTTTAAGAGATGCTTTTAGAATAGCTATGCACATTGAGAGTAACAGAGAGTATCATGGAAAGTTGGCAAGAGGGATGATGTCAAAATCTTAAAAAACCCCAGAGGACCTCAGGATAAGGTATCATCCTCTGAAGATAATTTGGATAAGGTCATGAGCACCCTTAAAGATTTGAGTTACAAAGTAGCTAAGAATGAGAAGGGGTTATTCAATAATAAGCCTAATTATTAGAGACATGAAAGAATGCCTAAGTTGTTTGATCAACCATACAATACCATGTCAAACTCCATTATTAACCAATACATCGATGCAGAAAGGGCATGCACACTACTCAATGGACCAACGAATCATATATCAAGAAACCTACAAGCTATATAATGTGTTACATTTACATTGTCAAACCAGGGAATCATAATCTTCTTGGATGATGCCTGTACTATGTGTATAGTTAAGGATTCCTGAGTTTTAGTCTAGAGATTGTGTAAGGGAACTAAATAAAGAAACACAATTCCAATTGCAATGATTGACAATACTTTAAGTAAATAGGAATGATAGAAAATAACTAAAGCTTATTCAACATAGCAGTAATTAAATGGTCTTATGTAACTTCTCAATGAAAGAGCAGCTAACAGTTGAGTCAATAAGACTTAACAACATAGATTATCAAAGTCTGACTAATTCTCATAACATAACTCATTACAACATACACTAATCACATACATATAAATATATAATCATGAACTAATTATATAAACAAAGTGGAGAGACATAGTACCTCAAGTGGCCTACTTGAGTAACTGTGATCCCATGAAATCTACCTAAATCTTTACTGTATCTTTGTAATCATTGACATAACTCAAAACATATATTCCTTCATTGAATGTTGAAGTGAAAGATACAACAATGAAATATGATACTATATCTCTGTCTAACCTATATGAAGCAAAATCTAATCTCCCACATACAAGATTAGCATTGTTTATTTGAATAAAACTACTGAACAATAAATTCTATAACTATCCATTATCCAACAACGTAGGAAGAGGACTTTATTACATAGAAAACTAGAAATAGGAAACTAAATTGACATGAAGGTGGAATAGTCGGTATAGTCCTACTATAACTCTTCCTCTAGTATCCATGAGGAACAATCAAGACGAGAAACAGAACATAGAGCATGATCTAAGATTCCTCCATTATTTAAGACTGCATCATTTGTCGAAGGATAACCATCATAGAGTGGAGAGTTATGGATAACTCATCAGAATTAATTTGGGGTCTTCTTCATTTGGCTGTAGGTGTCTGTATCATCTACTATGGATATCAACATCTCCTTCGGCTGTGGGTTGTCCGGTGACCTTCATGACATGAAGCCCCGTTCTTGCTGCATGAGGAGTTAGTAAATCACATGGTATCTATGCATCACTATCACTAAAATTAACATAAAGTACTAACATATTTCATGAGCAATCAACCATTCACACATAATTAAATAACAACATATTATATACCCATATTTATGCTTTCAATGTCTTAAGGATAATCGTAGACATAATTAGTGTATATAGAAGTCTGGAAATGTCTTAGGAAACAGGTACTTAAAGAAAGAAAAACAAGACAAAAAATGGCCTCATCACACCCCCAACTAATCATGTTGATGGTCCTCCAACAACCAAGGTCTTAGATTGTACTGAAGAGTTATCTCCCTATAATCTATAGGTTCTTCTACTCCTCTATCCTATTTGAGGTAGAAGCCCTTTTGTTCTGCCAACCTATTCCACCTGGCTCATCCTGCTGCCTGATCCATCCTCTATCCCATCTAATGTGGAATATGATAAAGGAGTAGGGGAGGATGGAATACTAATGGTAGCCAGGTTATCCCATGTTCATTGGCTGATCTTATATATCTATGTGTCCTATTGATTGCTGCTGAGAGGTTAAATACTAAATAAGGCTCTTTCCTTTGTAGTGCTAGTGTCAATTCTTTCCATCTACCTTGTGAGAAACCCAAATATTCCTTACCAATTCCTTCGGTCAATTCCCTAAATTTCTTATAATCCATGGCTCTACATTCCAAGAGTTTATTTTCTAGCTCTTGATGTTCAATTAGGTCCACCCATTCCTCCACTATCTTTTGGGGAGTTGGAGATTCTACCCTTAATTTGAGAGGAAGTGACTTCTCTCTTTCATTATATTGTTGTAGTAATTCTCCCCTCCTGTGCTCATTTTGAATGAATGAGGATAAGGCCTTCAATTGCACATCCCTAATTACAACTAGGGGATTCCAGTGAGTGTCATATGGAATGGCAAGTTTATGTAGGTAGAATTCACACAGTTAGTTTTGCATTTCAGGGGTAGCTCTTTGGTAAGTTATTAGAAATAAGGCAGGTGTAAAAAGGGGGATAGGGGCATCACTATAATGTTGGCTAAACTAAAAGCTTAGATACTAAACCCTTGTAGGTGGCTAACACCTCATCAATTAAATGGTCATGTCTGCCATTCTATCTATTTTGAATTTCAACCTTTTTATTTTTGTGTTTTTCACCTCTATCTCATTGATATGTTTCTCCTCCAATTCACCTTGTCCTTTTACTAATTTATCTATCTCATTCCATAGTTGCAGGGTAACTGTAAATAAGGTGGGTGGAGTAGGTTCCTTAGACTGCTCTTCTAGTTGTATAGGTTCTAGATTCCTTCTATTGATCTCTATGATGGCCAATTGGGCCAAATGTTCTAGTCCTGACCCTTGTTTCTAGAAGACATGTAGCTAATCCTCCAACTTCTTAACCCGTTCATTTAACCCTATCTCTTTTTGTTGATAATCCCTCAATTGCTTTTCCAATTCTACAACTTTCTATAAGGTTAGTTGTAACTCATCCTTCTCACCCTCTATTGTGCCTTTAGAATCTAACAACAATTCTTCTTGTGTTTCATCTTGAGGGGTTGAGAAATCTAGTTCTTTAGTTTCAAGGGAGTTTTATGCTTTTTCTTGGTTGTATATAAATCTTCCTCCTTAGACTTTGCATTAGACTCTGAGACAAGTGTGTAACTCAAATTTTTCTTCTCTCTATCAACAAATAGATGCTCACTTTCAGAGTCTGTATCTGGGTGAATATCAACTACATTCTTCTTCTCAGATTCCCCTGAAAGTTATTTTTCCTTTAGGTGACCTGAACACCTACATGATTGAGCAAGGATTCTTTGTTTATTCTTAACTCTAGACAAAGAAGAGGATGATTTCCTTTTCTTGGTGGATTTTGAAGTAGAAGGGGTTTCACAGGTAGTTTCAGGTGCTGTGGGCAATGAGCTAGAAGCTACAAACTATAGTTTTCATTTTGATTTTTTCTTTTTATGGCTAGAAGTATGTGAGGATACATGTTCTGGCAAGGGGATAGAAACTGGTGAGACTGCAAGTGTGGAAGAACTATCAGGTTTTTCAATAGGATTATTAGAGTTTAGAGATGGATGCTCCTCAGTAGTTGCATGGCAATGGGTAGGTGAAGCTTCTAGGTGAGAAGAGGTTGCAGGTGCTTCCTCTTCTTCCCCTCTTTGTAAATTTTTTACCTATGCCTCTTCTTCTCTCTCTAGTTCAACACTCACAAACCCCTCATTAACATGATTAACTTCAAGAAATCGTTCCCAAGAAAGTTTAGGGTACTGGATAGATGAACTCCTCTGTACTAATAGCACAATCAAACCATGATGAGATAATGAAGACTAGAAATTTTTCTTTCTATATTCAACAGACATCCTTTTTAACAAATTGAACAAAAAAATTTGAAACATTCACTACGCTTCCATGATGGAGACGGCTCAAAAGTTTGAAATGGACAGTATAGAGAAAAGATTGTCTCCCATCATAGGTAAGATATTTAATAATATAGGTAGTTGCAAAGGCCCATAACCAGGGTAAAGAGAGTTGTTTGGTACCTTGAGATGTAGATTTCATCCTTTCACCTGGTTACATGAACTCGGCCCTTGCAGAAATGGCATCTGTTATTATAGAGAATTCTTCTCTAGCTACTCGTAGCCTTGTAACTTCAACTATAGAAGCTATAGTCACATCAACCCTTAAGCCTTTCAGTATAGCTTCCTCATTATGGAAAGTCTCTACAAACTATAGGGTAATGTCTTCATTATATTTTGTTATCCCAAGAAAATTTTGCAACCATCCTACCTACTAAAAAATTGACAAGCACTCCCTGTCAACTAATAATGCATAGTGAATAGTAGGCTCTCTCCTGATCAGGTCACCACCCATCATGATATCTCATGAAAACACTCAATCCTCTATTCTCTATCCAATTCTACTCACCAGACCCTTAATACCAGTCTATTTCTACTAGTTGCTAGTTTGTTCAATGTTGGCTTGTATGTTATGTGACAGATGGTAATAATTATGGAGTAAGGGGGTTAAGAAGTTTAAATGTACGTAAAATAATTCAGTATCCCCCCCAACTATAAGTTCATTTGTCCTTAAATGAGAAGATAACTAGTGGTACGAAATAGTTTGTTTAAAGCATGTCGAAGTGATATAATATGTAAAATTAATGATGTGCAAATTATGAAAGTCATAAAATAAGAAGCAATAAATGTCAATTAAAGCAATAGAAAGAAAAATACCTTTGAGGTGATGTCAAAATTGGAATTGTTACATGGAAAAATAATTGCATGGCGGATTGAGTTGATGTGCTCAACAAATGAGCCAGAGCGAATCACAATGATGTGATAGTGAAGAAGTGTGCTGAAGGAATGTGCAGTAGTTGTGTGACATGTAGTAAGAAAGTATAGGCTAGTAGAAGATGGCAGCATGCAGATGCCATGAGAAAAGGTGCTACAGGAAGTAGTGACTGCTTGCATGCAATCAGAACGTGAAATGAATAGATCCCGTGTGTAGTGGCTACGGGTGCAGCATTTATAGATCCCAAGTGAATGACAACCCGTGGCTATGGGTGCATCAAATACAGGTCCCATAGAATAGTAGATTGTCTTTGGCTATAGTCCATTCAACAAAGTGACTGAATGCCAAAGGAAAGCTCTAGTGTATAATGGTAACTGAAGTGATGGAGCCTAAACTTTTGATTGGAAGATCACCTTGTTTTATTTCTATGTGATGTCTGTGCTTTGTGTTTTTTATTTATGTACAAAGTTTGTAGAGCTCAAACGTACTGTGGAACTTCAGTCAAGATGGAAGCTTGTTCTGTTGCTGGAACATTGTTTTCAGCTGCTACCTGGTTGGAGACCTCACTTGAGGTAGAGGGCTGTGGAACTTCATCATCCATATCTGCTTTTAATTATTGGAGAAATGCAACTTTACTCAAAGGCTTCTTATATAATTTCAATCGATGTCCATTAACCAGCAATGAGAATCTAACTTGGTCAATCGTAGTTAATTGGACTGCACCATTTGGGAAAACTTCCTTGATCTTATAAGGGCCTAATCGCCTAGTCTGTAATTTGCCCTTATGATCTTTATACCTGGAGTCATAAAGAAGTGCCCAATCACCTGCCTGAAAGTCCTTTGTTTTGATATACTAATCATGTCATTTGATTCAATGATTTTGCACTAATTTAGTGTGATGAACTGCGTCCATCCTTAACTCCTCCAAGGCATTAAGCTGATGCAGTCTTTCCTTTTGAGCTATTGACAAGTCCATACCAAGTTGGACAATAGTTCTCACTATTTTATATTCAAACTCAATAGGAAGGACAACTTTCTTTCCATAAACTAACTCATAAGGTGTGTACCCTGTTGTTGTCTTCGATGTAGTTTTATATGCCCAAACTGCTTCAGAGAGTCTTTCTACCCAATCTTTCTTATGTAATGCAACTGTCTTTGTCAATATTACCTCAAGCTCTCTATTGGTGACCTCAACTTGACCATTTGACTGTGGATGATATGGAGTGGACTTTTTATGTTTGATTTCATACTCCTAAATAAGGCTAGCAATCAGTGCTGATGTAAACTTTGGTCCTTGATTTGTGACTATTTCCCTTGGGACACCATACCTTGTAAATATTTTCTCATAGAGGAATGTAGCAACCTTACTATCTTTGGCTATAGTCAAATCTTTTACTTCTACCCATTTTGTGAGGTAATCATTTCAAACAAGTATATATTCCTTGTGGTTAGAAGGTGGATCTATGGGTCCAATAAAATAAATTACCCATTTGTCAAATGGTGTGACCACTAGTTGTGGTTGTAGAGGTATTTCATCACTTCTTGTAGGTCTACCCATTCTTTGATAGCAGTCACATCTTCTTGTATAGAGAGTTGTATCTTTATGCAATGTTGGCCAATAATACCCAGTATTCAAGATTTTGACTGATGTCCTCTTAGCTACAAACTGTCCACCACAAGTTCATCATGACATGCTCTGAGAATGTCATATACTTCATCTTCTCTAATACACCTTCTCATAATATGATCAAGTCATGTTTAGAAGAGGTAACCAGACACCCATGAATTAGGAAAGTTGTGCTCCATAAGGTGGCACCTCTCTCTTGGTGATAGGTGTGGAGGTGTTTTCTCTATGACTAGATAATTTGCTATATCTACATACCAAGGAGTTTATATAGTCAGTGCAAATAAGTGTTCATCTAGAAAATAACCATTAATGTCTAGATCCTCATTACAAGTAGGGAGCCTGGAGAGTAATTTAGCAACAACATTGGCCTTCCCTGACATGTCTACAATGGTGATATCCAATTCTTGAAGGAGCGGTAACCATCTATCCAGTCTGCCACTTACCATTGGTTTATTCATAAGATATCTTATTGCTGCATGGTCAGTGTGAATGAAAATAGGATGCCTAGTGATATAATGCCTGAACTTATTGATTGCATAAATAACAACTAACATTTCTTTCTCAGTAACAGTATAGTTAAGTTTAGCACCTTGAAGATTCTTGCTAATGTAGTAAATTACATATTCAACATTCCCTTCTTTTTGTCCTAACACAATTCCCACAAAAAAATTAGAAGCATCTGTATGTATATGGAAAGGTATTTCCCAATTAGGTCCTCTGAGTACAGGTGTCTTTGTTAATAACTCTTTGAGATTGTCAAAGGATAACTGACAGTCAGTTGTCCAATTAAATTCTTCATCTTTAGAGAGTAATACAAACAAAGGAGCAGCAATTTTACTGAAGTCCTTTATAAATCTTCTATAATACCCTGCATGACCTAGAAAGCTTCTGACATCTTTCTATTTTTGAGGAACATGTAAGGTTGAAATGATTTCAAGTTTGTGTGGATCCACTTGAATGCCTGCTTTGGATACAATGTGACCAAGCACTACTCCTTGCATCATCATGAAACACTTTTCATGACTAAGGGACATGTTATGATCTTGACATCTTTGTAGTACTTTTTCAAGGTGTTTCAAGGCCTCCTCATAAGACTCTCCATAAGTAGTGAAATCATCCATATATACTTCCATAGAGTCATTGGAAAGATCATCAAAGATGCTTAAAACAACTCTTTGAAATGTGGCAGGTGCATTACAAAGTCCAAATGGAAGGATTAAATAGGCATATGTCCCTCATGGGCATGTGAATGTGGTCTTATCCTAGTCCTCAGGGGTTATCTTGATCTGGTTATATCCACTGAATCCATCAAGGAAAGAAAAATACTTTTTACTAGCCAAGGAGTCTAGGACCTGGTCAATGAAAGGAAGAGGGAAATGACCTTTTCTAGTGGTAGTATTTAACTCTCTGTAGTCTACACAAAATCACCACTTACCTCCTTTCTTTGGTACTATTACTAGTGGAGATGCCCATTGGCTGTCTGATATTGGATATATGAATCATGCATCCAACAATTTCTGTAATTCATTCTTCACTGTGTCTTATTGTAGGGTTCAACTTTCTTTGAGGTTGCCTAACTGGTTTGCACCCTTCATTTATGTATATCCTATGCATGCAAAGGTTAGGGTTGATTCCCTTCATATCATGATAGTCCCATGCAAATGTTGACTTGTCGATTTGCAACATTTTTATCAGTTTAGTCTTCTGGACAAATGTCAATTCACTATTGATGTTAAGTGTCCTTCCTTGTGTAATGTTAATTGGCACTGCCATTCCCATTACAGAGGCAATATCCAACCTTGATAAGTTGAGACTACAACTATGAGGCAACAATTGATGAAACATACTGCTGGTGGAAGCATAGGCTGGAGTATTGATTGTAGGCAAAATATTGTGAAGGGGGCAGGCCATACATATTAGACATGGGTCTTGCTATATGTCTATTCTATAATTGTTTTGTATGACATTGGAAAGCACTTCATCTTCATCCTAGATAGCCAGTAGTGGGTCTCGTTCAATTTTCATTAATGTTTGAAGAGAATATTGGTCAATATTGATGAGTGCCAGGTAGCACCCAGATTAAGACACCTTTTTACTTCCCTTTTTCCCACCCTTTCATTCTATTGTCCTGGTAATTGCACCATAGAGACTGAAAAGACTTGTTTTAATTAAACTAATGAGAGATGAATAGTCATTACTTTTGATGAAATGACTAATGTTGCAGTAAACTAATGAAAATGTGTAGAAAAGTCTCTCTTTTTATGTCCACAAATGCAATTGTATGGGTGAAGACAATTTTGAAGACCTTTGAAAATGGTCGTAATAATCTCTGAAGCTGATATGGAGAATACTATACCAAACTCCAACATTTTCCCAAAGTGTTGGAGTTATTCTAAAGAAGAGGGAGCAAAGAAACAAGGGGTGGATCATCTCTGAAGCCATATAGGAATCATGGATGCATCTCCGGAGCTGTTGGCAATAGCACATAGTCTTCAAAGCTGCTGGTGATAGTGCAGAGCTTCCAGTGCCACTATCAATCTACATATCAGGAATCAACTGTAGTGCTCTGGAGTTTACTTAGCTAGCACCAAAATGATCTGACAAAAACTTGAGTTGATTGAAATGGATTTGATTCCCTTTTTATTTGATTTTGCATGAGTTCTAAAAGACTTATTAAGACCTATATTGCAGGGCCATGCTACCCATTGTTATTTAAGTTAAGACTCTAGATTTAGTCAGACTTCTATTCCACTAAAGCCTTTTTCAGTTTGCATTATCATACTCTTCAGTTAAACAGTTATATGTTTTAGTTAGAATAAGAGATTGGTTGTATGTCATAGATAAACTAATGGATAGAACAATTAGTTCCAAAAGATATCTTATCGCTTGGACTAATATATGTTTAGATAGAAGCAACAAAAACATATACAGATTTTGGCTATTAGATTATTGTAATTTTCATTTTTCAAATAGATATACTTTTGAATACCTGCATACCTCAATGAGATTAGATTGAAGGAAAGATTACATTATTGCATTTCTGTACTAAGTTCTTTCTTTAGTCTTTAGTCTTGAAGGTGTGGAGCAAGAGCCCACTCCCGCCATCAAGACATGAGGCGAGTATCGATTGCTTCAATTTATTTACAAATTTCATTAGGAGTACAGTTTCATTGCTTTCAGAAGATAGATTCATTTTTGTTTAATAGTTGTTTCTAGTAAATGCATGTTTCTAGCTTTATATTAGAATAGGTCATTTTCTAGCAATCTACTACTTTAGCATTATTTTAGTGTTTTCATAATTTCATTTCACAATAGATAAATCAGTAGCATTAACTCCTTAAATAGTAAAATCAGTAGGATTAGTTGGAGGACCGTTGATTATGAAGTTCCTTATTGCAAATAGCCTAGGACACAACCCTAGATTTGACACATGAAAAACATGATTAAATGCCAAGGTATAGTGACCCTTATTGTTTTTGGCACCGTTGCCGAGATGTATGTGTTAATAAGAAAAACTTAGTTAGCAGTCCTTTTTAGGTTAAATTGAATCTGCATGGTTAGACCTAGGGATTCAAAAGGTAGATACATAAAACAAACACCCTAGCAACAAACTATAAGAGAAAGCAGTAGGGTGGTACAAGACCTTGTTAGAGAGGAACCCTTAGAACCTACCTTGGAAACTACACCCCAACTTGACATTCCCTCAAATCCTCAAAATCCTTCACTCTTTGAGTATATCCAAGAATTGCAAGAAAGATACCAGGCGGATCTGTAACAAGAATCCACTTCCTCACAACCCCACACTGAATCTCAAAGAGAGGAAACATTAGACATGAATGATAATCATGATGAGGATGATAATCAAAATGCTAGGACCTTCTCATATCCTATTATCCTTTCTTGTGGAGATAATGCCCCTATGAAGAACATTTCACCTTCAAACCTACCAAACTTTAGGGGTCTTGCTTCCAAGGATCCAAATCAATTTCCATTTGAGTTTAAAGTTGTATGCTAGACCTATGACTACGAATCAGATAATCAAAAACTCAAACTTTTCCCATCAACCTTGAAAGATTCTACTATGAGGTGGTTCATGGGTAATTTAGCCCTAGACTCCATTCATTCATGGGATCAAATGGAAATTAAATTCCTGGACAAGTACCAGGATTACTGTAGGGTCAGTGATAAAAAGGAGGAGCTGTTCAAAATTAAACAAAGAGAGGATGAAAGTTTAGAAGACTATCTAGATAGGTTCAACTTTGCCTTGAGGAGATATGGCAACCCTGTGGCTCATCCCTTGGCCAAAACTTTATTTGTAAAAGGATTGGACAGGGAACCAAAATAGGCACTGGATCTAATGGGGAGAGGAAACATTAACAAAATGGATATGTCTGCTATAGAAGAACTCTATAGGAACTACTCTAGAACCCAAGACGGAGTGAGAACACCCAGGACTTTTAAAGGAAAGAATAAGATAGGACAATTAATGGAGGAGATTGTAAACCTTAAGATAGATATTCTGGTCCAACTGAATACCACATTAAATGGAATTCAGGCAAAGACTAGAATAACTAAACAAAGCAAAATAGTTGAACCTCTCTCCATATACTATCCTAGGTGTAGAAACAAACACCTTTTGAGAGAATGTCCATTAGATAATTCAAAAATCTATCAGATCTGTGATAGGGAGCACCCTACCAATCATTGTGATTAGTTCTCGGCCTTAAAAAAGTTAACTAAAAAGAATGCCATAATAGAAGAGGAGTTGAATTATGTGGGACAAAAACTACCTGACAATTTCCCATACAATCAGTACCCAAATCAGGCTTCCTATAGGGGTCCTTCAAACTGGGGAAACAATCAATGGAATCCAACCTGGCAGGGGCCTCAAAACATTCCTCCTTGGGTACCACAAGATTGGTCAAACCAGCAATAGTAGAACCATCATTGGCAAAACCAGCCCTGGGGAAATCAACAATGTCCATAACAACTCCCACAACAATTTGGATCACAAAACATGCAGCCTCAGTGGGGTCCCCAAGAGGATTACAGTCAACAATACCAAGGATAACCTAGATGTTTCTTGTTGGAAACAATGCAGATAACTGAGAGGGGGGTGAATCAGTTATCTTATAACTTTTCTATTTTTACATTGTTTTCTTATCTTATCATTTAGTGTTATATCAAAACAAGGCAATCATAAGAACTGAAAAAGAAATTAACACATAACATAAGGATTTTTATGTGGAAACCCTGTTAAGGGAAAAACCATGGGGTGACTAACCTAAGATTGTATTCTCTATTAAAAGAATAAGAGTACAAATTTGGCACTTGCTAATCAGGGCTCACTGCTCGAGCACACTGCTCACAAGAGGCCCACTGCCTACAAGAGACTTATAGTCTACAAATGCTTATAGATGATACCAAGGTGTTTGAACTAGAGAACAACATCTATACATGCAGGAATTTAGTTCCGGTTAGGCACAGTATACTGATCTGGCACATTTCATTCTTCCTCTGCTCAATTTTACTTTATTGTCACATTCCAGACTTGAATTACTGCCTTCGCACTTGTCTCTGCTTTTCTTCACATTTAATCATTCAAACTATCACTTACACACACTCACAAGCTTGAATCCATCAGGTATATATATCTGCATCAAGGATTTCCAACAACTTAGTCAGCAACAAGAACACCTGAGATATTTGCAAGTTATTGATATGTCAGCTGAATCCATGCTTGATTAGTGATGCACATCAAAAACATAGGCATAGAAGTCATTAATCATGTTGGCCAATGATGTATAATTCCACAAATTGCTTGATCAACACCTTTTGCACATCCAGATTGAGGTTTGATACGCTGCCGGTCAGTTCTTCCTCAGTCTGCTCTACCTGACTGGAACCCAACACTCAGATGCTCATATATTTTTCATGCTTTATCACCGGAGGCTAAATCTCTGGAATACAATAGTCATGATACCCCTCTTGACTTGTCCAAGTCCACAACTTACTAAGTTACACCATCTGAGAGATCCAGACCTGATTGTCGGACCTTGTTACATACTATGTTCTTGTTCACTGAACCAAACAATCTTCAATCTGACTTCTGGTATAGGCATATTATGTGCTATGGATGAGTGGGATAGACTTTGTTGCCATCAATGACAACACTTATGAAGCCACATAGTGTCTCTTTCCAACAATCTCCCCCTTTGGCATTGATGGAAACACTTAGTGAAAAATGGCTAAGTGTCGCAGTAACTCCCCCTTTGCTTGTGCTCTGTCTCTTGTATTGTTTTATTGGAGCTCCCCCTTTTCTATATTCCTCATTTTTCACTACTCTTCACTCCCCCTTTGACATCAATGGCAAAGAGTGGAATCCGCATACCAAAATTTTGCAAAAATTATTATATACATGGCCGAATAAGTATATACAAATCATATTTCGTACTTACATATACTTAAGTATATCCGCAAAGGTTATCTTCAACTATATGATTTATGTGGCCCAACTCCTCTTCATTCTATCCAAAATGGAGATGTGTCCACTTAACAAAAACACATATGCTTCTGCCCTCTTTAAGTCTATTGGATCATTGGTCCGGACTGTATTTTATGCCTCTGTCAAGGCATCATGCATTTCCTCTAACTTAGGGATGATTATCCCTCTGAGCTCACCCATTCTATCCATTATGTTCTTTTTCTCTTTAACCAGTTCTTTAATTTCATTTATTATAGCAATAGCTTGACATTCATTATTCACCAGAGAGGTAGTAAGGGGATCAAAATTCTGAGATAAACTTGATAGTTTTTCTTCTTGTTCTTTCACTTTCTTCTCAATGTCCTCTGTCACTTTGGGCCAAGTTAAATAAAATTTGTATATGTCCCCACCATCCTTAAGAGTGTTTTCAAGGCTCTTTATGCTAATGCCTAAGGTTCTTCTATCATTAGCAATTAGCCCTTGTACTTCACTAAATCTCTTTCCCAAGAACTCCTTCCGGACCTTAGTTTCTGCCAATTTCTCTAAGGATTCAAAATGAGTGTTAACAAAATTGACTAAGTTTTTCAGATTACCAGATGGAGAGGCAGAAGGATCACTATCTACTCCCAGATCTCCAAGTCTTTTGCCTTTGCATTCTCTTTTCTTTGCTCCAATACATCTTCTAGGCTCTTTGGAATTAATGAAATTATTTCAATGAATGCTTTGTTATAGATATTCAAATACCTTACAGTAGCTTCCTCTAGAATTCTCTTGTTAGCATCATTGTATTCATCATAGAACTCTATCATCGGCTGTAGGTTCCCATCCATAGTAACTGCCTTGATGATATCATCAATAGATAAAGTAGGATTCTCAACATACTCTGCTGACTTCTGTTCCACATCAACCTTGGGGGATTTTACTTTTGTTTTCTTCAATTCTCTAATCTCTACATTTGACTCAGTCTCATCATCATCCTTGAGACTCACATAGGCTCTTTTGGCCTTGGATTTCTTTCTCTTTTCTTTTGTAGATGAATGGGCTTCCGGATTTGTAGCTTTAGAGCTCCTAGAGGCAGAACTCCTGGTAGTTCTAGTCCAGGTGGAGGCTTCTACCAGAACTTGTTCTTTCTTTCCTTCCTCTTTTTCTTTCTCAATTTTCTCTATTCTTTCTCTGTCTGCAATAACAACTTCTCTGGTGATGCCAAATTTCTCAGCCAGTTCTTCAACTTCTTTTCTCACCTTTCTTTTTGTCTTAGACCTTCTTAGTTCAACATGTAGTTTTATGTTTAATTCTTCAAAAGTGCCAAACCTCTCTACTTTGGGGTCTTTGGGTTGACTTAGTAAATGTTGAATATGAGTCTCCAATATGTTTCCATCAACCTCATAGCCCATGGGCAATATCCATATTATCCTTGGCTCAACTGCCTCTATTAGGCACTGATCAGAATCTACCATAAAGTAAACTGTCTTTGTACTTCTCCACTATTATTTTGGGAATTCTTTCTCTTGCTTGCATCATGCTCTGGAAGTTTTTGAAGTAACCCCAGAGAGCTATCTTCTAGGTTTGAGTGTCACCAAGTTCATACAAGTAATCCCTAATATGTATAGCAACCAGTTTGTCATTTTCTCAGATCAGACCTTTTGAGCCTGGTAATTCATTCATGAAGTAGAAAAACAAGCATAACACCAAATCACCATATTTGAAAGATTTATTTTTATCTTTCTTGATCTTTTGTAGGTTCTCCAACAACTGACTCAACAGGAGTTCACACAGGCCATAATCTGCATTCTCCCTTAGCATCTGGTATGCAGTGTAGATGGCAATACCAGATACAGAGTTTTCTCTACTTGAATGGTAAATCTTGTATCCAATCACAGTTGAGGAAAACTTGACATTCGAATCAGTGATGTCATCAATGGTCATTTCTCTCTTATCATATTTTGAACCTGTGTCTTTAGATACTATTTGATTCTTCACAGACTTAAGAGCAGGCAACCCACTAATGGAGTGCAAACTAGTTACAGCTTTGACGGCATCTTTGGTTATTTTGAAAGGGCTCATTAACCACATGAAGTTATCATGGATCCTACTTAAGATATACCAGACCCATTCATCCTCTCCAAAAGATGAAAAATGTATGCAATGTGCAAAATGCTTATCTTTTAGGGTCTGGAACTCCAGTTTCAGATCAAAGTTCTCACTGCTTAACTGATTGCGGTAGAGATTCATCAATTTCAGGTCTCCAAAGTCCTTAATGTTTGCATGTATATAAATCCTAATGTCTTCTACATGGAGAACGCCATATGGGAAAACGCACCCAAAGGATCAATCTCAATAGATTTGTGAGGATGTTTCTTGAAAACTGGCCTTGGTCTCTTAGAAACATTTACAACCATAGGAGTAGCCATTCTAATCAACGAAGATTGGAGAGATTTACAAAATATATACCTCTTCACGCCTTAGGGTTTGGAGTGACTACCGGAACAGATTGCACTTGGATTCGATCTTCAACTGAGTTTGAGTGTTTTGCCAGATTTCTTCTCAGAGCTCCTCTCCCTTCTTCATGAGTGCAAGTGTTGCAAATGATGGATGAGAAACCTTTTAACCTTGCCCAAAAACCTAATTTCCCTTTGTAATAAATGCACAACTTAAGTCATTCGGTTACCCTGTATTGAGAGAGATTTTCTTGAATCATTGTGTGGATCTTAAAATCATTGTGTTGACAACATATCTTCACTTTTTTTCAAACATGCCATAGGTCTATAGATTAAAACATTTCAATTCTAGATCATACCGGATCTGTCTATGAAATTCTTCTTAACCAAATAGCTACTGATACAGGATCTCCTCATAGCTTCCTCAAATCTGCATGCAGATTTGTCAAATTTAGATTAGATGAATTTTAAATGAATCTCCTCAAACCCTTTAAATCATAACCTCTTATTTTGACTCAATGTGCTAAATTTAGGCACTCACTACCTAGCTGGGGGAAAAGGATCTTCTCTGTAGCTCCCCCTGAGCCAGAGCTTACTTTTTAGTTTCCAGAAGGAATATCAGCACCGGATTTTGGTACAGATCCATCCCCAATATTCATTGTACTCTTCTTTACCCAAATCTTGCTCATCTCCTTTTGAACTTCATCCACATTTAATTTACCTTTGCCTTTATCTTGTTTTTGATCATGATCCATCGGACCTTTTCTATTTTGACTCATGTTTCTATAGAATCTAGCTAGGTGACTGGATTCATTTCAATTGTAACACAATATTTCTTTGCTTATTTGAATGATACCCTCTTGATCTGTACTCATTAGCCTTATGTCCAATTCTATTGCATACAAAGCATCTATCATTGAAAGAATTGTTCATTTGCATATTTCTGCATTCATGAGATTTGTGACCATACCTCTTGCAACTGAAACATTGACCGAAGAAGGAAGGATTGATTTGATTCATTATGTTTCTGCACTGGATTGCTTTATGATCAAACTTGTTGCAATTGAAGCAGTATCCATTGAAGGAAGGATATCTTTGAGCATTTGGTTGTCTTACTGGAGGTCTTCTAGGCCTGTTTCTTTGATTTCTTGATCCAAAGTTCTTCTAACTTGATCCAGAGCTTTCACCTTTCTCATATCCCAAGCCACACTTATCATCTACCCTCTTTTGACTTTCAAGAAGAACTTCAAGTTGGGCTAAGCTTATCTTGAGTTTTTCTTTGTATTCATTTGTAGATTAAAGATCTTGTTTAAGAGTATCTATCTGGCTCTCAAGTTGTTCTTCATTATCTCTGGCTTCTTTAAGATCAGATTCAAGATGCCTGATTATTCTGCCCATTTTGCGGCAGTCCTCTATTTTCTCGCTAAGGGATTGTTTTAGATTATTTTCAATCTTTCTCTTTTCTTCAATTTCTTGGGTGAATTTCACAACCCCTGATTCCATTTCATGCCTTATCATAATGACTTCTTTTGACAGCTTCTCACATAGCTTATTTTTCTCATTCAGATCCTCATAACATTATTGACCTCATTCTGATTTGCTAATTTCTGGAGTCGTTCCTTTCTCTTTTTGACAGAAACTAAGTTTTTCTTTCAGCTCATTTATGAAATCATCATCTTGCTTGAGTTTTTCTCTTAAATTGTTGACTTCAGAGTGGGATTGTTTAAGATCATCTAGGATGGACTAAAGTTGTTCTTTCATACCATATGCATCCATTGAGATTCCCAGATATTCCTCAAGCTGTTAGGCTTATTCAGAGGAACTTAACTCTGATACCAATTGTTGGAAACAATGCAAATAACTTAGAGGGGGGGTGAATCAATTATCTTATAACTTTTCTATTTTTACTTTCTTTTCTTATCTTATCATTTAGTGTTATATCAAAACAAGACAATCATAAGAACTGAAAAAGAAATTAACACATAACACAAGGATACTTACATGGAAACCCTGTTAAGGGAAAAACCACAGGGTGACTAACCTAAGATTGTATTCTCTGTTAAAAGAATAAGAGTACAAATTTGGCACTTGCCAATTAGGGCTCACTGCTCGAGCACACTACTCTCAAGAGGCCCACTACCTACAAGAGACTTACAGTCTACAAATGCTTACAGATGATACCAAGGTGTTTGAACTAGAGAACATCATCTATACATGCAGGAATTCAGTTCTGATTAGGCACAGTATATTGATCTGGCACATTTCATTCTTCCTCTGCTCAATATTACTTTCTTGTCACATTTCAGGCTTGAATTACTACCTTCACACTTGTCTATTCTTTTCTTCACATTTAATCATTCATACTATCACTTACACACATTCACAAGTTTGAATCCATCGAGTATATATATTTGCATCAAGGATTTCCAACAACTTCTTAGTCGACAACAAGAACACCTGAGATATTTGCAAGTTATTGATCTGTCGGCTGAATCCATGCTTGATTAGTGATGCACATCAAAAAGATAGGCATATAAGTCATTAATCATGTCGGACAATGATGTATAATGCCACAAATTACTTGATCAACACCTTTTGCACATCCAGATTGAGGTCTGATACTCTGTCGGTTAGTTCTTCCTCAGTCTGCTCTACCTGACTAGAACCCAACACTTAGATGCTCATATCTTTTTCATGCTTTATCACCGAAGGCTAAATCTTTGAAATACAATAGTCATGATACCCCTCTTGACTTGTCTAAGTCTGCAACTTACTGAGTTATACCATATGAGAGATCTGGACCTGATTGTCAGACCTTGTTACATACTTTGTTCTTTTTCACCTAACCAAAACAATCTTCATTCTGACTTTCGGTATAGGCATATTATGTGTTGTGGATGAGTGGGATAGAATTTGTTGCCATCAATGACAACACTTATGAAGCCACATAGTGTCTCTTTCCAACATTTCTAACCTCAACAATAGGCATTACTAATTAGAGCCCCAACACACAAGGACATTCACAAAATGAGCCAGTTAGTCAGCCACACTTACTAGCTCAACCTGTATAAAATCCATGAAATAAATAGGGAGTAGCTATTTACATGACAGAGCAAGAAAACATGGCTGGTGTAAACTCTATTTATCTATACAATCTCCAGCTACATTCTGGGAAAGCACTACCAAGACTATCTCCCCCACTCATAGTTAAAGTAACTAATGATATGGAACTTGAAAATCCATCCACTCAACCTCATGAGGAGATTACTATCAAAATTGTGCTAGAAGAACAACCCCTAGACAACTCTAGAGTTCCTCATAAAGGAACAGCTCCAGAGAGCACCTCTAGAGCCACTTCTGTGAAGAACTTCGGAGCCACTCCGGAGATAGAAAAACCAACACCTTACCCAGAATGGCTCAAACAACATGTCCCTCAAAAAATGTCCTACAAAAACAAGTCCAACCTACCATGGAATCAGAACTTCTACAAGAAATTAGATAATTAAATATTGAAATTCCACTCCTACAAGCAATTAGGGATGTGCCTGAACTAAACCAATTCATCAAACAACATTGTGTTAAAACCCAGGTAGGAAGAAAAACTTCCCTACCACCATTCAGGTAGAAGGGAAAGTAGTAGACCTTATGGGAGAGATGCTCCCAAAATATGGAGACCCTGGGAACCCTGTCATAACTGTCTACATTTTAGGGGTAAAAATATCTAATGTTTTGGTTGATTTGGGGGTATCAATAAACATAATGACAGTGCACACCCTGGACAAATTAGCTCTAACTGGTGTCTAGGCCTCATCCATAATTCTCCAACTGGCTGACCAGTCAGTGGCTATTCCAAAGGGGGTGTTAACTGATGTCCCAGTCATGGTGGAGTCATGGGAATTTCTAGTAGAATTTCTAATATTAGAACCTAGAAACCAAAGAAATGCTTACCCCTTGATCCTAGGAAGACCATGGTTGGCTACAACATCATCTATTGATTGCAGAACAAGAGACATGGTCATTTCCAATGGGATAGATTTGAAGAAAAACTCTTTATATCCTCTAGCTAAACCATCAATATATTACTCAAGAAAAGTGTGGGTATATGAGCCTAATAACATGGGAAATAGTGCCTCAGTAGCTATGGTTACCATCAAGGAACATTTGGGTGAGTTAGAGGAAGAAATAAACTATGACACAACTGAAGACATAACTCACATTCTTATTGATAAGGATATAATGGAATTAGCCCAAGACTCAAAAAGAGAATTCCTCACTGCTACCCATTGTACCCTTGCAAATATTATTCTTGTTATGTTAGAAATTGTCCACCTACATAGAATGGTACAATTTCCCCATGGTTTAGGTCCTCCTCTTTTGTGACCTTTCAACTTAGTTTTTACAAACCTTCCCAAACCCTGACTGACTTAGCCCTAACTGGAAGAATTTTTCATTTTGGAATAATTGAAGACTAAACCAAAGAAACAAAGTTGGATTTGGAGTCCCCTAACCTCCCTAAGGCAGTCCTATTTGGGAAATTAGGGCTTTGACTTGGGCGCTAGTGCCCTTCTCCTCCCTGATTTCCTGAGGTCTTGAATTTTAGAGGGATGTCGGCTCTTGCCATGCATTCCAGGATTCCGCTTTCAAATTTTTATTTTTTCGCACGATGTCGACATCTTATTTTGAAATTCAAAATTCCTAAGGTTGGATATAAAGAGACATTTGAAAATCATTTTATCACACACAATTCTTATGCAAGCTTGATGCCAAAACTCTGCCAAAATTGCCATTGAAGATCAATGATTTGTTGAAGCTCTTGAAGTTCTTTTGATTTTTCTATCTTGGAGACAATGGATGGAGATTAGAAATCAAGATCTTGAGACTATCTCCTAGGGTTTTTCACACCTTTTGCATGATCGGGAGAAGGGTTGAAGCCTCCAACATCGAGCTTGGAGATCCTCCACAGACATTGCCGATTCGCCTTCTTATTCATGCAAGTCTTCATTGATTTCATCTCCTTGAGGTGAAGTTGTATTTGTGACTTTATGCAAGTTATTGATCTTCCCTTGATTGAGACAACTAGGGTTTATTATTTTCTGCATACACTTTGCTAGGGTTTGCACACACATCTACAAATTTTTTTCTCTTGCTATTGTTGAGGTGGGAACACCAAAATGGGGCTTGACTGAGGCAATCTCCTATATAGCCAAAAACTTTTTTCCTCTCCTTTTGTAGATACAGGTTGTATTTGCCGAGATCTGATGAAAAGGAGTTGTAGGAAGATTCATTTTACGAACACAGTCGTGACAGAATTTGGATTTCATAATTCTGAGACTTTTGGGACAATGGTGATGGCAGCCTAGTCCAACTAGGCAAAATTTCTAGGATCTGGCAGTCTTTGAAGGTTTTCATTCCCCTGGTGCAGAAGATCCCTATATTTGGAAACTTGCAGGACAATGTTGATGGCGCCCTAGTCCAACTGGTCCTTGATTTCTGGGTACACTATCTCTGATCTGTTTACTCTACATTTTTGTATTTGTTTTGTCAGAATCTGTGTTAGAAATCAAGTTATTTCAGTTTGATATGCAAATTAGGGTTATAAGGTTAGAGAGCATAAACTAGCTTGTAAGTCCTGATTTCAAACTATCATACAGTCATAATAAATAGGAAAAGGGAATGTTGGTGATCAATAGTTTATCCCTAAACTTACCCTTTGCTTCCCTAATGTCTTAGTTGGTGAAAGTGAGGGACTCACATCTCTTATCTCATATCCTTGAATTTCACCACACTAAACAATTCCTTGTGGAGAAACCTTTTATAGAGACTTGGCCACATTCCATATGTTGCTCCCACATTCCTATCCTCTTAACACCATGACTCTAGGATATGGGGTAGGGACATCTATGGATCAGATTATAAAATAGGTCATGATTCTACCTGGGAACACATGAACATCAACACCTAGCTAGCAAAAAAATAGGAAGAAGCACTTATTAATCTCTCGGTCTCCCATTCAACAGCTTTTGCTTGGGAATACCAGGATATGAAGGGCATTCCTCCTAAGATCTATACTCATCATATATACACTGAAGATGTCAAACCTGTCAGACAGCCCTAAAGGAGATTAATCCATGCCCTGAAAGATATTGTTAAGACTGAAATAGAGAAATTGCTACAAGAAGGGTTCATATATCCTATCTCAGACAGTGAGTGGGTTTCACCCTTAGTCATAGTGCCTAAGAAGAATGGAAAATGGATAGTATGTATTGACTATAGAGAGCTAAATAAAGCCACAAAGAAGGATTATTTTCCCTTACCATTCATTGACCAAGTGCTAGACAACTTAGTAGGGAAAAAGTACTTCTCATTCTTAGATGGATTTAGTGGGTATAACCAGATTCAAGTAGCACTAGAGGACCAGGACAAGACCACCTTTACTTGTTCATGGGGAACTTTTGCATATAGAGTTATTCTATTTGGAGTATGCAACGCTCCAACTACCTTTCAGAGGGTTGTTTTAGCCATTTTTGCTGATTTGGATAATGAGTGTATGGAAGTCTATATGGATGATTTTACTGTGTATGGAGACACCTTTGAAGAAGCTCTCACAAACCTAGATAAGGTGCTACAATGTTGCAAAAACAATCAGCTATCCTTAAGCCATGAAAAATGCTTTATGATGGTAGAGGAGGGAATTGTACTTGGACACCACATATCAGCTAAAGGAATCAAAGTAGACCAAAACAAAATAGAAGTGATAAAGCAGTTACCCTCACCTAATTACCAATCAGATGTTAGAAGATTTCTAGGTCATGCCGGACACTATAGGATATTTATCAAAAATTTCAGCAGAATAGTTGTCCCTATGTTTTCTTTTGCTCACCAAGGATGTTGACTTCTTATGGACTGAGCATTGCCAATCAACATCTGAAACCACTAAAGAGAAATTTACTGTCACACTTGTTTTGAGGGGATTCAATTAGACTTTACCATTTCACATACAAACTAATGCTTAAAATGAGTTAATTGGGGTAGTATTAAGATAGAAAGAGGAAGGAGAAGGTATGCATGCCATCTACAACATCAGTAAGAACCTTACCCTAGCAGAGAAAAACTATACAACAACCGAAAATGAATTCTTGGCAGTCATATATGCTATTAACAAATTTAGGCATTATATCACAGGATACAAAATATTTGTGCACATTGATCTATTGAAATGCACAAGACAACTGAGAGGGGGGGTGAATCAGTTGTAACCAAAACTTAACTTCTTTAAAGCATGAAACCAAAAACTTAAGCACATTGACACATTCAACACATGAGACACTAGACTGTTACGTGGAAAACCCATTGAGAGAAAAACCACAGTGAGGATTGACTCACAGTATAAAAGATATGTCAAAATTTATAAGGCTCACTGTCTTAGGGGTCACTGCAAAAGAAGGGGCTCAATACCAAAGGAAGAGGCTCACTGCCAAAAGGGCTCATTGCCAGAAGTTGGTGAACTGAGATAGTAGCATCTACACCATGCCAAGGTTCAGTTCCATTGAAGCTCACTAATTCTTCTTTGTTTCTGTCTTCTTCACACAAACATCATTTTCTTCGCATCATCACAACATCATGCCTTATTTCAAACTTCATTACATGTATTTGTACAATTCATCAACCTTGGAATGTACATCAAGGTCGGCATTACAATCATCAACCATTGGAATAATCTCCAAGGTCGGCATACATACATACATTAGAATAGGTTTGGACCTAAACAAATTTGAGAAGGAAAAGAATGAATGTGGACCACACCATTCCTTAGCTAGGACTCAAATACAATCTCCCACACAACAACATGCTATCACAAACTCCAAAGCATAATTGCAAGTAGTCAAAACATCCAGGTCAGTCAAAACTGGAGTTAATACTAAGACCTTTAGGAACACGCTTCATCCACGATCTGAATTACACTTTGCGAACCAATCATAAAGTAGGAACATGATCTAGAGACATCCACAAGCATGTTACAATCATCAAGAACTTCTGCACAACCCCCAAACATTCAAGATTCTTCAAACTGGAACACTTAAACACTGGTGTCAGCCACTGTCATAAAGGAAAGATCACTTGCAGAGCACCAAATCATGAACCATTTCAACTGAAGGCACATAACATCATTCCAAACTTAATCTCAGAACTGCAGACTATAAAAATTAAATGTGGAGAGATGCGGAGCATAATACATTCTCCCTCTCACCATTGAATACTCAAAAATAGTTTTTACTCTAGTGAACAGAACTCACTCAAATCTTAACACCAGAGGCTCAAACTTGAAACATAGCAACTAAAGAGCTCCCTTAACATAAATTTCAAGCCGCGGACAAAGATATTCAATCTATAGGATATGTGGAGCAAAACACTGTACTGTTCAGTGAGATAGAATAGTTCTGTAATTGTACTAACTTCTCAAACACTTGCTCAAACTTATCAAAATAACTTCCTTAGATGCTAACCTTAGGTGTTGACATCAATGACCACTTACTGCTCATACTTGCAATAATCTCCCCCTTTGTCATTGATGGAAACACATGATGTGAAAAACCATCAAGACAAACAAACTTGCTTTGCTTCTTTGCCCCCCTTACTTTATGCTTTCTCTAGCTGCAACTTTCTTAGAATCTCTCTCCTTACATTTTTCACATGAACTTCTCTCCCCCTTTGACATCAATGGCAAAGGGTGCCAGACCTTTTCTTTCTCTTTAGTTATCAAGGTTCAATTTAGATCTTACTAACACTACACTACTCCCCCTATCAACAACACTGCAACACTTACTGCTCTTTATCAAGAACTCATATCAGATCAACATCTACCTAATCCCCCTGAGAGGTAGCCTTCAAAGCATCAATCCAGATCAAAATAATGAAATTTTGGACACAACTGGACTAATACACTTCCTAAGCATCTTAGTTTAGAGAAGGAGGGGCAATAACCCCTAACTTCTCCCTGAGATACTCAAAAGTGTCATTATGCAGAGGCTTTGTGAAAATATTTGCAATCTGATCCTTTGTAGAGATATATTCCATCTTAAATTCATTCTCTATTACCTTTTCTCTTAGAAAGGGATACCTTATTGCTTTGTTCTTGAGTGCATCACTAGATTCTTTGAAATGTTTATAGCACTTGTATTGTCACAAAAGATTAAAATTGGTTCTCCATACACAACTCTTATATCCTTCAATGTTTGCTTCATCCATAGCACCTGAGTACAACAACATGTTGCTGCAATATATTCTGCTTCTGCAATAGATAAAGAAACTAAATATTGATTCTTGCTCAACCATGAAACAATTCTATTACCTAAGAAGAAAGCACCTCCACTTGTACTTTTTTTGTCATCAATATCTCCAGCCCAATCTGCATCTGTATAAGCACTAAGAGTGAAATCAATATCTTTAGGATACCACAATCCATAGTTTGAAGTGCCTTTTAAATATCTCATTATCCTCTTAACTGCCATCACATATGACTCTCTAGGATCTTCTTGAAATCTTGCCACAAGACAAACTACATGCATTACATCTAGTCTGGTATAGGTTAGATAAATTAGTCCTCCAATCATAGACCTATACTTTTTCTGATTAGTCTTAGGTGATTCATCATTCTTTCTCAACTTGCAACCAGTTACCATAGGGGTACATACTGGCTTAGAATCCTCCATTCCAAACTTCTTCAAAAACTCTTTCACATACTTGGATTGAGAAATGAAAATTCCTTTTTCTGATTGAGTAATCTAAAGTCCTAGAAAGAAATTCATTTCACCAAACATAGACATCTCAAACTTCTTTTGCATCTCCTCTGCAAATTTCTTACACGTACCTTCATTTCCTCCAAATATAATATCATCAACAAAGAGTACAACAATCAGAATTTGATCATCATTGATTTTGAAATAGATATTACTGTCTGCAGTACCTTTATTGAACCCTAATTGCAACAAATACTTGTCCAACCTTTCATACCAGGCTCTAGGAGCTTGGTTTAGTCCATACAAGGCTTTCTTCAATCTTCACACCATGCCACCTTGGTTTGATGACTAAAATCCTTCTGGTTGTTTAATGTAGACCTCTTCTTTCAGCTCTCCATTTAAGAATGTAGACTTTGTTGTAAGTATGAGCAGTAAGTGTTGTCATTGATGTCAACACCTAAGGTCAACATGTAAGGAAATTATTTGAATGAGTTTGAGCAAGTGTCTGAGAAGAATAGTGCGGTGTTTTTCTTCACATATCTTGTAGATTGAATATCCTTGTCTATGGTTTGAAAGTTATGTTAAAGGATGTTTGTAGTTGCTATGTTTCAAGTTTGAGCCTCCGGTGTGAAGATTTGAGTGAGTTCTATTCACTAGAGTAAAAACTATCTTTTTGAGTATTCAATGGTGACAGGGAGAATGTATTCTACTTCGCATTTCTCTGCCTGTAAGTTTTATATTCTATAGTTATGAGATTAAGTTTGGAATGGTGTTATGTGCCTTCACTTCAAATGGTTCATGATTTGGTACTCCGCAAGCGATCTTTCCTTTATGACAGTGGTTGCTAGTAATGTTTAAGTGCTCCAGTTTGAAGAATCTTCTGGATAGAATGTTTGGGAGTTGTGTGGAAGTTCTTGGTGATTGTAACATGCATGTGGATGTCTCTAGATCATGTTCATGCTTTATGATTGGTCTACAAAGTGTAATTTAGATTGTGGATGAAGTGTGTTCCTAAAGGTCTTAGTGTTAATACCAATTTTGGCCGACTTGGTTGTTTTCACTACTTGCAATTATGCTTTGGAGTTCGTGATAGCGTGTTGTTGCATGGGAGATTACATTTGAGTCCCAGCTAAGGCATGGTGTGGTCCACATTCATTCTTTTCCTTCACAAATTTGTTTAGGTCTAGACCTATTCTAATGTATGTATGTTTACTGACCTTGGAGATTGTTCCAATGGTTGATGATTGTAATACCGACCTTAATGTACATTCCAAGGTTGATGAATTGTATAAATACATGTAATGAAGTCATAAATAAGGCATGATGTTGTGATGCTGCGAAGATAACAGTGTTTGTGTGAAGAAGACAAAAAAGAATAAGAACTAGTGAACTTCAATGGAACTAAACCTTGGCATGATGTAGATGCTACTATCTCAGTTCACAAACTTTTGGTAGTGAGCCCTTTTGGTAGTGAGCCTCTTCTTTTGGCAGTGAGCCCCTTCTTTTGTAGTGAGAATTTTGGGTAGTGAGCCTTGTTGCAAATTTTGATATATCATTTATATTGTGAGTTAATCCTCACCATGGTTTTTCCCTCATTGGGTTTTCCACGTAAAAATCTGGTGTCTCATGTGTGAATATGCTTAAATTTTTTATTTCATGCTTTCATGGTTAAATCATAATAATAGTGATTGAGTGGTTGATGTGTTAAAGTTAAGTTTTGGTTACAACTGATTCACCCCCCCTCTTAGTTGTCTTGTGTATTTCAACAATTGGTATCAGAGCAAGGATTCCTTAGAAGAAAGCCTAACAGCTTGAGGTAGATCCGAGATAGCGCACAAGAAGGAGTCTCCGCAATTCAATGGAACAACTTATGCTCTCTGAAAGGTATAGATGAACATTCATCTCATTTCTCTTGGTTACAGTGTTTGTAAGATGGAAAATACAAAGTATACTATTCCTCAAAATGGTCCATCATCTGAAGATGAAGTCAAATAGTATGAGTTAAATAGAAAGGCTAGAGATGCTCTATTAAATACTTTATCTAACACTGAGTTAGTGAAAGTTATGGATCTAGAAACAGCTCATGTATGAAGGAGATGATTGTGTAAAGAGTGCCAAATTACAAAACTTGAAGGTGAGGTATGAAGCCCTGAAGATGAGTGATGATGAGAACATAACAATCTACATGCAAAAGGTTGATGAAATTATCAATTGGAATTAAACATCTTGGAGGAACTATTGACGAGAATGAGGTTGTGCTAAAGATTCTTAGATCATTGGCTAAATCCTATAGTCACAAGGTGTTTGCAATTAAAGAACTTATGAGTGTGAGCAAGATTATAAAGGATCAGTTTCTTGGAAAGTTCACTGCATTTGAGATGAGAGAGTTCGGTGATGCTTTGCCGAAGACTGAGACTGCTTTTAAAGCTGGTACTTCAGAGAAGACCTCAAGATCTGAGAAGTATGATGTGGAACCAGATGATTACCTTGATGAGATTGAAGCCAAATTTGTGGATAGGATGCAAAGAGGTACCGGTAAGTTCAAAGGTAAATTACCATTCAAATTATTTACTTGTGGCAAGATTGGTCACTGTGCCTCCAGGTGTCCAGAGAGAGTTGAGAAAGGTAAAAAGAAATTTGAAAGCAGACCTAGAATCATAAAGAAATGCTATTATGTTAGAGATGTTGATGATGGTGTAACGGATGATGAGTCTAATGATACTAGTGCAAATGAATGCTTGTTTATTGCTATCAAGGAAGAAGCTATATCTACTAATCCTGCTAGCTATGTGAAGGAAGAAAAACTAGTGGAAGAAAGTGCTTTGTCTATCTACCAAGTTGAGAAAGATAAGGATGAATGGATTATTGACAGTGGATGTTCACATCACATGACTGGTGCTAAAAGTAAGTTTGTGAGTTTGGAAAAGTATGATGGAGGACTGGTTAGGTTTGGAGATGATGCAGTTGGTCAGATTTGTGGAAGAGGATCTATTTCTTTTGATGGAAAGCACAATACAAATGATGTTCTATATGTGAAGGGTTTAAAGCATAATCTTTTAAGTGTTGGTCAGATGTGTGACAAAGGGTATGATCTAAGATTCAAGGATGATGGATGCAAGATCATGGAAAGCTCTGAAACAGTGATTGCTACTGGTAAGAAGACTAGAGGTAATGTTTATCATTTGAGAGGAACTACTGATTGTTGTTTGTTGGCTCAGATAGACGAGAGTTGGTTGTGGCATAGAAGGATGTGTTATATCAATTTTGACAATTTGGTGAAGATAAGTTTAGTACAAGTTGTGAGAGATTTGCCTAAGATTGTGAAGTTTGCTAATACTATTTGCAAGGAATACCAATTGGGGAAACAGACAAGGACAAATTTCAAGAGTAAAGAATAATTTTCTGCTGGATTGCTTAAGCTGGTGCATACAGATTTGTGTGGTCCTACAAGAACAAGAAGTCTTCAAGGAGACAGGTACTTTATGTTACTTATTGATGATTATTCTAGAATGACTTGGGTCACTTTTCTAAAGGATAATTCAGAAGCCCTAGACAAGTTCAAAGCTTTCAAGGCCATGGTTGAGAATGAGTTAGAATTGAGGATCAAATGCTTAAGATCTAATAGAGGACGTGAGTTGACATCAAATGAATTCAATATTTTCTGTGAAGAACATGGGATAAAAAGATAGTTGTCTGCTCCTAGAACTCCCCAACAGAATGGAGTTATGGAAAGAAAGAACATGATAGTTCAAGAGGTTGCTAGGTCAATGATGAAGGAGGCCAACCTACTTGAAGTGTATTGGAGAGAAGCCATACATGCTGTTGTCTACATTCAAAATAGAGTTCAAGTCAAAGGTAATGGTACTAAAACTCCTTATGAATTGTGGTATGGAAGAATTCCTACAGTGAAATATTTCAAAGTTTTTGGAAGAAAATTGATGAGTGCCAATTTGCACCCATGGAATACATCTTTTTACCTCACTTTTTCTCCTTCCTAAGTACATCTTTCCAAATGTCTGGACCCAAATAAGTTAGCAATACCATTCTAGTTAATGATTAATTGAGATAGATTACTTAAGATTATAATTTCTGATTAAGTAGCTAATGTGCATGGAATTGTTGGAAAAATGCAGAAACTTCTCTCTTTTTGAATCAACAAGTGTAGATGCCAGGAACAACAATTTTATACATCTCTGGAGATAGTCTTCAATGATCTCTGGAGACAATACCAGAGTACCATGACACCTAAAGTTTTGAAGCAATGAGGAAAGCCTCTCCGGAGCTCTAAGAAAGATATAGACATCTCCGGAGCTACAGAGATATCTCCGGAGCTACAGACATATCTCCGGAGCTGTAGACAAGAACAATTATCTCTGGCACCTCCTAAGAGCAGGGCATATTTCTAGCATAAGCTACCAATCAGGCACTCTTAGTAGTGATCTTAATACCCCTCATTTCACTCAAATCATCACCTCAGTGGTGAAGGGTCATCTTTAGTTAAACTGTTGGAGTTTTATCTTTTCAAAGTTTTTGCATAAGTTACGGATGGAACTAATTCAATATCCACATTTTCAGGGCCTCGCTGCCCAAATGTATTAAGACTCAAACTTAGAATTCTGAGTGGACTTCTATTTCACTCAATCTTCTTTTATTGCATGATTATTTTCCATAGTTAGACAGCTAGTGTAATAAAGAGATGAATGTCATCTCATAGAGGAACTAGTAGATAAGATCAGTGATAGGTCATCATTCTTTTTGATATATACTTGTAGAAATAGTAGAAGAAATACACAATGATTAAATTATTCTGATTCTCGGTAATCTCAGTTCTGTGATAGCAATATTTTTATGAATGCAAAGTGAATGAATTGGACTAGATCTAGTTGTGATCTTCTTTTGTGCTGATTTTCTACTGTAGCCTTTTGCCCTAAGTTTATGGAGAAAGGGCCCACTCTCACCACATAGGCAGAAGGCTAGTACCATTGTTTTATTACTTTAGATTTTACTGTGAAAAATATTTATTGATTCTGATAGATAGATGCATGTTACTGTTTTCAGATTGATTTAAGTAATTTCCTGTTCAATTTTGTTTCAACATTTCTTGAATTCATTTAGTAAGTAGATAGGTTAATCTTTTCAAATTAGTAGAAGTAGTTTAGATTAGTTAGGAAAACTGATAATTGTAGAATTCCTAGTTGCAAATAGTCGAGGACACAGCCCCTAGATTATTGACATCTGAAAACATATTAAATGATGAGGTACAATGACAACTCACCAAAAATGTTATATCAGAAGAGAAGAAGAGTTAGGCAAGTTTGATGCTAGGTGTGATGAAAGGATTTTCCTTGGATACTCTACTAAGAGTAAGGCCTACCAATGCTACAATAAAAGATTGAGAAAGATGATTGAGAGTGCTAATGTGAAGGTTGATGAAAACAGGGAAAGAATGTCAGATCTGAGTGGCTATGAATTAGATGAACCTGCTGTTACAGCAAATGAAGAAAAAGTTGGACAACAAGACAGTCAAATTGAAGAAGAAAATGCTCTGGAAAGTGTTGTTAAGACCCCCAGGTATGTGTTAGAAATGAAAGCAACACTACTTCAATGGAAATTTGATTCAAGGTAAATTTCAGCAATCTTTAACTGTGTGTTATTAATGGAGATTGTAACAAGACATAAACCCACAATACAAAAATATACCAGAAGCAAAATGAAGCACATAACACAAGTGTTTAACATGGAGAAAACCCTTTCAGGTAAAAGACTCCACCAAGAAAAGAGGTCAAGTTGTATTATCTTCATAAAAGGAGATTACAAATACATTCACTTCCTCTGTCCTCCAACCTTCACTCCAGTAGAACTTAGGTACCTATAAACTGTTAGATGCATCTCATCTACTATGCTATGGTATATATAGAATTTACACAACCTCAAGACATTAAATGACTTCTTACAAGCTCATAGCACCTGTCAATAGTCAACAATACAACCTTGAGCGTCCATGGCCAAGAATAGGCTCTTATGGGGTCATAAATGTTGTCATACATGCATCCTACACTTGGAAAAATGTGCCCATGCAAGCTTGAATGCATTGGGGCCAAAAATAACCACTTACAACATCTTATGATGTGTCATATGCTATTATAAGTGTCATAGATTCTTACGATAACTTACAGTTGTCATAGAATCTCTTACACCTTACATCATCTATGACGTGCATCATAACACTAAAAATAGATTATTCCTCGACATGTGCACCCCACTTTGACCAATTACCATTTACCATAGTAAATGACATCCTGTAACTACTATCGGTAACTTCAGGACTTACCGTGCAATAACTTCGTAATTACCATGGATAGTAAATAATTTTTACTTTTGTCGGTGAAACTTGTACATCCCTTATGGGTAATTACAAATAATAAATGGAATAATACAATAATGGGATTTACAAGGTTAATGACACCTTATCCCAATAGTATGTAAGGATTAATCATTTTAAGGATCAGATTATTGGTGATAAAAGCAAAGGGGTATTGATAAGGAAAAGAGCTGCAGAAGAATAGGTGAACTACTGTTTACTTTCAAAGATACAACCTAAAACTGTAAGTGAAGCCTATAAAGATGAAAATTGGGTAAAGGTTATGGAAGAAGAGCTGATGCAGATAGAGAAGAATCAAACTTGGGAATTAGTTCCTAAACTTACTGATAAGAATGTGATTGGAACAAAATGGGTTTTCAGAAACAAGATGAATGAAAATGGAGAAGTAGTAAGAAACAAAGAAAGACTAGTATGCAAAGGATATTCTTAGGTTGAAGGCATATATTTTGAGAAGACTTATGCTCCTATGGCAAGGATTGAAGCAATAAGAATGTTCTTTGCATTTACAACACACAAAGGTTTCAAAGTGTACCAGATGGATGTGAAGTCTGCATTCTTGAATGGAGAGCTGGAAGAAGAGGTCTACATTGAACAACTGGAAGGATTTCAGTCATTAGACCAAGGTGACATGGTGTGTAGATTGAAGAAAGACTAGTATGGACTAAAGCAAGCTCTTAGAGCCTGGTATGCAAGGTTGGACAAGTATTTGTTGTAATTAGAGTTAAGTAAAGGTATTGCAGACAATAATCTCTATTTCAAAATCAATGAGGATCCAATTTTGATTGTTGTAGTCTTTGTTGATGATATTATCTTTGGAGGAAATGAAGGTATGCGTAATAAATTTATAGAGGAAATACAAAAGGAGTTTGATATGTCTATGTTTGGTGAAATGAGTTTCTTTCTAGGACTGTAGATTACTCAATCAGAAAAAGGAATTTTCATTTCTCAATCCAAGTATGTGAAAGAGTTGTTGAAGAAGTTTGGAATGGAGGATTCTAAGCCAATATGTACCCCTACGGTAACTGGTTGCAAGTTGAGCAAGAATGATGAATCACCTATGACTGATTAGAAAAAGTATAGGTCTATGATTGGAGGACTACTTTATCTAACCTATACCAAACCAGAGGTAATGCATGCAGTTTGTCTTGTGGCAAGATTTCAAGAAGATCCTAGAGAGTCACATGTGATGGCAGTTAAGAGGATAATGAGATATTTAAAAGGGACTTCAGACTATGGATTGTGGTATCCCAAAGATACTAATTTCACTCTTAGTTCTTATACATATGTAGATTGGGCTAGAGATGTTGATGATAGAAAAAGTACAAGTGGAGGTGCTTTCTTCTTGGGTAATGGATTGGTTTCATGGTTGAGCAAGAAGCAAGATTCAATTTCTTTTTCTACTGCAAAAGCAGAATATATTACTGCAACATGTTGCTATACTCAAGTGCTATGGATGAAACAAACATTGAAAGACATAAGAGTTGTGTATGGAGACCAGTTTCAATCTTCTGTGATAATACAAGTGATATAAACATTTCAAAGAATCTAGTGATGCACTCAAGAACAAAGCATATATCAATAAGGTATCACTTTCTGAGAGAAAAGGTAACAAAGAATGAATTAAAAATGGAATATGTGTCTACAAAGGATCAGATTGTAGATATTTTCACAAAGCCTCTGCCTTAGGATACTTTGAGTACCTCAGGGAGAAGTTAGGGGTTATTATCCCTCCTGCTCTAAACTAAGATGCATAGAAAGTGGATCAATCCAGTGGTGTTCAAAGTCTCATTTTTTTATCTAGATTGATGTTTTGAAGGGTACCTCTCAAGGGGAGTAGGTAGATGTTTCTGATATGAGTTCCTGATAAAAAATAGTAAGTGTTGCAGTGTTACTGACAGGGGGAGTATTGCAGTGTTAGTAAGATCTAAATTGAGCCTTGATACCTAAAGAGAGAGAAAAGGTCCAGCATCATTTTCCATTGATGTCAAAGGAGGAGAGAAGTTCATGTGAAAAACTTAAGGAGAGAGAGTCTGAGAAAGTTGTAGCTAGAGAAAGCATAAAGTAAGGGGGAGCAAAGAAGCAAAGCAAGTTTGTTTGTCTTGATGATTTTTCATATCATGTGTTGCCATCAATGGCAAAGGGGGAGATTGTTGCAAGTATGAGTAGTAAGTGTTGTCATTGATGTCAACACCTAAGGTCAGCATCTAAGGAAATTATTTGAATGAGTTTGAGCAAGTGTCTGAGAAGAACAGTGTAGTGTTTTTCTCTGTATATCATGTAGATTGAATATCTTTGTCTGTTGTTTGAAATTTATGTTAAAGGATGTCTATAGTTTCTATGTTTCAAGTTTGAGCCTCCAGTGTGAAGATTTGAGTGAGTTCTATTCACTAGAGTAAAAAATGTTTTTCTGAGTATTCAATGGTGACAAGGAGAATGTATTCTGCTCTACATTTCTTCATATTTAAATTTTATAGTCTATGGTTTTGAGATTAAGTTTGGAATGATGTTATGTGCCTTCACTTCAAATGCTTCATGATTTGGTGCTCTACAAGCGATCTTTCCTTTATGACAGTGGTTGACAATAATGTTTAAGTGCTCTAGTTTGAAGAATCTTCTGGATAGAATATTTGGGGGTTGTGCAGAAGTTCTTGGTGATTGGAATGTACTTGTGGATGTCTTTAGATTGTGTTCCTACTTTATGATTGGTCCACAAAGTGTAATTCAGATTGTGGATGAAGTTTGTTCCTAAAGGTCGTAGTGTTAACACCAGTTTTGGCCGACTTGGTTGTTTTCACTACTTGCGATTATGCTTCAGAGTTTGTGATAGTGTGTTGTTGCATGGAAGATTGCATTTGAGTCCCAGCTAAGGCATGGTGTGGTCCACATTCATTCTTTTCCTTAAAAAAATTGTTTAGGTCCAGAACTATTCTAATGTATGTATGTTTGCCAACCTTGGAGATTGTTCCAATGGTTGATGATTGTAATGCCGACCTTGATGTACATTCCAAGGTTGATGAATTGTATAAATACATGTAATGAAGTCATAAATAAGGCATGATGTTGTGAGATGATGTGAAGATAACGGTGTTTGTGTGAAGAAGATAGAAAAGAAGAAGAATCAGCGAGATTCAATGGAACTGAACCTTGGCATGATGTAGATGATACTATCTCAGTTCACAAACTTCTGGTAGTGAGCCCTTTTAGTAGTGAGCCTTGTTGCAAATTTTGATATATCATTTATATTGTGAGTTAATCCTCACTCTAGTTTTTCCCTCGTTGGGTTTTCCATGTAAAAATCTGGTGTCTCATGTGTTGAATGTGTGAATGTGCTTAAGTTTCTGATTTCATGTTTTCATGGTTAAATCATAATAAAAGTGATTAAGTGGTTAATGTGTTGAAGTTAAGTTTTGGTTACAACTAATTCACCCCGCCTCTTAGTTGTCTTGTGCATTTCAATAGACTTCAAATCCATCTAGTACACTTTGAAATCTTTGTGTGCTGCAAATTCCAAAAACATTCTTATTGCTTCAATCCTTTCCATAGGAGCATAAGTCTCCTCAAAATCTATACCTTCAACCTGAGAATATCCTTGGCATACCAGTCTTGCTTTGTTTCTTACTACTTCTCCATTTTCATTCATTTTATTTCTGAAAACCCATTTAGTTCCAATCACATTCTTATCAGCAAGTCTAGGAACCAATTCCCAAGTTTAATTTTTCTCTATCTGCATCAGCTCTTCTTCCATAGCCTTTACCCAATTTTCATCTTTGGAGGCTTCACTTACAGTTTTAGGTTCAATCTTTGAAAGTAAATAGTAGTTCACCTATTCTTCTGCAACTATTTTCCTTGTCAATACCCCTTTGCTTTTATCACCAATAATTTGATCTTCAGAATCATTAATCCTTACATACCTGGGAGTCTTAATAGCACTTTTTGAAGCCTTTTCTTCTTCAACTTGACTGTCTTCTTGTTCAACTTTTTCTTCATTTATTGTAGCAGCAGGTTCATCTGATTCATAGCCAGTCAGATCTAATATTCTTTCCCTATCTTCATCAACTTCACATTAGGACTCTCAATGATCTTTCTCAATCTCTTATTGTAGCAGTGGTAGGCCTTACTCTTAGTAGAGTATCCAAGGAAAATTCCTTCATCACACCTAGCATAAAACTTGCATAACTCTTCTTCTCTTCTGATATAACATTTGCTTCCAAAAACTTTGAAATATTTCACTGTAGGAACTCTACCATACCACAATTAATAAGGAGTTTTAGTACCATTACCTTTGACTTGAACTCTGTTTTGAATGTGGACAATAGTATGTATGGCTTCTCTTCATTATACTTCCAGTAGGTTGGCCTCCTTCATCATTGACCTAGTAGCCTCTTGAACTGTACTGTTCTTTCTTTCCACAACTCCATTCTATTGGGGAGTTCTAGGAGTAGACAACTGTCTCTTTATCGCATGTTCTTCACAGAAAATATTGAATTTATTTGATGTAAATTGACCTCCTATGTCAGACATGTTGTGATGTTCACAACACGCCCCATTTTACTCCTTAGCAAAATGAGGACCCCTGTTGTTGCTTTGCTTTTTTGCTTTTGTGTGTGGGTCAGTTTGGTGGTAAAGGGAAAAAGAGGGTAAAAAATTGCAGACCTTGTTAAAAATAGAGAAAAATGCATTTTCAGTACCAAGGCATAATATGGTTGGATTCCTTGTGAAAAATGAGCTAGGGTTGCTTTTTGAACCATCTCAAAATTTGCCATATTTTGCAAGTTATGAGCATTTTGGTAAAATGTACATTCAGGTTTGTATATCACTTTGCATATACAAAGTCCTTTGTATGTGCAAAGTTGTTTTATACTTAGTCACATGAGCAATCGAGTTTATATGCATTGTTCGCCTTGTATGCATTTGGTGAAAGTTTTGATGTATACATACAAGATGGACCCGAAATACTTTTAAGTTGAAATGAATGATTGTTTAAAGTCCGTTGCATGTATCTCACATTTGTATGTTTGGTAGGTCGAAACATACAATGCACTTATACAAGGCGGACTTGAGGGTTTATTAAATATGATTAAATTGTTGTATGCCGCGGGCTTGTATGTTTATACATATGTTTCCAATGTACATTGTCTATATGCATTGCGCGGACTCGAAGTGATTGTTAAACAAGGAAAAGTCCTTGTATATTTCGTGGGCATGTATATTCAAATATACATTGCAAGATGCATTGCTTTACATACAAGCCAGATTCGAAATAAAGGTCCAAAATAGAAAATTCATTGTATATTAGAGGATACATACAAATGAAATATACAAGGGGACGGACTTGAAATGGCTATGAAATAACAAAAGGTCCTTCTATATTTCACGCCTTGTATATTATTACATGCATTTTAATACATACAACGCGGAATCAAAAAGAAAGTAAAATCTTATTAAATGCTTGTATCATGTCCGAATTGAATATCTAAAAGATACAATGCATTTATACATTGAGTGGAAATGAAAAATCATAAATTAAAGTTAAATGCTTGTATGTTTCGTGCAATGTATATTTCGTAACATACATTGCATTATATACATTGTCCACATACATGGCATGGAATCCAAAAGTTATGAGCCGGAGTTAATTTGTTGTATGTCCGCGGCAATGTATATTTCATAACATACAATGCAAGAGATACATTGCGGACTCAAAAGAGAAGTTAAAAAGCTGAAAATGCTTGTATGATTAAGCGTTTGTATGTTTCTAATATACAAACCGATATGCAAAGCTAAACATACAAGCCGAAATCCAAAAGAATTTGAAATCTGATTTATACGATGTATCACATCCAGGTTGTATATCGAAAGATGTATTCTGTAATATGCATTGCGGATTCGAGGGGTTATAAACTGCCGTTTATAACGGTGATAGGTCTAAAGGTAACATACAAGTGTGTTTGTATGTATTGAGCCCGATATACAAAGAAAACATGCATTCGCCATATACAAGGATTTGAACAGGCGAAAAGGCAGGAAAGCTAAGCGATGGGAATTTGAAGCCGATTTAAGTCCTGATGCATGTTTTTGGTCAACGATGGTTGACTTGACCAGTTTTAAACGTTGTTTATGCATTTTGGATGCGCAATTTTCATAGTTTCAAGGCCCGATGGCTACGCTTGTGCTTTTGGAGCCTGATTTAATGCAAATGCTTAATTTTCCTTGCTGATGTATTAAACAATGGTGCTTATTTCCTGCTTATTTATTGCAGATTGCTGGAGCCATTTGAAGTAGCTGGGAATTGCAAGATGGTCGACATGGTGGCGGCGTGCAGGTGAACACAAAGGCGAGGCTTTAATGGTGATGACATCACGGAGGATGGCGATTGGATCACAAAAGACCCCCAAATGAAGCAGAAAGATTCACGACTTTCAATGAGAGGACAAAATGCAGATGGAGAAACATTAAACAAATGAGGCAACAGTTACTTTTTAGCTATTGGGGTTTCCAAAGCAGGATCCTCGCACCTGGCATAGGGGTTGTTTAGGGATTCATTTTGGCAGGATTTATCCTCCACCGTCTAATGTTGCGCTTGGGGTGCAGACCGTTGATTAGCTAGGGTTTCTTGGGCACTGTATTGAGGATAATCAGAGATATATATTGAGCCCTTGTACTGTACACGAGGGAGGTCAATCATACAATATATGACCTATAGGAATTTCATGTAGGGGATTGGATTACTGAGACTACTGAGGACTGAATTGTTGAAACATTCAAGGTTCTCTCCTTAGATCACTGTAAATGTACTTGTTTAATGAACATACTATATGGAGATGAAGCTTCAGATTACATCCTGATTGTAAACCTTAAGTCATCTTCAAGTTGACTTCTAGATATGTACTGGTGAATGTTGTGTTCTATAGAAGCACTTTCATTTCATTGCATGTTGTTGTCAACTCTACCTCTGAAGATTTGCACTGGATCATGCTGATTTGTGGAATGTCCTGGTGAAGTATGATTCTAGTTTTCTTCTCTTCATTGTTGTATGGGAACATGTATGTGGATCAGTGATCTCAATCAAGTAATTTTAGGAATCTCTCTCTCTCTAACCCTTTTTTTCTCATTTTAATTTCATAGAAATCACTTCCATAACTGCATATCACGATAAATATTAAGCAGAATAGAGGAATATGCTGACATCCCGTAGACAACTGAACATCATTAGCATATTTGTTGAGCTAGATGCATGTACTGTTGAAAATATCATGCAAGGAATCACTGATAAGGGTAGAACTCATGTAGATATCCACTTAGATACAGCCTTTGAATGAATATTTTGTGTAGAGTACCCCTTTTGTATGAAAGCATTGTTGCAAAAGCAAAATCTACAGATCTACGTAAGACCCCAAAATGGAAAATAGCAATACACATCAACCACCGAGTAACATCAGCAGATTATGAACTAATCATCGGGGACTTGGGATCATGAATTCTTTGAATTCATTGTATCTTTCAGGATAAACAAGGGTTGTTGTGTAACTTTTGTTTTGTGTGCTTGGTTGTGACTAACATCACCACCAACAGAAAATTGGCACTAGAAGGAGGGCTGAACAAAGAATCTGTGGATTTCTGCAACATTTTCTGAACTTTCAGGTTTTATTCTAAGATATGATAGATCTCATTAAAATTCCAAAAATCCTAAAAATAGAAAGCAGGGTCTCATTTCAATGGATGCATATGAAGACAATTATCAAGTTAACATTCCTTTATTTCAGGAAACTTTGAATAAGCAGCTTTATCCTCAAAATTTGTATAACTTTGGTTTATCCAGTTGTTGCAGGATACACCAGATTGTGGAGCACAGTGAAATTAATTGTCTAACTTTCCTCACAAGGTTGGATTTGTATTTGAAAGGACTGATATTCTATTTGGATGTGTTCAGGGCTGAAATCTACCAGGAAAATGATGAAATTCTGGGACAACGAGAAGAGGCAACACCCATAACCAAGAGTTGGAGAGAGAATGCAATAGCTAAATCAGTTCTAGAAGGAGATGATAGAAAAGCATCTTTCCTTAAGTCATTTTATGGTAAGATTGATAGAGAAGAAACCACTTTTCAAGATGAGGTCTTTGATTTTGACCCTAATACTTGTGGTAAGAATGAAGAAACATCTTTCCTTGAGTCATTTTACGGTGGGATTGATAGAGGTTCTCTACTTCCTAAGAAGGGTGAGGTAGAGTGCAGGTATGAATCCTTTTAAAATCATAAAGAGGAAGTTGCTATTTTTTTTTAGTCGTCAGACAATCAGCAAGAAAGATTTGATGAGAGGGAAGATAAAAATGAAATTGATCTTGATACACTAAACAAATATATTGAACTATTAGATGCTTGTCAGGATGATGTTTTTGGATCTGAATTTAGCAGTTTTGATAGGAATGAGTTGATAAAGAAGTGTAAACAGGTGCTAGAACAATTTAAATGCACTGCTACTGAAGAAGTTCCTATGATAGCAATTAATGGAGTCATAGAAAAGAGAGTGGAAGATACAAAGGATTATGCTATTGTTGTGCCTGATCAAGCATCACTCCAGAATTATTGTGAGAGTGAAACAGGGATGTATTCTCATGAATCAAATGTTGTTTCACCTTTATAGTCACATGATATGTTAGATTGTAAAGATACTCATTTAGATGCTGATGTGCAGGAAATTAATCAAACCATTCAGAGGTTTCCTGAACTTGAAGAAAAGCTGAACATCCAGAATGAAGAAACAAAGTTGGATAAAGATGAAGAAATAATCCATCAAGAGCCATACATCCTTCAAGATGAAGTGAGACCAGACAGTGAGCCAAGCAATGAAAATGCAAAGTCAAATGGAAGGCCAACATGTCCAACTGTAGAATTAGAGATACACCAGGTTGTATTTCCCCTTTCCACAGTAAATAATGTTGATTATTATTTTGATTATGGGAATTCAGAAGATAAGACATGCATATGGATTAATCATGAACATGATGAGCTTCCTCAATTGCTGATAATCAGGAGTTATTCTGTTAAACATAGTGAATTTAGAATACAAAAATATTTTTTAGAATACAAAGATGAATTTGCCAAGATCAGAACCATAACTAATACCCTAATGCTCCTGCACAATCTAAGGAAATATTCAAATACGGGTGTCTTTGGGTCTTTTCCTGGGTTTTATTTGTAATATAGTGTCTTTTTATGTATATTTTGGTAGAGTAGTTGTTTTGTTTCTTTTTTTTGCTTTCTCGTTTTGTTTTCTGTTGTTTCCTTTCGTAGGTTAGTTGTTTGTATAGTCTACTTGTTTGTTTTGGTTGTTTTGTTGTTTTCCTCAGTAGGGATGTTTATTTTGATTTAGAGTATATAGGAGTAGACTAACAACCACTGAAAACAATAGAAAATTCAAAACATTCAGGTTAATTGTTTGAAATCTATGCATAACTTGTTGTAACCGTCATGAATGTAGAAAGTTGTTTAACTTGTGAAATTTTGTATTCAATAAGAATGGGTTGAGTATTCAAGGAAGTTTCTCACAATGACACACCTAAAATCCTTGGGTTTGTTAAACTTACCAGTGTAGATATTAGGTGAAAAATTCGAGGTCACCCTTGCTACCATTACAATTCTCAACTTAATTTCAACAAGTGTTCATTCCTTGCATCACGAAGTTACAACTGAAATATCTTATGAAATCTATATCAAATACAAAAAATATAAAATAAATAAATAAATAAAATGGATTATACTGAAAATCCAGATTGCGCCATCTAAGTAACTCTACCTGGGCTATAGACGCTTGCTGGCAGTGGGGCTCTACTTAGGAGAATTGTAACGATAACCTTGCCAGGGCTATGAATGTCTGCTGGCAGCAAGACTCTATCCGGTTGGCTATGAGGGAATGTCCTCACCTACGTAGGCTAATATCAGTCACTGGTTTGTTCAACTGATCTTCAAGATGAGGATAATTATTCACGTGCACCCACTTAAACTGAAAATGAAAAATTTATGCACCTTATTGAATACCTTAGGTCTCAGGTTGAATAATGATTTACAGAAAAGATAGTTGGAAGTTATGAATTCATTTCATTTAGTTTTCTTTAATGGTTTGAATTTAATTATTTTGTTTGGTTGCTAGTTGTTGTGATGTTCACAACACGCCCCATTTTACTCCTTAGCAAAATGAGGACCCCTGCTGTTGCTTTACTTTTTTGCTTTTGTGTGTGGGTCAGTTTGGTGGTAAAGGGAAAAAGAGGGTAAAAAATTACAAACCTTGTTAAAAATAGAGAAAAATGCATTTTCAGTACCAGGGCATAATATGGTTGGATTTTTTGTGAAAAATGAGCTAGGATTGCTTTTTGAACCATCTCAAAATTTGCCATATTTTGCAAGTTATGAGCATTTTGGTAAAATGTACATTCAGGTTTGTATATTGCTTTGCATATACAAAGTCCTTTGTATGTGCAAAGTCATTTTATACTTAGTCGCATGAGCAATCGGCTTTATATGCATTGTTCGCCTTGTATGCATTTGGTGAAAGCTTTGATGTATACATACAAGATGGACCCGAAATACTTTTAAGTCGAAATGAATGAATGTTTAAAGTCCGTTGCATGTATCTCACGTTTGTATGTTTAGTAGGTCGAAACATACAATGCACTTATACAAGGCGGACCCGAGGGTTTATTAAATATGATTAAATTGTTGTATGCCGCGGGCTTGTATGTTTATACATACGTTTCCAATGTACATTGTCTATATGCATTGCACAGACTCGAAGTGATTGTTAAACAAGGAAAAGTCCTTGTATATTTCGCGGGCATGTATATTCAAATATACATTGCAAGATGCATTGCTTTACATACAAGCCGGATTCAAAATAAAGGTCCAAAATGGAAAATTCATTGTATATCAGAGGATACATACAAACAAAATATACAAGGGGATAGACTTGAAATGGCTATCAAATAACGAAAGGTCCTTGTATATTTTGCACCTTGTATATTATTACATGCATTTTAATACATACAACGCGGAATCAAAAAGAAAGTAAAATCATATTAAATGCTTGTATCACATCTGAATTGAATATCTAAAAGATACAATGCATTTATACATTGAGCGGAATTGAAAAATCATAAATTAAAGTTAAATGCTTGTATGTTTCATGCAATGTATATTTTGTAACATACATTGCATTATATACATTGTCCACATACATGGCGCGGAATCCAAAAGTTATGAGCCGAAGTTAATTTGTTGTATGTCCGCGGCAATGTATATTTCGTAACATACAATGCAAGAGATACATTGCGGACTGAAAAGAGAAGTTAAAAAGCTGAAAATGCTTGTATGATTTAGTGTTTGTATGTTTCTAATATACAAACCGATATGCAAAGCTAAACATACAAGCCGGAATCCAAAAGAATTTGAAATTTGATTTATACGATGTATCACGTCTAGGTTGTATATTGAGAGATGTATTCTGTAATATGCATTGCGGATTCGAGGGGTTATAAACTGCCGTTTATAATAGTGATAGGTCCAAAGGTAACATACAAGTGTGTTTGTATGTATTGAGCCCGATATACAAAGAAACCATGCATTCGCCATATACAAGGATTTGAACAGGCGAAAAGGCGGGAAAGCTAAGCAATGGAAATTTGAAGCCGATATAAGGCCCGATGCATGTTTTTGGTCAACGGTGGTTGACCGGACCAGTTTTAAATGTTGTTTATGCATTTTGGATGCGCAATTTTCATAGTTTTAGGGTCTGATGGCTGCGCTTGTGCTTTTGGAGCCTGATTTAATGCAAATGTTTAATTTTCCTTGCTGATTTATTAAACAATGGTGCTTATTTCCTGCTTATTTATTGCAGATTGCTGGAGCCATTTGAAGTAGCTGGGAATTGCAAAATGGCCGACACAATGAAGGCATGCAGGTGAACACAAAGGCGAGGCTTTAATGGTGATGACATCACGGAGGATGGCGATCGGATCACAAAAGACCCCCAAATGAAGCAGAAGGATTCGCGGCTTTCAATGAGAGTACAAAATGTAGATGGAGAAACATTAAACAAATGAGGTGACAATTATTTTTCAGTTGTTGGGGTTTCCAAAGTAGGATCCTCGCGCTTGGCATAGGGGCTGTTCAGGGATTCATTTTGGCGGGATTTATCCTCCACCGTCTAATGTTACGCTTGGGGTGCGGACCATTGATTAGCTAGGGTTTCTTGGGAACTGTATTGGGGATAATCAGAGATATATATTGATCCCCTGTACTGTACACGAGGGAGATCAATCATACAATATCTGACCTATAGGAATTTCATGTAGGGGATTGAATTACTGAGACTATTGAGGACTGAATTGTTGAAACATTCAAGGTTCTCTCCTCAGATCATTGTAAATGTACTTGTTTTATGAACATACTATATGGAGATGAAGCTTCAGATTACATCTTGATTGTAAACCTTAAGTAATCTTCAAGTTGACTTTTGGATATGTATTGGTGAATGCTGTGTTCTATAGAAGCGCTTTCATTTCATTGCATGTTGTTGTCAACTCTACCTCTGAAGATTTGCACTGGATCATGTTGATTTGTGGAATGTCCTGGTGAAGTATGATTCTAGTTTTCTTCTCTTCATTGCTGTATGGGAACATGTATGTGGATTAGTGATCTCAGTCAAGTAATTTTAGGAATCTCTCTCTCTAACCCTTTTTTCTCATTTTAATTTCATAGAAATCACTTCCATAACTGCATATCATGATAAATATTAAGCAGAACAGAGGAATATGCTGACATCTCGTAGACAACTAAACATCATTAGCATATTTGTTGAGCTAGATGCATGTACTATTGAAAATATCATGCAAGGAATCATTGATAAGGGTAGAACTCATGTAGATATCCACTTAGACACAGCCTTTGAATGAATATTTTGTGTAGAGTACCCCTTCTGTATGAAAGCATTGTTGCAAAAGCAGAATCTACAGATCTATGTAAGACCCCAAAATGGAAAACAACAATACACATCAACCACCGAGTAACATCAGCAGATTATGAACTAATCATCGGGGACTTGGGATCATGAATTCTTTGAATTCATTGTATCTTTTAGGATAAACAAGGGTTGTTGTGTAACTTTTGTTTTGTGTGCTTGGTTGTGACTAGCATCACCATCAACAAGACCTTAAGCATTTGATCTTCAATTCTAACTCATTTTCAACCATTGCCTTGAAAGCTTTGAACTTGTCTAGGGCTTCTGATTTATCCTTTAGAAAAGTGACCCAAGTCATTCTAGAATTATCATCAATAAGCAATATAAAGTACCTGTCTCCTTGCATACTTCTTGTTCTTGTAGGACCACACAAATCTATATGCACCATCTCAAGCAATCCATCAGAAAATTGTTCTTTACTCTTGAAACTTGTCCTTGCCTATTTTCCCAATTGGCATTCCTTGCAAATAGTATTAGTAGGCTTCACAAGCTTAGGCAAATCTTCACAGCTTGTACTGAACTTATCTTCACCAAGTTGTCAAAATTGATATGACACATCCTTCTATGCCATGGTGCAACCAACTCTCATCTATCTGAGCCAAAAAACAACAATCATTAGTTCCTCTCAAATGATAAACATTACCTCTAGTCTTCTTAATAGTAGAAATCACTATTCTAGAGCTTTCCATTATCCTTGAATCTTAGATCATACCCTTTGTCACACATCTGACCAACACTTAAAAGATTATGCTTTAAACCCTTCACATATAGAACATCATCTATATTGTGCTTTCCATCAAAAGAAATAGATCCTCTTCCACAATTCTTACTAGTTGCATCATCTGCAAACCTAACCAGTCCTCCATATACTTTTCTAAACTTACAAACTTACTTTTATCTCTGGTCATGTGATGTGAACATCCATTGTTAATAATCCATTCATCCTTATCTTTCTCAACCTGGTAGATAGACAAAACACTCTCTTCCACTAGTTTTTCTTCCTTCACATAGCTAGCAGGATTAGTAGATACAAGTTCTTCCTTGATAGAAATAAACAAGTATTCATTTGCACTAGTATCATTAGACTCATCATCCATTACACCATCATCATCATCATCTCTAACATAATAGCATTTCTTTATGATCCTAGGTCTACTTTCAAATTTCTTCTTGCCTTTCTCAATTCTCTCCAGACATCTTGAGGCATAGTGACTAATCTTACCACAAGTAAAGCATTTGAATGCTAATTTACCTTTGAACTTATCAGTACCTCTTTGCATTATGTCCACAAAGTTGGCTTCAATCTCATCAAGGTCATCATCTGGTTCCACAACATACTTCTCAGATCTTGGGGTCTTCTCTGAAGTACTGGCTTTAAAAGCAGTCTCAGTCTTTGACAGAGCATCACCAAACTCTCTCATCTCAAATGCAGTGAACTTTCCAAGCAACTGATCCTTTGTAATCTTGTTCACACTCATAATTTCCTCAATTGTAGACACCTTGTGACTATAGGATTTAGGCAATGATCTAAGAATCTTCAACACAACCTCATTCTCATCAATAGTTCCTCCAAGACCTTTGATTCCATTAACAATTTCATCAACCTTTTACATGTAGATTGTTATGTTCTCATCATCACTCATCTTTAGGGCTTCATACCTTGCCTTCAAGTTTTGTAATTTGGCAGTCTTTACAGAATCATCTCCTTCATATAAATTTTTCAACTTAACCCAGATCTCATGAGCAGTTTCCAGATCTATAACTTTCACTAACTTAGTGTTGGATAAAACATTTAATAGAGCATCTCTAGCCTTTCCATTTAACTCATACTATTTGACTTCATCTTTGGATAATGGACCATTTTGATGAATAATATACTTTGTATCTTCCATCTTCCAAACACTATAACCAAAAGAAATGAGATGACTTTTCATCCGTACCTTCCAGAGAGCATAGTCTATTTCATTGAACTACAGAGACTCCTTCTTGTGTGCCATCTCGAATCTACCTCAAGCTATTAGTCTTTCTTCCAAGGAACCCTCACTCTGATACCAATTGTTGAAATGCACAAGACAACTAAGAGTTGGGTTGAATCACTTGTAACCAAAACTTAACTTCTTTAAAGCATCATCACATCAAAACACTTGATCACTTTTATTATGATTTAACCATGAAAGAATGAAATCAAAAAATTAAGCACATTCAACACATGAGACACTAGATTTTTACGTGAAAAACCCAATGAGGGAAAAACCATGGTGAGGATTAACTCATAGTATAAATGATGTCAAAATTTACAACAAGGCTCATTGTTGAAGGCTCACTACCTTAGGGCTCATTGCCCAGAATGCTCATTGCAAAAGAAGGGGCTCACTACCAAAGGAAGAGGCTTATTGCCAAAAGGGCTCACTGCCATAAGTTGGTGAACTGAGATAGTAGCATCTACACCATGTCAAGGTTCAGTTCCATTTGTAGGAGTCAAGGACAACACTGAGAGGGGGGGTGAATCAGTGTTGTGTGAATTTTCAAATCTTTTTACAAACTTTAACTTGCAGAGCACAAGGAGAGAAAGCTATCATTGATTTGTCAAACACATATGCACATAATTGAGAATGAAAAACAAAAACTCATGAGTAAAACATACAACCACAGAGAGAAGGTCAATATGAATCAAGACACAAGAATTGCACAAGTGGAAAACCCTCCAGGGGTAGAAAAACCACTCCAGAACTGCCTCACTGGCTACAATATGTATCTAGGAGCACCAACTCCTTATGGAGCACCAACTCCAATACCAAACAGAAGCACCCACTTCCAACATTGATATACCTCATCAGTAAACAAATAGGTCTCACTGACCAACAAGCCTCACTGGCTAATACAAGGCCTCACTGGCAAACCAAATCTTCACTTGAAGTAATAAACAAGATCAGAGGGACAATCTGTTTCCATTCAATTCAATATTTCATCTCTGCATAATACAACCTCCATTTGTGATTTCTCCATGTGTATGTCTCCAATCCTGCATCTGTTGCTCAAACAATTCATTCACCTAATTTAGATTATTTCTGCATATTCAATTTCATATTATCTTCTTGCTTGATTCAATTCAATCTATATCATTCAAAAGGATGTCATAGAAAATGTCTTCATTCCTGTATACAGTTCCACACACTTCAATGCACCTGGAAAACAATTTTATATAAATTGAAAGTCCTTCCACCTGCAAAGAAAAATCTTTTCATATTCCTCTGTGTCCATTCAATTTCTCAATAACCTATTCAAATTCTCCTCCACAAAAAAATAATATCTATTTGCATCTGATCACACAATATCTTCCTCTTGCTTTGCAAAATAAAATCAATCTTGTAATCCATTCACCTTCATCTTCTTCAAAAAAAACTTCAGGGAGTTCAAACACCAAACCATCTGCAAGAAGAAAATCTAATTTACAATGTTATGAAAATATATTTTTTTATGTTTCTCTCTCAAACAAAATTAATATCTTAAATAATATATTTTGAATTTGCCCTTGTGAGAGAGGATAAAATCTCTTTCAAAAATTGATCCTCTTCAAAAAAATCACTCTGCATCTTTTTATATTCTCTGTCAAAAATTGAAGCATGATCTTCATGTGGCCACTTGTATAAAAATCTTTCAAGAAAAAAATCATTCCTTTGATCTTACATTTTCTTGCAAGCTTATTGAAAAATCTTCTCATTCTATCTGCAAAAAATCTTTTCAAAATAAACTTCTTCTTAATCATTTCTTGCCTTTTCATATAACTCCATATGAAATTAGAAAATAAAAAGTTTCTAATTTTAAACTAAAGTCACAAAAGACTTAGTTAAATTTCCTTCTTAAAGCATATTTAATGCCACAAAAATACTTCAATTCTTTCCATAAGTCGTGCTCTCCTTAAAAAGAAATTTTGAATAAATTAAGGAATCTTTGAATGATGTTTTTCAAAGCATGGTCTTCAAATTTAATTTAATCGGGCTCTTCTTTAACCCAAACTCCTCATTCTATTCAAATAAACCTTACCTCCCATTAAATTCAATGCAATTTGCTTTTCACACATGAATCGGGTCTCCAACTATGCATTGACTTTCTTATTTGAGAAATCCATGTTCTTTTTAATAAATTATACCCCTTCAAATGCTCACTCAATTGCATTATTCTTTAAAACATGCTCCCCATTCAATGCCATCTATCACCTTTTTTTTAGGCTTCACTAGGCTATAAAAATGATATATATTTCACTTTAAATAAATCCGATGGCTCCCACTAATGCATAGTTGATGTGATCTTCATATGATGACATTTGCTAATGGTCTTCATTAATTGAGCTCTTCAAATATTTCAATGACTTTTTATAAATAAAGCTCCTCTTTGAATATATAATATTCAATGTTTTATAATATATGCTCTCCAAGTATTTTCGATGCTATATGAAATATGCTCCCCGCTTTGAACAAATGATTTTCAAAGACTTTCCATTCTTCATGTATTTCGATTGACTTGGCACCATAAGACTTAAAGGAGTGACTGACAACACATAGAATAAAGGGGCAAGTGATAATATGTAAAAAGGATCCCTTTGACAGGTTACCATTAGTGAGGTGACCTTTCACAATAAAAGTATGAAGCATTCATGAAGATCCAACACCTTATGATCAACCTCCTTCTCCTATATCATGATCTAATTCATGTTACATCAATGCAATACTGAGTCTTGAAGACAAATCGCAACCTTGATAGACCTAACACCATCAAACAACTTGATTCCTACCATATACTGCTACTATATCCTTGAAGGCACCACACTATATAAAAGATATACACTTATCAAGTCAACATCCTTAATGAAGACATGATCAACATTACCAAGGAAAAGCAACAACTGGTTCAACTGAATTCCTTAGTATCTCAATACCATGAAGCAACATGAGAAAAGCAATGCTTGCGATGACTTGTGATCATCTTGACTAACATTATCCTCCAAATGAGTGCACACTCAAGCTTCAACATGATAACAAGATAAAAATACTTTACCATATTGAACAAGTGTGACACACAAAATGATGTCTCCTGCTCCTGTCAACAACTTCACACAACTCTTGATGAACACACATATCTCTGCATCAACCTTTTGCACTTACCTCCTGAAAGGTGACCTTTGAAGATATGAACCAATATACACACTAAACATGAGAATCCATCCTAAGATCAACTCCTGTCAAAACCAACATATTGCAAACCTGCAAGACCTTTTTGACATCAATGACAATCACTCTCCATCACCATTGAAGTGCATTGATTCTTCTCTTTTTCTATCTTCTTCACACAAAGATTGTTGTCTACACATCATCTCAACATCATACCTTATTTATGACTTCATTATATGTATTTATACAATTCATCAACCTTGGAATGTACATCAAGGTTGGCATTACAATCATCAACCATTGGAACAATCTCCAAGGTCGGCATACATACATACCATGCCTTAGTTGGGACTCAAATGCAATCTCCCACGCAACAACATGTTATCACAAACTCCAAAGCATAATCACTAGTGAAAACAATTAGGTCGACCAAAACTGGTGTTAACACTAAGACCTTTAGGAACACACTTCATCCACGATCCAAATTACACATTGTGGACCAATCATAAAGTAGAAACACGATCTAGAGACATCCACAAACACGTTACAATCATCAAGAACTTCCACACAACCCCCAAACATTCTATCCAGAAGATTCTTCAAACCAGAGCACTTAAACATTACTGTCAGCCACTGTCATAAAGGAAAGATCACTTGCGGAGCACCAAATCACGAACCATTTCAACTGAAAGCACATAACATCATTTCAAACTTAATCTTAGAACCATAGACTATAAAACTTAAATACGGAGAGATGCAGAGAAGAATACATTCTCCCTGTCACCATTGAGTACTTAGAAAAATAGTTTTTACTCTGGTGAATAGAACTCACGCAAATATTCACACTGGAGGCTCAAACTTGAAACATAGCAACTAAAGACCTCCCTTAACATAAATTTCAAACCGCAAACAAAGATATTCAATCTATAGGATATGCAGAGAAAAACACTACACTGTTCAGTGAGATAGAACAATTTTGCAATTGTACTAACTTCTCAAACACTTGTTCAAACTCATCCAAATAACTTCCTTAGATGTTGACCTTAGGTGTTGACATCAATGACAACACTTATTGCTCATACTTGCAACATGATCATGCAACCATTAAGCACTTAATGAACAAAAATTGTAGTGGGTGCAAGGATAATTAGATGGCTATTACTATTGCAGGAATTTGACATTACCATCATAGACAACCCAAGAAAATTGAATTTGGTTGCTAACTTTCTATCAAGGTTGCATACAAGTGGAGAAAACCAACCAATGGAAGATATTTTTTTAGATGAACATCTCTTTGTTGTTTCTTCTACTACACTCTGGTTTGCTAACAGCTAATTTCTTAGCTACAGGCTTGTTTCCATCTCATTTCACCTCAAAACAAAAGAAGTGATTGGTAAAAGAAAGTTTATCTTACAAATATTTAAATGGTTTGTTGTTTAAATGTGGTCCTGACTTTATCTTATGTAGGTGCTTGAGAGCTAACGAAATTTTTGATATCTTAAGGGCATGTCGTGATGAACCCTCTGGTGGACATTATTTTTCACAAAGAACAATCCACAAAATTCTGGGAGCTAGTTACTACTAGCCCTCTCTCCATAAGGACACCAAGAAGTATGTGCATCAGTGTGATCAGTACCAAAGGATGGGTCAGCCAACCTTTACCCAAGAAATGTCACTACACCCTCAAGTAGTGTTGGAACCATTTGAGCAATGGGGTCTAGATTTTGTGGGGCTAATTTCTCCACCCTCTTCAAATAAAGAATATATTTTGGTTTGCATAGACTATGTAACCAAATGGGCAGAAGTTTAGGCATTATAGTTTGCAAGGAAAGAAAAAGTTGTTGATTTTCTTTATAACAGAATCTTCTTGAGGTTTGGAGCTCTGAGATCCATAGTTTCAGATAGGGGACCACAATTCACTTCTTAGGTAATTAAATCTTTCAGAGATTTATACCAAGTTAAGCACATGAAGTCTTCACCTTACCACTCCCAAGCTAATGGGTAGGTTGAGGTGACAAATAGAGAGCTAGAAAACATTCTGACGAGAACAGTGGCCATGAATTGGAAAGATTGGGCCAACAGGTTACTTGAAGTAGTTTGGACTTACAATACCACATGGAAGTCAACAACTAAGTTTTCACCCTATGAACTGGTTTATGGAAAGAAACCCATACTATCAATAGAATTTGAACTACAAACACTAAAGACCTCATTGGACATTGGGCTGCCATTATCCATAGCACAGCAAGATAGGATTCTCCAACTTAATGAGTTGGATGAAATTAGAACAGAGGCTATACAACAAACAAAACTTATTCAGTACCAGAGGAAACAATGGCATGATCAACACATCAAAAAGAGGACATTTCAAAAAGGGGATTGGGTTCTCCTATATAATTCTAAGTTTAAGGAGTTCAAGGGAAAGTTACAAATTCATTGGATAGGTCCTTTACCAAATCAGGGAAGTCTATGAGAATGGAATAGTTTTGCTAGCACCCATTGATGGAGGTGAAGACACATTCTTAGTAAATGGCCACAGAATTCAGCTCTATACAAGACCAACTACTAAGGAGGAGTTTACCAAGGACTTGTGCTTGGTGATAGGGGTCACAACCTTTGCTAGATGTTGAAGAAATTAAAAAGACAATATATATATAAAATAAATAATAAATAATAAATAAATAAGTAAAGGTTGAAAACCATCAAATGGCGGCCTTTCTCAAAAAAGAAATAAAAAATAAAAAAATAAAAGAGGGGTTGAAAACTAGTGAATGGTGGCCCTTCTCAAAAAAGGGGAAAGATTGAAAACCAGTAAATGTCTGTCTTTCTCGCCAAGGGGACTGAAAACCAATAAATGGTGGTTCTCTTCTTCATGCAAGATTCTAGCAGAAGCTCTCTGGAGCTAACCAAGCACTCCTCAAGGGCCATCAGACACACCTCCAGAGAGAACTAGGAGCACCTCTGGTGCTTCATCAAGTAGAGGCATTTTAAGGCATAGGGGTCCATGTCTCCAAGTGTCAAGTGAGGGCAAGAAAATTGATGAGGTCAATATGACTCATCTTCCACCATCAAAAAGGAAACCCACGCAGGACAATTATGTTGTAGCTGTCAGCACACGTCATCCAGGCTTAACCTCATGACATCATATGCCAATGCATCACTTTCAAGTGTATTCACGGGAAAGATTCCAAACCATGCGATGCTGGTGATGCTGACATCACTACAAGTAATGAGGAGGCTACACACATGTAAAGTCACCATCATACCTCATCAAAGCAGTAGCGCAACAGCCAAGTACATTGGGCAATCATCACGAAAAGTGATCTAGGTAATTCGCTCAAGTTAGTTAATTATTACCTATATTGTCATTTCTATTTTTGGTGCAAACTACTTAGACACGTACCCCTGCCATCATTTCCTTTTTTGACCTATGCATGCCACCTTAATTGCCACACTAACGATTTCACTCCGGAGTGTCATATTATCCCATGTGATTATGACTGAACCATCAATTACAATTAATTGAAGTGAATTAACCCTCCCATAATCAAAGTAATTGCCATTAAAGGATATCAAGTCCCAAACTTCAGAAATTGCAGAGCTTTCCAAACCCCAGAGATAATCTTCAAGCCATTACAATAGAGTCTCCTGAGGGAATAGAGAAAGAGGTCTATCATCACAGGGACTTTAGAGAACTATAGAGGAGACCCAAGGGAAGAGTTGATAAGGGAAGGTTTATTCATACACAGAAGAGGAAGAGGAATACATGTAGCATGGGGGTGAAAAAGAAGTCAGAGCCTGAAACTGTAACAGGACTACTGCAAGATCATGTTGTAGCAGACGTATTAAGAAATGCTGGGTGGTTAGAATTTCTAGAGAAATTTGAAGGGTTTCAAGAGGACACTGTAGATGATTTCCTACACCATCTAAAGAATAACCAAACCAAAGTGCAAGGAATCCTAATCAACGCCTCAACCACCATCATCAAGCACATTTCAGGGCTACCAAAACAAGGTGAGAGGTTTTATCATCTCAAAACCCTATACTCTAATTTGATTAAATACTTTTTAGTAGAAGGTGATTCTGAGCTCTAGTTACATTTGAGTAAAAATGAAGTCAAAGGAATTGTCAGAACCCCACTTCCCCAACCATGGTAATCTCTAGCCATGTGGCTCATGAAATATTTTACATGTGATGGGAAATTATCCCTAGTTTTAGGACCCATAATGCAAATGCTAATTTTCTTGAGGCATGGGCATGCCCATTTGAAATATAGCATCAATGTTCTAAATTTTTTGTATTAAGCTATTGTGGCTTCGACAGATAAGTACCCATAGGGGAAGGGTCCCATGAAACACCAAGACCTCATTTTATTAATTGTAAAACATCATTTCCTATCTCAAGCTGACGGAGAGGCCTTGTGGTAGTCATTTTTAGATGACACATCACATGCCAAAACACCAGGCAAGACACATGATGATGTAGGAGCATCTAGTGGTATAAGGGCAATCTTGCATCACCCAAAAAGAAGTTAATTCAAAATCATTGTAGTTGTTTTCATTTCTTTCCATAATTAGTGTTTCTGGTTCCATAATATCCAGAATAATAATGTAGGACTTTTAGTTTTTCCAAAATTGCTAAAAATAACAGCCTACCTATTTTGGAAAGTGTACATGCCATTTTAGGAAAGTTTGCATTTGGGCATGGATTGAAGTGAAAACTTAAAAAAAAGTTACATAACAGAAATATAAGACCTTTGGCGAAGGAATTAGGTAAAGATCATTTGTGAGCTGAAAGATATTAAAGTTTTTGTTTTTTGAAAAGCCCCTAAAAATTTTTGAAACAAGATATGAGGCACTAAAACATCTCATAACATTCTAAAAAGTTGACAAAAATCCATTTATGGATTTTTGGCATGATAGTTCACATTGTGAGCTTTCTGGTGCTTAAAATGGTTTTTCAATCGGACACCTAGATCAAAATTTATGCTTCCCGGAAGTTGACCTACTTTTGGAGGGAGTTGCAAATTTTTAAATTCAGCTGGAGGCCGCCAAAAAGTGATATTTATGACTATTTTGGGAACCTTGGGCAGTAGTAGAGTTGAGGGGGAAAGTGTAGAGTCAAGAATAGGTGGGAAAATAGAAACCCTAGTTGATTTGGGGTTATAGAGGGCTGAAGATTCTAGAGTCTTGAGGTTGGGAAAAGCTGTAATGTGTTGCAGTCAATAGAGGATTCATCCTTTGATTGTAATTGAGCTTCTATAATGTAATGAGTTTCTCAGAGCAATAAAAGAAAGTTTTATTTTCTATGTTCAATTTCTGTTGTGTGTGTTTTGTGATTTACCCCCCTTCATCAAGTGGTATCAGAGCAAGGGTTCCTGAGTGTGTAGACAGATCGCCGACCGTGAGGCAGTTTGCACTAAGACCTGAGGTTATGGGTTTGCTGCAGAGACCAAGATGCCTCCACGAAGAAATCATGTTGGGAGGAATGCTTTGACTGAAGAGGGTTTTAGAGCCCTACAACGGCAAATTGACACATTGCAAGAGGAGCTATGAAGAGGGTTTGAACTGAGGACAAGAGAAGAAAGTGAAGATGAAGCTGAAGATGAGCTATTTGAGGAAGAACAAGAAGCTGCTAGAGATCCTGTAGAAGTTAGGTTGTTGAGGGCCATTTCGAAGATTGAAAAGAGGCATAGGATTGAAGTTTCTACATATTCTAGAGATTTGAATCCAGAATAGCTTATTGATTGGATCAATGACATGGAGGACCCAGATCGGGTTAAGTTTGCAAAAACAAAGTTGAAGGGCCACACCAATATTTGGTGGAAGGAGGTCCAATTAGAGAGGAACAGAAGAGGAAAAGGAAAGATCACCAGATGTGATCAGATGGTGGAGAAACTGAAGAAGCAGTTCATTCCTGTGGACTATGAGATGGAGTTGCTGAAGAAGCTACAAGGATTGAAGCAAGGTAACAAGTCTGTTAAGGAGTATACATAAGAGTTTTATAAAATTACTATCAGGACAGGCCATGCAGAGCCCAACAAGGAGAACGTAACCCATTACATTAATGGGTTGAGGCCGAGTATTCAAGAGGAGCTGATCCTGGTTAGAATGACCACCATAGAAGATGCATTCCAGTTTTCCCTGAAGGTGGAAGAGAAGCTGAACAAAATATTTGATAGCAAGAAAAGGGGAAGAGGTCATGGTGGAAGGATTGGTGGAAGACCCTATGGAGGCCGTAATGAAGATCAAAAGAAAAATGAAGTAGGCATTAGTCAAAATCAAAGAGGGGATAATACCTACCACCCTCATGACTAGAACAATGGTGAGCAAAGACGAAGAGGAAGAGGCAGACTTGGGCAAGGACCTGGAAGAGGAGGTTTCAGAGGAACCTATTTCCAATGTGGAGAAGAAGAGCATCGAGCATATGAGTGTCTACAACATTAAGGAAGGACAAATAGAAGACCTGAAGGTAATGCATAAGTTGCACATGTAGATGAAGATGTGTAATTTGAGCATTCTGAAGATGCTGAAAGGGGAGAAACCCTAGTTGTCAGAAGAACTTTACTGAATGAGGAGAAAGAACCCAATCAGAGGAAGAGTTTATTCCGCACAAGGTACAAATGTGAAGGTAAGTGTTGTGACATTATTATTGACAGTGGAAGTACTGACAATCTTGTTTCAGAGAAGAAAGGATCCACATCCATATCAGATTGCATGGTTGTAGAAGGACCACAAAGCTTTGGTCAATGAGCAGTGTTTAGTGAAGTTCAATATTGGGGACTACCATGCTGAGGTGTTGTGTGACATCATACCAATGGATGTATGTCATATCCTGTTGGGGAGACTGTGGCAATATGATAGGAGTGTTGTCCATGATAGTCATGCAAACACATATTCCCTAACAAAGGATGGAGTTCGTCACAAGTTGAAGCCCTTGAAGGAGGTGGAAGAAAAAAGTATGTAGTACTGCCAGAATTTACTTGGTAGATGGTAGAAATTTTTTGGAGGGTATGAAGCATGAGCGTCATTGCTATGCATTGATTCCTAAGATTAGTCAAGAGAAATGTGAAGATGTACTAGCAAAAGTTTCAGATATGTTGGAAGAATTTTAGGATATTATCTCTGATAATGTACTAGAAGGTTTACCACCAGTGAGGAAGATAAGTCATCAAATGGTATAGATTTCCACTGCCAAGAATGGATGACATCATGGATTGTTTGAGTGGAGCCAAGTACTTCATGAAGATTGACCTGAAGAGTGAGTATCACCAGATCCGTATCAAAGGAGACGAGTGGAAGACAACCTTCAAAACCAAATAAGGTTTGTATGAGTGGTTAGTCATGCCATTTGGGCTAACCAATGCACTGAGCACATTCATGTGGCTCATGACTGAGGTACTGAAAGAATTTTTGGGAAGTTTTGTTATTGTTTATTTGGATGATATTTTGATTTTTAGTAAGAATTGGGATGAGCATCTAATGCATATTAGAAGATTTTTAGAGAAGCTGAGGGAGGAGAAGATGCTGATTAATTTGAAGAAATGTAGTTTTGTAAAAAAGGAGTTGGTATACCTGGGATTTGTTGTCTCAGATGAAGGTCTTAAGATGGACCCAGAAAAAGTAAGGGCTATCATTGAATGGCCTACGCCAAGGAGTGCAATGGAGGTAAGATCTTTTCATGGTTTGGCAAGTTTTTACAGAAAGTTTATTAGGAATTTAAGTAGCATTTGTGCACCCCTAACTGAGACAATGAGAGGGGATAAAAAAGAGTTTAGACGGACTAAAGGAGTAGATAAAAGCTTTGATACATTGAAGCAGAAAGTTACAGAACACCCTATTTTGGCACTTCCAAATTTTAATAAGGTATTTCAGGTAGATTGTGATGCTAGTGGTAGTGCTATAGGAGTTGTTTTGAGTCAAGAAGGTAAGCCCATTGCCTATTTTAGTGAGAAGATTAATGATGCCAAGAAAAAGTATTATGTTTATGATCAGGATTTTTATGCAATAGTTCAGGCTTTGAAAAAATGGAGACATTATTTGTTGCCCAAGGAGTTTGTTTTATATACTGATCATCAGGCTTTGCAGTATCTTAATAGTCAAGGAAAGTTGAACCAGAGGCACTTAAAATGGGTTGAGTTTTTGCAGAGCTATACTTTTGTTTTGAAGCACAGGAATGGGAAGTCCAACAGAGTTGCAGATGCCTTGAGCAGAAGGCAAAATTTGTTGACAAAAATGAAGGTAGAAGTTGTTGGGTTTGATGAGCTCAAAAATTTGTATTGTGAAGATTCAGATTTTGCAGAGGCCTGGAAAGCTTGTTTGGAACCTATTACATTGGATAGGACAAAATGGTTGGATTTCATAATCCAAGATGGCATGTTGTTTAGACGAAGCCAGTTGTGCATTCCAAGGAGTTCCATGAGAGAGAACCTGATTAAGGAGAAGCATAGTGGAGGATTGGCTGGACACTTTGGTCGAGATAAGACCATTGCTATTGTTGGTGAAAATTATTATTCACCATAGTTACAGCAGGATGTGAGGAATTTTGTGCAGAGTTGCAGAGTATGTCAGATGGCGAGAGGAGCAAGTCAAAATATAGGTCTATATCAGCCACTACCTGTACTAGAGAATCCATGGGATGATATTAGTATGGATTTTGTTCTTGGTTTACCAAGGACACAGAGAGGACATGATTCCATTTTTGTGGTGGTGGATAAATTCTCGAAGATGACAAATTTTATTCCTTGCAAGAAGACTAATGATGTTGTTCATATTGCAGAGTTATTTTTTAGGGACGTGGTGAGATTACATGGTCTACCAAAGAGCATAGTTTCAGATTGAGATACCAAGTTTGTTGGTTATTTCTGGAGGACATTGTGGAAGAAGTTGAAGATAGATTTAAAGTTTAGTTCTACACACTATCCATAGACTGACGGACACACCAACGTGGTGAATAGGAGTTTGGGTAACCTGCTACGATGCTTTGTAGGAGATAAGCCCAAGGGATGGGATTTGATTTTACCACAGGCAAAATTTGCTTACAACAATTTTGTCAATAGGAGAACTAGTAAATCACCATTCCAGATTGTATATGGGAATAGTCTAAGAAATGCTTCAGAGTTAAGGAATATGGACAAAGGAGAAAAGACAAGTGCCGAGGCTGAAGACTTTATAGTACACATGAAGAATTTACATGAAGAGGTGAAAAGCCACATTAATAAGATGAATATTTAGTACAAGGCTAAGGTAGATTAGAAGAGGAGATATACGGAGTTCTAGGAAGGAGATGAAGTCATGGTTCACTTGAGAAAAGAAAGGTTCCCAATTAGAACATACAATAAGTTGAAAATGAAGAAATTTGGACCATGCAGAATCCTGAAGAAGCATGATTCAGGAAATGCATATGAGGTAGAGCTGCCGAGTGGGATCAATATTTCCCCTGCTTTCAACATTGCTAATTTATTAGAATATCATGAAGGTGGAACAGAGGATGGACCAACAGAAGCGCAGTGGAGTATTCTGGCATCTACTTCAATGGAGGAGATAGAAGAGATCTTGGATAGCCGTGTGGGAAGAAGTACTTAGAACAAGCAATATGAAGAATATCTGGTAAAATGGAAAGGAGGCCTATTGAAGATTCTTCTTGGTTATCTAAGGCATAGGTTGACCATTTGGGTTTCCCTCACACAAACATCTGAGACGTGACAGGGTCACTTCTCAAATTACCCTAGGTGTCTGATGCAGGAGCATCCACTAGTGTAAGGGCAATCTTGCATCACCCAAAAAGAAGTTAATTCAAAATCATTGTAGTTGTTTTCATTTCTTTCCATAATTAGTGTTTTTGGTTTCATAATATCCATAATAATAATGTAGGACTTTCAGTTTTTCCAAAACTGCTAAAAATAGCAGCCTGCCTATTTTGGAAAGTGTACCTACCATTTTAGAAAAGTTTGCATTTGGGCATAGATTGAAGCGAAAACTTACAAAAAGTTACATAATGGAAATATAAGACCTTTGGTGAAGGAATCAGGCAAAGATCATTTGTGAGCTGAAAGATATTAAAGTTTTTTTTTTTTTTTCTGAAAAGCCCCTAAAAATTTTTGAAACAAGATATGAGGCACTAAAACATCTCATAACATCCTGAAAAGTTGATAGAAATCCATTTACAAATTTCTAGTGTGATAGTTCACATTGCAAGCTTTCTGGCACTTAAAACAGTTCGTCAATCAGACACCCGGATCAAAAGTTATGCTTCCCGGAAGTTGACCTACTTTTGGAGGGAGTTGCAAATTTTAAAATTTAGCTAGAGGCTACCAAAAAGTGCTATTTATGACTATTTTGGGAACCCTGGGCGGTAGTAGAGTTAAGGGGGCAAGTGTAGAGTCAAGAATAGGTGGGAAAATAGAAACCCTAGCTAATTTGGGGTTACATAAGGCTGAAGATTCTAGAGTCTTGAGGTTGGGAAAAGCTATAATGTGTTGCAGCCAATAAAGGATTCATCCTTTGATTGTAATTAAGCTTCTGTAATGTAATGAGTTGCCCAGAGCAATAAAAGAAAGTTCTATTTTCTATTTTTAATTTCTTTTGTGTGTGTTTTTTGATTTATCCCCCTTCATCACATGATGTAGAGGAGACTTCCTCCACTCAGCAGGATGAGGAAGTAACACCTTCTACTTCCTCCCCAGCCATCACCACATCTTCCACCACTACTGAGAAGAAAAATAAAGGAAAATAAGTTATGGGAGAAGCCTTAGCTATAGCTAAGCAGCTGGCAGAAACAATTACAAAGCAACCCTTCCATTTGACTCGCTCAGAAAAATGTAAGTTAACCTTAGTTGAGGAGTCTACCCCAACTAAGAAGATGAGGGGAACTATGATTATGGAAGAGGAGATAACACTAGAATCTGCCCAAACTTCTAGCCCCAAAAAGCATAGATAAGGAACAGGGCAAAGGGAGAAAACAAAAAGGCCTCTAAAAACACCTCATCCCAACAAGCATAAAAGGGCAGAAGAAAAGTCTGATGATTCAGATGAAATTCCCCTGATTAGAAGAAAAATAAAAAAGAAGAGTAGTTGAGGGGAGTACTCTAGAATCTGCTACCCCTCAAAGGACTCAGACTCTAGAACCATCATGCACTAAAGCTCTAGAGGTAGCAGAGGGAGAAACCTTGACCATCTCTTTAGATTCTGATGGAAATGATCCAGTTCTGGAGGCACAATCCCCACCAGTGCTCCAGAGAAGTAAATGGAAGAGACAACCTACTCAGGGAGAATAGGGCATTGCTCTCTTGGATGAGGTCCTCATGGGATTCAAAACTTCCATGGAGGAGGTTGGACCCTCATCAACCCCAACATTTGCAGAAGTGAGGCAGGAAGAGGCCTAGGAGGAAGATGAGGATCAAGAAATGAGACAAGAAGAGGCCCAAGAGGAAGATGAGGATCAACAAGTGAAGGTAGATGAACAAGGGGAGCAAGTTGACAATGTGGGATGGGGAGAAACAAAAATCTTTACTGAAGAAAGGACAAAAGGAGGAGAAATAGGGAGTTACTCACACCTTTATGATCAAGAAGATGTAGAGGTTCCAAGAGAACAATAATTGATGGAAGAGCTTGATAATCTGAAGAGGCTATTGTGGGGAAAGAACCTAATTATCACTGACCTCAAGAAGGTCATGAAGGAAAAAGATAGAGCAGAAGTAGGAAATAGAGGAGCTGAGAAATTAGCTCAAAGAAAAATAGGGGATCATTCAAAGGAAAGAGGTTGAAATTAGGGAAAAGGATGAAGAAACAACAAAGAATACCTTTGGTATTACCAAAGCCAAAGACAATTGCATCACATTTATTTCAACACTGATAGAGAAAATATAAAATTAGGCTACGTAGTTGACATGGGCCAACAATAAGATAGATGATCAGGAAGAGTTGCTTCATGAGTTGACCAGTCTAGCTGCTACTATTGAACAAAGGACTCAAACAGATCTATATCTGGGGGTGCTCACAATAGAGATTCATAAGGCCCTATTCCATTGGGAAAGGAGATGTTGGGATTTAGAGGAATCCAAGCCAATGATGCAACTGTAAAGGGCATTAACCATCATGTTAGAAAAAGTACAGGCCCTAGAGGAGAGGGTCATCAAGGTGGCCAGTCTCTCTACTGAGATCATATCCTACAGACCTCCCAGTGGAAGTTATGCTCTATTTTTACAAGAGCAAATCCTCCAAAGGAAAATATCACTGGTTCTCTCTGATTTAACCAAAAATATACAAGATGAGAAAGATTTCATGGAGGTATACATGAGTTTTGATGAAGACAAGAATTTTCTATGTGAATTATATTTACATGATTTCTTCATTAAAGACCACACTTTCTTCATCAACTACTTTGTGGGTGAATGCGAGCTCAGAGAATTTATGTCGCTGATGAGAAATCATCAGATTTGGAATGAACAGATGGAGGCTTACACCAAAAAGGATGCAGAGACAAGCCTATTCCTCAAGAGAGAGTGTCCAAACCCTATGGGATTTGAGATTCATTTCAAAGTAAAAATTTATTCCCTAGAGGGCAAAACAAAAATCTTACCCATGTACCAGAAACACCTACAAGAGTGTGCTATTGAGTTTAGTCTCTTCATGCACAACTCATCCAGCTAGATGATCACAATTGGGAAGAAAAAGTGGAACACTCTAACTTCAGAGAAAAAGATGAAGGAAGTAGTGTCCCTAGCCAACCTCCAGTTATTTATGAGGAAAGAAAGAGCAATGTCCAGATTGATGGACAAGTATAAATAGGATTGGATAGGTGGCCATTTCAGGCCACCCCTCATTATTGAGCCACTACCCATATGGGCTGAATAGATGGAGGATGCCAAAATTCAAGAATGGCTTAAATAGGTTGAATAGTTCAAAGGAAATGGCAATAAAAACTTCACTACTTGGTCAACTCATGAGAAGAAATACAATCTCACTGATACAATATACCACCTCAACAAGTCCAGGATGTGAAGTCCAAGAGGACATGCCAACCTTTAAGTTCAAGGGGAATGATGAGTGTCTGGTAGCACCCAAATTAACACACCTTTTTACTTCCCTTTTTCCCACCCTTTCATTCTATTGTCCTGGTAATTGCACCATAGAGACTGAAAAGATTGTTTTAATTACACTAATGAGATGAATTACTGAAGATCATTATTTTTGATGAAATGACTAATGTTGTAGTAAACTATGAAAATGTGCAGAAAAGTCTCTCTTCTTGCATCCACAGGTGCAGTTGTATAGGCGAAGGCAATTTTGAAGATCTCCAGAGATGGTCCTAATAATCTTTGGAGCTGATATGGAGGATACTATACTAGACTCCAATGTTTTCCCAAAGTGTTGGAGGTATTTTGAAGAAGAGGGAGTAGGGAAGCAAGGAGTGCATCATCTCCAGAGCCATATAGGAATCATGGATGCATCTCTGGAGCTGTTGGCAACAACACACAATCTTTGGAGTTGCTAGCAACAGTGCAAAGCCTCCAGTGCCACTGTTAATCTACATCTTAGGATTCAACTACAGTGCTCCAGAGTCTACTCAGCTAGCACCAAAATGATTCAGTGAAGACTCCAGTTGACTGTTAGGGATCTGATTCTCTTTTTATTTAATTTTGCATGAGTTCTAAAAGACTTATTAAGACCTATATTTCACAGCCTCACTGCCCATTGTTATTTAAGTTAAGACTTTAGATTTAGTGGTACTTCTATTCCACTAAAGCCTTTTTCAATTTGCATGATCATACTCTTCAATTAAATAGTTATATGTTTTAGTTAGAATAAGAGATTGGTTGTATCTCATAGATAAACTAATGGATAGAATGTAATTAGTTCCAAAAGATATATTATCGCTTGGATTAATATATGTTTAGATAGGAGCAACAAAAACGTATACAGATTTTGGCTATTAGATTATTGTAATTTTCATTTTTTAGACATATATACTTTTTGAATATAAGCATACCTTGATGAGATTATATTGAAGGAAATATTACGTTATTGCATTTCTGTATGAGTTCTTTCTTTAGTCTTCAGTCCTGAAGGCATGGAGTAAGGGCCCACTCTTTCCATCAAGACAAGAGGCTAATACGTTGCAAGTATGGGCCTAACCGGTGTTGTCATTGATGTCAACATACTCTTGTTACATTAATGTCAAGGATTGGATGAGCTATGTGCTGAGGATATTGAGAAAATTAGTCCTATCAAGAACATAGAAGAACAATGAAGACAGTGGAGCTCTATGAAGTGAAGATCCCAGCTAGATGAAGATCAGAGAATGCACATCAAAGGGTTTGTAGATATGTGTCTAAAGATGATCTAGTCAGGATTTGAGAGGTCCGCATGAAGATTTGGAGAAGTTATGGCCATATGAGTAAAACTAGTTTTGGCAGGTGTTTAGAGGTGATAGAGTGACACAAATAGGTCCGGTGAGATTCAGAAATGCAATAACTTGTTCTGTGGATCTGGTGGAATGTTTAGGAAGCCAATGTGAATTGACAACTCAATTGGTTTGTGGTCTGGAGGTCCGCAAGCATTTACTCTAATGTGACAATGATGACAGACTGTGTTCTTGAGGTTCCAGATGAAGATGTCAATGATTTTAGTAAGCAGAAGTGGTGTGGATGTTCTTGGTGATTCAGGAAAGCTTGTGGAGGTCTCTAGATTTTGTCCAGTTTGTATTGGCGGTCCGCATTGAAGATTGATCTCATAATTGAAGATTTACTCTCGGGTGATGGTGTTCTTCTTAATCATGGTTGACTAGATTTTTTACACATCTTGTGGATGATCTTGAAGATGTTCTATGAAGCATGGCACATTCCTCAAAGAAGATTGAAGTCCCAGATATGTGTAGCCGAGGTGATATGCATGAAGTCTTTCTAACAAATCAAGTTGTATTTTTGTAACTTCTCTGTAATAAAGTATGTTGTGCCAACTTTGATGATTATCCCAAAGTCGATGTCTTGTATAAATAAGATTTGTGAAGTCATTTCAAAGTATCCTTGGTTGAGATGAGAAAGTGGTAGAGAGGAGAAGAGAAAAAAGTAGAGAAGTGTTGAACTTAAATAGAACTGTCTCAAGCATGGTGAAGATGCTAATCTCCAGTTCAAGTATGTAATATTTATATTATTCTGTAGATAGTGTGTCTCCTATAGGCAGTGGGCCTCTTGTGAGCAGTGTGCTTAGGCAGTGAGCCCTAATTAGCAAGTGCCATTTGTTCTTCTTATTCTTTTAACAGAGAATACCTTCTTGGGTTAGTCACCCTGTGGTTTTTCCCTTAACCAGGTTTTCCACATTAAAATCTTGGTGTCATATGTGTTAATGTGTTTTTTCTCTGGAGTTATTGCACTGTGCTTCCATGATTGAATCATTATTATGCTGTAGAAATATAAGAAAGATTTAAGTGTTTTAAGAAAAGAAAGTTTTTGGTGACAACTGATTCAGCCCCCTCTCAGTTGTTTGTCCTAAATCCAACAATTGGTATCAGAGCTAAATTCCTCTGAAAGAGCTTAACCGCTTGAGGAGATCTAGGATATCTTCCTACAAGAAGGATAGTCTGAGGTTTGATGGAACAAACTACACTCTTTGGAAAAGCCACATGGAATGTCACTTGCAATGTATGGGATTTCAATATTGGAACATGACTATAAAGAAGTATATTCCTCCAAAGAATGGTCCGACAACTACAGATGAAATCAGAGATGCTGAAGATAATCTTTGAGCTAAAGAAGCCTTACTAAGTGACTTATCTAATTCAGAGCTGACAAATGTTATGGATTTAAAAACTACATATGAAATTTGGTCAAAGCTGGCACTTCTGCATGAAGGAGACAAATATGTTAAATGTGCCAAGCTACAAAGTCTGAAAGGAAAATTCAAAAACCTGAAGATGAGAATATCACTACATTTATGCCAATAGTAAATGAGCTTGTTTGTGGAATTAGATGTGCTGGTGGAACCTTGGATGAAGATGGGATTGTTGCCAAAGTTCTCAAATCATTACCTCCTACTTACAAACACAAGGTTGTTGCTATTGAGTAATTCAAATCTTTATCAAATATTTTAAGGGATCAATTGGTTGGGAAATTAGCTACATTTGAATTGGCTGATTTTGGAGATGCACCTCCCAAGACTAAATCTGCATTCAAAGCTAGTGCCTCTGTAAAAGGCAAACAAAGGTATGATCTAGGAGAAAATTCCTCAAAGAAATTATCATGGTATGAAAAAGCAAGAAAAGATCTAGAAGAAGATGAGGCAGAAGCTGCTCAACTTGAAGCCCTTATTGCAAAAAGACTACCAAGAGGATTTGGTAAGTATGAAGGAAAATTTCCCTTCAAATGTTTCAACTGCAAAAAGATTGGTCATTTTGCCTCAAGGTGTCCGGAAAGATTTTCAAGGACAAATACAAATAGATCAAGATTTCAAAAGAAATGTTACTATGTTCATGAAGATGATGATGATGGAGTAACAGATGATGAATCAGAGACAAGAAACAAATCTGGAAGTGACTGGGTGTTTATTGTCATTAAGGAAGAAGATCCAATGCCCACTGAATCTGTCAATCATAAACATGTAGAAAGAGCTCTGGCTGCTCAAGTTGAAGAAAAGGATGAATGGGTCATTGATAGTGGATGCTCCCACCATATGACTGGTGACAAAAATAAGTTCATAGATTTGGAAAGATATGAAGGAGGAGTTGTAAAATTTGGTGATAATTCTGCTGGCAAAATCAGAGGTAGAGGAACTATTTCTTTTGATGGAAAGAATAAAACCAGTAATGTACTATATGTTGAAGGTCTGAAGCACAATCTTCTCAGTGTTGGGTAGTTGGTGGACAAAGGCTATGATCTCTGATTCAAAAATGGAAAATATAAGATCTTTGAAAGTTCTAGAACATAAATTGCATCTGGTACTCAAACAAAAGGTAACATCTTCCACTTGGTTGGTACTGGCAAAAGTTATTTATTTGTTCAAATTGATCAGAGTTGGTTGTGGCATAGGAGAATGTGTCATGTAAATTTTGATAATATCATCAGGATAAGAAACACTCAGGCTGTAAGAGATCTTCCAAAACTGGTGAAACCTACCAACAGTTTGTGCAAAGAATGTCAGTTGGGTAAGCAGAGTAGAGTCACATTTAAAAGTAAGGAACAATCTTCTACCAGATTGTTAGACTTAGTACACACTAATCTATGTGGACCGGAAAGAATCAAGAATCTACAAGGTGATAGATATTTCATGTTACTGGTTGATGACCACTCCCGAATGATGTGGGTGACTTTCCTAAAAGAGAAATTTGAAGCTCTTGAGAAGTTCAAAATATTCAAGGCCATGGTAGAAAATGAAACTAGGTTAAACATAAAATGTCTTAGGTCTGATAGAGGTGGTGAATTCACATCTAGAGAGTTCATAGAATTCTGTTAGAGACATGGGATAAAGAGACAATTATCTGCTCCAAGGACTCCATGGCAGAATGGAGTACTGGAAAGAAAGAACCAAACCATCCAGGAAGCATCTAGAATCATGATGATGGAACCAAATGTCCCTCAGATCTACTAGAGAGAAGCTGTAAGCACTGCTAATTATACTATTAATTGAGTACAAATCAGAAGCAATACTGGTAAGACCCCTTATGAACTTTGGTTTGGCATCACTCCTACTATTAAGTATTTCAGAGTCTTTGGTAGTAAGTGCTACATTAAAAGAGATGAAGACCTTGGCAAATTTGATGCTAGAAGTGATGAAGAAATATTCTTGGGTTACTCTACTCAAAGCAAAGCATATCAGTGTTATAACAAGAGATCAAGAAAGATTGTAGAAAGTACAAATGTGAAGATTGATGAAGGCATTGAAAATCCCTCAAGGTTTTATGAGTATGAAGCAGATGATCAGAATGATGTTCCAGTCTAAGAAGATCTAGCCCCTTTTGTAGTTCAGATTCAGACTGATCTAGAGAATCCTGAAATATAGGAAGAAGAGATAAGTTTGAATGAACCTGTCCAAGAAATAGAAGTGTGAGAAATTCTCAAAACTCCTAGGTATGTAAGACTGAATCATTCTAAAGACTAGATCATAGGTGATAGAAGCAAAGGTGTTCAAACAAGAAGAAAGATTGCTCAAGATTTAGAGAAGTATTGTCTGATTTCAAAAATTGAACCAAAAACAGTAAGTGAAGCATGCAATGATGAAAGCTGGGCCAAAGCAATGGAGAAAGAGTTGATGCAGATTGAGAAAAATCACACTTGGGATCTTGTTCCCAGACCTAGAAAGAAAAATGTGATTGGGACCAAGTGGGTCTTTCAGAATAAACTAAATGAAGATGGTGAAGTAGTCAAAAACAAAGTTGAATTGGTCTGTAAGGGTTATTCTCAAGTAGGAGTTGAATTTGAAGAAACTTTTGCTTTGGTGGCAAGAATTGAACCAATCAAATTATTTCTTTCTTTTTCTGCCTTCAAGGATTTCAAAGTATATCAGATGGATGTCAAGTCTGCCTTCTTGAATGGTGACTTGGAAGAAGTATACATTGAGCAATTGAATAGATTTCAATTGTCTGATCATGGTGATATGGTCTGCAAGTTGAAGAAAGCATTGTATGGACTCAAACAAGCCCCAAGGGCCTAGTATGAAAGATTGGATAAACATCTTTTGAAGATTGGTTTCAACAAAGGTACTGCTGACAGTAACTTGTAGTTCAAGATTGATCATGAAAATCTCTTGATTGTTGAAGTATTTGTTGATGATATCATTTTTGGAGGAAGATATAGTATATGCAAGACTTTTGCAAATCAAATGAAAAGTGAATTTGAGATGTCTATGTTTGGGGAAATGAATTTCTTCTTGGGTTTGCAAATTACTCAAACAAAGAAAGGAATCTCCATATCTCAGACCAAATATGTGAAAGAATTGTTAAAAAAAATTGGGATGGAAGATTCAAAGCCAATAAATATTCCCATGGCAATTGGATGTAAACTAAGTAAAGATGATGAATCCCCTAAGGTTGATCAGAAAAAGTATAGGTCAATGATTGGAGCACTACTGTATCTTACTCAAACTAGACCTGGCATTATGAATGTTGTTGGTCTTGTTTCCACATTCCAAGATGATCCTAGAGAACCTCATGTCATGGCAATCAATAGAATTCTCAGATATTTAAAGGGAACAGTTGAGTATGGTTTATGGTATCCTAGGGATCATGATTTCTCTCTTCATGCATATACAGATGCTGATTGGGTAGGAGATGTGGATGACCAGAAGAGTACCAGTGGTGGTGCATTCTTTTTAGGGAAAAGTTTGGTTTCTTGGTTGAGCAAGAAACAAGAGGAAATATCTCTGTCCATTGCAAAAGTAGAATATATTGCAGCAACAGGTAGTTGCACTCAAGTACTGTGGATGAAGCAAATGCTAAGAGACATCAGAGTGGAGTATGAGGAACCTATCACAATCTTCTGTGATAACTCAAGTGTAATAAATATATCAAAAAATCCGGTGTTGCATTCAAACACAAAACATATATCTATCAAGTTTCACTTTTTGAGAGAGCAAGTGAACAAGAATGAATTCATATTGGAGTTTGTGCCCTCAAAGGATTAGATTGTAGACATTTTTAATAAACCTCTTCCTAAGGACTCTTTTGAGTATCTCAGGAAGAAGTTAGGGGTTATTACCCCTCCGGTTCTGAATTAAGGTGCACTAATGTGCATCAGTCCAGTGGATCTCACAAACATATCTTGTGGTCCAGATTGATGCTAGGAAGATGCCACTCAAGGGGAGCAGTCTATATGATTCTAAAGTATTGATGCAAGTATGTTCCCTTTGCCATTGATGTCAAAGGGAGAGAGAAGACATGTGCAAAACAAAAGGGGTTGTTGATCAAAGGGAGAGGAGCAAAGAAAGAGAAGACATATGAATGATTGTTGTTGATAGGGGGAGCTATGTTAGTGAGGAGAAGTTCTTGTCTTGATGGTTAAAATAGTTTTTCACATCATATGTTACTATCAATGACAAAGGGGGAGATTGTTGCGAGTATGGGCCTAACCGATGTTGTCATTGATATCAACATACTCCTGTTGCATTAATGTCAAGGATTGGTTGAGCTATGTGCTGAGGATATTGAGAAAATTAGTCCTATTAGGAATAGAGAAGAATAGTGAAAACAATGGAGCTCTATGAAGTGAAGATCCCAACTAGATGAAGATCAGAGAATGTGCATCAAAGGGTTTGTAGATATGTGTCTAAAGATGGTCCAGTCAAGATTTGAGAGGTCCACATGAAGATTTGGAGAAGTTATGGCTATATGAGTAAAATTGGTTCTGGCAGCTATTCAAAGGTGATAGAGTGACACAAATAGGTCTGGTGAGATCTGGAAATGCAATATCTTGTTCTGCAAATTTGGTGGAATGTTTAGGAAGCCAATGTGAATTGACAACTCAATTGGTTCATGGCTTGGAGGTCCGCAAGTATTTATTCTAACGTGACAGTGATGAAAGACTGTGTTCATGAGGTTCCAAATGAAGATGTGAATGATTTCAATAAGCAGAAGTGGTGTGGATGTTCTTGGTGATTTAGGCAAGCTTGTGGGGGTCTCTAGATTGTGTCCAATTCATGTTGGTAGTCTGTATTGAAGATTGAGCTCGTAATTGAAGATTTACTCTCGGGTGATGGTGTTCTTCCTAATCATGGCTGACTGGATGTTTTACACATCTTGTGGATGATCTTGAAGATGTTCTGCGAAGCATGGAGCGTTCCTCAAAGAAGATTGAAGTCCCAGATATGTGTGGTCGACAGTGTAGTGATACGCATGAAGTCTTTGTAATAAATCAAGTTGTATTTTTGTAACTGCTTTGTAACAAAGTATGTTGTGCCGACTTTGATAATTATCCCAAAGTTGATGTCTTGTATAAATAAGATTTGTGAAGTCATTTCAAAGTATCCTTGGTTGAGATGAGAAAGTGGTCGAGAGGGGAAGAGCGAAAAATAGAGCAGAAGTGTTGAGCTTAAATGGAACTATCTCAAGCATGGTGAAGATGCTAATCTCTAGTTCAAGTATGTAATATTTATATTATTCTATAGACAGTGTGTCTCTTGTAGGTAGTGGGCCTCTTGTGAGTAGTGTGCTCAGGCAGTGAGCCCTAATTGCAAGTGCCATTTGTTCTTCTTATTCTTTTAACAGAGAATACATTCTTGGGTTAGTCACCTCATGGTTTTTCCCTTAACCGAGTTTTCCACATTAAAATCTTGGTGTCATATGTGTTAATGTGTTTCTGCTCTTGAGCTATTGCATTGTACTTCCATGATTGAATCATTATTATGCTGTAGAAATATAAGAAGGATTTAAGTGTTTTAAGAAAAGAAAGTTTTTGGTGACAATTGATTCACCCCCCTCTTAGTTGTCTGTCCTAAATTCAACATAGTATCTATTGCTTTAGTTTATTTACAGATTTCATTAGGAGTATAGTTTCATTGCTTTCAGAAGATAGATTCATTTCTGTTTAATAGTTATTTCCAGTAAATGCATGTTTCTAGCTTTATATTAGAATAATTCATTTTTCAGCAATCTACCGCTTTAGCATTATTTTGGTGTTTTCATAATTTCATTTCACAATAGATAAATCAGTAGCATTAATTCCTTAAACAGTAAAATTAGTAGGATTATTTGGAGGACTGTTGATTATGAAGTTCCTTATTGCAAATAGCCTAGGGCATAGCCCTGTATTTGACACATGAAAAGCATGATTAAATGCCAAGGTACAATGACCCTTGTCAAGTATCCCCTAGGTTTGGCTAGATAGTTTGCTCCATATCAGTAAAAGGTTGAGCAGGTGGATAAAGGACCAATTTTTTTGTTATATTCCCATTAGAAATTATAATATTCCTTGATTGACATCCTATGAAGGCATCTGTTGTTGCCAGCTAGGGTCTCCCTAGGATGAGTGGATATTCCCCTAGGCTGGGCTTAGACTGCAAGACCATAAAGTCAGCAAGATATTCCTATGAATCCAATATAATTACAAGATCTTCAATAACCCCTTCTAGCTTGACTATGGACCTATCTGCCAATTAGAGTATTGTGGGAGTAGGTCTAAGGTTAACTAACTAAAGGGTACTCATTGTTTCCTTTGTCATTACATTGTTGGTTGTACCTAGGTCAATCAAGGTGTTTTGATAAGGGTACCATTAATGTTTATATCAACCACAGGGCTTCCAGGGTCTGCATATTTTGGAATAGCCAAGTTACCTAACATGATATCAGTGAGTTGTCCTATAACATGTACTATTTGAGGATCTTTCCTCTTCCTTCCTGGTTTCTAAGACATAACTCCCTTATAGCCTTGGTATACATGGGCACATCCTTAATGGCTTGGATGAGGGGAATTTTAACACAAACATTTTTATTTGCCCCATGAGATCAAAATTAGGCTTAGATGGAGTTGGTGGAAGGTGTATTTTTAATCTCTCTGGAAATGGAGGGCTCTTGGTAATGGTTTCTTGCTACAAAGAGGTTTGCTCAGAAGACTTCTTCTGATTATTCAGATGATTGTCAGTGATGAAGGGTTGTTCCTCATGAGGAAGTTCTATGATGAGCGGTGATGGAGGTGTAGCAAGCATCTTTCCTGAGCATAGGTGCACATCACTAACTTCAACCGTATAGGTTGGGTATTGGATGGACTCATTAGTATAGGCCTGCTAAACAAGCTTGTTGTTAGGGTTAGGTGTAGGTTGTGTTGGTAATTGAGTGGCTCTAGGTGGGGCAGGAGTAGCTGAAGTTGTATTTGGCATAAGGGTAGGTCATTGAGGTAGGGCTTGTTGTGGTTGCGAGTAGTTCATATTTGGATTTTTCCAATGTTGGTTCCCATGCCACTGTTGTGGCCATGGGTTTTGATTGGCCTGCCATTGTGGATTATAATTTGAGGATTGGGATGGTTGTTGCAGCCATGCCCCCTGTTATTGGGTCCAACAAGGTGGCATTGTTGCCCATTGCTGATGTGGCTAGTTATACCAAGGTGCATTGTTCCAATTATGAGGATTTGAAACAAGTGGCACAAATGACATAGAATTGGTCAAGGGGTCCTAAGGCATACCTTTCTTTGCTGCCATGGCCTTCGTTGTGCAATGTAGAACACTTGACCTTCTTCATCTTCCATAGCTTAGAAATCTACTTTCTCATTCTTTCCTTCAAAAATACTAGAGCAAGTCCCTTGCATCGGTAATTGGCCTTCTTTTGTTGACAATGTGGACAGTATTCACTCAAAGCTACCTTTGATGCCTCCTATTTCTTATTTATGTGCAAGGTGTCCAGCTATGTTGCTAGATGGCTTATGATATCCTCTTTCATGTTTGATAGGAGATTATTGAGCTCTACTCTAGAGACTCCATTGGATGATTTAATCAAAGTCAAGGTTCTAAAACCTCTATTTTTCTTTAAAGTAGAGTGTGAATAGTTTTGGTAGATTTGACAAATTTCATCAAATCTGAGTTGAGAGATATCCCCTACTCCAATCAAATTGAGTGCATCCATACATTCTTTGCTCACACCTCTTAGGAAGACCAACTTGAGTGACTCTGGAGAGAGCCTATTCTGTCTTGACTTCTTGAGGCAAAACTGAAATCTCTCAACATAGTCTTCCAAGGGCTTATCTTCTTTTGGTGACATCCTAAAGATGTCATCCCCCTTCATATCTCTACCACGATAATAATCATGATATTTCTGCAGAAACTTCTCCTTCATGGTGGCCCAAGTGGTTATAAAATTCTCACCCATACCCATAAACCATTGTAATGCGGCATCCTTGAGGGTGGCTGGGAAGAGCTTGAGTCTGTATGCATCTGTAGTGTAATCAGAACTCCTATAGAGTACATCAAACTCAAAGAGAAATGTATTAGCGTCTTCAGTGATTAGTCCATGAAAGTTTGGTAGAGTTGAAGGAGGAATATTTTTCAAGGTGTCATCTCTCTCCTAGTTTTAAATAGGAAAGGCAAAGGTAATTGGTTCAGCTAGGTTTTCTACTACTTCTTCTACCATGATGCCTTGGTTCCAACTTCCAATATCATCAAAACGCTCAGTGTTCTCCAAACCAAGAGATAATTCAAAGTGTTCTTCTTCTTCTATTGAACTGGTTGGAAGAAACCTCCCTTTATGGTCTATTGGCCGCCACATACAATAATGTATAAGCTAATGGCTATGTTCCTACACCATGTTAGTGAAAAATTTGGAAATGGAGTGAATATCTATGTGATCCTATATGCTAAAAAATATTATTTTCTAGGAAAGCAAGTACAATCATAAATCAACAAGAACTCAGAAACTCTAAACCCTAGCACCATCCCCAACAATGGCACCAAAAATGTTGAACTCCATTATTAACCAATACATTAATATAGAAAGGGCATGCACACTACTCAATGGACCAACAAATCCTATATCAAGCAACCTACTAGCTATATAATGTGTTACGTTTACATTATCAAACTAGGGAATCGTAATCTTCTTGGATGATGCCTGTACTATGTGTACAGTTAAGGATTCCTGAGTTTTAGTCTAGATGTTGTGTAAGGGAAATAAATAAAGGAAACACAATTCCAATTGCAAGGATTGACAATACTCTAAGTAAACAAGAATGATAGAAAATAACTAAAGCTTATCCAACACAATAGTAATTCAATGGTCTTATGTAACTTCTAGATGAAAGAGCAGCTAATAGTTGGTTCAGCGATCACCTTGACTCAATAAGACTTAACAAAACATATTATCAAAGTCTGACTAATTCTCATAACATAACTCATTACAACGTACATTAATCACACATATATAAATATACAATCATGAACTAAATATATAAACAAAGTGGAGAGACACGGTACCTCAAGTGGCCTACTTGAGTAACTGTGATCCCATGAAATCTAGCTCAATCTTTACTGTATCTTTGTAATCATTGACAAAACTCAAAACTTATATTCCTTTATTGAATGTTGAAGCAAAAGATACAACAATGAAATCTGATACTATATCTCTGTCTAACCTGTATGAAGCAAAATCTAATCTCCCATAGATGAGATCAACATTGTCTATTTGAATAAAACTACTGAACAATAAATTCTATAACTGTCCATTATCCAACAACGTAGGAAGAGGACTTTATTACAAAGTAAACTAGAAATAGGAAACTAAATTGAGATGAAGGTGGCATAGATGGTATATTCCTACTGTAACTCTTCCTCTAGTATCCATGAAGAACAATCAAGATGAGAAATAAAACATAGTGCACGATCTAAGATTCCTCCATTATTTAAGACTGCATCATTTGTCAAAGGATAACCATCTCAGAGTAAAGATTGATGGATAACTCATCCTAATCAATTCAGGGTCTTCTCCATTTGGCTGTAGGTGCCTATATCATGTACTGTGGATATTAGCATCTCCTTTAGCTGTGGGTTATCTAGTGACCTTCATGACATGAAGCCATGTTCTTGCTACATGAGGAGTTAGTACATCACATGGTATCTATGCATCACTATCACTAAAATTAACATAAAGTACTAACATATTTCATGAGCAATCAACCATTCACACATAATTAATTAACAACATATTATATACCCATCTTCATGCTTTCATTGTCTTAAGGATAATCATAGACATAATTAGTGTATATAGAAGTTCATAAATGTCTTAGGAAATATGTAATTAAAGAAAGAAAATCAAGACAAAACATGGTCTCATCATACCACATGGCAGAATGGAAAGCCAGCTCACAATAATCAAAAAAATACACCCAATAGTGATATCCCTGATCCATTGAAGAGACCCAATGCCAATATGGTAGAAGATAATCTATGGTGTATAGCATGCCAACTACCTCATTCCCCAACTCAGTGTGTAGTATCCCAGTCACTTCAGGAGTCTGGTATACTCGAGGATGAATATGAGGAGGATACTTATAATCAAGATCATACCATCAATATGTTCTCATCTAAACCATTTATGATGATAGAATAATATGCTTCTTCTAAGGAAGAATGTGTTGAGATTGATGTTGACAACCAGCTGTATTATGGAGAAAACTATCATCAAAAAGTCTTTTCTGATTATGAAGACAATAGTATAGATCATGAAAAGGTGAATGTCACAGATGTTGAAGTAAGAGGGATTAGTTTGAGAAGACCCTTTGAGGAGGAAATCAAATCTTTGACTGTAGCTGCCATTGCTCAGGACAGGAGCAGTTATAATTTGAGAAATAGAATGGTTAATGCTGACCAGGGAAAGCCTGGTAGTCTATTTATCAAAGAGACATCTACTGACACCAAGAATCCTGAGAATATGAAAGTCTCGGATGAAAAAGGAAATTTACCAAGAGGTCAGAAGGTACAACTTGATGTGCCAAAGACACATCAGAAGGAGGCAAAAGTAAAAATGTAGTCAAGTAAGCCTAGTATTCCTAAAGCTCTTGCATCCACTGAAAGAGAGAGGGTCAAGAAAATAGTGGTGAGTAAGGTCATCTATGATTCAGTAGTAACTCCCATGTTTGATATGACCCAAACTCTATCTCAGATGAAAGTCTCAGTTCCTTTACTGGAGATGATGAAAATAGATGAGCATAGGAACAATGCTTTGAAGATGATTGCAGGTATATCTCAAGTATCATCTGAGGTTCCCAAGGAATCACCTATTTCCCAAAATGTAGATCAACAGATTGGTGAGGATAAATGTAGAGATATGGGAACCCCTGAGGTATATGTAGGAGAAGCATGGACTACATCTCCTTCCTAGATTAATCCCTTTTATGTTAGCCTACTTATAAATAACAAAATGGTCTAAAATTGCATGATAGATTTAGGAGCTGCCATAAACATTATGCCTCTAGAAGTTATGAAAGAACTAGGGCTATGGGTTGATACAAGTTATGGAAAATGTTATGCCATGGATAATAGGGTTGTCCTAGTTCTAGGGATAATGAAAGACGTTGACTTGAGGTTTGTTGTTTTCTCTGACAAAGTATACAAAATGGATGTTACTGTTTTAGATATCCAACCTCAATATGGGATGCTATTGTCAAGAAAATAGACTACAACAGTGGGAGGAAATATACAATTGGATTTCTCTTATGCCACTATATCCATGAATGGAAGGGAAATCAGGTTGGATGGGGAACCTAGGTTTCAAACAGTGGTAGAACACATTGACAACCCCAAATACTTTGATCAACAAGTTAATTTTTGCAACAATGATATATATAACTTCAGAGTTGAACAAGACCAGTAGGCTCAAATTTGCACTAATCCTTTAGAAGATGAAGCTCAAGAAAACTTGGATGGGTTATGGTAGATGTACTTTGATGGTGCATGATCTAAAGCAGGAGCAGGAGCAGGTGTGATTTTTATTGCACCAACTAGCAAAACTTTCAAGCATTTGGTTATGTTGAACTTTTCTTGCACCAAAAACACTGCAGAATATGAAGCATTATTGCTTGGCTTGAACATGGAAGTCAAACACGATATAAAGTTGTTGAGAGTTTTTGGTGATTTTGAATTGGTTGTCTCACAAGTGAGAAATAAATACCTAACAAAGCACATGAGACTTAAGCAAGACAAGTATGTTGTGTGGGACACCATAGAGCTTCTAGATGTATTCTCCATTAAATGGGTAGAAAGAAACAAGAATGTGATGGTTGATTTCTTGGCCAATATAGCCCTAAGGAGTGATGATATTACTCTATTTGGAATGTTGAGGTTAACACTAAACCATATGTACTAGACAACATCTGCAATTGGCAAGTTTTCAACAATGATGCAAATTTGCTAAAGTTCCTTCAATGTGAAGATAAGTACCTTTTATAGGAGATAGATTTCAATGCATTTGTGTAAGTCGTCAATGAGAAGGAAACTGTCTTTGGGGCTAAAGTAATTCAATTGAAGATAAATAAAATCCCAAGGGGATTGATGGCTTTAGAGAGAGTGTTTGACAACAATGAAAGCAGTGATCAGAAGCATGTACCAGTCCATATGGATGATTTAGAGGAGATTAATTTAGGGAGTATTCACCTAAGAATGTGTACATTGGTAAAAAGATCAGTCCCAAGGTAAGAACAATGTTTATCACTTTATTTATAAAATACAAGCATGTTTTTTCTTAGTCATATGACGACCTGAAAGCCTATAGAGAGGATCTATTCCAGCATGAGATCCCTTTGACACTAGATGCTAAGCCTTTCAGATAAAAGAAAAGACTCATTAATCCAACATTGATCCCAAAAATGCAACAGGAGTTAGCAAAGATAAAGGATGGTGGGATCATCAAACCAATTAGATATTCCACATGGGTTTCAAATTTGGTTTCAGTAAGGAAGAAGAATGGGGATCTAAGATTTTGTGTAGATTTTAGAAATCTAAACATATCTTCACTGAAGGATAACTAACCTCTACCCAATATGGAAATAATGCTCCAAAGAGTCACAGGAAATGAGTTGATGTCCATGATGGATGGTTTTTCAAGGTACAATCAGGTGAAATTCAAGGAGTCAGAATAGTATAAGACAACTTTCACCACTCCCTAGGGTACATATGTTTATATTAGAATGCCATTTGGATTGACCAATGCTAGAGCAACATTCCAGAGAGCTATGGATATGGCTTTCTCAGACCCGATTAATGTTATCATGGTTGTGTATCAAGATGACTTGACTGCTTTCTCAAAAAAGGTGGATGATCATTGTATGCATCTCGAGAAAATTTTTACAAGGGACTTAGAGTATGGGATATCTCTCAATCCCAAGAAATGCACGTTTGCAATAATAGAAGGGAAGTTGTTGGGACATATTGTGTCCAAAGGTGGGGTCAGTATAGATCCAGAAAGAGTAGTAGCCATAGATAAGATATCAATCCCCAAAATTGTCAAAGCAATACAATCTTTCTTTGGCCAGATCAACTTTGTTAGAAGGTTTATTTCTAATTTTGTTGAAATTGTTAAACCTATTTCCAAGATGCTAAAAAAGGGAGCCAAACTTATGTGGGATGATGGTGCCATTAATGCTTTTGTAGCAATAAAAAGAGCTATCAAGGAAGCACCAGTACTGAAGTCTCCAGATTTTGGTAAGCCTTTTTAGATATTATCTTTTGCCTCATTCCACACTATTGCAATAGTTATGTTGCAAACAAATGAAGAAGGTTTCTAGTAGCCCATTGTATTTTTAACAAGTCTCTTCAGGCCGCAGAACTAAAGTATGACATGACAGAGAAATAGGTGTATGCTTTAGTGAAGGCTGTGAAGAATTTCAGACCTTAGTTTGTGCAAAGGTTGAAGCGTATGTGCCTAATGCCGCTATGAAGGATGTGTTAATCCAATAGGAAGTCACTGGTCAAAGATGCAGATGGATCAACAAGATCCAGGAATTCAATATTGACATACAAATCACAAAACTGGTCAGGTGACAGGGACTTACCAAACTAATGGTTGAGGCTAACCTGGAGGCTGCTCAGATCAATGTTGTTGGAAAGGAAATAGATGTAATATGTAGCTTACAGATGACCTCATGGTATACTAATAACATCTATTATTTGACACACCTCAGATGTCCTGATGGGCTCACCAAGAACCAAGAGAGAGCATTGAAGTTATAGGTTGTGAGGTATGTGTTTATTAAAGGGGGCTTATATTGGAGAAGCAATGATGGTGTCTTATTACTATGCTTATATAAGAGCCAAGTTGAAGGCATGTTAAAGGAAATGCATGAGGGGGTCTGTGGAGGTCATTTTACAACCAAAACAACAACTCACATGATCTTAAGTGTTGGCTACTATTGGCCTGCCTTATTTTTAGACTCCCATGCATTCACAAGAAAATGTGAGGCATATCAAAAATTCTCAAGAAAGCTTAAATATTTAGGTGCATTGCCCCTCCGAACCATGCAAGTTGAGGCCCCCTTCTACCAATGGGGCATATATTTTATTGGTGAAATCAATGAGAAATCAAGTGGAGGTCATAAATGGATCCTTGTAGCTACATATTACTTCATCAAGTGGATATAAGCCATCCCTACCAAGAAAGTCACAAGCAAGGTGGTGATGGATTTCATTTTGAATCACATCATTGTCAAATTCAAAACACCAGTCAAGTTAGTAATGGATAATGCTATGTGCTTTAGATCTGATGATTTCATAGGTTTCTACAATACATATGGCATTGAAATGTCATATTCCTCCTCTTATCATCCCCAAGGAAATGGTCAAGCTAAGTCAAGCAACAAAAGATTGATGAAGATCATCAGAAGAATGCTGGATAAAAATAAAAGAGCTTGGGATTTTAAGTTAAGTTTAGCTTTATGGACTGATACGGTGCCTATCAAAAAGGCTATTGGCAAATCACCATTTGAACTAGTTTATGGCACTCAAGTTGGGTTGCCAGTAAATAATCTCCTACCTATCTATAAGTTCATCCAAGAAGAAGATTTGGACATCCCTGAGCCAATGGAGGAGAGGATTGAATAGTTAAATGAACTAGATGAAGTCATAAGAGATGCATAAAGGAATAATCTCAAAATGCAGTAGAAGGCTAAATATATGCTTGACAAAAGGGCTTCTGATAGGAAGTTCGAAGTGAATGACATGGTTCTGATGTGGAATGCTAGGGCACAAGAAAAGGACAAGCATATAAATTTTGAAGCCTTGTGGCTAGGGCCTTATGTCATAACAGATCATCATGGAAAAGACTCATATTTTATTCAGACCATGAATGGTGAAATCTAAGAATTACCAGTGCATGGGCAATTCTTGAAGCAATTCTTTGCTTGATCATATCCATGCACAGTTGTATTTTATTGTAAATAGGTGTGGTGCTTTGTGTGCTTTCCCTATTTGTTGTTTTTGTGGTCTGTTGCCTCTCAGAGATTCTCTGATCCTCATGATGACCTTGCAATCTTCTATCCCCATCTAGAGCCACTGTTTGGACCTGCATTTTAATGGATGCCCTAGTCCCTCATTTCTTGCCTCTAAGCTCACTAAAACCATTGCAAAACCCTAAAATCTTAGTCTTATTACATTCATATCCTTATGCCCCTTGCAATAATTCTTTGGTGATTGTTGATTGGTCATTCCCGATGTATTAAGTTGTTTTTTATGTGTTATATTGTCATATGCTTAGCGGCCCCCTTTGTTAGGTTGTCAGTCTGAGGCCTATGTTTAAAAATAACTTTTATGCATGTGTTGAAATTGAGCCTTAAGTTGTATCTAGTCAGCGTGCCATGTTTTTATTCCTCTGTTTCATGGGAACTTTGCCTTCACTGAGCCCTTTTCTTGCTTCCCGCGAGATTGCGAGAGCGTCTGTGTCATCCAACATGTCATTTCTATCCTATGGTAAAATTTGTTTCGCTAAATGTGGCTTCCCCACTGGGAATCCTAAACACTCGCCATGGAGAGGCAAAGGTGATGTGGTTAAGAGGTTTATTTTCTAATGGTGTTTTCACTATGGGATCCTAATTTGTTGAAACCACTCCTAGGCTTCTGTGGGACCGTGAAAGGTATGAGGTGGACCATTATGTGTACATTGTCCATGATGTGCTCATAGTCCATGGTGTCAACATGAGTAAGCATTTCATCAGGAACATAGACTTTGCCAAGCCTCAAATTAGTCCTCAATCCTCAATTAGTCTGGTGTAGCTATGCTAGACACAACCTAATATCCAACAATCAAGCAACCAACTAATAATGACTTAGCCTCATTTAGTTATCAACTTGAGAACATATCTTTTACACAATGTATGTACTGTATGTACAACATAGGCTTTATAGAGACTGAATTTCTAGGGATTGAACATAAATAGTACATGAATGTAAATGACTGTTGAAAGGGAAATACAGAATGGAAAGGAATGTAAATAACATTGTTGAAAGGGAAATACATAATGGAAAGTACTAAAACAACAAAGGAAATGGATAAAACATAATAGATACAATCTACTGAAACATGATAATATAAACATAACTTGTTGTAATATAAAACAAGGTTCCAGTCATCCTCAAGTGGGCCTTACTTGAGAGACTGTAATCCTTTAAGGTTTACTAATTAAATCAACTCTTGCTCAGATAATAGACTACTATATTAACTTATGTTCTTCAACATACAATCTATTGTCTTTCAACATATATTTCTCTATCTCCCCTACAACGGTCATGTTGTAGGTATTTATGCATCCTATGGTTGGTTACATACATCCTACCACTCCCAATGTGTAGGAGGAGGACTCCTTATTTTAGAAACTATAAACTTGAAAAGGAGACCATAACTAAGAAACTTAATAAATGAGATATGCCACATTAACATTTGACTTTTTCAGCTTGAAACAATTATGGTGTCTTCATAGAAGGGAAAGTCAAATAGGTCTCCTTCACTTCATTTGTTATAGGCTAGATTTCCCTTTGCTACAGGTCAACCTGGGTAGTGGCTGCGGGCTACCTATGCAGTGGTTGTGGGCTACCTGTGCAGTTGTTGTGGGCTACCTATGTAGTTATTGTATGCCAGTATGCTCTTTGTTGCCTTATAAATGTTAGCATTTATCATAGTAAAATGAATAATATGAAATAAGATATGACATTATGCATTAGTAAACAACTACTTAAATTTATACAATATTTGGCATATAATACAAGAGAACTAGTGCACATGTGGGGTAAGTTTAGGTAGTAAAGCATTAGGTGGATGAGTAAATGTTGAAAAGATGCATTAGGAAAAGGATGTTTTTCTGACTCATCATCCACAATGTGCTCATGGTCCATGGTGTCAACATGAGTCAGCATTTCTTTGGGAACATAGACTTTGTTGAGCCTCAAATTTGATCATCGCGAGTTGTTGAAGGAACCACCTTAGCATGGAGATCCTGAATCATGAGGAAATATTTGTCATGTTGGGGGAAAATTCAAACCTCAGCAGTGACCATTGATTTGAAAAGATCTATGGTAGATATTCAAAGCCTGGAACAGTTGTCTTCCCTTGTGTGTTTGACTTTAATGGCACCACAGTTGGTTCTATGAGGCCTCCTGCTCATTATTTCACACAATTGAATGTGCAATTTCCATCCCCAAGCTCTGTGATTATTTACTAGCTGGAGTTTTTCAGTTTGTTGCATCAAACAAGAGATTAATCAATCAACCTAGATTTGGAACTATTACCAGCAACCTGTAAGTGCCCTTTGCTTTCTTGGATGAACTAGGTTTAATTTCCTAAAAATTTTGATTACTTTAACAGGCATTGTTGAGTCTTCTAGCTAATAAGAATTTGTTCAAGAAGATTGCCCAATTTGCTCCAAGTAATTGTAGGTTTGCCTGAAGGTTTATTTGGCAAAAAAAAACTCAAAACCCTTATACATTTGTCATGGCTAGTTCATCTAAAAGGGTCGTAAAAAGGGTAGACAACAAAAGAGATAGGGAATTCAATGATGATATCTTAGCCCAATTTTTTGGTTCCGCTAAGAGGCCCTGTCATTTACCTGATTCAAGCATATTGGTAGATAAACTCTCTAATAGTCATGGAGGTTGTAGAGATGCTATCATCCTAGTTGAAGGGTATGCATTATTCAGATATCACTTTCATAAATGCTTGAGCGGGAGAAGCCCCATGAGTAACCCTTAGATGTTGGGATTGGCTAGGTTAGTAGTCCAAAATGTTTTCATCAGTGTTGAGATGATAAAGGCACTGGTTAGGAACTATTCTCCTGAAGACAAAACCATATATGGTGGTAATGGTGGCATCTTGGTAAGGTTAGACCATGATTATATTTGTCAGGTGTTTTGCTAAACCCTAACCTGAGTGTTCCTTTAAGCAAAGGGGCTTTGCTCTGGGAGTATCATAGGGCAAGTGCTACTTATAAGGTGAGATTTCTCCCTTGTCACATGCCTATGGTGGATGGTAAATTGTACAAATTCAAAGATGATGAGAATGATCCATTCGGTTATGACCTCTTTGGGGATTATTTTCAAAAAACCTATTTTTTTGTATGCCAAGTCATGGGGATAGATGCCAGCATCCTAATGCCTACCACTACTATGGTTTTAGCAGCTAATATTTAGAAATGGGAAGACAATACTCATTTTGATTATGCATATTATATAGAGGACCATCTCAACATAGCCTTGACAAGTCTAAAGAGAGATTCCTTTGTTGTTCACTTCAGATGTTACTCCCTCTTGTGTCATATGTTGTTATATGCAGGGGAAGAAAACAAGACTTGGTCACCACTACTAAAACTCAGAATAACAAGTGAGCAGGGTCAAGTGTATCCTATTTAGGAGTGGACATTTGTGTGGGACAGCAATTGTGTCAAGTCTAATTATTTAATTTTTGAAGAATACTTTGTTAGATATATCCTCAGGACACTTGGTCATCAGGATTATAGGTTATCACAAGATGTTCAAAGGTTTTTGAGACCCAAGGATATGTTCCTAGAGCTTGGCATTGCCCATAATTGGGGTGATTGGGTTCTTTTCAAAAAGGCTACTATCATCAAGATATATGGATTTGAAGGAGTCCCTTATTTTCTACCAAGGGTAACCTCATATAGGGTGGAATTCTTAGAGATTATGTGGCAGATGAATGAGTTAGATAAAACTCATTTTAGGAGTTTCAAGAAAGCATCCTTCCTTCTTGCTACTATTGCCTTTTCTAATTTTTTGATCACATCAAAAGAAGAATTGGAATTGCTAACAACAAAGTTGCAATATTATAAGATGCTTGCTGTTAAATCAAGGAAATATGACCCTGAAAAATTCACACATAATGCCAGAATGGAAAATGATTCTACAGGCTATAAGCATTAGTTCCATCCCCTGGAGGATGTCATCAAAAATAGTATCACATATGAAAAGACTGAAAATAAGGCCAAAACATGGGGAAGGGTCATTAAAGTAGAAAAATGTAGATTAAGATCTATTCCTGGCTATAGGGGGCCTTTAGAGATATCACACACATTGTTGAAAGGGTCAAGACTATGGTGTAAAATGATAATGGGTTGTGTTCAAACTTACCTATTGTCCTTGAGGATGTACCTGCCCCTACCTTGTCAAAGGAAGCATCTAGCTCTCATGCCCCTATTGCTTTCACTCCTCTTCATCAGGCCTCTCCTAGACAATCCCCTGTTCCTAGTTTTTCGGTGGATGAAAGTGAAATTCTAGGTTCACCAAATGTGATGGAAGTAATGCAACCCCCTGTGATTAATACAAAGGCCCCTCTAGAAGAAAGAATGATGATTACTTATGAAGAAATTGATGAAGTGTCAGATGATGTCAAAGCATTGGCAAGTCAGAAGTTCATTGATGATGATTCCTTCATTCATTCTAAGGAATTTAGGGATTTTATCCTAAAGATAAAGGGGTAGGAAATATTGAAAAAGGTCAAGGGATTGACCCCTAAAAATAAGGATAGGCTATTAAGGAATTTTGAACTAGAGTGCATAATAAAATGAATGGAATGACCCCTAGAAAGGGAAGAGAGATTGTTAGGGAAAATGGTTGCATGTTATTGCCTGGATGCGATATATCTTCTGTGATACTATTTGATACTATTAGAAGGAATGAAAATATTAATATAATAGAGGAATTGGCCAACAAGATATATTCTGGATTTTCCTTTAACCCATACTCTAATGCTCTAGCTATCTGGTCAATTTCCCCTGCTGGGAAAAAGCCCTGTGTTGTTGATGACCCTAGTATGATTACTATGAATCTAATAGTGCATAGGTTGGAAGATATCACCCTTGTTCAAGCTGCTTCTTTGACCACTAATGTTACTATGTTTATAGAGGCTTTAGTCATGAAAATGCAGTCAGACATGGAGAAGTTGGCCAAGCATAATCTTCATTTATAGGAGAAGTTGAATGTGGCTAATAATGCACTCCCACCAATCACTTTTCCAATTCCCTCAAAGGAGGAGGAAAAAGTTAAGGAGGAATTAAGTGGGAGTCAAGCTGAAAAGGAGGATGCACAGAGGAAAACTAGACTTTATATAGGTTTTGTTGTGCAAAAAGCTAGAAAGGATAATGTCCTATGTGGATAAAATATGGGAATGTCATTGTGTTTTAAGGAAAATGCTTGAAGAACATATAAAGATGAAAATCAGATTTGGGACATGGGAAAGACGCATGACACCCATGGCCCTTGCTTTCAGTATCCTAGTGGAAAAACATTATTGTAATGAGGATGTTGGTAGGCACTTGACAGAGTTAAGTGCCCCTACCAAAGCCACTAGGAAGGTAATATGGAAACACAAAAAAATCACTTAAGGATTTTCTAGAGAGCTCATGTATTTTCACATGATACAAGAGTCATATTTGCCATCATTAAGAAGAGATGATAAAACAATGAAGAATCTTGAAGAATGGAGAGAGGAATGCTCAAGGCTCACAACCCCAATTATCCTGAAGATCAATAGTGATGAAGAGAAGATCAATAGTGATGAAGAGAAAATCATTGACAACCTGAGTTTTGCCTTGGATGAGTTATCTAGAATTGAATTTGAAATGGCAACCATCATTACCTTGGTTACTCTTCCCACCAACCAGAAATACAAAAGGCATTTGGCAAATGTATACCAATATTTTCCACCTTAGCAATGATAGGGATATTCTTGGTCCTCTAGCGGATTATCTCCCTTGAAGGTCTTCATCAGCAAACAAATTATCAAGTGACACCCAAATTGGACAAGTATACACAACTTTAAATTTTAGGTAGAATGAAGGTTGCACTCATGCTTGTGTCATAATTGAGAGGTAATGTATTTACAAGGCATGCGATTGCAACTTCCAAGCATGGATGAGGTTTGTTTTGAGAGGATGAATATCTTCTTTGATTTCTGTTCCAATAGCTCATTTTTGTTGGGAATTAAGGTGTCTCAACCTTGGTAATTCTCTGCAATTGTAATGTTTGTATTTATTATTCAATTGCCTATGTTGTAAATAATTGGAAATTCCACTTTCTCATATTGTGGGATGTGGCACGGTGATGTGTCAATCCTACATGGATTATGACAACTTGGTATTTTGTCCTCACATGAGGAGATAGGCCTCCCACTTAGTGGTAGGAATATTCTGCCATGTGTCAGCATCTTCTATGTTGTGTAAGGAATGTTTGACCGAAACGGTTATGACGGATTCCTATGACAAATCTATGACATGCAAGAGTCAAGAATAGAAGGTTGTAAGACAGGTAATGACATGTGTCATGTAGCATCTTTAAATGAGGTATATTTGGGCACCCCAAGGAAGAATATGATGTGTTGTAAGAGAATATGCTATTTATAGCATGTGTATGATAGATTCTCTTACAGCTGTAAGTTGTAACCGCTATGATAGATTCTATGACGGTCGTAAGTGTCGTAAGAGCATCTGTCATAGCCCATTTTGGAAATAGGCGACCTCTTTGGGATGGGAGTTGTGGACAAGTGTCAGACACATTCTACAATGTTGACCAAGTGTCCCTAGGTGTGGGTTTTGGTCCAAGATGCCATATTGGACGCCCATTTCAAGAAAGGTCCAAAATTGCCTTATATGTTCTATTTAAACAGGTGCTTGGAGATGGAGTTTGTATCACAAGTTTACAGGTACTGTTATGCTACCGGATTGACTATAGACACAAGTGTTGAAGACCATTGAAGCTTGCATTGCAAGTGTGTTGTAAACATTCTTTTAGATTTGTTAATACATTGTGCAGGTTTCTGAGTGTGGGGTTTTTCACCCGATAAGGGTTTTCCCCACCGTAAGTCTATGTCTCTCTTCTTCTATCTTCTTTCTGGCTCTTGTGTTTTGCTGCTATATCTCATGTTAATGGTTTAACATTACTGTAATAGTTAGGATAAATTTGAATTTGCATAACCCTCTCCTCAATAGATTAGTGTAGGAGGCATTTCCGCACACCTAGCTTCCTTTCAGTTGGTATTAGAGCTTGATCACCTTTGGTCCTAGTTGTTGGGTAGGGGTTTTTTGAGCTAATCTTAGGTTGAGTGGGAGTCTGTGCAGAGTATTTTATATCTTATTGCAGCAAGGAGATGGTAAGCACATCAAGAAGGTTTGAAGTAGAGAAGTTCAATGGCAGTAATTTCGAGCTATGGAAGCTCAAGATGGAAGACATGTTAGTTGACCGAGACCTTTGGGAAAGTGTGAATGGAACTAAACCAGCTATAATGACTCAAGATGAGTGGGATCTCAAGGATTAGAAGGCTAAGGGTCTCATAAGACTTAGTCTTGCCGATTCTGTGTTGTTAAATGTCCATGAGGAGGCTACTACAAAACTCCTTTGGAAGAAGTTGGGGGATGTGTATCAAGCCAAATCCCTTGTCAATAAACTTTTTCTGAGAAAGAAGTTGTATTCTCTTCGAATGGAGGACGGAGGATCCATGGCTGAACATATGAATGCCTTTAACATGTTGGTTGCACAATTGACATCTATCGGTGTAAAGATGGAGGAGGAGGATCGGTGTATGACCCTGCTTTGTTCTCTGTCGGACTCATGGGATCATCTTGTCATGGAAATCTGAAGCACCACATCCACATTCAAAATGGAAGAGGTGGTTTCTTCACTATTATCTAAAGAGATGTGGAGAAAGTCTTCTGAGACAGCCAAAGAAGCCCTTGCATTTTGTGGAAGACCCAAGGAGAAAGGGAAGAAGGACAAGAAAGCTGAGAAGGGTAGATCCAAATCCCGTGGGAGATCCAAATCTTGTGGAAAGTCCAAGGCTCTTTGTTGGAACTATAGAAAGACTGGGCATTTCTGAAAGGAATGCAAAGAGGAGAAGAAGAAAAAGAAGAAAGCTCTTGATTTAGATTCTGACAAATCACAAGATGATGGTGATGCCTTCATCGCAGTCCTGGCAACCCATGCATCTGATGATGTGTGGCTAATCGACTCTGGTGCATCATTCCACATGACCTCGCATCGAGACTAGTTCACTAAGTATAAGGAGTTCGATGGTGGAAAAAGGTGTATCTGGGTGACGACTCTCATCTGAAGATCGTTGGTCGTGGAACAATCTCTATTCGATTCCCTGATGGTCAAGTGAAGGGGATCTCTGGGGTTATGCACATCCCAAGCTTAGCACAGAACCTGCTCTCTGTAAGTAGTCTGAATGATGAAGGTGTGCAGGTTGTCTTTTCAAAAGAAGGATGCAAGATGACTAGAGGATCTATAGTGCTTGCTAAGGGTACTCGGAGAGGTACTCTGTTTCAGCTGGAAGCATGCATTGCACAATGCAATAGTTCTTCTGACTCAAGGAAGAGGGCAGTAGTCACTTCATCCCCACCATCTAAACGAGCAGTGAAGAAATATGTTGTTTCCAGTCTTGATGGTTGTAATCATGCATTGGAAGTTAAACTTCCTACAGAAAAGACAATGTTATGGCATAAAAGATTTGGCCACATTGGTGAGAAGGGTCTGCGTACCCTAAAAAATAAGAACCTCGTTGAGGTGTTAGATGATTGTAATCTTGAGTTTGACTTTTGTGAACATTGCATTTATGGAAAACAAAACCATGTTTAGTTTTACTTGAGTTCTCATAAGTCTTCTGGTGTGTTGGACCTCATTCATTCTGACGTGTTTGGTCCTGTTAATGTTCCTTCATTATCAAAATCTGTATACTTTGTATCTTTTATAGATTATTACAATAGAAGGACATGGATTTATTTTCTCAGAAGCAAATCTAAAGTCTATAGCAAGTTTAAGGAGTTTAAAGCCTTTGTTGAAAATTAGACTGGTAAAAAGATTAAATGTTTGAGAACTGAGAACGGTGGTGAGTTATGTTCTATAGAATTCGATAAGTATTGCAAGGAACTTGGGATTGAAAGACATAAGACAACTCCATACACACCGCAGCAAAATGGAGTTGCAGAGAGGATGAACAGGACACTGATGGAAAAGGCTAGGAGTATGCTTAGTGGAGCTGGCCTAGAACAAAAGTTTTGGGCTAAAGCTGTTGCCACTACTTGCTATCTGGTGAACAGATCTCCTACATCAGTTCTTGTTGGAAAGACACCCATGGAGGTATGGTCTAGTAGAAAGCCTTTAGTAAGGCATGTTCATGTTTTTGGTTGTGAGGCATATGTACATGTGCCTAGGGAGAAGCGGTCAAAGTTGGAGAACAAAACTGTTAAGTGTATTTTCATCGGCTATGGTGTCGGTGTGAAAGGATACAAGCTTTGGGACCCCATGGATGAAAAAATGTTGTATAGCAAAAGTGTCATCTTTATAGAGCTTACACCTTCTTCCACTATTTTGCAGCCAGAAGAAAAAGAAAAGAAAGAGAATGTTGTTCAGTTTCCTCTCACCCCTGAGAAGACTGAACATAAAGACAATGTTGGACCTAATGATGAGGAGAGCTCTAGCAGCTCTGAAAGCTCAGAAGAAGAAGCTAAACCTCAACCTCAACTCTTGAGGAGGTCTACACAGATAAGGAAGCAACCTGAAAGGTTTGGTTTTACATTGCTTGATTCTAGTTGTGCTTATGCTTTGCTCACTAACAGTGATGAACCTAGAACTGTATTAGAGGCTTTGATATGAAGGATGCAAGTTCCTAGAAGGAGGCCATGGAGGAAGAAATGGCTTCATTGGAAAAGAATCAAACTTGGGACTTGGTGCCTTTGCCTCCTGGACAGAAACCCGTTGGATGCAAACGAGTGTTCAAGAAGAAGATTGGTGTAGATGGAAGTATTGAAAAGTATAAGGCCAGATTGGTTGCGAAGGGGTATTCACAAGTGGAGGGTATAGATTATGGTGAGATCTTCTCTCCCATTGCAAAGTTGACATCCATTTGATTCCTATTGTTTCTCGCAGCAGCTTATGACTTGGAGGTAGAATAGATGGATGTGAAGAAAGCTTTCCTTCACGGTGCTTAGAGGAAGAAATCTACATGTCATAGCCAGAGCATTACATGGTAAAAGGTAAAGAAAATTTGGTTTGCAAACTTAAGAAGTCTTTGTATGGTTTGAAGCAATCCCCTAGGAGATGGTACTTGAAGTTTGATGCCTTTGTGTTGTCAATTAGATTTGTGAGATTGAAATCGGATCACTGTGTTTATTATAAATTTGATGGTGATCATATTCTCATTGTTGCACTGTATGTTGATGATATGTTGCTCATTGGGAAGGGTAAGAATATGATTTCTAATTTTAAATCTCAGTTGTCAGCTCAGTTTGAAATGAAAGATTTAGGGGCAGCCAGGTACATTCTAGGAATGGAAATTAGAAGAGATAGAACCAACAAAAAACTTTGGTTAAGTCAGAGTAAGTATGTTAAGACCGTGTTGGACAGATTTAGCATGGGAGATTGTAGACCATTGTGTGTTCCTATTTCCTTGGGGACAAAGTTGTCTATTGAGGATTGTCCAAAATCTCCTAGTGAGGTGGAGGACATGAGTAGAGTACCTTATGCTAGTGTTGTTGGCAGTTTGATATATGCTATGGTCTACACAAGACCAGACATTGCCCAAGTAGTGGGAGTCCTTAGTTGATTTATGGCTAATCCTAGACGGGTTCATTGGGATGCAGTTAAGTGAGTGTTCAGATATTTGAGGGGTACTTTCGAGTATTCCATTTGCTATCATGGTAATGTTTCAGGACCTCCACATTCTGTTGATATTCAGGGATTTGTGGATACAGATTGGACAGGTGACATTGATAGCAGGAGATCCACCAGTGCTTATGTTTTTACACTATTTGGTGGTGCTATTAGTTGGATGAGTAAGCGACAACCTGTTGTTGCTTTGTCCATGACAAAAGCTGAGTATATGGTAGCAACTCATGCTTGTAAGGAAGTCATTTGGCTTAAGAGATTGTGTTCCAATATTGGTGTTGATGCAGGTTAGATCACAATCAGTTGTGACAGTTAGAGTGCAATTTGCCTTGCAAAGAATCCAACTTTCCATGCTAGAACCAAACACATTGATGTTTAGTTTCACTTCGTGAGGGACATGGTTGAGGATGGAAAGGTAAATTTGGAGAAGGTAGATACTTTGAAGAATATTGCAGATGCATTGACAAAGCCAGTGGGCATAGAGAAGTTCAGATGGTGTTCGGAGTCTATGGGCCTCTCAGCCTATAGCAGTTAAATCCTATTTTTCTATTGGCTCTTACAAGGTGTTCGACAAGTGGGAGAATGTTGGGAATTAAGGTGTCTCAACCTTGGTAATTCTCTACATTTGTAATGTTTGTATTTATTATTCAATTGCCTATGTTATAAATAATTAGAAATTCCACTTTGTCATATTGTGGGATGTGGCACGATGATGTGTCAATCCTACATGGATTATGACAACTTGGTATTTTGTCCTCACATGAGGAGATAGGCATCCCACTTAGTGATAGGAATATTCTACCATGTGTCGGCATCTTCTATGTTGTGTAAGGAATGTTTGACCGAAACGGTTATGACGGATTCCTATGACGAATCTATGACATGTAAGAGTCGAGAATAGAAGGTTGTAAGACAAATAATGACATGTGTCATGTAGCATCTTTGAATGAGGCATATTTGGGTGCCCCAAGGTAGAATATGATGTGTTGTATGAGAATATGCTATTTATAGCATGTGTATGACAAATTCTCTTACATCTGTAAGTTGTAACTGCTATGACAAATTCTATGACGGTCGTAAGTGTCGTAAGAGCATCTATCATAGCCCATTTTGGAAATAGGTGACCTCTTTGGGATGGGAGCTGTAGACAAGTGTCAGACACATTATACAATGTTGACCAAGTGTCCCTAGATGTGGGTCTTGGTCCAAGATGCCATATTGGACGCCCATTCCAAGAAAGGTCCAAAATTGCCTTGTATGTTCTATTTAAACAGGTGCTTGGAGATGGAGTTTGTATCACAGGTTTACAGGTACTGTTATGCTGTCGGATTGACTACAAACACAAGTGTCGAAGACCATTGAATCTTGCATTGCAAGTGTGTTGTAAACATTCTTTTAGATTTGTTAATACATTGTGCAGGTTTCTAAGTGTGGGGTTTTTCACCCGATAAGGGTTTTCCCCACTGTAAATCTTTGTCTCTCTTCTTCTGTCTTCTTTCTGGCTCTTGTGTTTTTCTTCTATATCTCATGTTAATGGTTTAACATTGCTGTAATAGTTAGGATAAATTTGAATTTGCATAGCCCTCTCCTCAATAGATTAGTGTAGGAGGCATTTCCGCACACCTAGCTTCCTTTCAATTTTCTCTCAAGTATGTTTTGTCCTATTAAGCCAGAAAGATACCTTGGGTATATTCTATTCCAAAAAGAAGTTGTTCATGGCTTGAAGCTTGTTTTTTCTCCCATGTTTCTATAAATTGGAAATCAAGGCCATTTTGTAACGGTTCTGATTCTCAAGTTTAGGCAGTAGTGTATTATGTGTTTTAGTTTAGGGTAATAGAAGAAGAGTTGCATTTCAACTAGTGTTGAAATCTGTAGAGCAATGTCATTTTCAAAGTTTAATACATTGTCATACTAGTTATAGAACCCTTTCCATATTGCATTTGATGAAGTTAAAATGAATTTTAAATATCAAGGATATTTTGGTTCATCTCTGCAATTTTCTATATTTTGTATATTTTCTCTTTGCTTTCTCTCAAGGAGAGGAATAAATTCTTGGAAGATATTTTGTTAACTATAGTCTGCATTATGGTTTCAAAGGATAATTCTATATTACTAAGTAAAGGAGGCATTAATGCAAGGTGTTGATACCATTAGTCTATCCATAATGAAGTACTATTGCTTGAATGATACACTTGTTTTGTACAATTTGGCTCTATGACCCATTGGATTAGGTATCAGTCTCTCACTGGGCTAATAAGTTGATTTAGATTGATCCCAAATAACTAAAATCATTTCTTTTTTTGTTTTTCTTTTATGAATAGATTTGGATAAATAACTATTCTCAATCAAGGTCTGAACTGAATTGCCAAAGGATTAAGCCAATCTAGATGGAATTAGTCATTTCCTTCGTAAAATGTTATTGAGAACCTTCTATTGTGATACAACATCACAAATAATATTTGAAATACCTTTAGATCTTGTAAAGGGTACACCCGCCTTGGTCTTGTAGAACCAAAAGTGCAGAGGATTTTTCAACTCATTATTGTAATCTAGTTCACTGCCCACTGACCTAGAATCCTTGAGTATAAGAAATTGGATGATTCTTTAGGGGATTTAGATAATCAGTTGGAAGAACCAACATGTTGCACAATAAAGCTTGTTTTGAATAGTTAGGATTGTTCATTCTTTTCTATGTTTGAGCAATGTTTACTTAATTGATTAAATGAAGCAACAACTTTGAGTAGTTAGCTAATAAAATGCTACAAAAGTGCTTTGGTCAATGAGAAGAAAACCTTAATAGGTTGCAAATGTTTTTCTTGATGAATGTTATTTTTTTTTTTCTAAACTAGAAATAAATTCCAAATGTAAAGAGGTTGTACAATATGATGGGGCAGCATTTGGATAGTTTGTGTAGGACCTTGGAAAGTCCAAAATGATGTTTAAGGGAGCCTTTTGTAGAGAGACCCAAGTGTTTAATTGTTTTACAAGATATTTCAATGATTAAAGACACTAAAACTATATGTTCTAGCCATGAGGGCATGTACAAATCCTTGTTTGATAGGTTTTGAATGTATGTGTGTGGTACAAAAGAAGTGTAGAGTGCATTGATTACATAAAATAAGTACAAAATAAAATGAAACTAATCTAATACATAAAATGTAATATAACTATTAATCTCATATTAATGACTAGCTAATACTAATTACTAACTATAAACAATATTAATCAAACTAAACACTAAATTATACCATGCAAATCAAACAAAATCTTGACCTACAATTGAGTGTTGAAGACTAAGAGAAAATTTGAAGAAGAACCAAAAATGTTGTTGCTAATGTTGATGTCCTGAGGAGAAAACATTGTCAATGTAGTTTATAATTATTGTGAGCAATTGATCATAGAGAAATTCCAAGAATAGGGGAAATAGAAAAGATGACCCTCAAAGATGAGATGACAAACAAATAGTAATGCTCAAAGAAAGATCACCAAATACAAAGAATAGTATGTAAACTAGAATGAGAAACCAATGTAGATTGGTTGTAAATGATGACTCCAAACTATGACACTTGTAGAGAATGGGATGAAAATGGTGATGATGGGTAAAATGATTGCAAACAACAAGTTACAATCCTAAATATGGTCAACTAAGATGCAGAGAACCAACTAGAGTATGAAGATCAAAGTACCTGGTTGCTCTTCTCAAAATATAAAGAATGGATCACTAAAAAACTACTCAATCTTCTCTCATTTGGTTGGAAAGGTTTCATGATGCAGGAGCATCCCAAGTTGAAAGGCAATCTTGCATCAACCAAAAATATTTTGATTTCTTTTCTTTTCTTGGATTTCAGTTACATTTTAGTCAGTATAGTCTCAGTGGATTGCACCACATTCTATTGCATCATCATTTCATAGTTTGTGGAGCAGGATGAAGACTCTACACCATACCATCTACATAATATCTAAATCTCATGAGGTTTGCATTTGTCTATGAAAAGCTATCGCTATCAGAACACTGATAGAACTCATAGAATAGAACATTCAACATTCAGTATGAGCCTATAGAGTTTGTGACACCTTCTCATGACTTGCAAAGCCAAAAGGAACATCTCACAATGTAGTTTGGGACCAAATACATCTTCATTTAGAACTACAATGTGTTCTTTCAAAAACATGGATCATTACCACTTGATTTAGGCCACCTACAAGTTTCATCAAGCATCAGGTTTTGGAACCTCTTAAGGCTGACGTAGAGCATTCCTTGAGCTAGGAGATGATATATAAGAATTCATTAGATGCATTAGGAGCATAGAGAATATGATAGAAAGTTTGCAGTCTTTGGTTGTGGATTTGTGAAAAGCACTTCAAAGCTATATCTTTCATGTAACTGGTAGTGAGCTGGAGGACAAGCCTGTGAGCCCATAGTTGTCCACATGTTGTTGGCATATGAAGATTCTAATTGTTCATGATCTTGAATCAATATATTTCCCTTTGTTACTCTATTTCTGTTACTCTAAGGGTGCATAATTGGATAGTCCTATTTTTAGACCTTCCATCCGTGACTACACCAAGTGGTATCAGAGCGAAGTTTGTGAATCCTTTGGGAGAGAAGGCATTCTGACAAATATTGAAGTGAATAGAATGCTGACCTGAGGCAGCCTACATGTGTTTGTCAAGAGCGTTGATTGTGAGGTAGTTACAACCTTGTAGTCAGATCACCAAATTGAGGCAGTTGCACTAGATTTGAGGAAGAGATGCCACCAAGGAGGATGCCTGCTATGGCCAATATCGCTAAAAGAATGGAAGAAATGATAGAGATGATGAGAATTATGAAGGTTAGATTAGATGTTGTAGAAGAGGATATAAGGAGAGGTCTAAACCCTAGATATGAGGATGAAAGTGATGATGATGAATTAGGAGTTCAAGCTATCGACCATAATGAAGAAACCCTAGAAGAAGAAGAATTAGATCAAGTAAAGATGTTGAAAGTTATATCTAAGATTGGTAAGAGACCTAGAATGGAAATTTCAACTATGCCAGAAATTTAAACCATGAAGAATTGATTGATTGGATAAAAGGCATGGAGGAATACTTTGAATATGAAGAAATTGAAGATCTAGAAAGAGTGAGATTTGTAAAAACTAAGTTGAAAGGACATGCTGCTATTTGGTGGAAAGAAATTCAATTGGATATAAATAGGAGAGGAAAAGAGAAAATCATAAAATGGGATAGGATGGTGACAAAATTGAAGAATGAGTTCATACCTACTGACTATGAATTAGAATTGTTGAAGAGATTGCAAAACCTAAGGCAAAAGGAGAAGACAGTGAAGGAGTACACTGAAGAGTTCCACAAGATGATTATTAGGACTTAACATAGTGAAGAAAACAAGGAGAAAGTGGTGGGGTACATAAATGGATTGAGGATAAACATTCAAGAAGAAATAAGTTTGGTAAGGATGACAACAGTGGAAGGAGCATATCAATTTGCACTAAAATTAGAGGAAAAGTTGAATACGAGACATGAGTAGAGAAAGAGAGGTAGAGGAGGAAAATTCTAGAGAGGTAAAACACAATGCAGAGAAGGAAGTCCATATGCAGAGAAAAACAAGGAGAGTAGCCCATACCATAAAGAGGAAAGAGGCAATAATTCATACCACTAAGGGAGAGATGACAAAAGTTTCTACCACAACAATAGAGGGAGTCATAATTCTTACTGTAGTGAGGGATACCAGAGGGATGAAAGAGGATTTGATGAGAGATCATTCAAAGGAACTTGTTTCAAGTGTGAAGGCAAAGGACACCAATAATTTGAATGTCATCAAGGGAGTACTAACAAAAGGATAGAGAATAATGCAAGAGCATCATATGCGAAGGAAGAACCGATTGGATCACCTAGTTCAGTAAGAAACCCAGAGAAGGGTGAGTCATTAGTCATGAGGAGAGCTTTGTTGCAAGTAGAAACAACTGAGGAGACACCACAAAGGAAACGTTTGTTTTGGACAAGATGCAAATTAGGAGGTAAATGTTGTAAAGTTATCATTGACAGTGGTAGTACAAACAATTTGGTTTCAGAAGAGATGGTGAGGAAGCTAAATCTAGAGAGGTTGAAACACTTGAAGCCCTACAAGATAGCATGGATTCAAGATGAACATAAGATATTGGTGAGTGAACAATGTTTGGTGAAATTTCATATAGGATCTTATAATGATGAGGTGTCATGTGATATTATGATGATGAATGTATGTCATATATTGTTGGGAAGGCCATGGAAATATGATAGAAAGGAAATACATGATGGAAGGAAGAATACCTACACTATGAGATCAAATGGGAAAATACATATCTTGATACCTTTGGAGGAAGAGCCCAAACATGAAGTATGTGGCAATGCTAGGATCTATCTAGTGGATGGAAGGAAATTTTTGGATGGATTGAGACATGAGAACGTGTGTTTTGTATTCATTCCATAGAAGTGTAGTACCCAAAGTGCAGAAACTACTACCGCAAAAGAAGAAGAACTATTGCAGGAGGAAATAATTAAATTATTGATAGAATACCAAGATATTATATCAGAGAATGTGCTAGAAGGATTACCACCAATCCAGAGTATCATTCATCATATGGATCTTGTACTTGGAGCTAGTTTGCCAAACAAACTGGCACATAGGATGACACCAACAGAAAATGTGGAGCTAAATAGACAAATACAGGAACTATTAATGAAAGGATTGATTAGAGAAAGTTTAAGCCCATGTGTGGTACCGATAGTACTAGCATCGAAGAAGGATGGAGAATGGAGAATGTGTATGAACTCAAGAGCAATCAGTAAGATCATAGTCAAGTATAGACTTCCATTGCCAAGGATGGATGACATCATGGATTGTTTGAGTGGAGCAAAATATTTCACAAAGATTGACCTAAAGAGTGGATACCAATCGATTAGAATCAGAGAAGGAGATGAGTGGAAGACTGCATTCAAGATAAATGAAGGATTGTATGAGTGGTTAGTCATGCATTTTGGATTAACTAATGCACCAAGTACTTTCATGAGGTTGACGAATGAGGTTTTGAAGAAATTCTTGGGTAAGTTTGTTATTGTCTACTTGGATGATATTCTAATTTTTAGTAAGACTAAGGAAGAACATTTGCAACATATTAGACAAGTATTCTAGAGGATGAGGGAAGATAATGTTTCAAGTATGTGCTAATTAGTGTTGTCATTGATGTCAACATATTTGTGTCAACTATATCTTCTGGCATTGATGTTTGGTGACTGATTGAAGAACATTATCTGAGTATTTTGCTCCACATATTTCTTGTGTTGAAGACTGGAGTATGAGCTTTGGATATGTTTTAGAGAGGTGTTTGAAGATGTAAATCTAGAATTTGGTGGTCTGGATCACTGTGTAGAAAAAGTTCTATTCACCACTATGAAAACTGTGCATGGCAAGGTTTGCAAAGTGATAGGGAGAAAGTGTTTTGCTCCACATTTCTCCATAAATTAGAATTTGGCTTTGCGGTTTTGGAATTAATCTTATAAGGTCCTTAGTCATCTTCATTCCAAATGATATGAGATTTGAAGCTCTAGAAAACAAGTTTCTAATTAGCAAAGTTTGATAGTGTCTGATTGAGAACAGTCTGCAATCCCTCTTCAAGTGAAATGGGTTGAGATCTGTTGCGGTTGATTTTACTAGTTTGCAAATGATTTAATGATGTTCATGGATGTTCCCTAAGTGCATTGAAGGCATGTGCTTGATCCGAAAGTTGTAATGAATAATCTTGGAAGTGTGTGTTCAAGTACCCTTGATGATTGCACCTGTCTGGCCGACCTGAATGATTAACACTCTTTGTGGATGAAATTCTTGAATTGAAGAAGCATGTGATAGTGTGTGAAGATGTAATTAAGTCCATGCTAAGGCATGAATTGTTTCTCCTTTATTCATTTAGTCCGCAAATCTATTTAGGTCTAGTCCTAATTTGATGTATGTGTGTATACCGACCTTGGAGATTGTTTCAATGGTTGATGATTGTAATGTTGACCTTGATGTACATTCCAAGGTTGATGAATTGTATAAATACATGTAATGAATTTATGTTTGAAGTGTGAGGATGCAAAGATGAAAAGATAACTGCGAAGTGTAAAAGCATAGCAGAGTAGAGGAGATATTTTGCACTTCAATGGAATTGAACTCTGGCATGGTGTAGATGCTACTAAATCAGTTCAACCCTTGGTAGTGAGCCACCCCCGATAGTAAGCCACCCTTGGTAGTGAGCCAACCCTCGGCAGTGAGCCATCCTTTTGGGTAGTGAGCCCTTTGGCAGTGAGCCACTATTTGATATTCATTATTGTTACAACATTTATATTGTGAGCTAACACTCACCATGGTTTTTCCCTGTTTAGGGTTTTCCACGTAAAAAATATGGTGTTCATGTGTATGTGGTGTTGATGTGTTCATGTTTTGATTATGCTATTCATGTTTAATGTTCATAATAGGACAAAGAAATAAGTTAAGTGGTTGTGAAATTGATTGTGGTTTAAAGAAAAAGTTTTGATACAACTGATTCACCCCCCCATCTCAGTTGTCTTATGCCATTCAAAAATTGGTATTAGAGTGATGTTCCTTTGAAGAAAGACTAACAACTTAAGGTAGATTTGGGATGGCACATAGGAAAGACATTCCCCAGTTTGATGGAACTGATTATGCATACTGGAAGGTACGAATGCAAAGTTATCTAATTTCTCTTGGTTATAATGTTTGGGAAGTGGTTAAGAATAAATACACAGTTCCTAAAGATCTGGATTCTGAAGAAGAGATTAAAATGTTTGAGGATAATCACAAAGCTAAAAATGCTCTATTAAATGCCCTGTCTAACATTGAAATGGAAAAAGTTGTGAATCTGGAAAGTGCTTATGAGATTTGGGACAAATTAAATAAAATCTATGAAGGTGATGCATTTGTCAAGAAGGCCAAGTTGCAGAATTTGAAGACCACATATGAAACCATGAGAATGGGTGAAGATGAGAACATAACAATTTATTTACAAAAGATTGATGAAGTTTTCAACAGTATCAAGGGCCTTGGTGGAGAGTTAAAGGATGAGGATGTCATAGATAAGATACTTAGAACTCTTCCCAAATCCTATAGTCACAAAGTATCTACCATTGAAGAGTTGCTAGAAGTGGGTAAGCTTACAAAAGATCAATTACTTGGCAAACTAACTACTTTTGAAAAAAGAGAATTTGGTACTACTAATGGCCCTGTAAAAACTGAGACTGTTTTCAAGGCCAAGGAAGCAACTAAGACTGTTAGATCAAAGAAATATGTTGTGGAATTAGATGATGAAGACTTTGCAGAGTTAGAAGCCAAATTAGCTAGTAGAATAAAGAGGGGAAGCAAAGGAAAATTCAAAGGTAAGTTACCTTTCAAATGCTTCAGTTGTGGTAAAATTGGTCATTATGCTTCAAGATGACCTGATAGAGCTTTGAAGATCAATGAAACCAAAAGAAAGATGGTAAGAAAGAGTTATTATGTTACAGATGATGAAGGTGTAAGTGATGATGAATCTAACTTTGATGATGGAAATAGTAGTGAATGCTTGTTTATTGCACTTAGAGAAGAACCCATTTCTGCTAATCATGCAAGCTGTGTGAAGGAAGAAAGTGTAGGAGAGTTGTCTACATTCCATGTTGAAAAGGAAGATGAATGGATCATTAATAGCGGATGCTCAAACCACATGACAAGAGACAAGAGTAAGTTTGTCAAGTTTGAAAAGTATGATGGAGGACTTGTTAGATTTGGTGATGATGCAGCTAGTAAGATTTGTGGAAAAGGATCTATTAATTTTGATTGCAAGCATAATACAAATGATGTTCTTTACGTCAAGGGCCTGAAGCATAATCTACTAAGTGTTGGGAAAATATGTGACAAAGGTTATAATCTTGTGTTCAAGGACAATGGGTGTAAGATACATAATAGCTCTGGAACCTTAATTGTTGCTAGTAAGAAGACACATGGTAATATCTATCACATGAAAGCTGTTGAAAATTGTTGTTTGTTGGCTATGTCAGATGAAAGTTGGCTATGGCATAGGATAATGTGTCACATTAATTTCAATAATATGGTAATAATAAGCACTATTCAAGTTGTAAGAGATATGCCTAAGATTTTGAAGCCTGCCAATGTGATATGCAAAGAATGCCAGTTTGGGAAAATGATAAAGACCACTTTCAAAAGCAAAGAACAATCCTCTACCAGTTTGCTAGAGTTGGTGCATACAAACCTGTGTGGTCCCACAAGAACAAGAAGTCTACAAGGTGAAAGGTATTTCATGCTTCTCATTGATGATTTTTAAGAATGACTTGGGCTACTTTCCTTAGAGAAAAGACAAAAGCTTTAGATAAGTTCAAGGCATTCAAAGCTAAGGTTCAAAATTAATTAGATTTGAGAATCAAATGATTAAGGTCTGATAGAGATAGTGAGTTTACCTCAAATGAGTTCAATGCGTTTTGTGAAGAACATGGTATAAAAAGGAATTTGTCTGCTCCCCAAACTCCTCAACAAAATAGAGTGGTTGAAAGGAAGATTAGAACTATTCAAGAAGCTGCCAGAGCAATGATCAAGGAGGTAGACCTACTGAAAGTGTACTGGAAAGAAGCAATACATACTGCTATCTACATTCAAAATAGAGTGAAAGTCAGATCAGAAGAAACAAAGACACCTTATGAACTATGGTATGGTAGAGCCCCTACTGTCAAATACTTCAAAGTTTTTGGAAGCAAGTGCTACATCAAAAGAGATGAAGAATTAGGTAAGTTTGATGCTAGATGTGATGAAGGCATATTCCTTGGTTACTCCACTAAGAGCAAGGCTTATGGGTGCTATAACAAAAGATTGAGAAAGATCATTGAAAGTGTAAGTCTGAAGGTAGATGAAGACTTCCAACCAAATGGATATGAGTCAGATGAACCTATTGATACAAAAAAGGTTGGAAAAGGCAAAGAAAAGGAAGTTCATACTGAAGAACAAGCTCTGAAAGAAGAAGAAGAAACTCAAGTTGAGGCTCCGGTAAGAACTAAAACTCCAAGGTATGTGCAAAGAGATCATTCTGAAGATCAAATTATTGGTGACAAAAGGAAAGGTGTGATGACAAGAAGTAGGATTGCAGAGGAACAAGTAAATCTCTATTTGTTGTCTAAGGTGGAACCTAAAATAGTAAATGAAGCATGCAATGATGAGCATTGGGTCAAGGAAATGAATGGAGAACTACAATAGATTGAAAAGAGCAAGACTTGGGAACTTGTCCCCAAACCAACAAACAAGAATGTGATTGGAACAAAATGGGTTTTCCAGAACAAACTAAATGAAGTTGGAGAAGTTGTGAGAAATAAAGCAAGACTTGTCTTGAAAGGCTACTCCCAAGTTGAAGGAATTGATTATGAAGGGACCTATGCTCTGGTGGCAAGAATGGAAGCTATCAGACTATTTTTGGCATTTGCAAAACACAAAGATTTCAATGTATATCAGATGGATGTAAAATTTTCTTTCCTAAATGGTGATCTATAAGAAGAGGTCTACATAGAGCAACCAGATGGGTTCTAGTTATCAGATAAACCAAATATGGTGTGCAAGTTGAAGAAGGCCTTGTATGGATTGAAGCAAGCTCCTAGAGCTTGGTATGCAAGATTGGATAAGTATTTGCTGCAGTAAGGTTTCAGTAAAGGGTCTGCATATCGTAATCTATAATCAAGGTAAGTAATGATCAAATCTTGATTATTGAAGTTTATGTAGATGATATCATATTTGGAGGAAATGAAGAGATGTGCAAGAATTTTTCAAATGATATGCAAAAAGAGTTTGAGATGTCTATGTGTAGTGAGATGAATTTCTTCCTTGGACTGCAAATCAATCAGACATACAAAGGTATTTTCATTTCTCAATCAAAATATGTCAAAGAATTGTTGAAGAAGTTTGGAATGGAGGACTCTAAACGGGTATGCACTCCTATGGTTACCAGTTGTAAACTGAGCAAGAATGATGAATCTCCCAAGGCTGATCAAAGCAAACACAAATCAATGATTGGAGGACTACTTTACCTAACTGCTACCAGACCAAATATTATGCATGCAGTCTATCTTGTGGCTAGCTTTCAATCAGATCCTAGAGAATCACATGTTATGGCAGTTAAAAGGATATTCAGGTACTTGAAGGGCACTCCTGATCGTGGATTGTGGTATCCTAATAACAATGGATTTTCTTTGAGTGCCTACACAGACGCAGATTGGGCTGGATGTGCTGATGATAGGAAAAGCACAAGTGGAGGTGCATTCTTCCTTGGAGATAGAGAAGTGTCCTAGCATAGTAAGAAACAAGAATTAGTTTCCTTGTCTACTACAGAAGTAGAATATATTGTTGCAGTATCATGCTGCACTCAAGTACTCTGGATGAACTAGACATTGAAGGATATCAAAGTTGAGTTTAATGGACCAATTCCTATTATTTGTGATAATACAAGTGCCATAAACATTTCAAAGAATCTAGTGATGCACTCTAAGACAAAGCACATTTCAATCAAGTATCACTTCTTGAGGGAGAAAGTTATAAAGAATGAGGTAAAGCTTGAGTATGTGCCTACAAAAGATCAAGTTGCTGATATATTCACTAAGGCTCTTCCAAAAGACACATTTGAGTATCTTTGGGAGAAATTAGGGGTTATTGCCCCTCCTTCCTTGAACTAGATACATAAGGAAGTGCATCAATCCAATGTGCTTCAAAGTATATTTTCTCATTTGAACTGATGTTGGAGGCTACCTCTCAGGGGGACTAGGTAGTAGTTTTAGATGACTATTACATTCAGAGGGAGTAAAAGATGGTTTTAGACTGATTAGAGTAGTATTGTGCAAGTATGTACAGTAGAAGGGATGTAATTCCCTTTGCCATTGATGTCAAAGGGGGAGAGAAATCATGTGAAAAACTCAGGGGGAGTAAGAGTGCAGGAGTATATAAAGAAAGGGGGAGTTCTGAAGCAGAATTGTGTCTTGATGATGGAACATGTTTTTCACATCATATGTTGCTATCAATGACAAAGGGGGAGATTTTTTCATGTATGTGCTAATTAGTGTTGTCATTGATGTCAACATATTTGTGTTGTTATTTATGTCAACTATATCTTTTGGTATTGTTGTTTGGTGACTGATTGAAGAACACTATCTAAGTATTTTGCTCCGCATATTTCTTGTATTGAAGACTAGAGTATGAGCTTTGGATATGTTCTAGAGAGGTGTTTGAAGATGCTAAATCTAGAATTTGGTGGTTTGGATCATTGTGTAGAAAAAGTTCTATTCACCAGTGTGAAGACTGTTCCTGGCAAGGTTTGCAGAGTGACAGGGAGAAAGTGTTTTGCTTTGCATTTCTCCGCAGATTGGAATTTGGCTTTGTGGTTTTGGACTTAATCTTATAAGCTCCTTAGTCATCTTCAATCCAAAGGACATGATATTTGAAGCTCCAGAAAATAAGTTTCTAATTAGTAGAGTTTGACAGTGTCTGATTGAGAACAATCTGTAATCCCTCTTCAAGTGAAATGGGTTGAGATCTGTTGTGGTTGATTTTACTAGTTTGCAAATGATTTGGTGATGTTCCCGGATGTCCCCTAAATGTGTTGAAGGTGTGTGCTTGATCCACAAGCTGTAATGAAGAATCTTGGAAGCTTGTGTTCAAGTATCCTTGATGATTGCACATGTTTGGCCGACCTAAATGATTAACACTCTTTGCAGATGAATTTCCTGAATTGAAGAAGCATGTGATAGTGTGTGAAGATGCGATTGGGTCTGTGCTAAGGTGTGAATTGTTCCTCCTTTATTCATTTAGTCCACAAATCTATTTAGGTCTAGTCCTAATTTGATGTATGTGTGTATGTCAAACTTAGAGAGTGTTTCAATGGTTGATGATTGTAATGCCGACCTTGATGTACATTCCAAGGTTGATGAATTGTAAAAATACATGTAATGATATCATGTTTGAAGTGTGAGGATGCAAAGATGAAAAGATAAGTGCAAAGTGTAAAAGCAGAGTAGAGTAGAGGAGATATTTTGTGCTTCAATGGAATTGAACTCTAGCATGGTGTAGATGCTACTGAGCCAGTTCAACCCTTGGTAGTGAGCCACCCTTGACAATGAGCCAACCCTCAATAGTGAGCCATCCTTTTGGGCAGTGAGCCACCATTTGATATTCAGTATTGCTACAACATTTATATTGTGAGCTAACACTCACCGTGGTTTTTCCCTATTTAGGGTTTTCCACATAAAAAATATGGTGTTCATGTGTTTGTGGTGTTGATGTGTTCATGTTTTGATTATGCTATTCATGTTTAATGCTCATAACAGAATAAAGAAATAAGTTAAGTGGTTTTGAAATTGATTGTGGTTTAAAGAAGTTAAATTTTTGATACAACTAATTCACCCCCCCTCTCAATTGTCTTGTGACATTCAACAAATAAATTATTGATAAACATAAAAAAATGTAGTTTCATGAAGAAAAAATTGGTATATTTGGGATTTGTGATTTCTGCAGAAGGATTGAAGATGGACCTGGAGAAGGTTAGGGCAATTGTTCAATGGCCAACACCTATGAACATTAAAGAGGTAAGATCTTTTCGTGGACTAGAAAGTTTCTACCAGAAGTTCATCAGAAATTTTAGTACTGTATGCACACCTGCAATGATAGAGACAATGAGGGGAGACTGAAAGGATTTTAAGTGGACATCAGGAGCACATAGGAGTTTTGAATTATTGAAGCAAAAGGTGATAGAGCATCCAATGTTAGCATTACCATATTTTGACAAAGTATTTCAAGTAGATTGTGATGCCAGTGGAAATGAAATTGGAGTAGTGTTAAGTTAGGAAGGAACACCGGTAGCATATTTCAGTGAGAATTTGAATGATGCAAGGAGAAGATATTCAATATATGATCAGGAGTTCTATGCCATAATTCAAGCATTGAAGAAGTGGAGACATTACTTGTTGCCAAAGGAATTTGTGTTATACATTGACCATTAAGCTTTGTAGTATTTGAACAATCAGGGTAAGTTGAATCAAAGACACATGAGATGGGTAGAGTTCATGTAGAGTTATACATTTGTATTGAAGCACTAGAGTGGAAAGTCAAACAAAGTTGTAGATGCATTGAGTAGAAGAAGGAGCTTGTTGACAGAGATGAGGGTAGAAGTACTAGGTTTTAAAAAACTCAAGCACATGTATGAGGATGAAATTGATTTTGCGGAAGCATGGAAAACATGTGAGGAACCTATTGTGATGGATAGAAGAAAATGGTTGGATTATTTCATTCAAGAGGATTTATCATTCAAATCAATTGTGTATTCCTAGGAGCTTAATGAGAGAGAATTTGATCAAAGAGAAGCATAGTGGTGGATTAGCAGGATATTTTAGTATTGATAAGACAATAACTTTGGTGAATGAGCATTATTTTTGGCCTCAAATATATAAGGATGTAAGGAAATTTATTCAAAGTTGTAGAATTTGTCAAGTTGCAAAAGGGAGTAGTTAGAATATTGGATTATACAAACCTTTGATAGTACCAGAGAGACCTTGGGAAGATATAAGCATGGATTTCATATTAGGTTTACCAAGAACATAGAGGGGACATGATTCCATATTTGTAGTAGTGGATAGATTTTCAAAGATGGCACATTTCATTCCTTGTAAGAAGACAAATGATGTTGTACATGTTGCTGACCTGTTTTTCAAGAAGATTGTGAGATTGCATAGATTACCAAAGAGTATAGTTTCAGATAGGGATACAAGATTTATAGGATATTTTTAGAGGACATTATGGAAGAAGATGAAGATAGACTTAAAATTTAGTTCAACATTTCACCCACAGACAAATGGACAAATAGAAGTGGTAAACAAGAATTTGGGTAACTTGATGAGATGCTTAGTAGGAGATAAGACAAGAAATTGGGATATAATTCTACCGCAAGCAGAGTTTGCATACAATAACTTAGTGAGTAGAAGTATAGGGAAGACACCATTTGAAGTTGTGACTGGAGTACAACCTAGAGGATTTACAGAGCTGAGAGACATCAATATGGATAACAAAAGGAGTGCAGAGGTAGAAGAATTTGTAGGATACATGGAGACAATACACACTTAGGTCCGAAAGCATTTGGAAGAGATGAACATCAAGTATAAGGGACAAGCAGATGAAATGAGGAGACATAAGGAATTTTCTGTTGGAGATGAAGTCATGGTATACCTTAGGAAGCAAAGATTTCTAGTAGGAACATTCAACAAGCTGAAGATGAGAAAGTTTGGACCATGTAGGATTCTTAGGAAGTTTCACTCTGGAAATGCATATGAAGTGTAGTTACCAGAAGTATTTTGCATATCACCTATATTTAACATTATAGATCTATATCAGTATCATGAGAGAGAATCAAGTGATAGCACTAAAGTTGGTTTGAAGGATCAATTACCACAGCAACAACCAGAGAAGATAGATCAGATTTTGGATAGCAGAGTTGGATGCAACACCAAAGGCAAGCAGTATAAAGAGTACCTAGTTAAGTGGAAAGGAAGATCAAAGGAAGATTCATCATGGATTTCTCAGGTGAAGGTGGACCACATTGGTTTTCCTCTAGCCCAAGGAAAGTGAGGGACTCACTTTTCAAACAACCCCAAGTGTCTAATGTAGGAGCATCCCAGGTTGAAAGGCAATCTTGCATCAACCAAAAATATTTTGATTTCTTTTCTTTTCTTACATTTCAGTCAGTATAGTCTCAATAGATTACACTGCATTCTACTGCATCATCATTTTCGCAAAGCAGGATGAAGACTCTACACCATGTCATCTACATAATATTCAGATCTCATGAGGTTTGCAATTGTTTAAGGAAAGTTATCACTATCAGAACACCGACAAAACTCACATAACAAAACATTCAACATTCAATATGAGCCTATAGAGTTTGTGGCACCTTCCTATGATTTGCAAAGCCAAAAGGAACATCTCACAAGGTAGTTTGGGACCAAAGACATCTTCATTTAGAACCACAATGTATTCCTTCAAAAATGTGGAGCATTACCCCATGATTTAGACCGACCTACACGTTTCATCAAACATCGGGGTTTGGAACCTCTTTAGGTTGATGTGGAGCATTCCTTGAGCTGAGAGATAATATATAAGCATTCATTAGATGCATTAGGAGCATACAAAATATGATAGAAATTTTTTAGTCTTTGGTTGTGAATTTGCGGAAGGCACTTCAAAGCTATATCTTTCATGTAACTGGTAGTGAGCCAGAGGACAAGCCTGTGAGCCCATAGTTGTCCACATGTTGCTGGCATGTGAAGATTGTAATTGTTCATGATCTTGAATCAATATATTTCCATTTGTTACTCTATTTGTTGTGTTTTCCATTGTTTTACTCTAAGGTTGTACGATAGGACAGTCCTATTTCTGGACCCTTCATCTGTGACTACACCACTTCAATATATAGAAAGGGGGGATAAAATGATACTTAAAGAAGGGAAAATGAATTATCAGGTCTAGAAGTTTTTGGATCTCAAATATGTATCTCCACAAATCCTAAAAAAAGCACCCAAACCTAAGCCAAGGAGTGTCAAAAAAGGGCAATGGGTTGGAATTATAATTAGACTATGGCATGAATGAGAAAAAGGGAGGGTATTCCCTTCTTCTTTTGGGTATTCCCTAAGGTTAAACACATGACAATTAAAGAGAAATAGCTCAAAAACCTAATCTTATCAACAAAGCCTACCCTATTGCAATGAGAGTCCCTTAGGGATGTCACTAAGACTCAATGCAAGTTACTATCATAACTTCCTTCAATCATAAAAGAAAAATGTTCATGTAACTTAAGATATGCAAACCATTTCCCCTTAAGATGTGTGCTTATTAGGGATTACTTCATAGATTCTTTCAAGAGAGACAACATTGCAAAGCAATAAAATGATTGTCAACCTTAGACATCCTTATGATGCATTCTTGAAACACTATAGGCACTTGCAAAGTCGATAGAATGATTGATTCTAAAACTACTGTAAATATGTTCTTGTTGTATTTGAAATATGGAGTAATAGAGGAGATGAAAACAAGCTTGATGCCTTCATCTATATTAGGTGACTGTAAGTATGAAAAAGATGCACAGTCCTATATGGTGGCCCGCAGATGAGCTATAGTCATAAGCATGTACATGTAAGCATGAATATATACATACCTCTCAGTAGTATTCCTCTTGGTGGCATGTCTGTTCATTCTCATTTTGTTTGTGTTTTTCTAACTTCCAGGCTAATCGTCTAGGGTGCTACACACCTTCTAGCTTGCCTTCTAACCAAAGATTGACAAATCCTTTTTGTCCCTTTCTGGCCCCAATAACCTCATCAATATACTTCACAAGAGGGGAAATTCATGTTCTTTGCGGGTATTTGTATCATTTCATCCCTTTATAATCATCTAATTAACCTCCCCATTCCATCCCTGGCCTCAATTTTCATGTCACATCTTTCCTTTCTGGGTCACCCTTGTCATTATAGGATCTCCTTGGATGACCTTGTAGCTGAATCAGGATCTCCATAGGTAAATTTCATTGGTGAAAGGTGCAAACCCACCCTACAAAGATCCTATGGCTTATTTTGGGTTTCCAAAACAATTTTTGAACCTCCTAGATCATTCTCCACCTTGGAAACTACTTGTACAAACCCTTGTCTATGTTAAGAAAAGTGTCTCAACCTTGCAACTTCGAAAGGTTACTATTCTTCCCAGTTTTGGTCTTTTTGAATACCCTTTATCTTGGATAATGGTTTGGAACTTTCAAAGTTTTCAAAAGTTTCCAAGAGAGCTAAAAATAGCGAGACTTACTATTTTTAGTAAGTTCTTCGATTAAGCTCAAATTGACCTGAAAGTTTTCCCAAAAGGTGTGGAACAACTAAGTGAACATCTCGGGTGAGTTTCATCTCAAGATCATATCTAGATCACGAGATATTAAAGTTTCTATTTTTTGAAACTGCCAGAAAAAGTCTTTGAACTTAATTACTAGAATCAAAACTTCCCTAAATGTCCCAAAAATTGGGATAACCAACGTAGCAGGTTATAGGGTGATAGATCTCTTCACGAGCTTTTCGACACATTAAACGTCAATCAGACACCCGGATCAAATGTTATGGCCTCCAAAAGTTGGACCTTCTATTTTTGGGAAATGTAAAAACGTGTTGGACACATAAAAGATCTATAAAGGGGAGAGTTACATGTGTTGGTGTGTGGTTTGGCATATCACAAGGCATCTTTGATTGGAGATAATTTGGGTGCCACTTTTGGGTGGTTTTAGCTCATGGTTTTGTAATTACCGTTGGCGGTGTACTGTATTGTATCTCCTATATATCAAGAGTTTGAGATGGAGGTTGTATGTAAGAATCTTATAGATGTCTAATTACCTCCTAGATCTCTGGTTGGATATACTCCTGTAAAAGCTTGCTTTGCAAGTATATTGTAATCTTCATGATTCCTGAATAATATATTGGGCGGCTTTGGAGTGTGGGGTTTTTTATCTGAAAGAGTTTTTCCCACGTATATCTTGTGTTGTGAGTTTTGTGTTTGCATTTGGAAGTTGTTATTATCTTTCTGTTAATGTGCATCTTAATCTGTAATTGTAAACGTAAAATTTGCATAAGTGTTTCCTCAGTAGATCAATGTAGAAGCATTTCTACATACCTTGCTTCCTTTCAGTTGATATTAGAGCCTGGTCACCTTTGGTTCTAGTTGTTGGGTAGAGGGTTTTTTGAGCTGATCTTCATTCAAGTGGGAGCTTGTGTAGAGGATTTTGAAATCTTTAATGCAAGTAAGAGATGGCGAGCACATCTAGGAGGTTTGAGATAGAGAAGTTTAATGGCAATAATTTTGAGTTGTGGAAACTCAAAATAGAGGACATGCTTGTGGATCAGGATTTATGGGAAGTCGTATTTGGTACAAAACCAATGGCAATGTCTCAAGAAGACTGGGATCTCAAAGATCAAAAAGCTAAGGGTTTGATAAGACTCTGTTTGGCTGATTCAGTGCTCCTGAATATCCATGAAGAGAAGACTGTAAAGGAACTTTGGAAGAAGCTTGAAGATGTTTATTAGGCTAAATCCTTGGTGAACAAGTTATTCCTGTGAAAGAAATTATATTCTCTAAGGATGGAAGATGGAGGATCTGTCGCTAATCACCTGAATACATTCAATATGCTTGTTGCCTAGTTAACTTCTGTTGATGTGAAGATGGAGGAGGAGGATCAATGTATGACATTACTATGTTCCTTACCAGATTCGTGGGACCACCTTTTTATGGCCATTAGGAGTACCACTACCACCTTCAAGATGGATGAAGTGGTTTCTTCACTGTTGTCTGAAGAGATGTAGAGAATGTCTTTCGAATCAGCTAAGGAGGCTCTTATGGTTCATGGTAGATCTAAAGGAAGAAAAAGGAAGATCCAAATCCCATGGGAGATCTAAGTCTCCTGGAAAGTCCAAGGCCCTATGTTGGAACTACGGCAAACGTGGTCACTTTCGCAAGGAGTGCAAGGAGGAGAAAAAGAAAAAGAAGAAGAATTATGATTCAAATTCTAACAAGTCCCCTTAGGATGAAGGAGAAGCATTTGTCGTTGCCTTGGCAATGCATGCATCTGAGGATGTGTGGCTTATAGACTCTTGTGCATCTTTTGACATGACCTCGCATTGGGGCTGGTTTTCAAAGTATGAAGAATATGATGGTGGAAAGGTGTACTTGGGTGATGATTCTCACCTGGATATTGTTGGCCATGGAAGATTCTTGATTCGATTCCCTGATGGATGAGCAAAGGGAATCAATGGTGTTCTTCATATCCCTAGTTTGACATGCAACCTTCTTTCTATAAGTAAATAGAATGATGTGGGTGTACAAGTTGTTTTCTCGAATGGAGGATGCAAGATGACTAGAGGATCTATGGTGTTGGCTAAGGGTGTTCGGATTGGCACTCTATTTCAGATTGATGCATGCGTAGTTCAGTACAATAGTGCCTCTGTTTCAAAGAAGAGAGCTTTAGAGTCTTCATCCTCATCATTGGAACCAACAGTGAAAAAGACTATTGCAACTATTTTCGATGGTCATGCTTTCTGGGTACCTAAGGGTGCTCATTCTATGGATATGAAACGTCTAGCTAAGAAGACAATGTTATGGCACCAAAGGCTTGGTCACATTGGTGAAAAGGGTTTGAGGACCCTGAAGAAAATCTTGTTGAGGGTATGAATGATTGTAACTTTGAGTTTGATTTCTATGAATATTGCATTTATGGAAAACAAAACTGTGTTTAGTTTTATTCCAGTTCTCACAAATCTTCTGAGGTGTTGGACTTGATTCATTCTAATGTGTTTGGTCCTATTACTATTCCTTCGATTTCAAAATATGTTTACTTCATTTCATTCATTGATGATTACAGTAGAAGGACATGGGTGTATTTCCTTAGAAGTAAATCTAAAGTCTTTAATAGATTCAAAGAGTTCAAATCTCTTGTAGAGAATGAGAAGGATAGAAAGATTAAGTGTTTGAGGACTGACAACGGTGGTGAGTTCTGTTCAGTAGATTTCGACAAGTTCTATAAAGAACAGGGGATTGAGAGGAACAAGACAACTCCGTATACCCCTCAGCAGAATGGAGTTATAGAGAGGATGAATAGAACATTGATGGAGAGGGCAAGGAGTATGCTAAGTGGAACTGGTCTTAAACAAAAGTTCTGGGCTGAAACTATTGCTACCACTTGTTACCTGGTTAACATGTCTCCTCCATCATTGCTTGTTGATAAGACACCTATGGAGGTATGGTCTGGTAAAAAGCCTTCATTAAGACACATTCAAGTATTTGGTTGTGAGGCATATGCACATGTGCCTAAGGAGAAGAGGTCTAAGTTGGAAAACAAGGTTGTAAAGTGTATCTTCATCAGTTATGGAATTGGTGTGAAAGGGTACAAGCTTTGGGATCTAGTAGCTAAGAGAGTTCTATATAGCATAAGCATGATATTCAAAGAGATCAATCCTTCTTCTGTTGTCTTGTAGCTAGAGAAAGAAGAGAAGAAAGATGATGTGGTTCAGCTTCCTTCCACCCATGAGAAAGTTGAACCAAAAACATCTATTGGACCTGATAATGAGGAGAGCTCTAGTAGCTTTGAAAGTTCAGAAGAAGATGGAGAACCTCAACCTCAACCTTTGAGGAGGTCCACACGGATAAGGCAGCAACCTGATAGGTTTGGTTATTCATTACATGATTCCAGTTGTATTTTTGCTTTGATTTCTAACACTCATGAGCCTAGAACTATGAAAGAAGCTATGGGTATGAAAGATGCAGGTTCCTAGAAGGAGGCCATGGAAGAGGAGATGGCTTTTTTGGAAAAGAATAATACTTGGGACTTGGTACCTTTTCCTGAAGGACAAAAACCTGTTGGATGCAAATGGGTGTTCAAGAAGAAATTTGGTGTAGATGGCAGTGTTGAGAAATATAAGGCTAGATTGGTTGCGAAGGGGTATTCTTAGGTGGAGGGAACTGACTATGGTGAGATTTTCTCTCCAGTTGCAAAGCTGACATCTATTCAGTTCCTGTTATCTCTTGTAGCAGTGTATGACCTAGAAGTGGAACAGATGGATGTGAAGACAACATTCCTTCATGGTGAATTGAAGGAGGAAATCTATAAGTCACAGCCAGAGCACTATGTGGTGAAAGGTAAAGAAAATCTAGTTTGCAAGTTGAAAAAGTCTTTGTATGGTTTGAAACAGTCTCCTAGGATGTGGTACCAGAAGTTTGATGCCTTTGTGTTGAGTATTGGATTTCAGAGATCAAAATTAGATCATTGTGTTTATTACAAGTTTGACAATGATCGCATTCTCATTATTGTATTGTATGTCAATGATATGTTACTCATTGGGAATGGTAAAAGTTTGATTTCTGATTTGAAGTCTCAGTTGTTAGCACAGTTTGAGATGAAAAATCTAGGGCAACTTGGTACATTCTGGGAATGGAAATCAAAAGAGACAGAGCAAACAAAAAACTTTGGTTAGGCCAGAGTAAGTATGTTAACACTGTGTTGGAGAGATTCAGCATGATGGATTGTAGACCTTTGACTGTTCCTGTTACAATGGGGGCAAAGTTATCTGTTGAAGATTGTCCAAAGTCTCCTTCTGAGACAGAGGATATGAGCAGAGTTCCTTATGCTAGTGCGGTTGGTAGTTTGATGTATGTAATGGTCTGCACAAGACCAGACATTGCCCAAGAAGTGGGAGTCCTTAGTCGATTTATGGCTAATCTTGGATGGGTACATTGGGATACAGTGAAGAGAGTGTTCAAATATTTGTGGGGTACTTCTAAGTATTCCTTATGTTATCATGGTTATCCTATAGGACCTCAGAATTCACTTTGTATTCATGGATTTGTGGATTCAGATTAGACAGGTGACATTGACAACATGAGATCCACCAGTGCTTATGTGTTCACTATGTTTGGTGGTGCTATTAGTTGGATGAGTAAGCAGAAACCTATGGTCGCTTTGTCCACTACTGAAGATGAGTACATGGAAGCAACTCATACTTGTAAAGAAGCTATTTGGCTTAGGAGATTGTGTTCTGATGTTGGGTTTGATGCAGGGAAGATTACTATTTGTTGTGACAGTGAGAGTGTCATATGTTTGGCGAAGAATCCTACTTTACACGCAAGGACTAAGCATATTGATGTCCAGTACCATTTTTTTCGTGACATGGTAGAGGATGGAAAGGTAAACTTGGAAAAAGTTGAAACTTTGATGAATGTTGTAGATTCCTTGACAAAACCTGTGAGCACAAAGAAGTTCAGATGGTGTTCAGAGTCTATGGGCCTCACGGCCCCTAGCAATTAAATCATGGTGTTGATATTCCCTTTGCTCTTGCAAGGTGTTCGATAAGTGGGAGAATGTTAAGAAAAGTGTCTCAACCTTGCAACTTCAAAAGATTACTATTCTTCCCAGTTTTAGTCTTTTTGAATACCCTTTATCTTGGATAATGGTCTAGAACTTTCAAAGTTTCCAAAAGTTTCCAAGAGAACTAAAAATAGAGAGACTTACTATTTTTAGTAATTTCTTTGATTGATCTCAAATTGACCTAAATTTTTTCCCAAAAGGTGTGGAACAACTAAGTGAACATCTCGGGTGAGTTTCGTCTCAAGATCATATTTGGATCGCGAGATATTAAAGTTTCTATTTTTTGAAACTGCCAGAAAAAGTCTTTGAACTCAATTACCAGAATCAAAACTTCTCTAAACATCCTAAAAATTTGGATAATCAGCATAGCAGGTTATAGGGTGATAGATATCTTCACAAGCTTTCTGACGCATTAAACAGTTCGTCAATCAGACACCTGAATCAAAAGTTATGGCCTCCGGAAGTTGGACCTTCTATTTTTGGGAAATGTAAAAACGTGTTGGACACATAAAAGAGATGTAAAGGGGAGAGTTACATGTGTTGGTGTGTGTCTTGGCACATCACAAGGCATATTTGATTAGAGATAATTTGGGTGCAACTTTTGGGTGGTTTTAGCTCATGGTTTTGTAATTACCATTGGCAGTGTATTGTATTGTATCTCCTATATATCAGGAGCTTGAGATGGAGGTTGTATGTAAGAATCTTATAGATGTCGAATTACCTCCTAGATCTTTGGTTGGATATACTCCTGTAAAAGCTTGCTCTGCAAGTATATTGTAATCTTTGTGATTCCTGAATAATATATTAGGTAGCTTTGGAGTGTGGGGTTTTTTACCTAAAAGGGTTTTCCCCACGTGTATCTTGTGTTGTGAGTTTTGTGTTTGCATTTGGAAGTTGTTATTATCTTTTGGTTAATGTGCATCTTAATTTGTAATTGTAAAAGTAAAATTTGCATAAGTCTTTCCTCAGTAGATTAGTGTAGGAAGTGTTTTTGTATACCTTGCTTCCTTTCACTCTATGGGTTGCCCCTATCACTTCAACATCTCCCTGGGCAACCTAACAACTTAAGTAGGATCTCCAAGGGCATCTTTCCTTGGTGAAATGGGTGACCTTGTAATATTTTAACATGCATGTTTTCTTCGATTTCTAGCCCAAATTTTCTCCAAATTGAGTCTTCTTCTCTAATTGATTTCCAACTCCTCCTAACTGATTCAACACTTTCAATCAGCCCAATCTCATCCCCAAATCAATCTTAGTCATATTGAAATCATTCAAGTGTTAACTTCATTTCTTCTCTTGTGATCTCCTCTACAACTAGTGTTCACTCTCAATCAGAGTTAGATCACTCCCTAATCTATTTTTGTTAACTCCCCAATCACCACCACCTTTGGTATTGATTTTCAACCTATAAAACCCCTCACCTCTTCATTATTTTCCAACTCTAGGAATGCTCTTCTCATCTTCACAAGCCTTTTTAAGCTTCTTCATAGGCCTTTGAGCCTCTTAGCTTTTTTCTTTAGTTTTTTTTTGCAAAGCTTCAAATCTTTCCCTTAAGAGGCAAATTCACTATTGTTGCTCTTGCTATGCTAATTGTCTCCATAGCATTTTTATGCTCGTGTAGGACCTCGTGAGCCTTTTCTTTTTTTCATTTAACTTCCATAGCTCCAATCCATAGTGCTCTATAGGCATTCTAATGCCCAATTATTTTAAAATCTTCCATAGCTCCAAGTCATAGAGCTTCTCCAAGCATTTTCATGCTCAATTATCCTCAAAACTTCAAAGCTTCCATTTCATTCATTTTGCTCCTATCTTCATTTTTGTCACCAAGAGGAGGACCCTATTGTTGCAGAAGATGAGAGGGTTGCCACAAGGACTTTGAGGGCTCAAGCCAGGTGCTGCTATTTTCTTCATACCAGGTTCCTTATTTTTTTAGAATAGTAATTAGCTCACATTTTGGCTTTTGGAAAAGTAGTCATTGCTTTACTCTCTCCTTGATGGGTTGTTTCTTTGTTTTCAATTATATTAGCATTGCTTTGATTCAATTAAATTAACCTTATTTGTTCATTAGATTATGTACATTTCCATTTCATAATTTCGATTTGTTAGATTAGATTCAAAATCATTCCATGAAAACTACAAAAACATAGGATAGCTCTCATATTGAAAAACACATATAGGTTGCATACATATTTCAATTCTTAGGTAATTAGATAGTATTTTAATTTGGATAAAAGGAACACATATTGTATTGCATATATTTAGAGTGCATTCATAAGAAAATTACAAAAATAGAGGGAAAATTTAGAGAGTAAAAAAAGGACAAAACCCTCGATCGCATCATGAGGTAAACATCAATTCAAAATCAAAACATTCAAACAAGGAGAAACCCTCAGTTCCATCATGAGGTAAACATCAATTCAAACAAATCAACTCAACACATTCAACAAAAAAATGTGAAACACAACACTTCCCCCTATTGCCAAGCATTGAATGTGCCTAGGCATTAGGGAAGATTGGATACAATCCATCCTTGACGAGATTGGAGAGAACTTCCCCCATCCAATTTATCAATAGAACATAGAAAACGAAAGGAAAGAACAAGAACATCAATAGTGCATTAGAGATCAAGAACCCTTGATACAATAGGTCTTTTGAGATGAAGAAAGAAGATAAGAACATCTCTGAATTATCAACAAACAAAACAACCTTCGTGCTAGGCTTATGTGACTCAGGACTTGTGACGCTTCAAGTCATACAATTATCACAAAAATAACAACAATTGAACATCTTCACAAGAACAATTGTCAAAACAAACACATAGCACAAAACCCAACCTCTATCCATGACGTTTTGCTCCCTCAAGAAAGAGAGTAGAATAACCCCCGGTCCTACCTTCACTCAACTTGCTCCTACCACATGAGTGAGAGTGACTAGTAGGCCACCCATAGTAAGGAGGATAATTCATGTGTCATTCTAGAGTGTGAATCACCCGCAAATTGTCTGGGTCGCATTCTAAACGATACATATTTTTTTGAACCTGATGTGAAGAGAAAATCCTTTTAGGCTAGTTTCTTTCATATTTTTGTACATTTCTTCCATTCCACTTTCATGTTTCACTTCCATGATCATTTCATTCATTTTACGGTGTTTCTTGCACCCTCAATCTAGGACAAAGTCCAAGGGAATTGCCCCTCCAATGAAACTAGAACACCTTCAGATCCAATAGCTTCAATTTCAAATCAATCAGACTCTGAAGACTCAAATTCAAAGGGCATACAACAAGAGCCCCATAACTTTGACCAAAGCAAAACATGCCAAGTGAATGTTCAGTCTAAGATCCATCAAAAAGACCAACCCATAACAAGTCATAGGAAGATGGCCAATAAAATGGACAATGAGGTGTTTCATCGAGAGAGGATCTCATAGGATGCTTAGGAGACATAAAAATCTGTACATGTAGCACATCAAGATAAAAGATCTACATGTCAAGTGTCATAAAAAGAACAAGTGGGGCCAATCAAACCCTAATGCAAAGAAATCCATCCCAAGGTAGTAAAACTCAAAGAAAAAAGGAAGCCTCACTCACATACCTTATAGAAACCTTAGTCCAATGGATCAGGACTCTTGATGCTAAAAGTGTTGAACAATATTTCTAGAATAGAATTGAGGAAAAACCTAGGGCATAGAGAAATCCTTTCATTGACAAGATTGAAAAAACTAGGGGGAAAGACAAAATTCCCCCATCTAAGCTTTCATTCCCATGACACAAGTAGTGAAGTATGCATGCCTCCCTTTCCCTCATCATTCAACATGACAAGTTTCAATCAAACAAGTGGGATTCCCATGATGCAAGTTCAACAACAAACAATCCCACCTAATTTTTGAACCATAAACATGACACCATTTGGTTATCCAACTCTTTCAAGATATCAACAATCTAGCATACCCTTTCAATAAGTGCAAAAAGCTCCATCTGTAGGGCTAATGTTTGGAGGAACAAGACCCTCTACTCATAACCCCCTCTTAGGAACATACATTGACTATTTAAAGGAGCCTCTTGACTACAACATTCATCATGTTGTACTACCACATCCTCTCCTTGATATTCCAAAAATTAAAGGAGATGGTGATCCCAACTCTCATATCAAGGCTTACATCAGAGTAGTGCAGGAACTCCTTACTTGAGATGGGGTGGTAGTAAAAAAATTTCCAAAGACTTTGTAGGGTATTTATCTAGATTGGTATTATCAGCTTCAAAAAGCATTGGTCCACTCTTTTAGGCAACCCATTGATCAATTTGTGGTTGTCTTTGACATAAACAAACTGGTCAAGATAGGAATACAAGAATTTTTAATAATCAAACAAGAAAATGAGTCGGTCACACATTTTATCGCATGATGGAGGAAAGTCCTATATTCTTAAAATAGAAAATCAAACATGGATCATAAGGAACTTTTTGATCTCTTCTTACATGCTCTCAACAATGACATTCAAGAAGGAGTTCAAAAACTCCCTTATAAATCATATGAATAAGCACTCAAAAGTGCCCTTAGAATTGACTAAGCTGTTATTAATAGCAGAAGAAGGGAGTATGATGTCAATGGAAGGTTGGTAAACCATGATAGCATTTAAAAATTCTTCACAAATAATCAAAACATGGATGGGTTAATATACACTTCACCATCCAAGAACAACAACTATGATTACAATGGTCATACAAATTTGGGGAACCAAAATGCCAACAACTATCCCCTAGGAATCAACAAGTAGTCATACAACAATCACCATAAACCTCAAAATTATGTAATCATGATAAATACTACTCATTTCACAAGAGAAGGGGATAAAATATCAAGTCATGTCGAGAATACCATCGCTTCATATCAAACCTCCCAAAAGATGAACGACAAGAATTCATGGACACTCTCCCACAACATGAACAAAATAGTCCCAAGAACTATCAAAATGCCTATGATCAAAACACCTTAGGCCTTGTCGAAATAGATAAATATCTAGATGTTTGTGTTATCCAAGGACCAAAATGACTAGATAACACCCCTAGTAATTCATATTTTTCTCACATGCTAGAACTTCTGAAGGGTTCTCCTATGCACAAGAGTGCTCTCCTCAACACCTTAGATCTAGGCCATCTAGTTCAAAACACTCCAAAATGAAAAGTGTTCTTCAACATTTGATTTTGAAAAGTTACCCTCAGATAATGACATAGCTAAATAGGGTGATCTCCCCCTCTTCTTAACAATCCAAGTTCAAGACTATTCCATCAAATGTGTAATGATCAACAATGGGTCTTGTAGACACCTGAAAATGACCCTTCGCATCGCATCACTTGCATTTCATCAATTCTTCCTAAATCACCTGCATCTGAACATTAATTAAATAATCTAATTATTTAATTAGTTTCATCAAAATCATCAATTCTTCCTAAATCACCTGCATCTGAATGTTAATTAAATAATCTAATTATTTAATTAGTTTCATCAAAATCATCAATTTCCTCTAAATCACATATTTTCAACATTAATTAAATAAATCTTCTTTATTTAATTAATTTCAATAAATTTCCTCTTTATCCATCTAAATTAAATAATTTCAATTATTTAATTAAATCATTATTGTCTTTCAAAATTTAAATCCACATCAAATAAATAAATAAATTATTTAATTAATTTATCATTTAAATCCTCATATCTATAATTAAATAATTTCTAAATTATTTAATTAAATCAATTATTCTTCCAAATTTAAATAAATCATTCAAATTTATTTAAATTGAATCTCTCTTCTAAAAATAAAATAAAATATTGTATTTATCCTTAATCATGCAAAATAAATTAAATAAATTTATTTGTTTAGTTTATTTAAATCTTCAAATCTTATCCAGTCTTCCATCATGCACAAACAATTAAATAAATTTATTTATTTAATTTGTTTTTTTATTTTTCAATTCTTCTAAAAATAAATCTTATTCATCAACACACAAAATTAAATAATTTATTATTTAATTTTACTCAAATCATGCAAAAAACAAATCATAAGTTGAGTTAATTGACTTAATCATTATTGTTTTTATCACCAAATCATAAAATAGAAAAAACATATCTATTTTTATGGAATCTAATCATATCTGTTTCATGTCTTTTATCTCAAATCAATCAGTTAACTCGATAAAAATATCTTGTTGTATGACATATGTCAGGTGCACATTCATCATGAATTTTAGATTTATCTCATCCATTGATTCTATTGAATTATCTGGACCGTTGATCAATCTTTATTGGAACCTATATATACCCCCTTCATCTCATCACAAACCCTCTCCAATCTTTTATGCATCTGAGCTATAGGCATTCTTACAACGTTTTAAGCATACTACGTATTGTTGAGCACATCACATCAAATATTTGAGCACACTATCTAAATCCGCTTGTTGCAACACCATGGGTATGTAACGTTATTGAGCAATCCACATCTAACAAAGAGAACTATACAATCTAGGTGAAGGCTTTCTTGTTTTAATTTGATTTATTCATTGATATTGGTATTTGCCTAGATCGATCTCTTTATGTTATAGGATTGAGTTGTTTGTTATTATCATTACTTTTGATTTTATTATTCAATCTCAATTTTATCCTATACACATTCTGGCATGCCCGGTGGGACCCACTAATCTTTTTTTTTAAAATAATTTTTTTAAGCTAGGTATGGAAAAGTTCAAATCACAACAGAAATCTGAAAATCCTTGTTCACTAGTTTGAAAGAATAGGTATTGAACATTCAAACAATGTAACCTTAGCTCAAAATATTTCTAGGTTTTATTGATAGCATCGAAATCCTATCTAGGTATCTCTTATTTTTGTAGAAAGCACATAAATTTTGAAAAAAATACATCACAAATCTGCATCCCTATTTTTAGCCTATGCTTGCTTTTTTTACTTTTTTTAAAGAAGTTTCATGAAATTAGTCATATTTATGTAACCTGAACTCAAAAGATTTCTGGGTTTTGTCGAAAGCATCAAAATCCTATCTGGGTATCTCTTATTTTTTGAAGAAAACACACGTATTTTAAGAAAAAAATCACAAATCTGCATCCTTATTTTTAGCCTATGGTTGTTTGTTTTTGTTTTTTTAGAGCAGTTTCACGAAATCAGGCATATCTTTTGTATACAGAGTCAAATTTTTATGAAACCAACAGTGTTGGAGAGCTAGTTCTCCAAAATTTTCTTTGGCGAAGGAATTTTTAGGTAATTTTATAAGATTTGTTAGGTACACTCAGTCAAAGTCAACCCTTCTTTTCAAACTTCAAACTGTAATAACTTGTGAAAAACTTATTCAATTTTCATGATTTTTTTTGAAATTGCATAGAATTTCATGTAGAATCTAATCATAATATTCAATCTATTGTACCTAATCATTATTATCAATTTTTTTCTAGATTTCTTATTTTTCACCTAACAAGTTAAGTGCTTTTGGTCAATTGATTGTTTTTACTAACTATTGAGTCTTTGGTGGAAATAATCAAATTTTTGCAACCTCTTATCACTCAAACAAAGTAAATGGGTTTTCCTAACATGTTCATGCAGGACGAGTGTTGAAGAATTGCAAATCCATCGCACAAAGTCTTAGAAACATATTGCCTTCTTAAGGGACAATTAAACAATCATCTTTTGCAATCTAAGTCTTAGAAACACATTGCTTTCTTAAGGGACAATGGATATGAATACAAAAACACTTCAATTTTCTTAAGGACAATTGAGATGAATGTAAAACACTTCAATTTCTTAAGGGACAATTAACAAACTACAATCATGTGTGTGCCTAGTCTAGTTGCACCTTATTTTTTTATAACGGAACAATTAAACTTTTATTTGACATGCTTGATCTTACTTTCAGTTATTCCTTTAGAAGGACCTGCTTTTGGATTGTATATCATCCAAAGGGGATGACCCTAAGCAAAGTTTTCCTTTGAAATACTATATAAGAGGGATAAAGCGAAAGCCAAGTCCTAATCAGCATCAACCTTGCCTTACGGTGCCAAATCGAAAAGAGGCATACCACCACTTTGTGAAAACATTTTTTGCATTATGGGAGGTATATGATACTCTTAGTAGGATTGGTCAGAGCTTTTAATAGCTTGCCACATGCTCGCAACGTGTTGGTCCCTTAAAGCTACTAAGAACCATCCAGATAGTGACTAACCGTTTCACCTCCGAACATTGCGGTAATCATCAGTGCAAGGGAAATCGGTATACACCCCCAAGATTACTCACCATTGACTCCCTTGAGAAGAGATAGTATTCCCTTGGCTAGCATAAGCTCTTGTGACCTACTTGTAGCTTTCCGAGGGGAGGGTGAGATATTCCTATCTATCGTCTCTCGCAAAGACGCAAATGTATGATACCTTTATGGAATGACATTTGGTCGACAAAGAACTAAGTTGTGTGCTAAACTACCACAATGAAATCATGTCTTTAGGGATAAAAGTGCTTGAATTGTTTGCAATTGTCTTATACCTATGAAAACATTGGTCTTTTTCATGAGCCTAGAACATACACTATCTATTGTGTTAGTCCTTTGCCACTTTGTTTGATGTGTTTTCTCTTGTCAAAGCAAATCCAATCAAAATCAAATCCAAAATCTATCAACTTTGACTTTGAAAAACACACTATTACAGAAAGCTCACCTTTTGGGCTATCTTGATACGCCTTTGGTCAATATAAACTTATCATCCCAATTCATCCAATTTGATCTCCCCATCCTCTTTCTATCCATATCATATCCATTTCCTCCCAATTCTATCAAAAACAAACTCATTCCACATCATCATCATAATCCTAGTCAAGCACTTGCCAAGGTCTTAATTATTAAACACGTGTGACACCATGTCAACATTAGAAGACCTAGTACCCCAATTCCAAGACCTTCTCCAAGCACTTCACCAAATGCCACAACCCCTAGACCAAAAAACCATACAAAAAACACAAAACCTCATCCAATCACTTCAACAACACGGATCACCTCAAATACAACACCTCATAGCCCAATCCCAACGCTTCATAGCCACTTGTCAATCACAAGCCCAACAAGCACATCATCATCTATCCATTCATTATTAACCAATTACACCACAATCCCATGTGTCACTTCCATCATCATACCAATCTAACCTACCCACATATCATGTCAATTCTATATCAACCTATCCTACTTCTTCCAATGTTAACCAATATCAACATCAACACATTCAACCCCAACAACAACATCAATATATCCAACATCAACACATTCAATCCCAACAACAACATCAATACTTTCCACACTAATACTCTCAATATCTAAACACCACAAATCTTCCTCCACCTCAACCACCACAAAATCAAAACACATACCTCATTCCTCCAAAATAATATCAAAACCCTAATCCCCCTCAACAAGATCATCAAAACATCCTATTTCATAATCCCCAATTTGAAATTCAAAATAACAGCAAAAACAAGCCTCAAGAGGGTAATACATCTTTAGAATCCCCACATGCTCCCATGGGAATGCACTTTCTCGATATGATTACATATGGTTATACCTTAGATCAAGGAACCTCTCAAGAAGAGTGACACTTCCAAGGGGGTCAATCATCTCAAGAAGAGAACCAAAATCTTACAAAAACCGTGCAAAATCCCAAAACTATGGTTGCTATAGACAAATTGTTAACCAAAAATCTTGATCATTACTCTCACTTACTTGCTAAAAAATGAGCCAAATTACCTAGAGATTTTGATACATCTACTCTTAAGGAGAAAGATCCCATCCATGAGGTTGTTAATGCTATGGGTAGACCTCAAGTAAACCTTGTCCAACCCATTTACAAGGCTATCAAATTCCTTTACCACAAGAACATGCAAGTTTGTCTTTACACCAAAATCACGTGTCCTTAAGTCCTTATGATACCTTTGACAACGAGAACACCACTCTAGTTTATGCATCCTATGTGTGCCCTCCATTATCATCCACTCATATACCAATACAAGAGCCTAATCCTAATCCTAAGCCTACAACACCATCCACCATTATCATCCATCCATTATATTGTCCATCTACCCATACTCTTATGAAGGATGTGATCCAATGGCTATTAGCAAGGAATCAACCATCTCCATGTCATCAAACACTTGTCCAAGAGCCTATCAAGTCTATTAAAAAGTCTCCTATCATGAGTCCAAGTCAAGATCCATTGTACCTTCACATTGTTGACCATCAAGAGCCTATCAAGCCTATACAAGAGTCTTCCACTTCCACTTCCACTTCCATTCAAGAAAAAACAGAGCTATGTCAAGAGTATAATCTAAAGCATGTGGAAACATCAACCCTTTATCAAAATCTAGGTCAAAGCAACTTCATCCAACCCATCCATAACCTTTATATTTTCTATGATCAAGATATTATCCATGATCATGAGCCTATCCATGAGCAACTTGATCTTATCCATGATCCCACCAACATCCATGAACAAGTTATCCACACTTCTCCTATACATCATCCATCTAGCCCTATCCATGATCCAACAAAATCCACTTCCCTTGATGAGACACTTGGTCCCCAAGAAATCATAGATAATCAAACAAGTCACTTGGATCCTATCCGTTCATCTCCTACTGAGCATAATGGTAGTCAAGATCCAATCATCCCATGTCATCCATCTCATGATCCTACATTATCTCATGTTGATCCTCCACCATCCACCATCGATCCCATTTGGAAACCATTATCCTGTCCTCTTGGTCTTACCACCTTCATCCATGAATGTTCCTCCTTAGGCAAACAACAACCACTATCCACCATCTCACCTTCTCCATCAAATAATGAACTCACGTCTTGTTTCCAAAACAAACATCCCATTGCATATCGTATGTTCCAACACATGAACTATCAAGGCAAAGGTTTAGGCTTTCATGAACAAGGTATCTTAGAGCCCCTCCATGTCGTAATCCATCCTCGAGCACATGATCTTGATTTTTCATCCCAAGATAAACAATCCAAAGATGTTGGTACCACCTCCATGCCTCCACAAGCTAATTCTTCCACTTCGTATCCTGGTGCACCTCATTGTACCTCTCACTCATATTTCGCCATCCCTCCTCCATGGCCATATCATTCACAAAAGCATGTGACCATACACCTTCCTCCATCCACTTTACCTCCACTACTTCCAACTCCTAAAATCCTTCCATCCAATCTACCTCCACTTATCTCAACACCTAATATCCCTATCATCCAATCCCTTTTACCATTTATCCACATATCCACTTTTAATCCCTCCATCCATAAAACCTGTACGATTCCTAATCATGGCCAACAAATGCACACATTGGCCACATATGAAGCTATCCCAAACCCCATGAGATTCAAAAATAAAAATTTGGATGCTTCCACATATATAGCAGAATTTCTACAAAAGCCTCAAGAATATCATGTCGTAGGGCATCAATACACAAAATCAAAGCCAAATCCATCTCAAAAGATGCATACACCCACACACCTCAAAGCAAAAATGAAAATGGTGTGGGTTCCCAAGAAACAAGCAATTACCTCAAATCCATCTCAAAAGATGCATACACCCACACACCTCAAAGCACAAATGAAAATGGTGTGTGGTGCAGGGCACCTAGGAGCAGTCTAACACCTCAAGCATTTTTTTATGCATTTTGATAAGCTATGTTTTGTTTTGATTGTATGTGTGGTAATAAGGCTTTAGCCATGCTTGTATGGTCCCTTTTGTGTGGTCAAGATGATTGAGGTGACCCTATAAACCTCAATCATGCTTAGTCCACTTGGATCCTTGTTGTGCCAATTAGGCCTAGAAGGTCTAAGGATTGGTTTTCAAGTTTTTTTTGGTTGTTTTAATGTTTTAGTATGTTGGAAGGAGTTTGTTGATCATTTGGACTCCATTGGATGAGCCAAACAAATCAACCTCCTTGTGTTAATGCAAAACACCATAGTTGTCAAAGGTGTTATGTGTTGGGTCGGTTCAAAAACCACTTTGGGCAGTTAAATGCTGTTGTAGAAGTTGGAAACCAACTTGGATGGGTTAATATGGTGGATATCTGACTCCAGTACGGGGGAGGAAGTTTTTTGTACGGAATTTGGGCACAAAATTCAAGAAAACTGACTATTTTTCTCTATTTTTCTTGGTGTGTACGAACTTTATGGACTTTTCACATGTGCAAATGATATTTTTCTGAAAGCTCTTGGAGACAGGGTTCCAATGCAACTGGTTTGAGGTCTTGAAGTGGTCGGAGTCAAAAGTTATTGAATTTTCTTTCAAAACTGGTCTAGAAATCTGTTTTCTAGGGCAGTCCCACAAATTTGGCCCTAGAATGCATTTCCACTAATGAAATTTCATGCCACTCGGTGAAATGTAGGCTAGGGGTGTATACTACTTGATTCCAAAAGTATTTTTTGAGAAAATACAGTTTACTATTTTTAATGTGATGCCCTAGGTCAAATATCTCTATGTATTTGACTGAATTTATGCAATTTATTGTTGTATTTGACAAAACCCTAAGAGGATGAGTGAATGAATGGTGGATTTGTGTTGTTTGGGGATGGTAGAGTCATTCCAAGTTCCTACCCCTAACCTATGCACCCAATTTTGAGCACTTGCTTTGTAACCTAGCCTAAATTGATCAATTAGGCCTAGAGACCTAGTAGGCGTTCTGGATTGCTGGAGTAGAGTTGGAGCAGGAGATTTGGAGGTTTGTTAGGGTCCCCTGAAAGGTGTTCAATTCCATCATTTGTTGCCTAGACCTTTGGGATTTTGTCAAGTTTTGTTGAGAAAACCTAGTTTGGAGGGCTAGTAGCCTTACTAGTCAAGGTATAGGTTGAAGAGTTTTGGGAAGTTGGAGATCAAACCAACTGCATAGAAGGTGTTTGTTGATCTGTCTTAAGGTGTTGGAGAAGCCTTAGGGGTTGGACAATAGTCTGGACATCAAATCCTTCATATGCCTTGTATGTGCCTTTGGTTGGTTGGTTGGTTGAAGGCTAGTTGAAGTGGGTGAGTGGGCAAAGGACAATAGAGTAAACCTTTGTGTGTTGCTTCCCTTGTGCCACTCTGCATCAGTGTGGGTCCCCAAGCAACAAGCAATTACCTCAAATCCATCTCAAAAGCTGCATACACCCACACACCTCAAAGCAAAAATGAAAATGGTGTGGGTCCCCAAGAAACAAGCAATTACCTCAAATCCATCTCAAACGCTGCATACACCCACACACCTCAAAGCAAAAATGAAAATGGTGTGGGTCCCCAAGCAACAAGCTATTAAGTCAAATAAAGCATCCATATCTCAATCTATCCCCCAATTCCAAAAATCTCGTTCCCCATTAAAAAATCTTACAAATCCTAAGTCTATTTGGGTTCCTAAACTCCTAAATCGATGATACTCAAATCCCCTATCTTGATTTCCATTACTCCCCACTCCCTATCCTAGTCAAAAGCTTCAAAATCTATCACGGTGTGTGCAACTGTTGGTCTTGGTTCCTCGTAATTCCAATCCATATCCACATACCTCCATCCCCCCATCTTACATCCATTATCCTCCATATTTTCCCCATCACACCTCTATGGTCCATGCTTTTGCTCCATCACCCATTTATCCTTCCATCTCCATCCATCATCCATATCGTACTCCACCATCCATTCCATTTCCATATTCCCGCATCTACCAACATCCGTGTGCATAATGCTACCTAATATAGTCCATGTGCAAACATGCATTAAAGTGCTAACATACTACCTTGCTATTGGAAACATACACTTGAGTCCTCATCCTCCACCCCATCCAAACAAGAGTCAAAAAATAAAATTAAAAAAAAAAAGATCAAAATAGTAAAGAGAAATCCCTTTGTCTAATGGTGAAAACTTGGCAAACAGGTGCCTTGGATAAGTACTATGATGAAAACCTGGCAAACAAGCGTCATGTGTAATTTGATTGTCTATGCACCTTACACTTGGGGGCATGTTGTCTCATCTACCCATCCTATCATTCCTTATAACTATCCTTCCTATCATATCTTCCTTATCCATTATATCTGCATAATTATCCCCTTAATCCAAATCCATCCTTTTTCCTCCTTTTGATCTTGATAAAGATAAAGGAAAAAATGTTGAAACATGCTTTGAAAATCTCTTGATATACCTCATCCTTTCCAACCAATCCAATTAATCCTATCATCATTAGCTTTGTCATGTAAAATCCTAAGTATCATATTTTGAATGGGGCATGTTATTCCTATGCAACATAGTCTTTGGTGGTCACATCCTTATACATATCTATCCATTAACTACTATCGATCATCCTTCTATCCGGAGTCTTCCATTCCATTTTCTATCACCCATCCTTTTGTGCACGTATCTAATCCCATCTTTCTCTTTGCCTCTAGACCTGGTTTTCCCTTGTCATTGGTATCTAGTACTAAGGCTATCCAAATGTAATCCCATGTCAACCAAAACATTCAAACATCTAGAAAATCTCATAACATTCAAACATCCATAAAACATCATAACATTCAAATATCCAGAAAATCTCAAAAACATTCAAAAATCTAGAAAATCCCAAAAACATTCAAAAAATCTAGAAAATTCCCAAAAATAATAATAAATCATCATCTCCATTCCAATCCATCAACACTTCCATCTTTCTTATCTTCCATTTATCAAAATCCATCCTATCACCCCAACTTGACTAACTCAAGCGGAAACTAAACTATGCATCCTATCAAAGAAAAAGTCCTTAACCAGCCTGAAGCAAAGAAACCTATTTACAAAGCCAAATGCCATCCTACATATCGATTGCCAACATCTACCACATCAATCAACTTATCCTATTAACAAATCAACAACATTTAACGGATATATCGTTCCTACAATAAGGTTGTTATCTATCCTATCTATCCAATCTATCCTAAGCAACCTCTTTGGCAAGAGAATATGTTGGCTGTATTTTTACTTTGTAAGTCAGTCAATTTGCTTTTTGGTTTATCTTTTTATTCCTTTCCCATTACCTATTCAAGACTACCTTGATTTATCTATATCTTGGTATGTTGCAATGTGGTATGGATTGGGGGCATAGTCATTGCTTTTGTGTGTCATGTTTGAGGAATGATCTTTTTATCTTACTTAGCATCATATCTATCTTGTGTGTGTGTGTGTGTTACAACCTAGCATCTTACATATTAATATTCTTCTTGCATTCATGTATTGAAGTTTATTTTATGTTCAAGACTATTCTACGCTAAGACTATTTTCCATTCACATATCCAACAAGATTCTATTATGTCTAGTAAATATAAGTTCAAACCATTTGTTTATAGAGTCAATGTCTTATGCATTGGATACATCATCACCTTGGTCTTCTATACTCTGGTGCATAATATCCACACACTATATCAAAATAAGGATTGCTCTTTATAAATAATCATACATCAGCCCATCTCATCACACCATCTAGAACTACATATCATCATCTCATCTCAATCTTCAAGTACCTTGAACCCATGGATACGAGTATGTAGGCAGTTTGGAATATGAAGTATTCAGTACTTAGGTACATAAGATATCATCATTTCACCTAAACATCCTCAAAACACTTCATCCCATCCATCTCATTCATACATCCTAATAAAATCTATATTTTCATGAAGATCGGTCAATCCAACATCAATTTTTCCATTTATCCTCCTTTCATTTCGAGAGCACACCTGTGTTCTTTGAACCCAACTTGCCTCTTGAGGGGGCATCCTCATCATCATACACATTCATCTTATCAATATATCCTCAATCCAATCACATACCAATCTAGCCAATCAAATCTATCTGCATTATCTAATCACATCCTTTGGTCTTAATCCTAATCTTGTAAATCAATCAATTAATCAATCAACCAATCCATCAATCATATTAATTGTCTTATACAAATTGTCACACTCTCGAAACCAGACCAGGCATCTTATACAAGGTGTTTCATTTCTGAAACTAGACACTATCATCCTTGTGTTGATCTAGGGATATATCAATCCCCACAATGACAACACTACCCTTATCAATTATCATCAATTAATCATTGGTTTAGAAATTGATAGAGGCAATGCCTTGTTTATCTTGGAATAATCATAATCATCATCATCACCATTCATCTTATCTTTCCTTGCACCCTCGCTTTGAGTGACTGGGGCATCACTATCTCTAATCCAATCAATTTCTTCTGAATCAATCTTCTTCTATCAAATCAAACACTACGTTTTAAATTTCTTTGAAATGATGTTACTTCTCAACACCATCTCAAAGAGGGGCAAAATGTAGATACCTAAAAATGACCCTTCGCATCGCATCACTTGTATTTCATCAATTCTTCCTAAATCACCTGCATCTCAACGTTAATTAAATAATCTAATTACTTAATTAATTTCATCAAAATCATCAATTTCCTCTAAATCACATATTTTCAACATTAATTAAATAAATCCTCTTTATTTAATTAATTTCAATAAATTTCCTCTTTATCCATCTAAATTAAATAATTTCAATTATTTAATTAAATCATTATCGTCTTTCAAAATTCAAATCCACATCAATTGAATAAATTAATTATTTAATTAATTTATCATTTAAATCCTCATATCTATAATTAAATAATTTCTAAATTATTTAATTAAATCAATTATTCTTCCAAATTTATTTAAATTGAATCTCTCTTCTAAAAATAAAATAAAATCAAATATTGTATTTATCCTTCATAATGCAAAATAAATTAAATCAATTTATTTGTTTAATTTATTTAAATCTTCAAATCTTATCCAGTCTTCCATCATGCACAAACAATTAAATAAATTTATTTATTTAATTTATTTTTTTTATCTTCCAATTCTTCTAAAAATAAATCTTATTCATCATGAACATAAAATTAAATAATTTATTATTTAATTTTACTCAAATCATGCAAAAAGAAAATCATAAGTTGAGTTAATTGACTTAATCATTATTTTTTTATCACCAAATCATAAAATAGAAAAAAAACATTTCTATTTTTATGAAATCTAATCCTATCTGTTTCATGTCTTTTATCTCAAATCAATCAATTAACTCAATAAAAATATATTTTTGTGTGACACATGTCAGGTGCACATTCATCATGAATTCTAGATTTATCTCATCCATTGATTCTATTGAATTATCTGGACCATTGATAGATCTTTATTGAAACCTATATATACCCCCTTCATCTCATCACAAACCCTCTCCAATCTTTTATGCATCTGAGTTATAGGCATTCTTACGATGTTTTGAGCATACTATGTGTTGTTGAGCACATCACATCGAATCTTTGAGCACACTATCTAAATCTTCTTGTTGCAACACCATGGGTATGCAACGTTATTGAGCAATCCACATCTAACAAAGAGAACTATACAATATAGGTGAAGGCTTTCTTGTTTTAATTTGATTTATTCATTGATATTGGTATTTGCCTAGATTGATCTCTTTGTGTTATAGGATTGAGTTGTTTGTTATTATCATTGCTTTTGATTTTATTATTCAATCTCAATTTTATCCTATACACAGGTCTCCAATCAACATATTCTCTTTATCTCTTCTTCAAAGAATGGGTTATGATGAAACTCAAATCAAATGAGAAACTTCCATCCTTAGCATTCATGATAACCCAAGCATCCGAGTCATGGGTAAGGTTGATCTTCAAATCACATTAGGTCCCAAAACTCTCCCAATTGAATTTTATGTCATCAAGGAAGAAACCATTTACAACATGATCCTAGGAAGGCCTTGGATCCATAGGATGAGGGTCATTTCCTCCATGTTATTTCAAGAAATCCACTTCTCACACATGGGACAAACACACATCATCAAAGGAGACCCTGATCCTTTTAGTATTTATAGAGTTGAAAAGCTCAAAAAGAAGGGAAAGACCATGGAAACCACCAATGACCCAAAAATTATTTTTTTGAAAAAAGAGAGACATCAAAACAAATCACAATTGTAGGTAAGACCTCAAAATGTACAAAGGAGGGGGCAACAAGAGAATTATCCTTTAATCCCTAGTCAACAAAGTCTTATGATCCCTTCAACTTAGCATCCATTCCTATCAAGCCACACATGAGCATTTATAAAGTCGAGACCACCGCTAAGAAAAAAAAGAACCAAAACCCACACAAGAACTAGGAGAGTCATCAAAAATTGTTCAAACACCAATTCTAATTGCCCCTCAAAAGTTTAAAACAAACATTGAAACTCAACAAGAACATAAAATGATAAAGTTAGGGGGAAAACTATCAAACAATGAAAAATGTGAGTACACATAACTCCTCACTAAATTTAAAGACATTTTTACACCAAGTCTTTGAGTGTCCTTGCAAAGACTTTCAAGCAAAGTTTAGACAAAAATGGATGGGTCCATACGTAGTTAAGGAAGACATCAGAAATGATGCTTGCCTCTTGTGCACAATGGAAGGAGAAGAGTTTAGTATCTAAAAACCTTAAAATATCATAAAAACATTAAAAAAAAATCAAATAAACTTAAAAATTTATAAAAAGTATTAAAGTCAAAAAATGAAAAAAACATGCATTCTTCATTATGTCCACCATGCATTTGTGAGTGATTTTATCTTGTTTTATTTTTTTTCTAGTAAGGAGTCTAAGTTTGCCTAGGTATAGGTTGACCCTCTGATCCTTTGAGATTCCCTAAAGTCATCTACACCATCAGTCATTCCCCCTTTGCATCTCCCAACAAATTTAAAATAAAGTCAGGCTCTTAGCTTTATACTAATCCTAGTCTTAACGAATCATGATGTGAATTCTAAGGGAAGTCAGTATTCAAACCTACAATACCCAATAAAAACTTGCAAGTAGACCTTCCTCATTCCTCCTTAGTGAAAGGGAAGTCTAATGGGATAATGGAAGGTATTGGTGGCACCTAGTCCCTTATCTTTCCTAGCCAAAAATTTCAAGGGGGATCATAAATCTACAAGAAGCAATGAAAAAAGAGTGCAAAAAATAGAGAGATCATAAAAAAATTAAAAGCAAGAAAAGAGAAAATACAAAAAAGAATGAAAAAAATCAACAAAAGATACTACAAAAAGACCAAAAAAAAGAGAGGATTTCTGATGTTCGTACTCTCAGGTGGAGATAAATCTAAGCTAAAAGCTATGAGGGTGGGATCTATCAGAGAAAATAAAAAAGAGAGGTACAAAGCACATAGATGCACTAGCTAGGTAAAGCCAAGAGTCTATATGTCTTTAGGACCATCTTTTGTTCTCAAACCTTCCTCTACCCCAAGTCAATCTTGTTGGAAATCTTTGATCTAAGTTTAGAAGGTACTAATAAAATTTGTTTCTTTCCTAAGTTGAAAGCTCATCAGAATGTTTTTTCTAGACAAGGATCAGTATCTAGCCATTTGCAAATCCAAACTCAAAATTTTTTTTATCTCCCTCCCATCCCCACTTGAGTTCTTCATAAAATTTCATCCCAGAAGTTTAGTAGGTATTCTTATACCAATTCAACTTGCAATCCCCTTGGTAAAAAATCCTACTAAAGAGCATTCACATTGTTTGTTTCACTTGCATACATTTCATACATACAAAATAATAAAACATGTCATAACATCATGGAATTCATAGCACTTAGAACATATTACTTTGCATTTCATATTTGTGAATCACATCCAGACACATTACATCTCATTCATATCTAAAAAAGACAAATACATATTGTATCATCCATGTGTGATCACCATAGGTATTTATTCTCATAAAATAAAAGCTCTAGCCAACCACATGCACAAGAGGGAAAGTGAAGTACAAGATGTCAACTAGAGATACATATAGATCTCAACCAATTAGGTCTCACAACAATAGATGCAAAATAATGTCTGAGTACAAGTCACTCCTCCCATAGAATCAAAAGAGCAAACCCTTACACTCAAGCATGCAAGTCTCCCCATGCAAGGGGGCAAGAGTGAAAATCTCTTCATAAAATATAGGTCTCTCAAATACCTCAAGGAATGTCAAGTTAGACCTTCACAAAATATTTCAAAAAACCATAAAAATTAGAAATTCAAAAAGACTTAAAATTTTGAAAACTTTTTAAAAATCATTAAAAATCGAATATGTTCTTTAAAATCTACAATAAAAGGAGCATTCTTTTTCTCCTCTCTATCTTAACATGTGTTTGTCATATTTTATCTCTTGTAGTTCTTTCCATGTCCTTTTTTTGTGTGCATTTCATCCTTACAAGTCTTCATGACAAAGCAAGTTGATTCAATTATATTTACAACTCACACATCAATAGTACGTCTTCTCGATTCTATTTCAATGATTCATTTCAAATATATCATGAAGTCAAACTAATGCTTTTTATTTTAGGTACAAATGTGGGACAACCACAATAGGTAAAGTCACATTTGGGAACAATACCTACCTTTAATCTAGACTACTATCCCCAAGGGGTCAAATATGTAAGTATAAAAAATACGCATAGACCTACATGGCAGCCCAAGGATGAGCTATACTCCTAATCACATGTACATGTAAGCATGAATATATACATACCTCTCAAAAGTATTCCTCTTGGTGATGTGTATTTGTTTATTTTTCATTTTGTTTGTGTTTTTCTAACCTTTAGACTAACCTTCTAGGATCTTGCACACCTTCTAGCTTATCTTTTGACCAAATTTTGACAAATCCTTTCTATCACTTTATATCCCTGCTAACCTCATCAATCCACTTCACAAGATGGGAATTCATGTTCCCTAGGAATATTTGCATTATTTCATCCCTTTCAAATCATCTAATTAACCTCCCCATTCCATCCATGGCCTCAATTTTCATGTTGCATCTTTCCTTTCTAGGTCACCCCTTGTCACTATAGGATCTCCCTGGGTGACCCTATAGCTAAATCAGGATCTCTAGGGGTGGCTTTCCTTGGTGAAAGGGGCAACCCACCCTGTAGAGATCCTATGGATTGTTTGGGATTTCAAAACCATTTTTGCACCTCCTAGATCATTCTCCACCCCAAAAATGACTTGTACAAAACCTCCTTTGTGGGTCACCCCTATGACTTCAGGATCTCCATGGGTGACCTAGCAACTTAAGCAGGATCTCTAAGGGTGACTTTCTTTGGTGAAAGGGGCGACCTTCTCATCTTTTAACATGCATGTTTTCTTCCTGTTCTAGCCCAAATTTTCTCTGAATTGATCCCTGATTGCATGATTCTTCTCTATTTGATTGCCAACTCCTCCTAGCTGATTCAACGCTCTCAATCAACCCAATCTCATCTCCAAATCAATATTAGTCATCTTGCAATCAAGTGTTAACTTAGTTTCTTCTCCTATGATCTCTACAACTGGTGTTTACTCTCAATCAAAGTTAGATCACTCCCTAATCTATTTCTGTTAACTCCCCAATCACCACCGCCTTTGGTGTTGATTTTTAGCCTATAAATACCCCTCACCTCTTCATTATTTTCAAAGTTTGGGAGTGCTCTTCTCATCTTCACATGCTTTTTCAAGATTCTTCATAGGACTTTGAGCCTCTTAGTTTCTTTCTTTAGTTTTTAGGAGGCAAATTCAGTATTGTTGTTCTTACTTTTCTAATTGTCTCCATAGAATTTTTATACTCATGCAGGACCTCGTGAGACTTTCCATTTTTGTATTTAGCTTCTATAGCTCCAATCCATAGTGCTTCATAGGAATTCTAATCCCAATTGTTTACAAAGATTTGATAGCTCCAAGAAATAGAGCTTCTCAAAGCATTTTCATGCTCAATTATTCTCAAAGCCTCCATTTCATTCATTTTGCTCCCATATTCATTTTTGTCACCAAGAGGAGGACCTCACTGTTGAAAAGGCTAAGAGGGTTACCACAAGGACTTCTAAGGGCTCAAGCTAGGCACTGTCATTTTCTTCATACTAGGTTCCTTATTGTTTTAGAATAGTAATTAGCTCACATTTTGGATCTTGGAAAAGTAATCATTGCTTTACTCTTTCCTTGATATGTTGTTCTTTGTTTTCAATTATATTAGTATATCTTTGATTCAATTAGATTAGCCTTATTTGTTCATTAGATTACAGTCATTTCTATTTCATAATTTCAATTTGTTAGATTAGATTCAAAATTGTTCCACGAAAAATAAAAAAACATAGGATAGCTTGCATATTGAAAAACACATTAAGGTTGCATACATATTTCAATTCTTAGGTAATTAGATAATATTTTAATTGGGAGAAAGGAACAAAAATTGTCTTGCATACATTTAGAATGCATTGATAAGAAAATTATAAAAACATAGGGAAAATTTAGAGAGTCAAACAAGGACAAAACCCTTGATCCCATCATAAGGTAAACATCAATTCAAAATCAAAACATTCAAACAAGGAGAAACCCTTGGTTCCATCATGAGGTAAACATCAATTCAAACAAATCAACTCAACATATTCAACAATAAACAACATGAAACACAACACTTCATCATATTTCCAAGCATTTAATGTGCTAGGCATTAGGAAAGATTGGATAAAATCCATCCTTGATGACATTAGGGAGAACTTCCCCCATCCAATTCATCAACAAAACATAAGACAAGAAAGGGAAGAACAAGAACATCAACAACTCATTAGACGTCAACAAACCTTAATACAAAATGTCTTATGAAATGAACAAAGGAGACAAGAACGTCTCTGACTTATCAATGAACAAAACATCCTTAATGCTAGGCTTAGGAGACTTAGGACTCGTGACCCTTTAGGTCATACACATATCACAACAACAAAAATAATCAAACGTCTCCATAGGAACAATCATCTAAACACACACACATAGCACAAAACCCAACCACCATCTATGACGATCTACTCCCTCAAGAAAGAGAGAAAAACAACCCCCAGTCCAACCTCCACTCAATTGGCTCCTGCCACATGAGAGGGAGTGAATAAGAGGCCACCCATAGCAAGGAGGATGTTTCATATGTCGTGTTGGAGTGTGACTTGGTGTTTTTTTAAATACCAAATTGATCTCACTAATTACCTATGAATCTACCTAATTCAATGGTCAGTAATTAAGAGGGATTGTCCAACACATAGGTGAAAGTTAAAATAACTTTCCCTCTGCACTTTGGGCTCTACAAAACTCAGGAGGGTGGTCCCTACAATGTATCTTTAGATACTCATGTGCCAATTATCACATACATTGTAATTCAGCAGATATATTCTCCTAAATGTTACTTAATAGATGAAAAACCTTAAAGATCTAACAAATCTTACAACATGTATCAGTCTAAAACATGAAAATATGATAGAACATCACTCAAACATACATCCTGACATATAGTACAGATTTAGTATGATTTTGAATGTAGATGCTGTAAAAAATTGGGAAGATTGTAACATAGGCACAACTTATGGTGACTAGTGCCTTATCCCAGGGTATGGAGTCTTACGCCATGCAATTGAAAACCTATAAAAATGTTATATCTATCATAATAGAGCTAATAAATGATGCATTACACCATTCAATCTCAGAAATCTAAACCAACGATACTTAATGATCATTGCATACATTCACATGAACCTTTATTCCTGTTAAAACAAATTTAACTCATTCTTTGAACAAGTGCATTAACAATGAACAAACATTCAGAGAAAAGACAACAAAGATGAATTGAATGATCTTTGATTCATTTCATTCATAATTCATATGAAGTATACAATGGAGAACACTAGCTTTGGAAATATGCCATTTGCATTCCAGAAATGATAGTACTGTTATACAACATTAACAATCAAAAGACTCAAAACTTCAAAACCTAGAAAAGACTTAGACAAAAATTGTATTTGCACTATTACAATAGCTCTTCCAAAATTAATCAACAACCTCCCATAAAATTAGCCCTGGATTCCCTTTTATAGAAACAAGGGAGCAAAACAAGCTTCAGGCTAATTGACACATGTCTCATTTTCATTTGACAAACATATACATTTCAAAATTACAAGAGTAACTGCGATCTCATGGAGAGAATATTTTGAGCATAATGTAGTTACAAAGTTTGTTACATCCATGATGCTTTCCCAAAATATCTGAAACGGTTTCTTGATGCCTTCATTACTTTAGTTCATAATTCTCCTTGTTGTGGACCTGGGAATGCTGAGCTGGCAGTTGAGTACAAAATCTTGGTGTACAAGAAGACAAAACCCCTTTTGCTGACACTCCAAAAGACCTTGAAGACCGCTGAGTGTAGCAAAATGTACCAAAATTGATGCCACCTCACCATTGGAGAAAATCACAAATCGGGAATATTGTTATATCTGTTATCCCATGCAGTATAATCCTCTTCTGTAAGTCAATTGAAAGCCATGAATTCATCTGGCTTAGTTCTGTAAGGACCATACTTGATCATTATCTAATTTGCATTCTTGTCAAACTCCTCAAGGAATGCACTGGAAATAGATAACTTGTTCATATTGTCCTTTAACATTGATATATTCACATTCCCTTCTTCACAAATTAGGGTGGCCTCTGCTACAATAACAACATTTATATGAGCCCTCCACTGCTCATAGGTCTTGACAGCTCCTTAACTATTTAGAATGTCTAACAGAAGGCCAAGATCACTCTCATCAAATTGCTTGAGCAATTCCTTGATCCTTTTTACTAGTGGATCAACCAATCCTTGATAATCAATCATCTCCTTTACTATTTTGTAGGGGGGAGCTATCTGTAGTGGTTTACTTTCATCATGGGTGGATCCAATAGCCATATTCTTCAAAACACCCAATCTGGGGACCCATGTCTGCATCAACGGGAGAGCAATTGCTCTATCCTTTTCAAACATGCTAATTAAATTGAACATTAATAGATAATTGGACTAAACACTTCTCACTCTTGTTATTACTTTTGACAAACAAATGTTTAAAACATTAGTAACAATGAAAATGTTATTATCATTATATAATCCAAACAATTCTTCAAATACCTCCATTTGCTCAATTAACTATGCCCTACTTATTTCCTTTTTTGAAGGAGGTGTTGTTGAAGTGTCTGGCCTCAGGTATGCAATTGGTACATTGTCAAGGTCATAGACTACTATTTCCATACAAGTTGGAGGAGAGAAATGGGCAGGAGGAGGTGATGATTGCATTGGAGAAGCTGGTAGAGATGATGGAACATTATCCTACACCTGTGGCACTGGTTGCCCTGACATTAGTGATGGTCTAGACTGCAATGATTGCAACTTCTCTTTTAGTAGCACATTCTCCAGCTGCAGCTTTGTAATCTTCTGTTCATCTTTATTGTAAACCACCACCAAGTCATTATATTCCTTATTTTTAGCCTCAAATTGTTCTTGCAAAGATTCAATAGTAGCCTTGGTGAATTGGGCTACATTCACAGCCAATGTGGTTGCCTCAATAGCTGAGGCATCAGATACTCTTTTGACAATTAGTCCACCTCTTAAATTTGTAGATGTCTCTGCGACCTCAGGCTTGTTGGTGTTTGGGGCTAATGCCCAAATGGCTAATGTGTCCCATTGTGAACTGAATGTTGATTTTTGTAAAGTACATGTTGTTTCCTCCTCAGTGGAAAAGAATGGAGTATCATGTCTCTTCGCTGTATCAAATGCTATTGTTGATGCCAAGTCCCATTCTAGCAATAGAAGCACCCCACTTTTCCTTACTAGCTCTCTGCCCTCAGCTAGCGTTATGTCCTTATATTTTTCTTTGATTTCTACAAGGACCTTTGACTCAATGACCTGCCTTGGTAGCTCATGATTTTGAGTCATCATTATCTTCACATTCTCATCTTACTCCTCTCTCCTTGCTCTCCAAACAAATTCATGAAACACATTAGTTTTGACAAAGGCATCATCACCCATAAAATCTTTACATGCCTTTTCTCTTATATCATCAGCATTGTTGACCGCAGTTAGATCAACCTTACCCAATCTGAGCCTTTGAATTGGTAGGTTTACTTCTCTTGGGGGTGAAGTCATACCATGCATCATTTCATTTTTAGTCACAATGATTTCCTCATCTGAATCAAGAGAATAATCAACAAGTCCAACTGATGTAGCACCCCTTGTTGATTCAACTTGTCTTCTCTTGGGTGCAGACTCCCTTGGAGGTGAGTCTAGCTCAATAACCTCTTGAATAGATGATATTGGAGGTGAATATGGTAGAAATTGTGATGCAGGAGAAGATGATCTTGACCCCTCTAATTGAGTAGGGGTGGCAATTGTTTGCTCCTTTCTCACTATGCTCTTCTTTCTCAAAAATATATATTGCTTTTTTGGTGGCTGATATGTTGGTCTCTAATGCAGATCAAAGTGGATAATCTTGCAAATGTTCCAATGAAACAAACTTTCAAGGATCAAAACATCAAATGATGGGTTTTTGCTCACTAACCCTCAATCTTCTAGTAGTACTTCAAAAGTGGTTTTTCCAACTCAATTTCCTAACCAGACTTCATACCTAGAATGTGAGTATAGTTTTGAGTACCCTTTAGGGCACTTGATAACATTCCAAGTTTTGCAGGTGAGGTTATTTTGGAACATCAAGGGCTAATTTTGACTGCTATGATTTCAACTAGGCCTTGTAGGACAACAAACAAGCCTTTTCTGGCATAACTTGAAGGAAACAACTCAAAGCCACAACCCAAAAGCTAATTTGGATACCCATTATGGATTTCTAAAACATACTCAAAATTTAGGGGTAGTTTTTTTGGAACAACAAAGCCAAAAATTGACTGTCCCCTTTCACAAAGGCCTAATTAGGCTTGCTTGAATGGCTCACAACTAGGTTTTTTAAAACCCCAACCTCAAATAGGTCCATGAAAATAGCTTAGACATGTCACAAAGAGCCTACCTAAACATTTATAACCCTTACAAATCATTACCCAAGAGATTTCCTACAAACCCTAACTCATAAGCAACTTTTATGCCAAATACATGAGGTTTTCAGGCAGTTTGGAGTAAAACAGCTATAACTTTCTTCAAACACAATGAAATTTGATGCTACAAAAAGGGAAATTTATAAGATTCAATACTCTACCAATTCCAATAGGTTTTAGGTCATGGTACATCAATAACAATCCGTACTAAGCTCTAAAACAGCTAAATAATGTTCAGAAAATGCAGAAAATAGAGCACTTTTATTGATTATTGTGCAAAACTTCAACCACACAACTTGTGTCAACCATTTATAGGTTAATAAAACATGTTTCCATCAGTTTCTAACTATATTTTTAACTTCCACCTTTTAGTTTCTTCATTTACAACATGTGACTCTTCAAATTCCATAGTTTTGTAACTTTTGGCAATTTTTGACAACATTTGCAACAATGACAACATGGACTCACCAAAACTCCTAATGACCTAACATGGACTTTAACACATACAAAATGGTTTTAAATGACCTTATTACAATTATTCAACACCAACAAACCAAAAATGCAAACTTGACCCCTAACAACCTATTTAACCAAGGTGCTCCTACACCAGTCTCTTCTAAAGTATGGAGGCCCTTCCCCTATCCTCTTCCTCAGCTACAGGGGCCTTCCCTTTACATTGTAATTCTCTTTTTTCCTTAAGGTGCCCCACCACATTATCAAAAATTTTGGATTATTGTGTCCACTCTCAGAATATTATCATCAATATCCCCATAAACCCTTTTGAAATTAGGATCCTTGTCATGTTTTGCCTTCTCCAATTTGATGAAGGCCAATCATTTCACTTTCCTCTCTTTTACTATTTGAAATCAAAAACATTTCTGACTATATCCTCAAGAAAATAGAAGTTATGCCAGAATTTTCCTCCCTTAACCCTGTCCTTCAAGGCCACCATGAAACCCTCTGGATCATGATTTCTTTCTCTACAACATTTCATTCCTAGAGGTGCAATCCTTGGGATAATCTTCTTCCATCAATCCTTAATCATGACAAAATCTGAGAAGATGGTATAAGTAGGGAAAAGGGTTCCCTTATTCATTCCCACTAAGTGGGCATCTTCAACATTTCCCAACTACCACATAACTTCAAGAAAATGAATCTTCATTGGCACATCTCTTGGAAATACATGAGGTGTAACACTTGTGCCATATACTCAGAGGATGGTGCAATCAAGATATGGGATGATGTCTCCCTAGTTATGGTTGATGCCTATCTTAGGCCTCCTCTCCTTGGGTCTTATGAAGTCATGCAAATCTTTATGAATTCTTGGTGGATCCATCACCAAATAACCTCTCAACTTGGAAGCAAACACATTGGAAAAAACAACAAAACTGGAGTCTTAGTCATGCATATCCAATAGGTGAGTCCATGCCTAGACAGGGATATCCTCACCCTTCCCACTCTTCATATTCAGTGTCATGTCTTGTCCAAAATACTCAACTCCTTTGTATAAGAACATATGAATCGACAATGAGTACCACCAAAATCTAACACTAGTCTCACCTGCCTTGAGGGCAGTCAACCCCTCATGAATTTTATCTGATAGGTAGGTTGCAAAGTCATACAATTTATTAACCATGACATGTTGAATGTTTTCTGCCATGTACATGAAGGCTACTAACATCCATGTGGGAGGGTCAAACCCTAAAATCTAACACAGAGCATAAAAAGTTCTCTGAAAATAGAACTCAAACTTGTCAACTGGGAAGGGCTCCTTATTTGATGAATTTAGTTGGATCTTTCTCCTTCCCTTCCCTTCCCTCTCCCCATGAAATTGGTCAAAAGTGAAACCCTAAAAGTTACTTTTATCTTTTCATATTATGCCTTTAATTCCTTCAGATCAATTAGCTCCTTGGTTGCAAGATTCAATTTGAAAACATCAATAAACCCTACCCAGGTGATGTCAACCATATTCACACTTGAATGTGTCCTTATAACCTGAACATTAGGGTCATAGTTAGTTGCTATGGATTTTAGGAGGTCAAAGGCGGGATATACATTGGGAACAACCAATTTTCCCATATCTAATTTCCATGAATTGCAAATTGGGACCTCAGAATTCCTCTTCCCAAACAAATAGGTGAAGAGAGTCCATCCAGAGACTGGTAGTGTGGCATCCTTAATGGCATGTTGTTGATCAACAATGCCATCTCATGTTCCAAGGCCTTGGAACATAGTCTGACCTATACATTTATCATTTGTGGAATTGGGCAATTAGTCTAATATGTCTTGGAAAAGGGGTCATTTTTTGGAATCAAAACTAGAGGGCTAGGCTCTTGGGGGTGCCATTGCAATGAAAGATGATGCAAACTAGGGTTTTATAGCCACAACTAGGGTTTGACACAAATGCAAGAAAATAAGGTGAATTCAAAGCAGTTAAGAAGTAATTTATGAACGTCGAACCTTAAAAGAAGCCCTAGCAATCAATTTGACACACAAAACTAGCAAATGCATACAATTTTGCTAGAAATTTGGTACATAAAAGAGGACAATATTACTGACAAGTTTTGTAATGCTCAAAAACCCTAATTTTGGATGCCAAGAACTCAAAATACACTGCTACGGATCTTCAGTTGCTTATAAATGCTTTTGTGAATCAAATTATGCTTTAAATACTACTTTTATGGCAAGAAAATCCTTTAATTTGGCAGGAAAACATCACATCCACCATTATTGTTCACTCGCGTGAACCATAATAGCTCCATCAACGTTGTTAGCAAGTTTGAATTTTGGTCATTGATCCTCCAGTGAGTTGGATTGACAAATAGCTTGGATGAAACCACGTGGTAGAAGCCTGCTACCCCACAAGGTATCGGTGGATGCAGATACATTCCCTGTGGATTGGCAGGGAATGGTTAAGATTTAATCCTCATAAACAATCTGGACCCTTATATCCTAGGCCCACCATGAACACCACCTTAGAAACTGCCAAGGCCCATACAAAGATATGTCACATGGCGCATGCCTGCTATCCCGCATGGTATTTTTATTGAATATTTTAATGGTGTGGGCTGGTGGGCAACTAATAGGATATGGGTTGTGGTACCATGCTGCACCAAACTTAAGGTATTTGAAGCACGTGCTCTAAGTTGCAACTTAAAAGGGGGACATCCTAGTCATTTTTGATAAAATATTTTGACCCCGCCTGATGTGCACACATAAAATATTTAAAACATTCACTTGCTCATACTTAGGACTATTGGAAAGAGACACTATATAGCATTGATAGGAGTTGTCATTGATGGCAACTAAGATTGTCCCACACCTCTGCAGTGCAGTATCTGATCATACTAGAAGTCAGAACAATAATCTATCTAAGTCTAGGAGCCTGAAACAGAGTATATAGCAGAGTCCAGTATTTTGGTCCGCATCTCTCAGGTGGAAAGGCATGGTATGTTGCAGATCCAAGGTTGTTGACAGCATTGCAAATACACTCTAAATCCAAAATTTTTTCATCCGGTGATGAAGGAATCAAATGTTATTAGCATCTGTGTATCGAGTTCCAGTCTGACAGAGCAGACAAAAGAAGAATAGGTAAACCTTGTAGAAGATCTTGTTTCCGGATGAATGGAGGTTGCTTGTTGGACAAATGGTGGCATTCAGTAACTATGGCTGACATGAGTAATGATTTGCAATAGTAAGTTTTGGTTCGCACTCCAACTTATGTATAGATCTAGCCAACAAGGTTGAGGATTCTTAGGTGGTCTAAGTACTGTTAAAGCCGAATGGTAGAATGATTATAGATCTTGTTGCAGATATATATAGTCAACGAATTTAGTCATTTAGGATATGAAATGTGTGCAAAGGAAAGTGGATGTGAATAGAACATAAATCTAAGGTGCGAATAAGAGTAGAATAGGGAGAAGAACAAAGCTAGGATGAAGTGTGTAAGATTAGTTTTTGAACTCAACCAGAACTGAAATTTTTGCATAAGTAGATGCTATCATCAGTTCATATCTCTGTCTTTCATTTGTAATATTGTCTTAGGTAGTGAGCCTTCATTTGAGTAGTGAGCTCTAGCCAGTGATCCCGAATGCACGTGCATTCCCATTTTGTATCAATACTTTTAACAGGGTATTAAATTCTTGTGGGTTAACCTCCACTGTGGTTTTTCCCTTAACTGGGTTTCCATGTCAAAAATCTTGGTGTCAAATGTGTTATTTCATTTCTGCTTATGTGATGACTGAAATGTTTATTTCATTAAGTATTGTTAAGTTGTAAAAGAAATAAAAAGATCAAGAATGTGTGACAACTGATTAACCCCCCCTCTCAGTTGTCCAGACCTAATCCAACAAGGACATCGAGCAAAAATAAAAAAAGCGTATGTGACCAAATATTTCTCTAGGAACAAGGGGCCAACTTACCAACGATGCCAATGATTTAAGTTATAACTTAAGAGACTAAGCAAAAGTGAACACAGATCAATGACAAATTAAAAGAAAGTTAGGGCTTTTCCATAAATAACGTCTTAGGAAGGTTTAAGTCCTAAGATTGAACTCTAGCAGATGGAAAACAAAACCCTAACCCTCAGAGGACCAATGGATGACCAAAATTTTGAAATGTGACCACAGAACCACTACAAATTTTTAAATTTCTATCGGTGGCTCCAGTTGGGGACATCTATTTGGATGAATAGAGCGAGATCTCAGAATTTCCTAGTAGAGAAAACCACACAAAACGTAGACAAAACCCAAAAAACTAGAGGACTGCCTGAACAAGGTAGAGAAGACCAAACCAGACCAAAACACACCAAACCTATTTACAAACATTTACATAGAAATATAGTGTGCATGTAAGATAACATACCTCAAGTGAAGTATGGCTTCAAGAATTGTCCATGTACTAGCAATTCAAGAAGTTCCCTGATCAAATTTTGCAAGTAATAGGAATCCTCCCCATGTGTGTTGCTAATTAGATATGGTCCTATCCAGAGAGCATCAAATTTACCATGCTTCCCTTTTTCATGTGCTCTTGCATTCCACACAACACCATATCACCAACTTCAAACTTCCTAGAAGAAGATATCTTGTCATTCAGGGTCTTTACTTGCAGCTGCATCTTCATGTTCTTTCGTTGTGTTGTTCTTCTTGTTTCATCAAGTTCTACTAAAGCATTGATCCTTATTTACATTTCATTTGGGATATCATCCTCATACTCTTGTATGAATTTGTACATTTGTAGCATATTATTAGTTGGCATCCTAGCCTCAATCCCATAAACTAGTTCATATGGTGACTACCCTATTGCCTTCTTTATAGTTACTCTATTAGCTCACAGAGCTTGCTTTAACTTAGAGTCCCAAGCCCTTTTTTTCTTCTCTATCACTCTCTTGATAATATTCATGAGACTCTTGTTACTAGACTCAGCTTGTCCATTTCCTTGAGGATGGTAAGGGGATGAATATGAGATGGAAATCCCATATTTGTTGCAAAAGTCAACAAACTCTTCTAACTGGAAGCACATAGCATTATCAGTTACAATTTTCTATGGTACACCAAACTTGGTCAGAATATTGTTCATCAAAAAGTTAGTAACCACCTTACTTGTGGCCTTTTTTGTAGGAATGACCTCTATCCACTTAGTAAAGTAATTAGTGGCTACTAGTATCCATGAGTGTCCTCCACTTGACTTCTCTACAATCTCACCAATCAAGTCAACCCCCCATTGTTGAAATGGTGCCTGTAGTGAAACTGGCCTAAGAGGTAAGTTTCCAAAAAAATTGAACTTACTAGCAAACCTTTGGCATGCATCACATGCCCTTACCATTCTTTGTACATCCTTGAAAAGTGTTGGCCACCAAAACCTTGCCCTCAAGATCTTGTGAGCAGTAGTCTTGGCCATGTAATGACCACCACACACACCATTATTCATCTCATCTAAGAGCTCTTGAGCTTGCTTTCCATCCACACACTCGAGCAATACTCCATTCATATTTCTTCACCATAGTTCATTATCAATAATTACATATTTGATGGCTTGGAGCTTGAGTGTCCTTTTTTCATTATCTATCATCCCCTCGGGGCAGGACAAATTTTGCAAATAGTGTTAAATATGTCTATACCACCCAGAAGTTTGCATATCACAAATAGGATATACATCAACATCAACATTATTTATCTGATTAGCCTCTAAATTTGACTCAGCCATTAACTTTTCCAATCATTGTCTTCTTACATGTTAGATTCAGGGCAGACAATTGAGAGGGGGGGTGAATCCGTTGTCCAAAACTTTTGTCCAATTTAAATACTTAAATTCACTTTGTAATTCAGCAGCATAATAATAATTCAATCATGGAAACATAATGCATTAAACCAAGAGCAGAAACACATTAACACATAAGACACCAAGATTTTGACATGGAAAACCTGGTTAAGGGAAAAACCACGGGGTGATTAACCCAAGATTGTATTCTTTGTTAGAAGAATAGAAAGAACAAAATGGCACATGCCAATTAGGGCTCACTGCCTGAGCACACTACTCACAAGAGGCTCACTACCTACAAGAGACACACTGTCTACAAAATAATAAGTATCACATACATGAACTGGAGAATAGCATCTTCACCATGCTTGAATCGGTTCCATTTAAGTCCAATACTTCTGCTCTGCCTTTTGCTCTCCTCTTCGCTACCACACTCTCATCTCCATAAGACACCTATTGAAATGACTTCACAATTCCTTATTTATACAAGACATGGACTTAGGAATAATCATCTAAGTCAGCAAACATCTACAAGTACATCCGCAGGATGAGTAACTCATCCGGTCAGCCAGTCTAAGGAAGAACACCTTCATCCAGAGGTAATTCTTCAAATACGAGCTCAAACTCCAATGCGGACCACCAACATGAACTGGACATGATCCAAAGACGTCCACAAGCTTTCATGAATCACCAAGAACATCCATACTTCATCTGCATACTGAAATCCTTCTCTCCTTCATCCAGAATCTCAAGAACATAGTCTGTCATCACTGTCACAAAGGAATAGATGCTTGCAGACCTCCAAACCATGAACCAATCAAGTTGACACATCACAAGGACTTCCTAACCACTCCACCAAATCCACAGAATAGGATAATGCATTTCTGGATCTCACCGGACCTATCTTTATCACTCTGTCACTTCTGAACACTTGCCAGGAACTAGTTTTACTTGAGTGGCCCCAACTTCTTCAGATCTTCATGCAGACCTCTAAAATCTTTACTGGATCATCTTAAGACACATATCTACAAACCCTTTAAACCGTATCCTCTAATCCTCATCTTATCTTAGACTTTGACCTTACTGTCTTCACTATTCTTCACTGTTCCTTATATGACCAATTTTCTCAATATCCTCAACAAACAGTCCATCGAATCCTGATCATTAATGCAATAGGAGTATGTTGACATCAATGACAACACTAGTTAGGCCCATACTTGCAACATTACAATCTTTGCAATTTCAATGTCAATGTTGAACTCTTGGATCCTATTGATCCATCTGCACCTTCTGCTAGTAACTTCTTGCTGAGTAAAAATGTCCTTAACAATAGTTGAAGGTACATATGCAACAATGGTTGCACTGACTAGATATGGTCTAAAAATTTTAACTGTCTTTACTAAAGCATCGGCTTGCTTTTCAGACATATCATATTTCAATTCATCCTCTTGCAATGACTTACTGAAAAAGGCAATTGGTTGCTCATATCCCCCATCATTCTTCTGCAGTAATGCTGTAGCAATAGTGTGAAAGGAAGCAAAATAAAATAGTTGAAAAGGCTTAGAGAAGTTAGGAGACTTCAAAACCGGTGCCTCCTTGATTGCTTTCTTTATACCTTTAAAAGCGTTGCATGGTTCCTCACTCCAAGATATCATTTCTCCTTTGTTTAGCATCTTAGAGATAGGTCTTGTAATCTCAGCAAAGTTTATCACAAACCTTCTTAAGAAATTAACCTGTCCAAAGAATGATTGAATACCCTTGGCATTTTTTGGTTGTGGTATTCTATCAATGGAAGCTACTCTCTCAAGGTCAATCCTTGCTCCTTCTTTGGATACTCTATGTCCTAGTAATTTTCCTTTAGTAACCCCAAAGGCACAATTTTTCATACCCCATACTCTAATGCTCTGATGAAAATCTTCTCCAAATGCATGCAATGGTCCTCCTCTTTCTTAGAGAATGCAGTGAGGTCGTCTTGATAGATAACCATAATGATATTATTTAGGTTAGAAAAAGATACATCCATAGCTCTCTGAAATGTGGCACTAGCATTAGTTAGGCCAAAAGGCATCTTGACATAAACATAGGTACCCCAGGGGGTTGTAAATGTTGTCTTGAACTGTTCAGACTCCTTAACCTTCACCAAGTTGTAACCTGAGAAACTATCCATCATAGATAACAATTCACAACCAGTGACTCTTTGCAACATTACCTCCATGTTTAGCAATGGGTAATTGTCTTTTAATGATGATATACTTAGATTTCTGAAATCTACACAAAGTCTGATATCACCATTCTTTTTTTCTAATAGGCACAAGGTTTGACACCCAAGTCGATTGTTTGATTGGCTTTATGATCCCGCCCTCTCTTAACTTTGTTAGTTCTGCTTGCATTTTGGGTGCCAACGTTGGATCTATGGGTCTTTTCTTTTGTCTGAAGGGTTTTGCATTTGGTTTGAGAGGTATCTCATGCTGAAACAAGTCCTCTCTATATGCCTTCAGATCATCATAAGAAAAAGAAAATACATGCCTATATTTTCTCAATAAAGCAATTAGCATTGCTTTAACTTGAGGCTTCATTTTCTTCCCTATATACACCTTTTTGGGAGCATTCTCAGTTCCCAGATTTATTTCCTCCAAGTCATCTGGATGTGTAGAATTTTTCTTAACAACACTTTTATCAGGGCCATCAAAAACCCTTTCCAAAGCCACAAGACCCCTAGGAATTTTGTTAGTCGTGAGCTGGATCACCTCACACCCAAATATTGTTTCTTTTCCATTCTTCACTTCTACAAATGCTCCAAAGTCTATCTCCTAATTTTCATATTTGTCCACGCATTGCATGAATCTCAATATATCCTCATCATTATTAAACACCTACCAATTTTGAATATTGTCAGGGACAGAAGGCCTTGTTTGCATCTCAATCTTTGAGATACCTACAAAGGCCATATCATTAGGCCTTAATGTTATGTTGGCCAGTAGATCTACCATAGCATTTTTATTTCTTTCTACCCACTCAATGTTAAAAGCATCAAACATCTCTACTGTGTCCCAAACAACATTTTTGTACTGCTTCAATATGTTGTTCTTTGACATGAATACTAACCTTACCTAAGACACAATCAATTCTAAGTCACCCAAGACTCTCAACTTTTGTATTCCATGTTTGAGTGCTACTTTCAACCCAAGTAATAAAGCTTCATATTCAACAACATTATTTGTACAAACAAACATTAATGAGAATGAAAACTTAAATGTGTTACCACTGGGGGAAATAAGAATAACACTTGCACCAGCTCCTTCCTTGGAACAAGAACCATCAAAATACATACTCCATAGTTCATCTTTAGTTGCTTGTTCCCTCACCTCCTTTTCCAAAGGTACAGGTCTCTTGACTTCTTCTTCTAGCAATTCCTCAACCCTAAAATTGCCAATGTCCACATCAACAAAATGGATATGCTCTTCAGATTCATCCTCCATCATTATATATGAAGTGAGAGGCTCCCTATGAAGCTTAATATTATTTCCATCAATAGGGATAGTGGAAAAATACATATCACTGCATGCTCCCACCAATGGTAGCAGACCATTTTCTAGATAGAAGCATCCCATAAGTGGGAGGTATGTCTACCACAGTTGCACTCATCACAAACTCCTTATCAGGATATGATGCCAATGTATAAGGTATCTCCCTTATGATTCCTATGACTGGGACCTCTCTATTATCCATTGCATAACATTTTCCATAAGCCTTTGTGATCTTCAAACCTAATGCATGCATGATTTTTACTAGCATGATATTGGAAGATGCCCCTGAATCAATCATACAGTTCTTTAGAGTTTTATCATTTATGATCAGGGATACATAGAAAGGGTCCACCTGATTAGGGCATGTAATAAGTGTGGTACTCAAGAACACCTGAGGGTTATCACTGCTTCTCCCCTCAACATCCTTTTCTTTTATCTTCTCTTTGTTCTCTTGAGGCCGAACTTGATCTCTTTTTTAATTGCAGATTGAATCTACACCAGTGATATAGGCCACTTCTTTATTCCTACATTCTTCAATCCTCATCAATTCCAAAAGTGGAACTGACACCTTTACTTGTGACAATGTTTGGAATATGTCAACTAGGGTATACTTAGGCACATCATAAAATACTACACTATTATCCCTAGATTTTTCCCCACGTACACCAAATGTTCCAATCTCTTGAGTCATAATCTTTTTCTTTTCTACATCAGTTTTCAACTTCTGAGGCTTGCTCAGAGTTGATGGGGAAATCAATGGTTCACCAGCATGTATCCCATCAGGGTTTTTTCCCCATACCTTGGTATTTATTGCCTTAGGCTCATCCTTTTTCTTATCTACCTGACTTTCCTTAATGAAGACACTACCAACTTTGCCCTGATCACTATCTACGACTCTATTCCTTAGATGGTAATTACTTTTAAACTAGGCTACAACAACAATAGTTAATTTTTTAATTTCTTCATCTGATGGTCTTCTCAAGGTCATATCATTTTCTTCAGTTTCAAGAGCATGTACAACACAACTCTCTTCCTCATCTTCATTTGAAAATACTTTCTATTAACATGCACTTGCTATATGTCTTTGATTGTCAATGTCTACTTCATCAATATCTTCATCAGAAGAACAATCTTTATTAGCAAACAACATATTGATCACCCCGTCATGTTCATGAGATAAATCACCATCATCACATGTGTTATGTTCTTCTTCTAAAGATTGTCCTACTACACATTGATGTGGTGAATGGGGTAACTGGCAAGCCATACACCAAGGGGTATCATCTACAAGATTCACAGAAGTCTTCTTCAGTGGATTTGGAGGATCCCTACTCTGTAGATTCTTCTGATTGTTGAGGATGGGCTTACCATTATTCCAATTTGTATTATATGGCTAATCATGCAATCTTGGTGGCCTATTATTTCTTTGGAAAGTTGGCTTCTCATTCACCAAACCCTTTTCTTGTTGAGCAATTTTATAATTCAGATCCTTCAAAGCACTCATAACCTTATTCATTTTATCTTCTTGTGCTGGTAACTTTTCCTGACCTCTAGGGTTCTTTAGCAATTTTACATCTTCTCTCTTCCCCACTTTACCAACAGCTCTTCTATTGCTTTCAATATGCAGAGAAACTTTGTAAGCATCTCTCAGGGACTGAGGATTCTTGTCTCTAAGAAGATATCCCATTTTGGGATCAAATGCATTGCTATATGTAACTAAACATATAGGTTCATTTGGTCTTAAATGATTTCGAATTCTATGCATGGCCTTCTAAAACCTTATGTTGAAATCAGAAACCATCTCATTGTAACCCTTAGTGATGGTGTTAAACTCATTTAACATGAATCTGGGATCATTCTTGTCACCATATTGTTCTCTGAATACCCTTTTGAATTCCTCCCATGACCCAATGCTTTCCACTGGAAAGCCTCTATACCAATCTCTTGCATCTTCAGTGAGTGATTGCATAAACAACTTCATCATTACATCTTCACCCTCCACCTCAAAGTCATCCATCATATTATTAAATGACCTTAGGTGATCTTCTCCACTTATAGCATTCTTACGAGAGAATCTGATTGGCACATTCCTTATGTTATCTGGGAGAGGATTTGGATGCCCAGGTATCCCAACAAAGCATAGTTGTCTACATCTATCCAGCTGCATAGGTCTTCTAGTGAATTGATCTCTCTAATTTTCATGTTGTCTATTTTCACCACTTCCCCCCACACTTGGACTTCCCTGTTGTCTCATGTTTTGACCTCCAGACTGAGTATGTGTATGAGAGTTGGGATTGGACTAGTTAGCAAAGGTTGAAACATTTACATCAATGGGTGAATAAGTTAATGGGTTGTGAGAAATAGACATTACAAGATTCCCAACAAAAGACTTTAGGAACTCAATCTTCCTCTGCATCTCAGGATTAGCAGCAAATATCTCTACTCTTTCCAACTCCTTTTGTAGATGTTCATTCTCCTTCTTCAATTTAAGATCTAATGAATCAGACCCCTCAGGTGAAGGAGGCCTTTTGAGGTGATTCAACCTCATTAATATATATATTCCTTTTAAAGGCTTCTTCCCTTTGTCACCCTGTTGAAAGGAAGGCCTAGAGATAGAAGGGGTTACAACAGTGGTAGTGACAACACAACTAGTCCAAGTATTTGTAGGGATAGTGTTCAATGGGACAGTTATATTATTTCGGCTGGGTATTAGAGAAACAACTAGACCAGTGGATACAATGGGTGTAGGCTCAAGTTCTCCTAGACTAAACAACTTCATTCGCTCTAGCCTTATCTTCAACCTATCCCTCTCATCCATAGCATGCCTAATCTTCTCCTCTCTCTCTTTAGCCCTTCTTGTGTTCAACTCCTTTACTCTCTAAGTTTCCCTATGCATCTCATTGATCTCATTCATTAATTGCTCCTCATTAGGCAATGTAGTATCTGAACCAAAAGTTTTTAGAGCACTATCCAAAAGATTTGTAATATGCATATGGAAGGCAGGAGTGGGTGATTTACCAACAGGATTACCAAGCATGTCATATTCTATGGGATTAGAAGGGCTTGACACTTTGGGAGTAGACTGCTTGTTAGCTAGGAGACTTAATAGGATTGTTCTTCTTCAACAAAATCCTTCAAAATGGAATTGTCTTCAGTTGTAGGAGGGCAGATGTCAAACTTACTAGTATCGACCTTCTTCTTTTTCTAAGATTGATGGGTATTTTGTGGCAATTCACCTTCTATCTTCTGGTCAGGATGATTCTTCATTTGTCCTCTATTTCTTCTCATCTTTTCTGCAACTTTCTTTGTCTTTCTTTACCTTTTTTCTTTTGAGATAATCTTTACACTAGCATAGGAGACTCAAAGTTGCCACCCAAATTATGGGACTATGAAAACAATTAGTCACTCTTTTGAGAATTTGCAAATACAGAGAACCTCAACAAGACCTATGACAAACAAAAGGGCAAGTCACAAAAATATGAACAAAGGATTCAAGACTATAAAGATTCAATGCTTAACTGCTACAAGAGTTTATGGTAATTATAAATTGGGGATTATAATGCTCAAGATAAGACACAATTTCACTCAAGCATTCCCAGCAGAGTCACCATTTATGTTGGTGTTTTTTTTTAAATACCAAACTGATCTCACTAATTACCTATGAATTTGCCTAATTCAATGGTCAATAATTAGGAGGGATTGGCCAACACATAGGTGAAAGTTAAAATAAATTTCCCTCTATACTTTGGGCTCTGCAAAACTTGGGAGGGTGGTCCCTACAATGTATCTTTAGATGCTCCTGTGCCAATTATCACATACATTGTAAGTCAGTAGATATATTCTCCTAAATGCTGCTTAATAGATGAAAAATATTAAAGATCTGGCAAATCTCACAACATTTATTAGTCTAAAGCATGATAATATGATAGAACATCACTTAAACATACATTCTAATAGATAGTAAATATTTAGTTTGATTTTGAATGTAGATGTTGTGAAAAACTAGGAAGATTGTAACATAGGCACAACTTATGGTGACCAGTGCCTTATCCCAGGGTATGGATTCTTAAGCCATGCAATTGAAAAGCTATAACAACATTCTACCTATCATAACAGAGATAATAAATGATGCATTACACCATTCAATCTCAAAATCTAAATCAATGATACCTAATGATCTTTGCATACATTCACCTGAACCTTTATTCCTGTTAAAGTAAATTTAACTCATTCTTTGAACAAGTGCATTAACAATGAACAAACATTTAGAGGAAAGACAATGAAGATGAATTGAATGATCTTTGATTCATTTCATTCATAATTCATATGAAGTATATAATGGAGAACACTGGCTTTGGAAATATGACATTTGCATCCCAGAAATGATAGTACTGTTATACAACATTAACAATCAAAAGACTCAAAACTTCAAAACCTAGAAAAGACTTAGACAAAAATTGTATCTGTGCTCTATATTACAATAGCTCCTCCAAAATTAATCAACAACCTCCCATACAATTAGCCCTGGATTCCCTTTTATAGAAACGAGGGAGCAAAACAAGCTTCAGGCTAATTGACACATGTCTCATTTTCATTTGACAAACATTTACATTTCAAAATTACAAGAGTAACAGTGAGCTCATGAAGAGAATATTCTAGGCATAATGTAGTTACAAAATTTGTTACATCCATCATGGTTTCCCAAAATATCTGAAACGGTTTCTTGATGCATTTGCCGCTCCAGTTCATCATTCTCCTTGTTGTGGACCTAGGAAAGCTAAGCTGGCAATCGAGTACAAAAGCTTGGTGAACAAGATGACAAAACCCCTTTTGCTGACGCTCCAGAAGAGCTTGAAGACTACTAAGTGTACCAAAATGTACCAAAATTGGTGCCACCTCACCATTGGAGAAAATCACAATTTAGGAATATTGTTATAGCTATTATCCCATGCAGTATAATCCTCTTCTGTAGGCCAATTGAAATCCATGAATTCATCTAGCTTAGTTATGTAAGGACCATACTTGATCAATATCTAATTTGCATTCTTGTCAAACTCCTCAAGGAATGCACTGGTAACAGATAACTTATTCATATTGTCCTTTAACATTGATATATTCACATCCCCTTCTTCACAAATCAAGGTGGCCTCTACTATAATAATATCATCCATATGAGCCATCCACTATTCATAGGTCTTAACAACTCCTTCACTATTTACAATGTCTAGCAGAAGGCCAAGATCACTCTTATCAAACTACCTAAGAAATCCCTTGATCCTTTTCTCTAGTCGATCAACTAATCGTTGATAATCAATCATCTCCTTTACTATTTTGTAGGTGGGAGCTATCTGTAGTGCTTTATTTTGGTCATGGGTGGATCTAATAACCATATTCTTCAAAACACTCAATCTAGGGACCCATGTCTACATCAACGGGAGAGTAATCGCTCTATCCTTTTTAAATATGCTAATTGAATTAAACATTAACAGATAATTGGAGTGAACACTTCTCACTCTTGTTATTGCTTTTGACAAACAAATGTCCAAAACATTAGTAACAATGAAAATGTTATTATCATTATATAATCCAAACAATTCTTCAAATACCTCCATTTGCTCAATTAACTCTTCCCTACTTATTTCCTTTTTTGAAGGACCTACTGTTGATGTGCCTGGCCTCAGGTATGCAATTGGTACATTGTTAGGGTCATAGACTTCCATTTCCATACAAGTTGGAGGGGGGAAATGGGCAGGAGGAGGTGATGATTGCATTGGAGAAGCTGGTGGAGATGATGGAACATTATCCTGCACCTGTGGCACTGGTTGCCCTGACATTAGTGATGGCCTAGACTGCAATGATTGCAACTTCTATTTTAGCAGTGCATTCTCCAGCTACAGATCTACAATCTTCTGTTCATCTTTATTGTAAACCACCACCAAGTCATTATATTCCTTATTTAAGAGTCAAATTGTTCTTACAAAGATTCAACACTAGCCCTGGTGAATTGGGCTACATTAACAACCAGTGTGGTTGCATCAATAGTTGAGGTATCAGATACTCTTTTGTCAATTAGTCCACCTCTTCAATCTGCAGATGGCTCTGTAACCTCAGGCTTGTTGGTGTTTGGGGCTAATGCCCAAATGGCTAATGTGTCCCATTGTGAACTAAATGTTGATCCTTGTAAAGCACATGTTGCTTCCTCCTAAGTGGCAAAGACCAGAGTATCATGTCTCCTCACTGTATCAAATGCTAATGTTGATGCCAAGTCCCATTATGGCAATAGCAACACCCCACTTTTCCTTACTAGCTATTTGCCCTCAGCTGGCATTATGTCCTTATATTTTGCATTTATTTCTGCAAGGACCTTTGACTCAATGACCTGCCTTGGTAGCTCTAGATTTTGAGTCATCATTATCTTCACATTCTCATCATACTCCTCTCTCCTTGCTCTCTAAACAAATTCATGAAACACATTAGTTTTGACAAAGGTATGATCATCCATTTACATGCCTTTTCTCTTCTATCATCAATATTGTTTACCCCAGTCAGATTAGCCTTACCCAATCTTAGCCTTTCAATTGGTAGGTTTACTTCTCTTGGGGGTGAATGCATACCTTGCATCATTTCATTTTCAGTCACAATGATTTCCTCATCTGAATCAAGAGAATAATCAACAAGTCCAACTAATGTAGAACACATTGTTGATTTAGCTTTTCTTCTCTTGGGTGCAGGCTCCCTTGGAGGTGAGTCTAGCTCAATAACCTCTAGAATTGATGATCTTGGAGGTGAAGTGTTGTAAGTATGGGCCTAAATGGTGTTGTCATTAATGTCAACATACTCCTGTTGGATTAATGATAAGGATTGGATGAGTTGTGTGCTGAGGATATTGAGAAAATTAGTCTCAATCAGGAATAGTGAAGAACAATGATGACAGTAAGGTAAAGTCCAAGATAGGATGAGGATCAGAGGATGTGGTTTAAAGGGTTTGTGGATATGTGTCTTAAGGTGGTCCAGTAGAGATTTCAGAAGTCCGCATGAAGATCGGAAGAAGTTGTGGCTGCTCAAGTAAAACCAGTTCCGACAGATGTTCAGTGGTGATAGAGTGATACAGATAGGTCCAGTGAGATCCGAAAATACAATATCTTGTTATGCGGATTTGAGGGAGTGTTTAGGAAGTATTTGTGAAGTATCAAATTAATTGGTTCATGGTTTGAAGGTACGCAAGCATCTATTCCTTTATGACAGTAATGACAGACTGTGTTCTTGACGTTCTGGATTAAGGGGAGAAGGATTTCAGTAAGTAGATGAAGTGTGGATGTTCTTGGTGATTCAGGCAAGCTTGTGGAGGTCTTTGGATCATGTCTAGTTCGTGTTGGTGGTCCGCATTGAAGTTGGAGCTCACAATTGAGGAATAACTTCTGGATGATGGTGTTCTTGAGATTAGACGACCGGATGAGTTACACATCATGCGGATGTTCTTGTTGATGTTTGCCGACTTAGATGATCATTCATAAGTTGATGTCTTGTATAAATAAGGGATTGCAAAGTCATTTCAAAGGTGTCCTTGTGGGGATGAGTGTGTGGTAGCGAGGAGGAGAGCAAAAGGCAGAGCAGAAGTATTGGGCTTAAATGGAACTGATTAAAGCATGGTGAAGATGTTATTTTCCAGTTAAAGTAGGTGATACTTATTTCTTTGTAGACAGTGTGTCTCTTGTAGGAAGTGGGCCTCTTGTGAGTAGGGTGCTCGAGCAATGAGCCCTAATTAGCATGTACCATTTGTTCTTTCTATTCTTCTAACAGAGAATACAATCTTGGGTTAATCACCCCTTGGTTTTTCCCTTAACCAGGTTTTTCACATCAAAATCTTGGTGTCTCATGTGTTGATGTGTTTATGTTCTTGATTCATTGCATTATGTTTTCATGATTGATTTATTTTTATGCTGTTGAATTGCAAAGTGGAGTTAAGTGTTTAATTGGAAGAAAGTTTTGTACAACTGATTCACCCCCCCTCTTAGTTGTCCACCCTAAGTCTAACAATTGGTATCAGAGCCAAGTTCCTCTAAAAGGAGCTTAACCGCTTGAGGAGATCTAGAATGATGTCTTACGAGAAGGATAGTCTGAAGTTTGATGGAACCAATTTTAATCTTTGGAAAGGTCACATGAAATGTCACTTGCAATGTATGGGAATGGCATACTGGACCATGGTCACAACAAAGTATACACCTCCACAGGATGGTCTGAAAACCCCAAATGAAATCATAGATGCTGAAAACAATCTGCGGACTATAGAAGCTCTTCTAAGTGCATTATCTGATTCAGAGATTTCAAATGTTATTGACCTACCAACTTCTTTTGAGATTTGGGAAAAACTGGAACTTTTGCATGAAGGAGACAAGTATGTTAAATGTGCAAGGTTACAAAGTCTGAAAGGAAAATTCAAAAATCTGAAGATGAGAGAAGATGAAAATATCACCACTTTTATGCTAAGAGTAAATGAGCTTGTTTGTGGAATTAGAAATGCTGGTGGAGTCTTGGATGAAAATGAGATTGTTGGCAAAATTCTCAGATCCCTTCCTGCTTCTTATAAAATCAAGGTTGCTACCATTGAAGAATTTAGAGCCCATACAACTATCACAAGAGATCAATTAGCTGGCAAATTGGCTGCATTTGAAATGACCAAGTTTGGAGATGACCGCCCCAAGACTGAATCTGCATTCAAAAGGTAAACAAAGGTTTGATCCAGGAGAGAACTCATCAAGGAAACTGTCATGGTATGAAAAAGCAAGAAAATACCTGGAAGAAGAAGTAGAAACTGCTCAACTTGAAGCCCTTATTGCACAGAGACTGCCAAGAGGATCTGGTAAGTATGAAGGAAAATTGTCTTTTAAGTGTTTTAACTGCAATAAGATTGGTCACTTTGCCTCAAGGTGTCCGGAAAGATTTTCAAGGCCAGATCCTAACAGATCAAGGTTCCAAAAGAATTGTTACTATGTTCATGAAAAAGATGATAATGAAGGAGTAACAGATGATGAATCAAAGATAGGAAACAAATCTAGAAGTGAATGGGTGTTCATTGCCATCAAGGAAGAAGAACCAATATCCTCTGTATCTGTCAATCATGAAGTTGTAGATAGAGCTCTGGCTGCCCAAATTGAAGAAAAGGATGATTGGGTCATTGACAGTGGATGCTCTCACCATATGACAAGTGACAAAAACAAATTCATAGATTTGGAAAGGTATGAAGGAGGAGTGGTAAAGTTTGGTGATAATTCTGCTGGTAGAATCAGAGGAAGAGAAACTATTTCTTTTGATGGAAGGAACAAAACCAGTAATGTACTATATGTTGAAGGATTGAAGCACAATCTTCTCAGTGTTGGATAGTTGGTGGACAAAGGCTATGATCTTAGATTCAAGAATGAGAAATGCAAGATCTTTGAGAGTTCTAGAACAGAGATTGCATCCGGTACCCAAACAAAAGGTAACATCTTCCATTTAGTTGGTACTAGTAAAAGTTGTTTATTTGTTCAAGTTGATCAGAGTTGGTTATGGCATAGGAGAATGTGTCATGTGAATTTTGATAATATCATCAAGATAAGCAATACTCAGGCTGTAAGAGATCTTCTAAAATTGGTTAAGCCTACAAATAGCTTGTGCAAGGAATGTCAGTTGGGAAAACAAAGCAGAGTCTCATTCAAAAGCAAGGAACAATCTTCCTCCGGATTATTGGACTTAGTTCATACTGATCTTTGTGGTCTGGTAAGAATCCGGAGTGTGCAAGGTGATAGATACTTCATGTTACTAATTGATGACTATTCCTGGATGATGTGGGTAACCTTTCTAAAAGAGAAATCGGAAGCTCTTGAGAAATTCAAAATATTCAAGGCTATGGTAGAGAATGAAACCGGATTAAAATTGAAATGTCTAAGGTCTGATAGAGGTGGAGAATTCACATCTGGTGAGTTCATAGATTTTTGTGAGAAACATGGAATTAAGAGACAGTTGTTTGCTCCTAGGACTCCATAGCAGAATGGAGTAGTTGAGAGAAAGAACCGAACCATCCAGGAAGCATCTAGGACCATGATGATGGAAGAAAATGTTCCTCAGATCTATTGGAGAGAAGCTGTCAGCACTACAGTCTATACTCTCAATCAAGTTCAAATCAGAAACAATACCGGTAAGACTCCTTATGAACTTTGGTTTGGCATCACTCCTATTGTGAGGTATTTCAGAGTTTTTGGTAGCAAATATTACATTAAAAGAGATGAAGATCTAGGAAAGTTTGATGCTAGAAGTGATGAAGGAATATTCTTGAGTTACTCTACTCAAAGCAAAGCATACCGGTGTTATAACAAGAGACTGAGAAAGATGATAGAAAGTACAAATGTGAAGGTTGATGAGGGAATCAAGAAACCCTCAAGGTTTTATGAATATGATGAAAATGATCAAAATGGTGCTCTGATTCAAGGAGCCCAAGCCTCCTCTATAAGTTAGATCCAAACTAATCCGGTAAATCAGGAAGAAGAGATGAGTTTCAATGAGCCTGATCAAGAATCAAAAGTGCAAGAATTTCCCAAAGTTCCCAAGCATGTAAGACTAAACCACTTTGAAGATCAAATCATAGGTAATAAAATCAGAATACAAACAAGAAGGAGAATTGCTTAAGATTCAGAAGAGTATTGTCTGATTTCAAAGATCGAACCTAAGTCAATGAATGAAGCTTGCAATGATGAAAACTGGACTAAAGCAATGAAGGAAGAGCTAATGCAAATTGAGAAAAATCACACTTGGGATCTTGTTCCTAAACCTAGAAACAAGAATGTGATTGGAACAAAATGGGTCTTCCGGAACAAACTAAATGAAGTTGGTGAAGTAATCAAAAATAAAGCTAGATTGGTCTGCAAGGGTTACTCTCAAATAGAAGGAGTTGATTTTGAAGAAACTTTTGTTCCGGTGGCAAGAATTGAAGCAGTCAGATTATTTCTTGCCTTTGCTGCCTTCAAGGATTTCAAGGTATATCAAATGGATGTCAATTCTGCCTTCCTAAATGGTGACTTGGAAGAAGAAGTGTACATAGAGCACCTGGATGGATTTCAATTGTCTGATCATGGTGATATGGTCTGCAAGTTGAAGAAAGTATTTTATGGACTGAAGCAAGCCCCAAGAGCCTAGTATGAAAGATTGGATAAGCATCTTTTGAAGATTGTTTTCAACAAAGGTACTGCTGACAGTAATTTATATTTCAAAATTGATCATGAAAACATCTTGATTGTTGAAGTGTTTGTTGATGATATCATTTTTGGAGGAAGAGATAGTATGTGTAAAACTTTTGCAAATCAAATGAAAAGTGAGTTTGAGATGTCCATGCTTGGTAAAGTGAATTTCTTCTTGGGTCTGCAAATCACTCAAACAAAGATAGGAATCTTCATTTCTCAGACCAAATATGTGAAAGAATTGTTGAAGAAATTTGGGATGGAAGACTCAAAACCAATGAATACTCCCATGGCAACTGGATGTAAGTTGAACAAAGATGATGACTCTCCTAAGGCTGATCAGACGAAGTATAGTCAATGATTGGAGGAATGTTGTATCTCACTCAAACTAGACCAGACATTATGCAGGTTGTTGGTCTTGTTGCTAGATTCTAGGCTGATCCTAGAGAATCTCATGTCATGGCAATCAAGAATATTTTTAGATATCTAAAAGGGATAGTTGAGTATGGTCTATGGTATCCTAGAGATCATGATTTCTCTCTTCATGCATATATAGATGCGGAATGGGTAGGAGATGTTGATGATCGGAAGAGTACCAGTGGTGGAGCATTCTTTTTAGGGAAGAGATTGGTCTCTTGGCTAAGCAAGAAACAAGAGGCAATATCTCTGTCTACAACTGAAGCAGAATATATTGCAGCAGCAGGTAGTTGCACTCAAGTTTTGTGGATGAAGCAGATGCTAAGAGATATCAAAGTGGAGTATGAGGAACCTATCACAATCTTCTGTGATAATCCAAGTGCAATAAATATATCTAAGAATCCGGTGTTGCATTCAAATACTAAACACATATCCATCAAGTTTCACTTTTTGAGAGAGCAAGTGAACAAGAATGAAGTCAGATTGGAGTTTGTGCCTTCCAAGGATCAGATTGCAGACATCTTTACTAAACCTCTACCTAAGGACTCTTTTGAGTATCTCAGGGAGAAGTTAGGGGTTATTTCCCCTCTGGTGATGAACTAAGGTGCACTAATGAGCATCAATCTGGTGGATATCACAGTCACATCTTGTGGTCCTAATTGATCATGGGGAGCTACTACTCAGGGGGAGCAGCAGGTATGATTCTGAAGTGGTGGAATTGCAAGTATGTGCCCTTTGCCATTGATGTCAAAGGGGGAGAGAAGACATGTGAAAAACAAGTGGTTGCTAATCAAAGGGGGAGAAGTAAAGGGAGAGAAGACATGTGAATGGTTGTTGCTGATAGGGGGAGTTGTGACAGTGAGGAGAAGTTCTTGTCTTGATGGTCAAAATAGTTTTTCACATCATATGTTGCCATCAATAACCAAGGGGGAGATTGTTGCAAGTATGGGCCTAACCACTGTTGTCATTGATGTCAACATACTCCTATTACATTAATGATAAGGATTGGATGAGCTGTGTGCTGAGGATATTGAGAAAATTAGTCTCAATCAGGAACAGTGAAGAATAGTGATGACAGTAAGGTAAAAGTCCAAGATAGGAAGAGGATCAGAGGATGCAGTTTAAAGGGTTTGTGGATATGTGTCTTAAGGTGGTCCAGTAGAGATTTTAGAGGTCTGTATGAAGATCAGAAGAAGTTGTGGCTGCTTAAGTAAAACCGGTTCTGGTAGACGTTCAGTGGTGATAGAGTGATACAGATAGGTCCGGTGAGATCCGGAAATGCAGTATCCTGTTCTACGGATTTGAGGGAGTGTTTAGGAAGTCTTTGTGAAGTATCAACTCAATTGGTTCGTGGTTTGAAGGTCCTAAAGCATCTATTCCTTTATGACAGTAATGACAGACTGTGTTCTTGAGGTTCCAGATGAAGGGGAGAAGGATTTCAGTAAGTAGATGAAGTGTGGATGTTCTTGGTGATTCAGGCAAGCTTGTGGAGGTCTTTGGATCATGTCCAATTCATGTTGGTGGTCTACATTGAAGTTGGATCTCACAATTGAGGAATAACTTCGGAATGATGGTGTTCTTCTTGAGATTAGCCGACCGGATGAGTTATACATCCTGCGGATGTTCTTGTTGATGTTTGCCGACTTACATGATCATTCCTAAGTTGATGTCTTGTATAAATAAGGGATTGTGAAGTCATTTCAAAGGTGTCCTCATGGAGATGAGTGTGTGGTAGCAAGGAGGAGAGCCAAAGGCAGAGCAGAAGTATTGGGCTTAAATGGAACTGATTAAAGCATGGTGAAGATGCTATTTTCTAGTTCAAGTACGTGATACTTATTTCTTTGTAGACAGTGTGTCTCCTGTAGGCAGTGGGCCTCTTGTGAGCAGTGTGCTCAGGCAGTGAGCCCTAATTGGCATGTGCCATTTGTTCTTTCTATTCTTCTAATAGAGAATACAATCTTGGGTTAATCACCCCGTGGTTTTTCCCTTAACCGGGTTTTCCGCGTCAAAATCTTGGTGTCTCATGTGTTGATGTGTTTATGCTCTTGATTCATTGCATTATGTTTTCATGATTGATTTATTTTTATGTTGCTGAATTGCAAAGTGGAGTTAAGTGTTTAATCGGAAGAAAGTTTTGTACAACTAGTTCACCCCCCCTTTCAGTTGTCCGCCCTAAGTCTAACAATGAAGATGGTGGCAATTGTGGAGTAGGAGAAGATGACCTTGAGCCCTCTTATTGAGTAGGGGTGCCAATTGTTTTCTCCTTTCTCACTGTACTCTTCTTTCTCAAAAATATATATTGATTTTTTGGTGGATGATATGTTGGTCTATTCTCAAGCATGGGTTCCCTTCCTGTATCCTCTTCCTCAGCTATTTGGGCCTTCCCTTTACCTTGTACTCTTTTTTGCTTAAGGTGCCCCACCACATTATCAAAATTTTGGAGTATTGTCTCCACTCTCATAATATTATCATCAATATCCCCATAAACCCTTTTGAAATTAGGATCCCTGTCCTATTTTGCCTTCTCCAATTTGATGAAGGCCAACCATTTCACTTTCCTCTCTTCTGCTATTTGGAAATCAAAAATATTTCTGATTATATCCTTATGAAAATAGAAGTTATGCTAGAATTTTACTCCCTTAACCTTATCCTTTAAGGCCACCATGAAACCCTTTGGTTCATGATTTCTTGCTCTGCAATATTTCATTCATAGAGGTGTAATCCTTGGGACAATCTTCTTCCATCTGTCCTTAATCATGATAAAATCTAAGAAGACAGTATAAGTAGGGAAAGGGGTTCCCTTCTTTATTCCCGTTAAGTGGGCATCTTCAATATTTCCCAACTGCCACATAAATTTAAGAAAACCAATCCTCATTGGCACATCTCTTGGAAATACATGAGGTGTAACACTTGTGCCATATACTCGGAGGATGGTGCAATTAGGATATGGGATGATGTCTCCCCAGTTATGGTTGATGCCTAGCTCAGGCCTCCTCTCCTTGGGTCTTATGAAGTCATGCAAATATTTAGGAATTCTTGGTGGATCCATCACAAAATTGTTGGGAATTAAGGTGTCTCAACCTTGGTAATTCATTGGATTTATTTATTGTAATATATTTATTTATTGCCTATTGTGTAATTAGGATGCAAATCATGTTTTGTCATCTTGTGGGAGTTGGCACGATGATGTGTCACCCTACGTGGAAGGTGACCACATGTAATTTTGTCCTCACATGAGGAGATAGGCATCCCACTTAGTGGTAGAGTCATTTTTCCATGTGTCAGCACTTTGACTAGTGTGTAAGTGAATCTTGACCGAAACGGTTATGACAGATTCCTATGATAGAATCTATGATGCGTAAGAGTCATAAATGGAATGTTCTATGACAAGTGAAGACATGTGTCACAAGCCATCTTGGAAGAAGGCATCTTTGGGTACCCTAAGGAGGGTTATGACATGTTGTAAGAGAATATTCTATTTTTAGCCTGTGTATGACATATTCTCTTACAACTGTAAGATATGACAATTATGATGGATTCTATGACAGTCATAAGAGTTGTAAGAGCATCTGTCATTGCCCAACTTGGGAATAGGTGACCATATTGGGATGGGGTGATATGACAAGTGTCAGGACCATACTACAGTGTTGGAAAAGTGTCCCTAGGCATGGGTTTTGGGCCATGAGGCCAAGTTGGACGCCCATCTCAAGAAAGGTTCACTTTTGCCTTGTAAACTTCTATTTAAGCAGGTGCTTTGAGAGGAGATGTATTATGTGATTGACAGGTACTGTTATGCTGCCAGTTTGTCTCCAGATATGAGTTTCAAAGACTCCTAAGAGCTTGCATTGCAAGTGTATTGTAAACCATTTTAGTTTTGATAATACATTGTGCAAGTTTTGGAGTGTGGGGTTTTTCACTTGATAAGGGTTTCCCCCTCGTTATATCTTGTCTCTCTCTCTCTCTTCTGTCTTACATTCTTGTGTTGTGTATTGCTGCAATATCTCCATTGTTGTGTTTAACATTCTATAACTATAAAGATTAAAACAAATTTGCACTCATCTCTCCTCATTGGATTACTGTAGGAAGTGATTTCCACACACCTAGCTTCCTTTCAGTTGGTATTAGAGCCTAGCTAGTTTTGGTTCTAGCTGCTAGGTAGGGTTTTTTGAGCTAATCTTAGGTTGAGTGGGAATCTATGTAGAGTATTCTCTATCTTGTTGCAGGAAGGAGATGGCAAGCACATCCAGAAGAGTAGAAATGGAGAAGTTTAATGGCACAAATTTTGAGTTGTGGAAACCCGAGATGGAAGATTTACTTGTTGATCGTGACCTATGGAAAATTTTTGATGGCACAAAACCTACGGCAATGTCACAAGCTGATTGGGACCTCAAAGATTGGAAGGTTAAGGGTCTCATAAGACTTTGTTTAGCTGACTCTATCCTATTGAATGTCCAGGAGGAGAAGATCGCAAAAGAACTTTGGAAGAAGCTAGGAGATGTTTATCAGGCCAAGTCCTTGGTGAACAAGCTTTTTCTGAAAAAGAAGTTGTTTTCTCTAAATATGGAAGATAGAGGATTTGTTGTAGACCATATGAATGCTTTCAACATGATTGTTGCACAGTTGACATCTGTGGGTGTGAAAATGGAGGAGGAGGATCGATGTATGACCCTACTTTGTTCATTGCGGGATTCATGGGATCATCTTGTCATGGCCATCGGGAGCACTACAACCACCTTCAAGATGGATGAGGTAGTATCTTCTCTCTTATATGAAGAAATGCAGAGAAAGACAAATGAGTTGGCCAAAGAGGCTCTTGTGGTTCATGGAAGACCCAAGGAGAAAGGGAAGAAGAAGGACAAGAAAGGTGAAAAGGGTAGATCTAAATCCCATGGGAGATCCAAATCTCCTGGAAAGTCCAAGGCTCTCTATTGGAACTATGATAAAACTAGGCATTTCTGAAAGGAATGCAAAGAAGAACAGAAAAATAAGAAGAAGAATGTCCCAGACTCAGATTCTGACAAGTCACAAGATGATGGTGATGCCTTCATCACAGCCTTAGCCACTCATGCATCTGATGATGTGTGGTTGATTGATTTTGGTGCATCATTCCACATGACCTCACATCGAAGCTGGTTCACGAAGTATGAAGAGTTATATGGTGGAAGAGTGTACCTGGGTGACAATTCTCATCTGAAGATTGTTGGTCCTGGAAGAGTCTCAATCCAATTCCCTAATGGATGAGTGAAGGGGATCACTGGGGTCATGCACATCCCAGGCTTGGCACAAAACCTACTTTTTGTAAGTAAGTTGAATGATGCAGGTGTGCAGGTTGTCTTTTTGAAGGACATATGCAAGATGACTAGAGGATCTATGGTGCTTGTGAGGGGTACTCGGAGAGGTACTCTGTTTCAGCTAGAGGCATGCACTTCACAGTGCAATAGTTCTTCTGACTCAAAGAAAAGAGCTGCAGTCACTTCATCCACACCATCTAAACTAGTAGTGAAAAAATATGTTGTAACAAATTCTGATGGTAGTGCATTTTGGGTACCCAAGGGTGCTCATGCTTTGGAAGTTAAGCTTCCTACTGAAAAGATAATATTATGGCATGAGAGATTCAGCCACACTGGTGAGAAGGGTCTTAGAACCCTAAAAATAAAAACATCATTGAGGGTTTAAATGATTGTAATCTCGAGTTTGACTTTTGTGAACATTGTATATATGTAAAGCAAAACTGTGTTCAGTTTTACTCTAGTTCTCACAATTCTTCTGGTGTGTTGGACCTTATTCATTCTGATGTGTTTGGTCCTGTTAGTGTTCCTTCAATTTCCAAATCTATATATTTTGTATCTTTCATAGATGATTATAGTAGGACATGGATTTATTTTCTCAGAAGCAAGTCTGAAGTCTTTAGTTGGTTCAAAGAGTTTAAAGCTTTCGTTGAGAATTAGACTAGTAAAAAGATTAAGTGTTTGAGAACTGACAACGGTGGTGAGTTTTGTTCAACAGATTTTGATAAGTTCTGTAAAGAGAAAGGGATTGAAAGGCATAAGACAACTCCATACACCTCGTAGCAAAATTGAGTTGTAGAGAGGATGAACAGGACATTGATGGAGAAGGATAGGAGTATGCTTAGTGGAGCAAGCCTCAAACAAAAGTTTTTGGCTGAAGTTGTAGCCACTGCTTGCTACCTGGTAAACAGGTCTCCTACATCAGCTCTTATTGGTAAGACACCTATGGAGGTGTGGTATGGTAAGAAGCCTTCAGTTAGACATCTTCGTGTATTTGGTTGTGAAGCATATGCACATGTGCCTAGGGAGAAACGGTCTAAATTGGAGAACAGGGCTGTTAAGTGTATTTTCATTGGCTATGGTGTCAGTGTGAAAGGATACAGGGATCCTATGGCTAAAAATGTGTTGTATAGTAGAAGTGTTATCTTCAGAGAGCTAACACCTTCTTCCATCGTTCTATAGCCAGAATAGACAAAAAAGAAAGAGGATATGGTTCAATTTCCTTCTACCCTTAGGAAGACTGAACCGACAGACCCTGTGAAGCTTGATGATGAGGAGAGCTCTAGCAGCTCTGAAAGCTTAGAAGAAGAAGTAGAAACTCAACCTCAGCCACTGAGGAGGTCTACATGAACAAGGAAGCAACCTGATAGGTTTGGTTATTCATTTCTTGATTCTAGTTGTGCTTTTGCCTTGCTAACACTGATGAGCCTAGAACTGTGACAGAGGCTATGGGCATGAAAGATGCAGGTTCCTGGAAGGAGGCCATGGAAGATGAGATGGCTTCTTTGGAGAAGAATAAAACATGGGACTTGGTGCCTTTTCCTGAAGGACGGAAACCTGTTGGATGCAAATGGGTGTTTAAAAAGAAATTCGGTGCAGATGGTAGTGTTGAAAAGTACAAGGCTAGATTGGTTGCAAAGGGGTACTCACAAGTGGAGGGAATTGATTATGGTAAAATTTTCTCTCCCGTTGCAAATCTGACATCCATCCGGTTCTTGTTATCTCTTACAGCTACTTATGACTTAGAGGTGGAGCGAATGGATGTGAAGACAACTTTCCTTCATGGTGATTTGGAGGAAGAGATTTACATGTCACAGCTAGAGCATTACACAGAGAAAGGTAAAGAAAATTTGGTTTGCAAGTTGAAAAAGTCTTTGTATGGTTTGAAGCAATCTCCTAGGATGTGGTATATAAAATTTGATTCCTTTGTGTTGTTGATTAGATTTTTGAGATTGAAATCAGATCATTGTGTGTATTACAAGTTTGACAATGATCACATTCTCATTATTGCATTGTATGTTGACGATATGTTGTTGATTGGGAATGGTAAGAATATGATTTCTGATTTGAAGTCTTAGCTATTAGCATAGTTTGAGATGAAAAATCTAGGGGTAGCTAGGTACATCCTGGGAATGGAAATCAAAAGAGATAGAGCTAATAGAAAACTTTGGTTAAGATAGAGTAAGTATGTGAAGACCATGTTGGATAGGTTCAACATGGTAGATTGTAGACCATTGTGTGTTCCTGTTTCATTGGGGACAAAGTTGTCTATTAATGATTGTCTAAAATCTCCTAGTGAGGTGGAGGACATGAGTAGAGTACCTTATCCTAGTGATGTTAGCAGTTTGATGTATGCTATGGTCTGTACAAGACTAGACATTGCCCAAGCAGTGGCAGTCTTTAGTCGATTTATGGCTAATCTTGGATGGGTACATTGGGATGCAGTAAAGTGAGTGTTCAGATATTTGAGGGGTACTTCCAAGTATTCCATATGCTATCATGGTAATCCTACAGGGCCTCCACATTCTATTTGTATTCATGGATTCGCAGATTCTGATTGGACAGGTGACATTGACAGCAAGCAATCCACTAGTGCTTACGTGTTTACTATGTCCGGTGGTGCAATTAGTTGGATGAGTAAGTGGCAACCTATGGTTGCTTTGTCCATGATAGAAGCTGAGTATATGGAAGCAACTCATTCTTGCAAGGAAGCCATTGGGCTTAAGAGATCATGTTCAGATATTGGTGTTGATACAAGACAAATTACGATTCGTTGTGACAGTCAGAGTGCGATTTGTCTAGCAAAGAATCCAACTTTCCATGCCAGAACAAAGCATATTAATGTACAATTTCACTTTGTGTGAGACATGGTAGAGGATGGGAAGGTAAATTTGGAGAAGGTAGACACTTTGAAGAACGTTGCAGATGCATTGACGAAACCAGTGGGCACAGAGAAGTTCAGATGGTGTTCAGAGTTTAAATCCTGTTATTTCCATTGGCTTTTACAAGGTGTTTGACAAGTGGGAGAATGTTGGGAATTAAGGTGTCTCAACCTTGGTAATTCCTTACATTTATTTATTGTAATATATTTATTTATTTCCTATTGTGTAATTAGGATGCAAATCCTATTTTGTCATCTTGTGGGAGTTGGCATGGTGACGTGTCATCCTACATGGAAGGTGACCACATGTAATTTTGTCCTCACATGAGGAGATAGGCATCCCACTTAGTGGTAAAGGTATTTTTCCATGTGTTAGCACTTTGACTAGTGTGTAAGTGGATCTTGATCAAAACGGTTATGACAGATTTCTATGACAAAATCTATGACGCGTAAGAGTTGTAAATGGAATGTTCTATGATAAGTGAAGACATGTGTCACAAGGCATCTTGGAAGAAGGCATCTTTGGGTGCCCCAAGGAGGTTTATGACATGTTGTAAGAGAATATGCTATTTTTAGCCTGTGTATAACATATTCTCTTACAACTGTAAGATATGATAGTTATGACAGATTCTATGACAGTCGTAAGAGTCATAAAAGCATCTGTCATTGCCCAATTTGGGAATAGGCAGCCATATTGGGATGGAGTGATATGACAAGTGTTAGGACCATGTTGTATTGTTGGACAAGTGTCCCTAGGCATGGGTTTTGGGCCATGAGGCCAAGTTGGATGCCCATCTCAAGAAAGGTTCACTTTTTCCTTGTAAACTTCTATTTAAGCAAGTGCTTTGAGAGGAGATGTATTATGTGATTGACAAGTACTATTATGTTGTCATTTTGTCTCTAGATATGAGTGTCGAAGACTCCTAAGAGCTTGCATTACAAGTGTATTCTAAGCCATTTTAGTTTTGATAATACATTGTGCAGGTTTTGGAGTGTGGGGTTTTTCACCCGATAAGGGTTTTCCCCACGTTATATCCTCTCTCTCTCTCTCTCTCTCTCTCTCTCTCTCTCTCTCTCTCTCTCTCTCTCTCTCTCTCTTTTGTCTTACATTCTTGTGTTGTGTATTGCTACAATATCTCCATTGTTGTGTTTAACATTCTATAACTGTAAAGATTAAAATGAATTTGCACTCATCTCTCCTCATTAGATTAGTGTAGGAAGTGATTTATGTACACCTAGCTTCCTTTCAAAAATAACCTCTCAACTTGGAAGCAAACACATTCAAAAAAATAACAAAACTAGAGTCTTGGTCATGCATATCCAATAGGTGAGTCCATGCCTGGACAGGGAGATCCTCACCCTTCTCACTCTTCATATTTAGTGTCATGTCCTGTCCAAAATACTCAACTCCTTTGTATAAGAACATATGAATCAATAATGAGTACCACTAAAAGCTAACACCAGTCTCACCTGTCTTGAGGGCAGTCAATCCCTCATAAATTTTATCTGATAGGTAGGTTGCAAAGTCATACAATTTATTGACCATCACATTTTGAATGTTTGTTTCCATGTACATGAAGGCTACTAGTATCCATGTGGGAGGGTCAAACCCTAAAATCTGACAAAGAGCATAAAAAGTTCTCTAAAAATAGAACTCAAACTTGTCAACTGGGAAGGGCTCCTTATCTGATGAATTTAGTTGGATCTTGCTCCTTCCCTTCCCTCTCCCCATGAAATTGGTCAAAAGTGTAACCCCGAAAGTTACTTTTATCTTTTCATATTCTGCCTTTAATGCCTTTAGATCAATCAGCTCCTTGGCCGCAAGATTCAATTTGAGAACATCAATAAACCCTGCTCAGGTGATGTCAACCATCTTGACACCTAAATGTGTCCTTATAACCTGAACATTAGGGTCATAGTTAGATGCTATGGATTTCAGGAGGTCAATGTCAGGGTATACATTGGGAACAACCAGTTTCCCATATCTAATCTCCATGAATTGTAGATTGGGACCTCAGAATTCCTCTTCCCAAACAAATAGGTGAAGATAGTCTATCTTGAGACTGGTAGTGTGGCATCCTTAATGACATGTTGTCGGTCGACAATACCATCTCATGTTCCAGGGCCTTGGAACATAGTCTGACCTATACATTTATCATTTGTGGAATTGGGCAATTGGTCTAATATGTCTTTGAAAAGGGGTTTTTTTTGGAATTAGAACCAAAGGACTATGTTCTTGGGGGTGCCATTGCAATGAAAGATGATGCAAACTAGGGTTCGACACAAATGCAAGAAAATAAGGCAAATTTAAAGCAATTAAGAAGCAATAAATGAATGTTGAACATTAAAAGAAGCCCTAGCAATCAATTTGACACATAAAACTAGCAAATGTTGTCATGTCCCCAATTCTGGTGTAAGCCATTATGAGTTCTTGGTTAGCCTATCATCCATTCCCGTAGGCTAATAGGATGGTAAGGGAATAATCATGTGGCCTTGGCTTGGTATTGATGCGACATTTCCATCATTTAGCCTTCCAAGCCTCGTACAATCTTTAATTGTGCCTTTATCATCAATATACCTTCATGGAAGGTTCATCTCCATCTTCACATGGTGGCCGACTTGCTCATGAAAATTACACGCCACTTTTTGGGTATCTCACTTAACACATATTGCACCTTCTTGGCCAACTTCCTTAAGGTGAGAATTGGCGCCAAGTTTAATAAAGATATTATATCTGGCCGACTTGCTTTGAATATTATATTGATAGGTTCAAGAAGTATGTGGGCTCTAAGTTTAAAGGCAAAATATAATTGTATGAAGGCCTCAATTTGGCCGACCAGCATAAGGACTCCTAGGCACCACCCTTGAAAAACTTTTAGAAGCACACAAGGAAAGGTATAAAAGCAAGACTTCGATCTGCATTTTGAAGGAGGCATGGACATTGTTCTTGATATGTTTTCCACTACCTTGATTGAGAATTTTGATTCTTTGTCATGCATTGAGGAGATGGGCCCTTAACCTTGAATGGAGATGACCCCTTTCACCAACATTGGGAAGATTCCATCACAGGAATCTACATGCGCTTCAGTGATTCCTAGAGAAGACCTAATTCATATCATCTTGAAGAGCTTGGATTGTGGCACACATCCTATGGCCTTAACTGAACATCCTAGGAGGAGATTGTGAGCCTAATTGTGAGAAGAAGTACCTTCAACCAAGGGAAAATATCATAGCAGGTCAGCGAATCACCTTGGAGCAGTCCACAATAGTACCTATAGCTGCACCTAGGGTTTGAGGGTTTCTTCATATCCATTGGCTCATATTTATGATATCTTGCATATGTAACTCCTCTTTGGTCAAGCGACTATACTGCTGGGCTAGTTCACCCCTCTTAAACATCTTGTATTGACATATTTTATATTGCAATAGACATTATAAGCAGAGCTGATCTGATATGTACATTTTCAGTAGTATTAGTCTCATATGTTCATATCATGTCATCTTTGTAATCACTTGCTAATACATGCTATAAATCATCTATGCATTTGGGAGAATCTTTTATGATGGATTGTGTTATGCATTGAGCATTCACTATGGTAGAATTATTATTTTTTCTAGTCTAAAATTGTACAATAGCTAGGGTTAGGGCATAACCCTAAAGTGTAGAATTCTAGGGCAGAAATAAGAAATTTGGTTGAAGCACTTGGCATTCTAAATTTATCATATTTATATTCCTACATTTCATTTCTTAGATTTGTGGTGCTTTGATATCTTCTTGGAATTGTTGTGAAGATACAAGTTAGGGACATCACAGTGGTATCAGAGCCATGATCCTACCATTCTATGGGTTATGAGAGATCACAAGACATGGAAGATACAAGATATCGCAGCCCTCTTAGAGGAAATATGGAGCAAACACTACAGGAGATGCAGAAGACCAATCATAATATTGAGAGGATGTACAGGACTTTGATGAAAAATACAAACAACAATCAAGACTTATGTGTTTCACATGGGGAATCAACAAGCAAGAGTTCAACCTATGAAGATGAAGTCATAGAAGTACTTAGCATGCGTAAGTCATATGAAACTCTTTCTCAATATGTCAAGAACAAAATATCCTTCAAGGATTACGTGAATATGCATCCTAAGATTTGGAAGAGATATCATATGATTTCTAAATCATTTACACAAGAAGAGGTTAGAGAATCTACACATGAGGTTGTTAGAAATCTTCATGAGGAATTCAAGAGACATGTTGATGACATTGAGGAGGACAATCTGCAACCAGTCTTCAGCCCTAAAGAAGATATAGTCAAAATTTCACCACATGAGGACAAGATTGAAAAAGAGTTACATATTGAAGAAGAAGCCACCCATTCACTTCAAAGATCTAATCACCTATCACATTTGCAAAGGAAGAGCATGAAGACAAAGAAGAGAAGTTCATGGTAGCATGTTCAAGTGAAGAAGAATCTTTTGATTGTAAGTTGCATGAAGAAGGCAACCAGCAACCAGCTTGCAGCCCTAAAGAAAAGGTTGACACTTCAGCTACACAAGATCAAGATTGAGGAAGGCTTATCCATTAAAGCCCAAGGTAAAGAGCAAGGGACAGCTGAAGACAAACCAGGTGAGGACATGATGGTGGTCACAAGGAGCAATCATAAATCATGTCATGAAGACATGGGCAATGCACATGAAGAAACACTCATTAGATCAGTTTTTGAAGAAGCCAAAGGGTTCAAAGCTCTCAAGGGAGAAAAAGAAGATAGGAAAGAAGATTGGCAACCTACAAAAATTCAAGAGGAGAACATAAATCAGTCAATGGATGATACACATCAGTCCCATGAAGAGGAAATGGAAGAATTGCAGCCTATGCATGTTGAAGGCCAAGCCCTAGAAGATGCACCATAGAAGAGAAGGGTTTGTATGGAGGAGTTTCATATACCACATTGAAGGATCACCATGATCATATTCATCAAGGTATGAGTTCATTGAACAACATTGTTTCATTACCTTTACATCATATTGGCATGGAATCAAATAACGGTGTAGGTATCCTTGAGATGGATCTTGTTCATAAGGCAGGAAGTGATCAATGTGTGTTGGATGAGTTTGATGTTGCATGGAAAGACAAGGAGATCATAAGGATGCACACATATTCATCAACCATCGAGGAGGATCATGAGATTGAAGACTCTACCTTCTATTTTGATGAAGATCCTTTGATAAAATGCCACAGGGATTTCATACTTGGGAATCATGAGGAAATTGATTCAAGGGGAAAAGATAATGTTATGTTTGGGCCACATCACTTGGAGAAGACAACAGAGAATGAAGGGAAAGACGATAAATGGAGGGAAGACATCTACCTCACAAGGTTTCAAAGGATAGTGAATGTGATGGAGGATGACTACTTGCAACATTTTAAGGATAGTGACCATCTATTCAAACTGTGCGAGGTATATGTCCATGCCTTGAGAAGGGAGGAAGACATGATGAATGCACTTACATACACATCAGAACATCATTCTTTTGTAGCAAACACATACATGGGACAACTTGATGGAATTGATGATAAACTTAGAGGCATAGGTTGCATTTTTGAGGTAGAGTCTAAGACACATGATACATCTAATTCTTCATTGGAAATTGGCCTTGATCCTACCCTAGTCGATGATCACCTAGTGGAGGAAAAAGAAGAGATACAAATTTGTAAAGATAGCCTCTGGGGACATGAGGTATGGTCTAATTTTCTGAAGTATAATAGCAATTACTTGTCTTCACTTCACCATGTTATATCTACCATGGGGATTAGCCGTGAAGCATGCACTATCTGTGAAGGCAAACAGGTTGGATCAGCTTTAGATGGAGAGCTTGCATTTTAAAGGTACATGAACAGGTCTGATTTTTTGAGTTACAACAACAGTCCACTTCATCATCTCATATTAGACATAAGGACTAGCATTGAGGCCTATTATTTCCTTGGAGGATGTTGTATGGGATCAGCTTTGAGTAGTGAAGATGCAACAACGGTAATGGAAAGGTTCAAAGAGGATGAAGACACTACAAGAAGGTATGGTAGGTACTGTGATTTTCTGATTTGGAGCAGCAGTTCTTGGCTCTTGCATGGTCACCTATTGGTAGCCCCTACACACAAGCTTGAGATGAGGAAGACACATTCTACTATTGGCTTCTATGTTGAAGATAAGTAATGGTTGGTGGCTAAGCATATAGGACATTCAAATATGAGGTATGATTTCAATTTCTTCATTTGCTTATTTTATAAAGAGTTAGCAGCACACCTCACAGAGAGCCACATCATGGGGTATGATGACTTCATTGAGTACAATAAGGTGGTTGGTAAGCATGATACATTGATGATCCCTCAAAAGGAGATTGCTTGTAGTAGTCTACCTTTTGTTGATACCTTTTGGATAGAACACATAGCTGCCTTATCGCAGAGATTGGTGATGCATACCATGGTGACTTATGCTATTGTGAGGCATGCTAAGGAAGTACAACTGAACCATGATGTTATTATGATGATCACCTTGGATTTGCTAATGCATATGTCTCAGCTGAGTATTGGAAAGAAGCATGAAGATCTTGATATTCCAACCCTAGTTCATAAGGATCCACTCCTCGCATTGATAGAAGATGGCTACTACACTTCATGGTGCATTAATACTTGGCAGTTTGGTGAGACTTTGGAGGCTACACTTAGTGGATCAGCCACTTACATCATGACTTCACTTGAAAAGGGAGTTATAAAGACTTCCGTTTATTGTGACTCTTTGGTCATTCATGGAGATGGCACAAGGTTGAGAGATGCTATGTGTTGGGTGAATATTTTGTCTTCAACTAACTGAAGTCAAAATGGTTATATCAACCATGGTGTAATGAGATAAATCCCTCCTCTCAGCAAGGGGAGGTTCCCTATTAACTATTTCAAACTTATTTACACTAAAAACTAATTTTGGGGTGAAACCATGTCATCCATTTCTCTTTTTTCAGAAATGATGTTTACAACATAAAATATCCCTTTCACAATACAAATCAAAATCACCAAGAAACTCACGAGAGCACAAAGCCTATCATTGCTCCTTTTACTGATTTACAATCTAGAACCCAGTAGGATAAGGTGCAGCTCAAAGTCTTCACCGAATACTATAACAAAACATACGATCACAAAAGATAATAGTAGTTCAAAGCCTTTCCAATATCTTTTACTTTAAAACATCAAATCACAAGCTAAAGATAATTGTTGTAGCACAAAGTCTCCATAATCAGCTTTAGAACATCTCCCAGATTATTCACACTCACACTACGATTTGATCAAGAAGATAAGATAGTATTAGGAAAAGGACATAAGAACAATTTCCAATATGCCACAAGTTATTTCAACACAAAGATTGAATGATCACTTGCTTTTCTATTCACTTAATAAAATTTGATTTACAATTTGAACACAAAGTCTCAAAATGCTCTTCAATTTGGTAGAGTTTTGCTTCAATAACTAAAAGATCATTATTTACAATGGGGGTCCTCTTTATTTATAAGAGAATCTAAGAGAAAAAATAGGAAAATCCTAACTAATTTGACTTATTCAAACAAAAGAGTCCTATTTGACTTAGGACTTCCTTTGCCTCACATGTAATTACATTTTGGAAAATTACATATGAATATGTCCACAACAAAATTCAAATTACATATACAAGAATAAAATAAACTAAGGTATCAGCTTCCTCCATCATTCTTTTTCAGAAAATTCTGGTACATGGCCTATATAGCTGCCATTTCACATGCATCCAGCTTAGCTGTATTTTCTGAGATAGTGCGGGCCCGAAGAATTGCATCTTTTACTGCCTTTATTGCCTTCTCATGTTTGTCAAGGTTGTCCTTCAGGTTCTCAAAAGTCAAATGTTGATCATAGAGATTGTCCATGGAAAGTACTGAGGGCACCTCCTCTTCGAATTTCCTTTGAACCATCTTTTCGAAGGAACTTATCATCTCATCTACTAAAAGGAACTTATGGTCTTCACCTGTGAGGGTGCATGGGAGTTCTTCCAGCCTGTGTAGAAGCGTGACATCACTGGCTTCATGAGCTTGACATAGATCTTCAAGTAAACCTTTTATTATGTGGATACAATGAACCAGAGATTCAGTTTTAAGATATGATTCCCTATTTGTAATGACCCCGATGGTGATTAGATTCTTTATCTTAATCTTTTTCATCTCTATCCATTCCTCCCAGCTCTCTTCTTGATCTTGATGTTCCTGGGAAAGTAAGTCAACCATGTTATCAAGCTCGGCTTTGGCTTTATCCATTTTCTCTTTTCGTTCTACAGTGGTCTTTAGTAGAATTCGCCCTTGAGCTAGCAAACGTTCCACAATATCTCCTACCACCCTTCCTCTGGCCTGAGCTTTTTCAACCTTCTAGATCAGGGGATCTTCTACAGTTACTGCCATGGGTTCCACAATTTCAGATGACTTAACTATTTTTTGAAGAACTGCAACAAGTTGTTCTACTTTAGCCTTATACTATTCTTTCTCTTTTTTGACTTCATCATATTTTTCGAGCAAGGTGCTGGAAGTAGTTTGAAAATCTACTTTTATGCCTTCATGAGTTAGCTTGCCTAACTCAACCCTTGAACCGACATAATCATTCATGTCAAAATTTTCAATAGTAGCATCTTCTGGTGGTTTAGCAATCTCTGCATATCTGACTCCTTTCTCATTGATAAGCCTAGAAACAGTCTTAGGCTTATTCTTCAAAGTCTTTGATTTTATAGGTAGCAGCTTTTCAATATCAATCTCATTGGGCGAAATAGCTTGCTTCTTTCTCTTGGGAGTATATGCGGACAACCATGGGGGAAGCACAGAAGCACCAGTAATCAGAGATGAGCCCACTACTTGTTTCACCAGATCCATATTTACACCAGTTATGGTCACAATAGGACTAGTGTTGAGAAAAACTACACCTGTATCAACAACCTTCTCTGAACCATCCAGAAGATTTTCTAAGACAGATTGTTCACCAATGTCAAAAGATGGAGAAGATAAACTTGGGATAGAGCCAGAAGAATCAAACACGGTCCCAAAATTGGTTCTTACAGAAGTAGGGGTATTATCAAAAGAAACAATGAAAATAGGTGAAAGAGGAACACTTGAAACTACTGGAAAACTACCAGAAATAGGAGCATGAGGAAGGGGTGTAGAAACTTGTGTTCCAGTGGGAAGATCTTTCTCAGGGGACTGATGTGGATCACCAAGTTGTTCCTTTTCTGCATCCTCATCCTTGCCTTGTTTAGTTTCATCTTCCTCATCATATTTATCAGATACTTATGTTTTTTGGGCATCCTTAGACTTCTAAACATTTTGCCCTTCAGTCTCAACATCTTCAACCTCTATTTTCTCAACATTTATATCTTCAGCACCTGATTCAGTGACATTGGAGGTTTCTACAACTTCTTTCTTCTTTCCTCCCTTGGATACAAACTTAATTTTTAGTTTTCGTATTTTGGAGGAAGAAGGGGTGTCACTCTTATTTTTGGTCCTGTTCTCTACTTTCTTGCCTGTTTACTCCTATGCTTTAGTCTCAGACCCTGTGAGAAATTCTTTCAATTTGATCCCTTTACTTTCCAACCATATATTTGCATTAGCCAAGATCGGCTGAAATCTTTTCCTTATGGATGTTTCCTCTTTAACTGACCATTTCACCTCTGGAAGAGGTGATACTTCAACATTCTCAGTGTTATATTTGGGATCTATAACATCCCCATCATCCTCCATTCCATCTGGAATATCAACGAGGCCCAGCTCTTCTATCTGACTCAGTTGAAGTCTGCAATAGTCTAACTTCCTAATCTCATTCTGTGTCCTGAGATCAGCCCAAATATCTTCAACCATAGGCACAAGGAAGGTTGACTTCCTTTTGATCTTATCTTGCACTCTCCTCAAGTCAAAATGGTCCCTTTTCTTGAAAGTTTTCATGGTGACCAACTACAATTCAGAATCAACTATTTTTGCCTTATTAGCTGATTGAATTGAATACCTTCCAATTTCAACAGGGAACTTTATCCCTAACTTCTTCAACTCCATCTATTTATTATGCACTACAATCAACTATCTACATAATTCCATGAGGACAATACGGTCACTGGGATACCGTGGAAGAATATAAGGGTAGCCAGGATAATACCCTACTCTGATATATGTGAAAGTGGGGAATTGTAAGAACAAGCAGCCAAAAGAATTCACAACCTCCCAAGCTTCATCTGAGACCCTCTTCTGAACAAGTTCATTGTCTCATAAGCACATGAATACTAAAAAGAAAGCATCATTCACCCTTCGGAAATGATGGATTGATCCCTTCAGAGTAATTTTAGGATAATACTCATATATAGGAACCAATCTCTTGTCACCAACCTAAGTCAAACCAGGAAAGCTTCTTATGCTAGCAGCAGCATATACAAGATATGAGGTCATATAGAATTTGAATGTTGTGTTGACCTTCACCAGTTGTTCATGCAATGCATTATTGATCTGCTCTCCCCAGAATATTCTCTGTGTGCCCCGAAGAATCACCTTGATGTATGTGTACATCCATTCTTGAAACTTGGAGGAAGAAGGGAGTCCTCTGATGCGACTCAAAAGTGTGATCAAGTCACAAACTTCCTCTACAAAGTCACTCCTAGGAAGATCCTTCAACCATCTGGTTAGATTACTTTGAGGAATTTTCAACCATTTGTTATTTATATCCTTCTTATAGCTTCCACATCTTTATCATAGTCCTTTTTCCCTTGAGCAAAATCAATTTGTCTAATGTTTACAATAGGCAGACACATGAAGATTTTATCAAGGAATTCTGCATCCAACCTCATGATCACATTCCCTTGGGAATCTATCACAACCCTAGTAACCCTGTTGTAATGGCTAGCCACCTGAAGAACGAACTCAGGATTATGTGCAGAAACTGGAAATGAGGCAACCAAGTGAATATTCTTGTCAATGATCTTTTGCATGTGTCTGGAAGGATTTGTCTGTTTCATTCTGTCCACAAATTCTACCATGTCCACATGTCCTATTTCTGTTGTTTGCACCAGATATAGATTTTTGCATAAAGATTTGAAACTATTATAAACCCTAAAATCTATACTCAGAGCAACAGAAAAGATTATGATAAAACTATGAAAACCAAACAAATATTGATGTTACCGAAAATATTAAAATGTGGTTGCTCACGATTTTTGCATAACTCCACTGTAGATGGTGTCGGGGGCCTGATAAATGAGGGATGTATTTGATTTTATAAGGTTTGGGTAGTAGTTTGGGTAGTTAAACGGATTTTTGGTTCGGTGAATGGTAAAAGGTATTTAGGGTTATGGTAGGCATTTTTACGGTTTTGTATTATTTTTGTGAAATAGATTTAGGTTGAAGTTTGGACAAAATAATAAATTAAGTTTATTTAATTTATTATTTTTTGGGAGATGTTTTGGTTTATGGATAAATAATAAATAAATTGAATTTATTATTTACGAAATATGGTATAAAAGGTAAGATTTACTTAATTAATTAAAATTAATTAAATCTTTGGATGAAGGATAACTTAGGTCAATTTTTGATGTCTACATTTTGCCCCTCTTTGAGACAATGTTGCGAAGCAATATTGTTTCAAAGAAGATTAAAACATAGGTTTTTGGATGCACATTAGGAAACGGAGGGAAGGATGATGGAGTTATGCTGATTAAACTTTGAGCAACCTGATGTTTGATATAGCACCTGACATTATGCACCAAGGTATAAAGACCAAGGTGACGATGTGTCAAATGCAGAAAGGAGGAAAGTCGCAAGCAAGCATATGCCTAATGGCACCATGATATGAAAGACCATGATGACAGTGTGGCAGGTATGTTGCAAGGACCAATAACAGACACAAAACATCAATGAGTCAGCACACGCAAACAAAAATGAGCAAAACATGCATACACAATGTTGCCCCTAGACAAAAAAAAAAGCAAAAGAAGGACCAAAAGACTTAATCATGATAAGCAGTAAGATAGGCAGTAAGATCTCAAGCCAAAGACTAACACGATAAATAGATAAGTGCCATGTTGTGGGAACAATATATCCCTGGATAAGATAAGGTAAATAAAGGATGGTTGGCTTGGGGGATCTACAACTTAGTTACTACAATCAAGATCGAATCACTAGGTGTTTAAATTCCATAATTTAGTCTAAGAGTTTCAAAGTGTTTTTGAGGTATGGCTTGGAATGTGCGAGTGTCAAAAATTGGGTTGTGTTTGTTTATGTTTTTGCATGAAGTGAAATGATTGGATGGAGGGAAAGAATGAGGATACAGTGCTAAAAAATGTTATTACGGAATTGCATGAGACTGGAAAGGCAAAAAAACTCAAGAGTCTATTATGAGGAACTCAAAGGTACCAAGACACATAGACCTACACAGGTGGACAAAAGAATACCAGGATGAGACCAGGTGAAGGAATGGGAAAGGACTAATGGACAGGATAGTGATAACGGAATGTAGAATAGATGGCGAGACAATGCAATATGACCAGATGATACTGAGTAGATGCGTATGGCAAGATATGGATGGGAGCGAAAGGGAGGACATATTTTATTATGGATGGGAAATGGATGATGGCGAGATGGATGATGTGAAAAAGCTACCTAAAGGATGGTGGGGACAGCTTGAATTCTACACATGGCGCCTGCGAACAGGTTTTCACCATGGTACTTATCCAGGGCGCCACCGAAGTGGTTTTCACCATTGGACGAAATGATTTTTCTTTACTATTTTTTTTTTTTTTTAACTGGGATACTCCAAGTTAGGTATAGAACCGTTTGAGATGGGCTATGTTAATAGGCTCTTCCAAAGGTTGACCTTCCAGAGTGGAAAGTTGGTAAGCTCCTGATCCATAGCTCTTGGCTACAACAAAAGGTCCCAACCAATTAGGTTCAAACTTCCCTTTCTTTGCACGATCAGCCAGATTCCTTTGATTTTCTAGTAGAACGAGATCTCCAAGCTCAAATTTACAAGGCTTCATTTTCTTGTTGTAACCTTGGCGCAGGCAATTTTGATAAGCTTTCAAATGATTAAGAGCTGTAAGTCGCTTCTCGTCCATCAATTCAAGCTCTTGTAGTCTTGATATCCGATACTCCTCATCAGAAATCAAGTGTTGTAAGGATACTCGCAAGGAAGGGAGCTCGATCTCAATGGGTAAAATAGCTTCTGAACCATATACCAAGGAATACGGTGTAGCACCAGTAGGAGTATGGATACGAGTTCAATAAGCCCAAAGAGCAGGATGAAGTTGCAAGTGCCAATCACGGCCAGCCTCGTTTACTGTTTTCTTCAAGATTTTCAAAAGAGTCTTATTAGTTGCTTCAGCTTGGCCATTACTTTGTGGATAATAGGGGGTAGAAAAGTGATGTTGGATTTTGAATTTATTGCAAAGCTCTTTGACATCTTGATTCTTAAATGGGCAACCATTATCTGTGACTATGGCTTGAGGAATACCATAGCGGCAAATGATATAATGGAAAATGAACTTAGATATTTGCTTTCCTGTAATGTAAGTAAGAGGAATTGCTTCAACCTATTTAGTGAAGTACTCGGTAGTAGTGATAATAAATTTATGACCATCTGAGGAGGATGGATGTATTTTTCCAATGAGATCAAGCCCCCATTGTGAGAATGACCATGGAGTAGTGATAGTTTGTAATTCTTGTGCTGGTGCATGAATTAGATCACTATGTTGCTGACAAGGTACACATTTCTTAACAAAATCATGCACATCCTGCTCCATAGTAGGCCAGTAGTATCCTGTGCGAAGCATTTTCTTGACTAAGGATGAACCTCCAAAATGAGCACCACAGATGCCTTCATGTATCTCATGCAAAGCAGTGTGGGCTTCTTCCGGGTTAAGACATTTAAGCAAAACACCATCTAGTGACCTTTTATAAAGCATATCACTGAGGAGGACATATTGGGAAGAACGACGAATGAAGGAGCGATGTTGGGATTTGGAAAGATTTGGTGGAATGATTTGGCTATGAAGGTAATGGTAGATCTCATTGAACCAAGTGGAGTTAGGACCAACAATATCACATACCAACTCTGATTCTGGGATATCAAAAGCTGGTACAAACAACTTTTCTATTAGGAATTCAATTTTGTGATCATTCCCAGGTATCTCTATCATTGAACCAATTGTGGCCATAGCATCAGCAGCTTTATTGTGAAGCCTTGAAATCTGTTCAAATGTGATCTTGTTGAAATATGTTTTGAATGTATCCACTAGTTTCTTGTATGGCTTTAACTTTTCATCCTTTGTCTGATATTCATTGTTTACTTGCTTGATCACTAGTTGAGAATCCCCATGAACTTGTAAGTCTTTGATATTCCAGGTTGTAGCCAATTTTACTCCTTTGATTACTGCTTCATATTCGGCGATATTGTTTGTACATGGAAATTGAATGTGAAATGATTTTGGTCTATAATCGCCTTGAGGTGTAACAAAGAGTATTCCAGCTCCAGAGCCATGTTGAGTATGAGAACCATCAAAATATAATTGCCAAGAGGGAATAGTTTCTATGTCCAAGATTGATTCATCAGGAAATTCGATTACCATTGGATGATCTGATTCCATAGGTGCTTCAGCCAATTGATCTGCTATTATTTGTCCTTTTATAGCTTTTCTATCAACATACTCAATGTCAAATTCACTAAGCATCATCACCCATTTTGCCATACGTCCAGTCAGGGCTGCTCTAGATAGTAGATATTTGAGAGGATCAATCTTTGATATAAGCTTAGTCTGATGACTCAACATGTAGTGCCTAAGCTTTTGTGATGCAAAGACAACTGCGAGACATGCCTTTTCAATAGGTGAATAATTTACTTCATAGCCCACCAAAGTTCTACTGATATAATAGATTTCTCGTTCTTTACCACTATCATCATTTTGTGCTAACAAAGCCCCTAATGCTGCTGATGTTGTTGAGATGTATAAAATAAGGGGTTTTCCATGAATAGGTGGTGCTAACACAGGAGGAGATCCCAAGTATTCTTTAAGTTTATCAAATGCTTCTTGGCAATTTTGATCCCAAATAAATTGTGTGTTTTTCTTCAACAAGTGAGTAAATGGTTGACACTTGTCAGCAAGTTGAGCAATAAACCTCCGTATGGATTGTAATTTTCCTTGCAAAGATCTGAGTTGTTTTAGATTTTGAGGAGGCATTTCCATTATAGCTTTGACTTTTGCTGGATCAACTTCAATTCCTCTTCTGGAGACAATATAACCTAAGAGTTTTCTAGATGTTACTCCAAATACACACTTCTTAGGATTTAGTTTGACATTGTACTTTTCAAGACGATCAAAAATGTTTTCCAAAACATATAGGTGCCCCTCTCTGGTTTTTGATTTGGCAAGTATGTCATCTACATAATCTTCCATTTGTTTATGAAGCATATCATGAAAGATAACAGTCATTGCTCTTTGATATGTGGCTCCGGCATTTTTTAGACCAAAAGGCATGACAAGCCAACAATATGTTCCCCAGACACAAATGAAAGAAGTTTTATGTTGATCTTCTTCAGCTATTCTAATTTGGTTATAACCAGAAAATCCATCCATCAATGATAACATCTCATGTCCTACTGTTAGATCTACTATGATATCAATGTTTGGTAACGGAAAATCATCTTTTGGACAAGGTTTGTTGATATCTCTGAAATCATTACAAACTCTAATAGTTCCATTTGGCTTGGCTACAGGTACAATGTTTGAGATCCACTCTGGATAATCTATCGGTTTGATGAAACCAACTACTAAGAGCTTTTCTAACTCTGCTTTAACCATTAGGGCAATTTTGGGATGCATCTTTCTCAATTTTTGTTTGACTGGTTTTGTTCCAGGACGGACTGTCAAATGATGCACTATTAGTGATGGATCTAATCCTGGCATATGTGCATAGGACCAAGCAAAATTGATTTCTCATTTTTTGAAGAAAGAATTGAAGTCCCGAGTTTCAAATTCTGATAATGACTTTGCTGCATATGTGATCTTGGGTTCTTCTGTAGTTCCAAGATTCATCTCTTGTGTCTGTTCTATGAGAATAGTGGACTTTTCTCGGTGTGCCCCCACTTTGGGAAGGTTAAATTCCTCATCCTCTAGTGCCTCAGAAAGGTTTTCACCAGTGGATACGTCTTTTATTTTTATTTTTGCATCGTCTAAAAGTGCCACAAAGTGGTTTTCACCAGGGGACGTTATTTTTACATTTTCATTTTTTTTGACTAAGGAATTTAACAGATTCCCCAAAGTAGGCATCGGAGTGTAGTTCAATAGAGTAACCAATCTTGTGATCTCCGATAGGTAGATGAGTACGAAGCCCCAGAAATTCACCAATAGCCTCATCATTTTCAAAGACATCAAGAACAGGAGGTCCGTGTTGGTCCCAGTCAATGAGATCTAGATAAACAAGGGATAATGAATGAGAGGAAGTGGACGAGGTGGATGAGGAAGATGGTTGATCAAAGGAATAGGTGATGGTATAGATGGAATTATCCATGAAGACATCAGTGGCTGCTTCAAAAGGATCTATGAAAGTGTCTCGATTAAAGGACTCAACTGTGGGAAAAGCTTTTGCCACTTCGTCTAAGATAAACTCAACATCGGGTGACTCACGCTTGGTGGATCCAAACCCTAGCCCAGCATGCTTAGGTCGGTGATGAAATTTTAAGGCTCTAAGATTCCTTGTTACTGTTGCCCAAGCCGACCTTCTGTATAGCCCAACTTTTTAATTATAGGATAACCTCTGTGATATATACTCAATGGTAATTGTCTCTGTTCATCTTCATCGCTATATAGCCATTTAGAGATGTCATCTTCAATGCTTTCTTGACTTAGTTGCCCCTAATATTTGAAGTCTTTCAACTGTGGATGAGTAATCAAGACATGATTAATCGGACGAGGTCGCCCATAGCTCTTAGGTGAAAGAGGAAGTTCATTGATATGAAACAGAGTGTACTCCCCCATGCCTGTAGCACTGATCTTAGCCTTGATCTCCGATCGGCAAGTGGATGGTGTGGATGAGGAAGATGGGGTGAGGGTGGATGGGTCAATGTATTTGGATGATGGTTGGGCAACCTCATTAGTTGGGCAATAATTTTGATGTCGATAGGGACCCTCCAGTCGTCTATAGCATTGAAATGGGCGAGGGTCTACTTGTATGGTAATCTCACGATCATTAAATGGGAATTTTATGCATTGGTGGTACGTGGAAGGGACGACTCTCATGGCATGAATCCAAGGATGCCCTAGGAGAATGTTATAGGGGAGATCAAGATCTAAGACCTGACATGTAGTTTCCATTGTAATAGGGCCAACCTTGATTGGGAGTTTAATTGTGCCTGCCAATTTTCTTTCTCCGTCATCATAAGCTTTGATCGTAATTTGATATTTCTCATCAATGTTCTCATCGGAGTATCCCAGTTGTTTTATTAATTTGAGGGTACATAAATTCAAAGCTGATCCACCATCTATTAGAACTCGTTTCACGAAATGTTGGTTGACAATAACTTCTAGATGAAGGGCTTTGTTATGGAAATGTTCTGGAGAGGAGTTTTCTGGCTCTGTGAAGATGAGGCGAGGAGTGGATGTAAGAGCCCCCACCATAGCTTGGAATTGATCTATGTCAATATCACCTGGTACGTGAGATTCTATAAGGGCTTTATCCAAGATTTGTTTGTGCTGGGGGGACATTCTTAAAAGCTCTAGGATTGAGATCTGGGTAGGTGTCTTTTTCAATTGATCCAGGATATTATATTTAGGTACATTATGGGATAACACATGAGGTCTCGTGGGGTTATGGGAGGCAATAGGAGGAGGAGTTCCCTGAACAGTAATACGACCTCTTCGTGTAGTGACATCACACTCGGGAGTTCGACCTCTAACAGTTATAACATTGACATGAGGATATGAAACTACAATACGGCCAACTATGTTGTGGTTACTATAGTCATAATGAACTTCATTGTGTGATGTGTTATCAACATTATTGGCTCTATTATTTTTTTGTCCATGTGGAGGAAATGGTTCTTGGTAGGCTTTGAGTTTCTCATTGGGAGACTTATGAGGTATTTGATCTATGTGTATCTCTCCTTGATCAACTAGATCTTGGACATAATGCTTCAATCTTATGCATGAATTAGTGGCATGCCCATTGACACGGTGGTATTCACAATATTGATCTTCTCAGAACCAACAGGGTTTTGGTCGACTGTCATCATAAGGTTTACTAGCGTCAGGAAGTTCAATCATGTTTGCTTGTTTAAGTTTCTGAAATATGGATTCAAGAGGTTCTGTTAAATCTAAAAATGTGCGTGGTGGTCGCAAACCTGGAAGGGTAAATTTCTTCTGTATATGTGGTGGACGATCCCGAGGTGTATTCTAAGTTGATGAAGAATTGAGGACAAATGGTTTGTTTTGCACATGTTAAACATGTTTTGTATCAGTGATTCCATCATTCACAATATTCTTGTTTCGATTCCAATATCGGGATTTATCATTGTTTTGGTTATTGGAATCACGATTGTAATTATCTTTGTAAATTTTGATGAGACCTTTGTTGATAAGAGCCGTTTCAATCATCTTGCCTTTTGTCATGATTTGTTCAAATGAATAAGAGCATTGCACTTGTAAGTGAAAGGCCAATTCTTGATTAAGATTTTGCACAAAAATTGGAACTAGTTGTTTCTCAAGAATATGACAAGGGAGTCGACTGACAATATGCCTCCATCGTTGTAGAAAAGAAGTAAGGGTTTCCCCTCCTTTTTGTTTGGTGTTATAAAGGTCTTGCATGGAGGTGTCTTGTTCAATGTTGTAGGCAAAATTTTTGACAAATTCTTCTGCTAGTTGTTCAAAAGATGTAATGTTTCCTAGGAGGCGTGAGAACCATTCAAGGGCTGAGCCAGCCAAACTTTTAGGAAAAAGTCTCATTAAGTATGTAGGTTCATGTCGAAATTCCATGCATGCGATACAGAATTCACAAATATGATCGCGAGGGTCACCTTTTCCTTTGTATTTGTCAAATTTTGGTATTTCAATGTTTGTAGGAAAAGGTACCATGATTAGAGATTTGTCAAATGGATCTGGGTATAGTTCTTCAAATGAGTATTTCTTTTGTCGAGCACCAATCTGATTATCGATGATTCATTCGATTTCATCTTGAATGGGTGGAGTGGTGATTGATTGATTGCGTAATTGAGTTTGGGGTGATGTTTGAGGGTGATGTTGTGACAATGATTGGGATTGTTGGGCTGATTGGAGTAGCGATTGGGCAAATTGTTGTGATTGAGCGAGTTGTTGTTGTAGTTGAAGGATTTGGGGATCAACGGGTTTTGAGGATGAGACATAGGTAGGGTTATAATTTCATGAAATTGAGGGTATGGAAGTGGATGCCGGTTTTGGTTGAGCGTTGATGTGACGGATGTGGATAGAAGAAGTTTGAGGTATGGAAACATGAGTTGCATTGGGAATTAATTGAGATGAGGGAATGTTGGAGGTTTTCGGTATGGAAGATATAGGGACAGATTGTGAGATCCCTACTGATGAAATGGAAGAGGTTATGAGAGATGATCCTAATGAAGGAAATGATGAAGATGACTGAATGGGTTGAATTACGGGGATAGATTGTGAGATTCCTAATGGTGGAATCGATGGGGGTGTAAGTGATGACTGAATAGGTTGGAGCACAGGAGGAGAATAGTTTAGAGGTATCCCCAATGTGTAAGTATGTGATGAGATAGACATAGGTGTTGAAAATGATTGATGGGAAGAGAGAGATGGGATTGTAGAAATAGAAGTATCTTGTGGTCCCAAGGTAAAATTTTGGGGTGGTGTGATAGATGAGGTGGATTGGAACACATTTGACATAGGTGTTGAAAAAGATTGGTGGAGAGAGGAAGTAGCTTGAGCTTTGGCTTTAGCTTTTTCTACTTTTCTTCGTGCTTTTTCTCTCTCATAAATATCATCAGGGACTCTAGCTCCACAATCATAAAGGTATTGCATAAAATAATCAGGATCATGATCCATGGTGAGATGAACAAGTTGCAATGTTTCAGGATCTTGTTGAATTTGAAGTGCAATTGGATTCGTTTCAGTATAGTCATTTGTGGGTTTAGGAGTTTTGGGAGTAACTGGTTGGTCGGATACGTCATCTCAAACATCTACATAAGTTGAAAGGTCTCCAAGTGGATCATTATGAAAATATGATGATGATCCAGTATCTTGTTGGGAAGGATTGATTTGTTCGTGGATGGGCTCTACTTCGAGGAATCTTGAGGATTGAGGTTGCCATTTTTGAGGAGTGAACTCCATATTGTTTTTCTTGGCTTGGGCACGGGTAGTAACCATGAAAATAGAGGACAATTGAAATGTTAAAAAGCTTTCAGATGGATAAATATGGATGGTATGAAAGACTCCAAAAGTGGGGATAAATGATATGGATCAAGATGTAGATATGAATTGTTTGATTTAACATAGAAATAGAGTCAAAATGGTGACTCAAAGAGACTGGATGGACCTTAGGATTGGATACGGATAAGGGGCTCCTTTAAAACACTCAGGGTGATGATATGCCTAAGGAAGAAAGGAGATCAAAATGCCACCTCTACTCAAAGGAAGACAGGGCTTATTGAGTAGAAAAGATAAGATGACAAAGATACACTAACTTAAGAATGGTCAAGGCCTCTTAAGCAAATGGATCGTTATGGGATTGATTAGGAAAAGGTCTGTCTCTTAATTGGATGTTGATATATGATCAATAGGACAATGGGGGTCTACTATGGAAAAGAGATTTTGGGAATGGATATGGATGAATGATCAATCGAAAGAGCTTCTTGTGATTTAAAGTGACAAGATTTCACTTGAGATGTGCCACGAGGATAAAAGATTCTCAATTTTGAAAGTCAAGCTGATGATGTAGGAGACAAGTTATAATGGTGATGATGATTAGGTATACACACACAACAATCATATAAGACACACAACTTGATTGATTATTTTTTATGACACCTGGATGTTTTGCAAACACTTGTAAACATGCACGATCCTAGGCTAGGAAAGGACAATACTTGTTGAGTTCCCACTTGGTTTTACCCAGCCGCGCCTACTTATGGTGTATAGCTCCAGGGACTTGGGGCACGGGCTCCCCCTTACAGTGCACTCACTTCTCAGGCACACCAAGTTCTAGGTCCTAGGACGCGCAGATCCTGAGGTACCTTACTATCTCTGCCATAAGCCGCGAAAATATGGGACGGCTATCAAAGTTTCCTCCTGTATCAACAAGTAGAGGGTTTTTGGCCACTACACAAAAGGGTTCTAGTGAATATCCGGGGGACCGGCACCTTACGAGCATCCAACAAGCCACTAAAGCCTTTGACTAACCCTACTAGGAGTTTTAATATACACCAGGTACACCTCCTTTCGAGCTAGCACTGTATGGTAAGCGCTAATACCGGTTAGACTTGGCTTTCGCCTTATCCTCAATTTATATAGCGGGCCGGACGAAAATCCCGCTTGGGGTCGCAATTGAGTTCTCCTTGCGGATGTGTCTCAAGAGCAGGCCCACTCTAAGGATGACAAAAGCAAGGAAACACGTTGTTTTTGATCTCCAAGATTGCATGAAACGCAAGGAGAGAGCATACACAACGCCTTTGCCTCACACTCACATGGGGTTCATTTTAATTCCAAATCCAAATGTGTGGGTGGTTATACAAAATGTCAAAGAAATGCTTTTGATTCTCAAGATCGTTGAATGGCGCAAGAGAAGAGCATACGCATTCAATGACAAAATTGCAAGCCACAAGACATCGCAAACACTTGTTAATTTTAATCCTTGCTTATGATGTGATCTAATCTATAAAAAGAAGACACGTTGTTTCAAGATTAGATTCTTTGGCAATCGAACCTGTAACACATTGATTAGTAGTTTGCAAAATAGTCTTTGACAGGCGTAAAGCTACAAGTGAAAAATCTGAATTTCAAATGATTATACTAGAAAATATAAGATGAATTTGAGAAAATGACTTTCACCACGATGTAGTTCTTTGACTTATCTTTCTGACGCCTACAAAAATGTGAAAAACTGATACAAATTGAAAAAGTTATGTCCGTTTGTGCAAAACAGTCTCCAAGGGTTAAAAATTGAACACTCAGTTAAAATTTTGTTTCTGGCAATTTGATTTTTGTGTTTGATAACATGCTCAAATTTTAATTTGTCAACTTCTTCTGATCATTAGCTGTTAATGTCTTGTTGCTGTGTGGCTAAAGAAACTAGCACATGCACCCATACGAGGCTCAAGGAATACTCTGATGGAACAACCAATGGGTTTAGGAAATCTTCCGGCCTGAAGTTGCTTGCAGCATATCAGTTGTGTAAACCCTACTAAGTTCAATCTTACAAAATGTGTTCTATAAACCAATCTATGTCTGCTCAGTGCCAAACACCACAAATGATCATAGCAAAAACATAATGATCATAACAAAATTCCAATAGAAACAACCGATGAGTTTAATATACTTGTTGACATTTTTACTAAGTGAGACAATTACCGAGCACTAAAAGGTACACCAGGAGGAACATCAGATGAGTTCAGAAAATTTACCAGCATTGCCCAACACTATACTGAATAGGACAAGTTTAAAAATGAAACATTAAGCATGATTTTTGCAATGTGATACTCAAAACAAACAGCATGAATTTTATTCACTGAAAGATATTATTTTCCCGTACTGCGGTGCAACAACTTCACCAATGCTTTTGATTTTGTGTTAATACCATCCGAGTACAAAACTCATCCATTTCAATCGATGGAGTGCAGGCTCAAGAGCAATCCAAGCTTTTATGATGATGTCGAATGACCACTCTGCCAAGCACTTTCAATCATAATATGTTGGCAGCCATTCAATGTCTTTGGTGATACATCAATAAACTTTATCTTCAAGTGTGAGGTAATTTTCTAAGCACTATAATGTTCCAATATAAACGCCTATCGCTAAAATAAACTTGCAAACAAAAAGATCACACAAGTGTTAAGCAAACCCATGCATTTTTAGAATAGCCTGAGACAAATTTGAGCAAAGAAATACGCTGATAGGAAACAACTGATGAGTTTAGATAATTTCTCGGCAGAGTATTTTCACTAATGAGAACAACCAACAGTTTCCAATATGAATATACTTCAAAGACTGCACTGATAGGGACAACTGATGAGTTTAGAAGAATTTCTAGCATGAAACAGCTTTAAGAGTATGCTGGTAGAAGCAACCGACGACATAAAATCATGCACCTAGTTTATGGAATCATCTGTCATCATAAGTCCATAGTTATGGGCGTCAATAACATCAACAAGCATTTATACCGTGTTTACCTGGTGTACACTATATCAATGACTCCAGCAATTAAAAAAAACTAACATGTAAGGCATAACAATGACTTTAATAACTTATGTCACTAATAGAGTTTCAATAACAAAGTGATTCAATGTTAAAAACATTAATGACATATGTAACAATAACTAACACCAAATTGCTGCCCATAGGTAGTTAGGGTTAAAGACAACGATCAAATCTCTACACAATAAGTTTTAGATCTGTGAACAAAAGAAACCACACAAAGGTTAGTAAATCCGATAAATAGTGAATCACATGTATGAATCTTAATAGCAAAATGTATGTATGGATCTAAACTAGTGGTACTAGACTGAAAGTTTTTAAATATATCCTCACACCTACAAAAACAAACTCAAGCAAATGCTTACAAACAAATGATCAGAGGGTTGTTCACGTCAGGTTCACCATTGTTTGCACCAGATATAGATTTTTTCATAAAAGATTTAAAACTATTGCAAAACCCTAAAATCTATACTCTGTGCAACACAAAAGATTAATGATAAAATCTATAAAAACCACCAAAATATAAATGTTACCAAAATATTAAAATGTGGTTGCTCACGATTTTTGCATAACTCCACTGTAGATCGTGTCGGGGGCCTGATAAATGAGGGATGTATTTGATTTTATAAGGTTTGGGTAGTAGTTTGGGTAGTTAAACCGATTTTTGGTTCGGTGAACGGTAAAAGGTAGTTAGGGTTATGGTAGGCATTTTTACGTTTTGTATTATTTTTGTGAAATAGATTTAGGTTAAAGTTTGGACAAAATAATAAATTAAGTTTATTTAATTTATTATTTTTTGGGAGATGTTTTGGTTTATGGATAAATAATAAATAAATTGAATTTATTATTTACGAAATATGGTATAAAAGGTAAGATTTACTTAATTAATTAAAATTAATTAAATCTTTGGATGAAGGATAACTTAGGTCAATTTTTGATGTCTACATCTGTATCCCTGATTTCATCAATATTCGATTGCACTGAAGTGACAAGGAAGACCCCTTGATATTTGTACTTCATGATTTTGGCTTTGGATGGAGACAGCTCTGACATCAGCTCTGAAGAGAACTTTGGAAGAAATATCTACCACAGATGCTTGTTGAGAACTGCAAAAGGCCATGATCTCGCAGTTAGGGGAAAAATGGATAAACTGGGATAACCGTGATTCGATGATCATGGATAGGAAAGCATGCGTTGAAGGGCTTGAGTGCGTGCAAATCAAGGTAAAGGGAGAAAATAGGTTAACAGGTCTTGAAAGGTGAATTTTCCCAGTGTTAGGAAAAAATTAGGAAAATGTGCACGAGTGGTCAAAATGACTGCTCCTTCATGAGGGATTTATTCATATATGTAAAGTCGGTCATTTTGACCGCTCTTGCATGTTAACAGGAAATGTTTATAACTATCATTCAAAGTCGGCGAAAAATACTACCTTTACATGTGTTTTTGGAAAAATATAAGTTTTATATGTAGGGGCGGTCAAAATGACCGCCCTTACATATAGGTAACATTTGAGTCTGCAACACATGCAAAGTTGGCAGAATGGGCTGCTATTACAAGTGTTTTCAAAAAATTGAAGTTATATGTAAAGGCAGGAGTTTCGACCGCTGGCGCGTGTTGGGAGATTTACGCAAGGATCATGTAAGGGCGGTAGTTTTTACCATCGTTACATGTAGGAAAGACAAAACATGAAGGATGCAAGGACAAGGGAAAAGCCTACCACTACATACCAAAAAGTTGAAAACATGTTAGGTTGATGTAAGAGCAGTTAGAAATACTGCCACTACATGTAGGAAAATACAACTAAAATGGTGAAGCAGGGCATGACAAATTTGCTACCAATCAAATAAGGAAACGGTGAAAACATACACAACATTCAACTTAGGGTTTCAAGACTACACTCAAATGTGTAAAATAATGACCAAAAATAGAAAGAAAACATTTACATAAATCTTAAAATGAAAAAACATTAAGGAAACCCTAATAATACTGATCATACCTAAATGGGAAAATGAAAGAAAAACAAAAAATGAAGGCTTACCTAGAAAGGCCGACCCAAAACCCTAGTTTATGCAAAAATGGCAAAATGCACTTGAATCGGCAGTTGTCACGATCAAAAGGTCTCAAAGAGGGTTTTACCAATTGAATATGAGGTTTGGTAATAATAAACTAACAAAACAAAATGAAAAAGAAATTAAATAGGTTTAAAATTTTGCATTAAAACATGGCACGAGTGCCATTAATGCAACTTCAAGTCGAGTGATTTGCCAAGATTTTGTCTGAGTAGCGGATTTCACCATCACTACATTAGGCGGTCAACATGCATAGGTGGGGGAAAAGACTACTCGAACATGTAAAGTAAAATGACTTGAAACATGTAAGAGCAGTTAAAACTGCCGCTATTACATGCTAGAAGGTTCAAATCACAATCATATGCAAGAGCGGCTAAATCAACCGACTATGCATATCAAAACAATAGTAAACATGCAAGAGCGGTGGATTTCACCGTCAATAAATGTAAACCTGAAAAAAAAATTCCAACACCCTAAAAATGGTCAAAATTGGTATTTTGACCAGCTTGTAACTTAGTCAATTTTCACAAACTTCAAGGAAAAGACTTAGGGGAATGTTACAAGCTAGTATACGGTGTCGAATGACTTCACACGACGCTAAGAGTACTTACCTTGCTAAGCGAACTTAGAGTGTAATCTATGAAACAAACAAGTTTCATAGGGGTTGGCCACAAAAATGAACGTAGATGATTTTGAGAACAACACTATGACATGGCTACATCATCTTTTGTGGATACCCAAGGCTACCCTATGCTTGTCTATGAAGACTTATGCATTGGGATGGATAACTCTTGCACCGGGGCATGATGTTGCTCACATCTCTACTTTGGAGGTGTTAGGGTTTAGAGTTGATATGTATGATATCCTAGCACATGGAGGATAGATAATACTGCATGGTGCATGGGTTTCATGTTGTGGGCCCTTACTTGGGTATTGTACTACCTCTTCATCATTAGAGAGTGGCATTCGGATGGTCCTTCATTCTATGTCTATCCTATGGAGATTGTTTTCAGCCAGGAGTTGGCTATCTTGATACACATCATCCACCTTGGAGGAGCTGTTCCACATCTTGAGGCACCTACGTTGAGGATTTTGTATTTGGATGTGAGGCCGATGGAGGATTGGGTTGATAATTTCTCATTGATGAGCATGGAGTTATATGCTCTTAGTTTTGGAACAACAGTACTCATGATGGTTTATCATAGTGAAAGCCAAGGTACTTTCATGGTAGATTGGTCCAAAGATGATTTCACATCTTCCTGCATCGAGATTGACCTTCTTCATGTCACTTGGGATGATATTTTTAGTTTGTATTCCGCTGTTCTAATTTATGATAGCAAAGTTACAAGGGTTGATGCACTTCCATTGTCATTTGTAAATGGCACCTATCCTTGGCTCACACTTCACCTCCATGAGAAGGAGACTTTCAGTTTCATTGGCTCATCACCAAGCATCTCCATGTTTGGAATCTACCTATTGGCATGGGCTGATCACTACATCTGTTTGATGTTTAATGTGGATAGCTTTGCATTGGGTTACGATAGAGGAAGCAGTCCCAGGATCTCTTATAGTAGCAACTTTGAGAAGATAAAAGAAAGTGTGAATGGAGAGCTTAGAATGATATGGGATCTTGGTATTTGTTTGCTTGAGGACAAGCAATCTCAGGAAGGGAGGACTGTCATGTCCCCAATTCTGGAGTAAGCCATTATGAGTTCTTGGTTAGCCTATCATCCATTCCCGTAGGCTAATAGGATGGTAAGGGAATAATCATGTGGCCTTGGCTTGGTATTGATGCAACATTTCCATCATTTAACCTTCCAAGCCTCACATAATCTTTAATTGTGTCTTTATCATCAATATACCTTCATGGAAGATTCATCTCCATCTTCACATGGTGGCCGACTTGATGGAACTATGAGTTAATGGGGTTGAGGCCGACTTGCTCATGGAAATTACACACCACCTTTTGGGTATCTCACTTAACACATATTGCACCTTCTTAGCCGACTTCCCTAAGGTGAGCATTGGTGCCAAGTTTAATAAAGATATTATATATGGCCGACTTGCTTTGAATATTATATTGATAAGTTCAAGGAGTATGTGGACTCTAAGTTTAAAAGGCAAAACTTAATTGTATGAAGGCCTCAAGATGGCCGAACAACATAAGGACTCCTAGGTGCCACCCTTGAACAACTTCTAGAAGCACACAAGGAAAGGTATAAAAGAAAGACTTAGATCTGCATTTTGAAGGATGCATGGACATTGTTCTTGATATGTTTTCCACTACCTTGACTGAGAATTTTGATTCTTTGTCATGCATTGAGGAGATGGCCCCTTAACCTTGAATGGAGGTGACCCCATTCACCAACATTGGGAAGATTCCATCACGGGAGTCTACATGAGCTTCAGTGATTCCTAGAGCGGACCTAATTCATATCATCTTGAAGAGCTTGGATCGTGGCTCACATCCTATGGCCTTAAGTGAACATCCTAGGAGGAGATTGAGCCTAATTGTGAGTACCTTCAGCCAAGGACGAATATCATAGCAGGTCAACAAATCACCTTAGAGCAGTCCACAATAGTACCTATAGCTGCGCCTAGGGTTTGAGGGTTTCTTCATAGCCATTAGCTCATATTTACGATATCTTGGGTATGTAACTACTCTTTGGTCAAGCGACTATACTGTTGGGCTAGTTCACCCCTCTTAGACATCTTGTATTGGCATATTTTATATTACAACAGATATTATAAGCAGAGCAGATCTTATATATACATTTTCAGCAGTATTAGTCTCATATGTTCATATCATGTCATCTTTGTAATCACTTGCTAATACATGCTATAAATCATCTATGCATTTGGGAGAATCTTTAATGATAGATTGTGTTGTGCATTGAGCATTCACTATGGTAGAATTATTATTTGTTTCAAGTCTGAAATTGTATAGCAGTTAGGGTTAGGGCAGAACCCTAAAGTGCATAATTCTAGGGCAGAAATAAAAAAATTTGGTTGAAGCACTTAGCATTCTAAATTTATCATATTTATATTCCTACATTTCATTACTTGGATTTGTGTGCTTTGATATCTTCTTGGAATTGTTGTGAAGATACAAGTTAGGGACATCACAAATGTATGCAATTTTCGCAGGAAATTTGGCACAGAAAAGGGGACAATATCACTTATAGGTGCCTGAACACTTGGAAACCCCAATTTTGGATGCCAGGAACTCAATATATACTGCTAAGGATCTTCAATTGCTTTAAAATGCTTTTGTGAATCAAATTATGCTTTCAATCTTGCTTTTATGACAAGAAAATCCTTTAATTCGGCAAGAAAACATCACGTCTTCCATTATTATTTGCTCGTGCAAACCAAAACAACTCCATCAATGTTGTTAGCAAGTTTGAGTTTTGGCCGTTGATCCTCCAGTGAGTTGGATTGATAGATAGCTCAGATGAAACCATGTGATAGTTGCCTGCTGCCCCGTAAGGTATCAGCGGATGTAGATAGATTCCCCACAGGATGACGGGGAACAATTAGGATTTAATCCTCATAAACAATCTGGACCCTTAGATGTTGGGCCCACCATGAATACCACCTTAGAAACCACCAAGTCTTATACAAAGATATGCCACGTGGTGCATGCCCGCTATCCCGCATGGTATTTTTATTGAATATTTTAATGGTGCGGGCTGGCGGGAAACCAATAAGATATGGGTTGTGGGACCATGTCGCTCCAAAATTAAGGTATTTGAAGCATGTTCCCTAAGTTGCATCTTAAAATGGGGACATCCCAGTCATTTTGATAAAATATTTAACCCCGCCTGATGTGCACACATAAAATATTTAAAACATTCACTTTCCCAGACTTAGGACATCGGGCAAAAATCAAAAAGTGCATGTGACCAAATAGTTTGCTATGAACAAGGAGACAACTTACCAATGATGCCAATGACTTAAGTTATAACTTAAGAAACTAAGCAAAAGTGAACACAGATCAATGATGAATTAAAATAAAGTTAGGGCTTTTGCATAAATAGGGTCTTAGGAAGGTTTAAGTCCTAAGATTGAACCCTAGCAGATGGAAAATGAAACCCTAACCCTCAGGGGACCAATGGATGACCAAACTTTTGAAATGTGACCACTACAAATTTTAAAGTCCTATCATGACTCACCCATAAATTGTCTAGGTCACATTCTAAACTATGCAATGACAAAGTTGAGTTTCAAGTCAGTAGATAAATACATATGAAAACTAGAGAACTTGCATCTTAAGGGAGATGAGGATAACAAGGACTAAATCTTGTATTCACACATACATAAGATATGCTCTATATAAGCCAAATGTACAAGCTCATAGATGTAAAAATATCAAATCTTAAACATACTTTAATAATCCATCAACAAACAAATATGTGTTATGTATTATGCTAAAAAGATTCCTTAAGAAAGGATTCATAATATTTTTATGATCTCTATGGTGAAAAAATAATCAAGTCAAACACTCAAACTAACAAATGTAGCAAGAGGACTCACATACATTCACGAAAACATACTAGGTGTTCATGGAGACATTAACATTGATGATAATATTATAGTTATGAAAATTCCTTTTGGATTACAAAATATACATTCTCTTGAAACAAAGAAGATTTAACGAACAACCTATGACACCCTAGATTACTTGTAGAAACAAGGACACTTAAAGTATTTCTTTATAGTCCCTTACAACTAGTCATCCAAAAATGATTTCATTCTAAAAGTTTTGCATATATAGCCTAAAATTTCACTCATCTCAACAAATATGCAATACACGTGCCTTAGCAAGTCATATCAACATATTCCCCTATTAAATCCACATGTTATTGTAGGCCATTGATAATTTCATAAGGAAAATCCACATGGGATCAGCAAACTATACCAAATGACATGGAAAACTAGCACAACATGAATGTCAATGAAGAGGAAGGAAATTAGTAATGAAAGGGAACTCTCTTGCATGCACAACACACCACCTCAAGCCATGCCTAGAAATATTATATTACCAAGGACACCATGAACATTTGTGGCCATTGAATACTTTGCAACCCACCAAAGGAAGGAAAATCTAGTTTGGCATGGATGGGCATGAGCATGATAGCATAAAGGGAATACAACCACTTGTAATAGAGTCTGCAACAACATGGAGTTCATAGGGCGTGGGCTATATGCCATCAAACTTAACATATGGCTAAGATCCATGGTCATGGTAATGTTGAAGAGTAACAAAATGGACCAAAATTCTTCATGCATCCACATGGGCATGAGAAGCACTTTTGAAATCTGCTTAGTGGGTTAAGCTAATAAAAGCAAGGTACACAACCCAACACTAGCATAAAACATGAACAATAGTATGATGATGACATGTGTTAGCACTAAGGTATGTTTAGAACATGCATGCCTAGACAAAATGGACCTAAAGGACTTAAAAGGAGCTAGTCTTCATCATTTGGAATGTGTAGATAGGTGTACCCTAGACCTACAATGGAAATCCCAATAGAAGAGCAATCACAAAGATACAATCACAAAAATATACCACACAACAAGGTAACACAGGCCACCAAGGGCACAAATCTACATCAAATTGGCAATACATAAAATAGTTCCAATAGAAAGTTCTCAATATTTTGTGAATATTACACTTAGACTTCTTATTTTGAAAAAATGGGAAACACCACTAGGGTAATTTCAAGACCATCATAACATAGGTGAAACCATTATGGTGGTTACAAAATCGGCACAACAATTTCATAATTGCCACCTATAAAAATAGGTGGTTTCATCTTGTCTTGAAAAATAAAGCCAAAAAGATGAAACATCAACCATTTTTTTGGGTGTTACCTTGAACCCCACCAACACAACTAATACAAAATTACAGCCTTCAGCCAACTTTCATATACACAAAGAAGAAATAAGGTTGAATATAAATCATGTTAAGGGATACCTTTGGGATTTAACTAATGAGATATGTTCTAGGAATCAAGGTCAAATGTCACTTTATATTCCATAATGGCTTAGGACGAGTATTTAATCATCATAGATGGCAAATTATTGACCCATGTAGTGATGTAAATAGGACTTACAAAGACACGAGTATATATTGAGAAGGGAGTTTGATTCTCTGATGGTTATGATGGTGATGGATCTAGTTAGGAGAAAGAGTGTTCTAGGGTATTCAATTAGGGTTTTCCAAAAAATTCATCAAGCAAACTTGTTTGATACTTGATTTTAATGACAAGGATGTTCCAACTTATGCTAACTTTTATGTTGTGGATTCCTCTATTTTTACTCTTGTTTATTTTGTGATGCTTCTACTTCTAATGACTTTGATTGTTTAGATGCTTCTACTTCGGATGACTTTTATTATTTGGATGATTCTAGTTTTATTGACTCTTATTGTTTGGATGCTTCTACTTATACAAATGATCTTCTAGATATTGTTGTTGATACATATTCTTAATGGCCATTATTCTCATGATGCTTACAATATCTATTGATCATGTTGATGCTTCCATTAATAAATGTTTTGATGATTTAGTATTGTTTGTGATGGGACTACTCTAAAGATTGGTGTATTTGAGAAGAAAATAAACAATTTTATCTCTAAAGTGCTTCATAATATTAGTTACTGTTTAGGGTAAAATTTGGATAGAGGGTTTTTGATGGTTTGTATGTGTATCCTCCTTTCACCCTAAAGCATTCAAGAACCTTAGGTCGAGTAAGACTCTACTATCAGGCCCTTGGTCACTTATAATGTTGGGAAAATTGGATTTGTGTGGTTTGATTGCTTGATTATGCCCAATTATGCTTAAAACCATAATTATGCAAATACGAACGCAAACAGATGAATATTAGAAAATGTTTCTACAGAAAGATGCAAAATAATAGACAAATGTGTACAAGTTTCTAAAGTTCAGGAAACAGAACAATTAGGGACTAATGAGCGGGTGCCCTAGTCCAATGCCATGCTTTTTGTTGGGATCTGGGAACTTTATCTGCAACCTGTTCCTATTGTCTCAGAGATTCTTCCCTTGCGGGATCCAGAGAACTAATGAGTAGGTGTCTGAGTCTAGGTCCCTATTTTTAGATTTGATATGCAATTCTAACACTCTGCAACACTCCTCTGCAACTCCACTTTTCTTTCTTCTTCAGCTTGTAACCTGCAATCATGGGAAAATGGGGAGGGCCCGATTGTGGTGTTTAAAGGCTTGCCTTAGCCAAACCCTGGAGAGACATTCAAGTCATCTAAACACCGTTGTCAGATAGAAAGTGTGTGCCCTTGGAAGACAGAGGTAAAAACCAAATGATAAATGCTTGAAAACACAAATGATATCACCTTGTAGTGAAGATCTCATGGAAGGAAGAAGCTCTTCATGCCATGAGGAGATGAATGCTCAAATCTGCAAATACAAACACATGAACAACACAATATCTTCTATAACACACAATGAACAACTTGAATCACTTCTACACAAGCTCATGAATCAAAATGGCTATCTAATGTCCATCTAGTTTACAAATGAATACCTAAACATGCTTATATATGCAACTACAAACATTCCCGCAAAGAATTTTGTAATTGAAACTCACCGTGTCGGCATAAGACCTAAGTAACGGTCATCAACCAACACTTAAAATTTGGACCTAACCCAAAATAGGGCAGTACTAGGGCATAGGCACCCAAGTCCTCCCCCCTATTTTAGGCAATGTCTATCTCAAGTGGTCCCCCTAGGTCTTATTTGCCATGACACTTAGGGGTTTTCTCATTAGAATGCCAAAATATGATGCAAGATGTCCTAAATGCAGATCAAAGACCCAGGAGTTAAACCTCGAGAGGGAAAAGCCCCCAAGGAGACATTTTCTGACGTTACATTTAGCCCCCACTTTAATGTATGTATAAACACAAGGCCAATACATGCATTAAAGTACGGTCAACAAACACAGCAAACATGCCAAGCACGGAGAAGACACGCCAATCAAAGAGAAGACAGTAACATGCATGTAAAACACGGAGAAGATAGTTATAGTCATGCAAAACATAGAGAATACAACATTGAAGACATGCAAAACACAGTGAATACAATGAATGTAAGGAAGATAGAGATGATTTTATTTTCTTTTTCATTTTTTTATATGAAATGCAGATGCAAGTACAGGAAAGTAAACACACCACCCATACTGCAGGATGGACTCATTGCCACCAGTCTTTAAGATTGCATATGGGGAAACACACACGCAATACACGCCAAACAAATCAAACATGACACACAAATCCCAAAGCATAGGAGGGACTCATTGCCACTGGTCTTTAAACTATGCTTGGGAACAAACATGCAATACACACACACTTAGAAGACATGGAGAAAACATGGTAGACAAGCGATGGAGTGTTCCTATTTCTAGGCTCATCACCATCTCAGGCACATTACAGGCACTCACCGCTGATTGGGCTTCACCACAACAATCACTGAAGACACACTTAAGGGTTGAGTTAGTCACAAAACTGCTCCCCACCTCCACAGAGGACTCTTGAAAATAACAGGAGATGCACTCTCTTCAAGAAATACACCATCCTCGCCTCCATAGAGGTCTTAAGATGATTGATGATTGATTGATTGCAAACAAAACTTAGAGTGTAGGAGGGACTCATCGCCACTAGTCTTTAAGACTGAACTTGAGGACAAGCACATTGCTAACATCTACAATAGACAACTTACCTTATATATGCCCCCACCTTAAGGTGGTTGATATCAGGTATCGATATCAAGCACATTAAGGTAGAAAGAAAACACACAAGGGAACACAAACTCTCGCAAAGCCCATGCCCCCCAGAGGTGACATGTACTTTATGATCGCCAAATGTTCCCACAAACACATCCCTGCAAGAAACATGTTAGTGTCTACATAATCATGATAAACAACAACATCAATGCATATGATCAATCACACAAAGAGCCAAGGTTATACTATGAATTCAAAGATTGAGGATAACCATGGGACTATATTACAAAAATCTCAAAACCGAGTGTCACCAAGGAGAGATTCAAAGACAAACAAAGTGTACAAAGAAATAGTGTTGTTAAGGTTTGTAAGTGAGATAAAACATCATCAAAATCACTATGCAAAAATCATAGAGTGCTTTTACTAGCCAAGCATGGGATAATATATTACAACCCCATCATCATATTAGAAACTAAGTTGAATTTTTGATTTCTCGCTAAAGGGACGCTAGGTTCGCATCAGTATAAATGTTTTTCATCATCCGCCTGCTAGATAGAAACACTAGAGGAAGGTAAACAATAAATCAAGAGAGGAGAAACAAGTGTTTTAGGGACAGTCACGTAGGAGGGTGCCCCCAAGTCACCAACCACAACACTATGTTTGTAAGACACAACACACAACAATGAAAACAAAGATAGGCAATATAGAAGAATGATGATACAAATAGAAGGTCACAATAGAGGTGGTCTCTTGGTATCCCAGACCTTACAAGAGAATCAAGGGTCATCCCAGGATGCCTAAACAACACATAACACATCATGGGGGAAACACATCATGAGAGAGGAAGGGTTAGAATACTTACCTGTTTCATCCCAATGTTAAGAGCATACATATCTAGGATATCTGTCATATTGTTTTGGTCTTGTTGATATTGTATTAACATTAAGTTTAGGATTATGGGAGGCTTTCTTTTCTTTGAAAGGATTATATCCAATGCTGCTTGAGTAATGTGTTGAAGCAGATTCTATAGGTACTCAAATTCCTTGTTGATTTACACCACATTCCTTACCCAGATAGTCACAATTTTTATAAAGGATTTTAAATCCTTGACCATAGAGGGATGTCATTTCTTTAGGGGATAGTGAAGCCTCATAGGTCTCGTAGTTTGTGGTATAAGTGAGAGTATTGTTTTTATTTTCTACTAAGGGGACTTTAGGTTTCTTAGGTGCTTCAAAAGATTGCTTAGGTGAAATTGATGCTACTTTTGATGTGTCAAGGCTATTAATTTTATATTCCCCTATATTGCAAGGATTAAAATCTAATGAGCCCCAATCATCACCAAAGAGTGCATTCGATGGTATAGAATCTTTCACAACATCATTCATGGCTAGAGGCATTGATGAATCAGCTCATAAATTGTTTAAGCTCATATGATTGTAAACTAGTTTTTGCGTTTCAATATGTAAACAGTTATCTGGTTTAGGATCAGCATGAATAGTATGAAGTTTACCTTTGAATATAAATTTGATTGAGCGATGTAGGGTGGAAGGAACTGCCCCCAATGCATGAATCCAAGGTCTTCCAAGAATCATGAAGTAAGATAAAGAAAAAGGCATGACATGAATCAGGGTGGGCACAGTCACATGTCCTAGTTGTATAGGTAGAGTTATAGTGCCTAAAGATTGTCATTCAACATTATGAAAGCCATGAATGCTAATGCTATCAGGTTTCATTAAAGATGTGTCAGCCTTAATCTTATGTAACAAATCCATACCACAAACATTCAAAGCCGATCCATTATCAATCATAACTCATTTTACCAACATTTTATTTATTGTGACAAAGATTATTAGTGGATCATATTGGTTTTGAACTTCAATTGACAGTAATTCATGTGGTTGAAAGAGAATATTCATATTTGACGCATGCATACAATCTAATAAAGCTGCTACATCATTCGACTTAACAGCAAGTGGGACAATCACCTTTTGTAAAGCTTCTTGGAGCATTCCATGGTATGTAGGTGATGTTTGTATTAAATCCCAAAGAGAGATCTTAGCCAGAGTAGCGCAAAGCTATTCGAAAAGATCATACTCTTGACCATTTTTATGAGTAAGACGAGGTAGTGGAGGGAGCATAGGTTGAGAACATGGAAGAGAGACAGGCACATGCGGTGCTTTCTTACTTTGCTTGTTATTATGGGTGTTGTATGTGTGAGCAATCACATTGTGGTGTGGTTGTTGTAACACATTTTGAACACCTTAACTCGGTTGAGCAATTCGTTGTGCACATTTGTAGAAGTGATCCAAGGGTCGACCTTGAACAGTAATCACCAGCTTTAAGCAAGAGGGTACACTAGGTGCCCCTCAGACAATCATCTTAGGAATATTGCTACAAAATCTATTAATGAATATTGAATTAACATTGTTTCCCTCTTGATTGCACCCAACATCCATCCCTAAAGGATATAATGTGAGAGACCTTTTCTCATCCACTAATGCTACATCTTGGCCAGGGAGAGTAGTGGGATGAGGGTTTTTGATGGTTTGTATGTGTATCCTCCTTTCACCCTAAAGCATTCAAGGAACTTAGGTCGAGTAAGACTCTACTATCAGGCCCTTGGTCACTTAGAATGTTGGGAAAATTGGATTTGTGTGGTTTGATTTCTCGATTATGCCCAATTATGCTTAAAACCCTAATTATGTAAATACGGAAGCAAATAGACAAAAACCATAAAATGTTGCTATAGAAAGATGCAAAATAACAGACAAAAGTGTACCAGTTTCTGAAGTTTGGGAAATGAAACAGTCGGGGAATAATGAGCGGGCACCCTAGTCCAGTGCCATGCATTTTGTTAGGATCTGGGAACTTTATCTATAACCTATTCCTGTTGTCTTAGAGGTTCTTCCATTGTGGGATTCAGAGGACTAATGAGTAGGAACCCGACTCCAGATCCCTATTTTCAGCTTTGATCTGCAATTTCGACACTTTGCAACACTCCTCTACAACTCCACTTTTCCTGCTTCTTCAACCTGTAACCTACAATCACGGGAAAATAGGGAGGGGGTTGTGGCATTTAGAGGCTTGCCTCAGTCAAACCCCAAAGAGACATTCAAGTCTTCCGAACACTGTTGTTAGTGTTATCAGGAATTGTGGTTAACAACATAAGACTATTAATAAACCAATGAAAATAAATAGAAATTGTGAATAACAAGATTGAATAAATAAAGCACAAACCTCACAAACCTTGTTATCTTGTGGCTTCCATTGTTTGCCTAGTCTCAATCAATCTTTTGTGATGAAAGTTGCCCTCAAGAAGCACACTTCCTTGCTTCATTTTTTAAGATAGTGATAGAGAAATAGCAGTGATACTTTATTGCTACGAAGATGAGCTTCAAAGCAATGGGGGTGTTCTCAAGCAAATAGATGACAGTGGGGTTGCCAAAGGCGCACTGGTAATTCAACAGAGTAATTGTACTAAAAGTTTGGATGATAGAAATGGAAGAATAAGGTTCAATTTATAGACTTAGAAGAGAAGAGATCAATGGTTGAGAAAGAATGAGAAGATCAACAGTTGAGTATGGTTGAGGAATGTGCACGAATAGAAAAAGGACAAGTGTCCAAGCTCCTTCATGCAACAAGGGAGTTAACAGAATAGATTGAGGAGTTAATAGAATAGACCAATCAGTTAAGTGAATTGATTGGGGAGTTGACTGAATTGACTAATCAGTAAAGTGAATTGATTGATTAGTGAACTCGAATGACTAATTAGTTAACTGATTTGATTGATGAGTTAACTAATTTTGACTGGAGAATAAATAGGACATGTGGGTGAGGGAATATTAGCTAATTAAATATTTAAAATATTTAATTACATGTGCAACATGGTGAGGTGGAAAAGGTGAGGTGGAAAGGTGAGGTGGATTGGTGAGGTTGATTTATGGAATTAGGACTTAGGATAGAGGAATTTAGGATTAATTAAATAATTTAGGATTATTTAATTATGTGAGACATTAGAAGAATTTAGGGAATTTAATTAAATAAATTGATTTTTATTTAATTATGGGATAACGAACCAATCAAATAAACTTAGAATATTTATTTAATTAATAGAAGAAAATAAGAATTAAGATAAATATTAAAATATTTACTTAATTCGACATGAGCCAATTTTAGGTGTATATAGTCAGATAGAGAGTGCGTGCCCTTGGAGGACAGAGGCAAAAACCAAATGATAAATGCTTGAAAACACAAATGATATCAACTTGTAGTGAAGATCTCATGGAAGGAAGAAGCTCTTCATGCTATGAGAAAATGAATGCTCAAATCTACAAACACGAACACATGAAAAACACAATATCTGCTCTAACACACAATGAACACCTTGAATCACTTCTACACAAGCTCATGAATCAAATTGCTATCTAATGTCCATCTAGTTTACAAATGAATTCCTAAACATGCTTATATATGCAACTACAAACATTCCCGCAAAGAATTTTGTAATTGCAACTTACCATGTCGGCATAGGACCTAAGTAATGGTCACCAATCGACACTTAAAATTTGGGCTTGACCCAAAATAGGGCAGGACTAGGGCGCGGGCACCCAAGTCTTCCCCCTATTTTAGGTAGGGTCTATCTCAAGTGGTCCCCCTAGGTCCTATTTGCCATGACACTTAGGGGTTTTCTCATCAGAATGCCAAAATATGATGCAAGATGTCCTAAATGCAGATCAAAGACCCAGGAGTTAAACCTTGAGAGGGAAAAGCCCCCAAGGGGACATTTTCTAACGTTACAGTTACAAGGCTAGAGGATTTGGTAAGCATTGATAAGAGAGTGTGAATCATCTTGAGGTAATATTTAGATGTGAGAGAGGATTTGGATATTTAGAGGAGGATAAAAAGGAAGAACATGATTATCAATGATAGATTTCCCTCATAATGAAATAAATTGAATTCTTTATGATCCTCTCATGATAATAATAAGGATTATAAGAAGAAGAAGAAATACCACTATTGTGACAAATCATTACAATTTGTGATGAATTGATTCAAAATTCCAACAAATTAGAGGAAGTCATTGGAGCATTAGAAATTATCAAGAAAGGGAAGACACTTAAGTAATTTGGCTCATATTACAAAGAGGAGACACGATTCAAGAGCAGCCTAAGTGTAAGAGCAATCTTTCAACACCCAAATACATTTTCTCACTTTGTTTGTTTTGTTTACAAGTTTTCAATAACATTCCAGTCATCATCCAAGCACCATAATTCCTACCACATTCCATTGCAGTTGCACATTTCACTTTGTATTTGGGAAGACATTCAATCTAATAAGAGTTGACAATGTCTCATCTAATTTCTAAGAGATTCTGATCTCCGCAAAGGCAATTTTTAGTTCTAGACTTATAATTGGGCATAAGAAGATAACATCCAGTTTCACTATTTGAAGCTTATGAATTTTTTTTAAGCATGTGGAAACAAAGGAACAATTTCCAAATTCATTGTACCTAGGAGAGAATATAGTATGATTTTCATAGAGATTTACCAACCATCATCACCACATTCATTCTAGAAGGTTCCTTCAACACGTTTGGTCGACTACACATTATACTTAGCATTTAGCTTTGCACCTCCTTATAGCCAAAAGAGATCATCCCCACGGCTAAGGTGCACTATGTAAACATCACTCATGATCATTTGAAGGTAATAAATTTGATCCCTAGCTCTAATTTTTTGGATAGTTGAGAAAGAATTGTAATGTAATATCATGCAAAAATTTTAGCTCGCACATAGTTGTGTCCATATTACTTTTAAGTTTGCAACCTCATATTGTAATCCCTTGCAATAAAATGTAATTCATTTATGGTTGTCAATCAATAAGGATCATGTTTTTGTTTCACAAAATTTTGTTGTGTGTTTGTTCATTTGGTTGCATTTTGGATAATACTTCATTGGATCCTCTGTCCATGACTGTATCAATTGGTATTAGAGTGAAAGATTTGGAATCTTAAAAGTTCTACTTGTAAAAATTTTGTTGAATCTAAAGCAGTATAGAAGAAGCTTGTAAACAACGCACTGACTATGAAGCAGTTTACAGGAGTGATTGTAGATAGATCGTTGGCCTAAGGCAATTTACATCAAATTCAAGGATCAAATGCATTTGCAAAGAGGATAAGGTATTCTTAATGTTGCTGGAAATATGGAATAAATGTTTGAAATAATGAGGGAAATGGAGATCCAAATGGATGCCTTTGAAGAAGACCACGGAAAAGGTCCTAACCCTAGAGCTAATGAAAGTGATGAAGAACAAGCCAAGGAAATTGAAAGTGAATAATATGAAAATAAGAAAAAATGTTGAAAACTATATCAAGTATTAGTAAGAAGACTAGAGTAGATATTCCTAATTATTCTAGTAGTTTAAATCATGAACAATTGATAGATTAGATAATTGATTTAGAACACTTTGAGTATGAAGATATTGATGATCCAGATAGGGTGAAATTTTTTAAGACTAAGTTGAAGGCTCATGCTTCCATTTGGTGGAAAGAAACTAAATTAAAAAGAACTAAAAATGGTAAAGCTAACATTAGGAAATGGGATAGAATGGTGAAAAAATTGAAATCTAAGTCTATCCTTGTGAATTATTATCTAGAATTAAAGAAGTCACAAATTTAAAGCAAAAGGATGTGACTATGAAGGATTATACCAAAGAAAATTATAGGCTAACAATTAGCGCAGGTCATCATGATGAAGGCTAAGAGAAGGTGGCAAGGTACATCAATGTTTTAAAAGGATAAATTTAGGAGGAGATAAATATGTTGAATATCCAAATAATAGAAGAATCATATCAATTTTCCTTGATAACAAAAAGGAAATTAAACAAAAAATTTGAGGATAGACAAAACCAACAAAGAGGAAGAGGAGGAAGATTCCAAAGAAGCACATCTCAATATGATGATAGAAGATATTGTAATGAACCAAGAAGTAATAATTCATACTGCAATGAAGGAGGAAGTAGTAATTCTTATTGCAATAGCAAAGAAGGCAATAGTTCATATTGGAATGATAAAATAGATGGATAGAAAAGAGGTAGAGGAAGATATGGCAGAACTGATTGGAGATCTTTTCAAGGAACCTATTTTTGTTGTCGAGCTGAAGGTCATAGAGCATTTGAATGTTCACAAGGTCAAGGAAGCATAGATAAGAGACCTAAAGATATCATAAGAACTACATATGTAGATGAACTTAAAAATCCAATTGAAGAACCTAAGAAAGGTGACTCATTATTTATGTAGAGATCTTTGTTAATAATAGATGTTGTGGATGAAGAAGAACTGGTACAAAGAAAGAGTTTGTTCAAAACAATATGCAAGACTGAAGGTAAAGGTTGTAAATTCATCATTGATAGTGGTAGTACAAATAATTTGGTTTTAAAAGAAATGGTTGACAAGTTGAAATTGAATAGGTTAGAACATCCTAGTCCATATAAAAATGCTTGGTTACAAGAGGAACACAAGTATTTTTAAGTAAACAATGTTTGGTGAAATTCAAGATAGGTACATATCATGACGAAGTTTGGTGATATTATGTCATTTATTGTTGGGTAGACCATCACAATATCATAGGAAGGTTATACATGATTGGAGAAAGAATATTTATACTAATGAAGAATGGCATGAAACATATATTATTGTTATAGAGTAAAATGTATACACTAGCATTTTACACTTAGTTTAGCACCTGACTGGACCTATCTTATTGCCTTTGTTAATCAGGACCTATTTTAACACCTTTTTAAGCTTAAAATGATGAGAATCTCAATCCTGATAAATAAACCTGATGGAATCAACTTAGGACTGGACTAAGCCCACTATATTTGGTACTCCTGGAGTTTGTGGGCTAAAGGTCCAAGGTGCCCAAGCACCCTGGTCCCACTTGGGAACTTTAGCCCCACTTTGTAGTGTCGACTTAGGACACTTCTTTAGTTTGTATTTGTCATCCTAATTAAGGTTTATTTGTTGTAAGTGAGCAAGAATGCATATTTATATTAGTATTGTAGTTCATTTTACACCTAAGGTGCGTGCTAGAGGATTAATGCGAATTTGCTCTCATATTGTGATCTATGCTAAAGTGTTCTTCATGCTTGGAGTTGTTAGAAATGAAAGCAACACTATTTCAATGGAAATTTGATTCGAGATAAATTTCAGCAAACTTTAATTGTGTGTTATTAATGGAGATTGTAGTTAAAACATAAACCCACAATACATAAATATACCATAAGTAGAATGAAGCACATAACACAAGTGTTTAACATAGAGAAATCCCTTTCAGGTAATAAACTCCACCAAGAAAAGAGGCCATGTTGTATTATCTTCACAAAAGGAGATTACAAATTATACATTCATTTCCTCTGTCCTCCAACCTTCACTCCGGCAGAACCTGGGTACTTGTAAACTGTTATATGCATCTCATCTACTATGCTATGGTTTATATAGAATTTACACAACCTCAAGACATTAAATGACTTCTTACAAGCCCATAACACTTGTCAAGAGTCAACAATACAACCTTGGGCGTCCATAGCCAAGAATAGGCTCTTACGAGGTCATAAATGCTATCATACATGCATCCTACACTTGGAAAAATGTTCCCATGCAAGCTTGAATGACTTGGGGCCAAAAATAGCCACTTACAGGGTAAATGCAAGAAGTTGTGTCCACTTAAGGTGGAAGTTTCGAAGTTAGAAAAAAATCCGATATCGGGGAACCAAAAACGGGATCCCGTTTATATAAAATGGGATCCCGTTTATATAAAACGGGATCCCATTTTGCTTCGGGATCCCGAGCCTAGAACCAAAAACGCGATCCCGTTTTTTCCCCAGATCCCGAACCTAGAGGCCAAAAATGGGATCCCGTTTTATATAACGGGATCGCGTTATATATAATGGGATCCCATTTTTGAAAAGTATTAATTTTTTTAAAAAATGGCAGAGACCCCATTTTCAACAGTGACAGGCGACAGGCGAAAACGGGATCTCGAGTTCAGAGACCATCCAGCCACCAGGTAAGTGGATTTTTCCACTTCTACAAATTACCCATCAATTGTTTTAAGCTTCCCTTGTTTGTTTTGGTGTAAAATACAATCAAAATTTAAATTTTGAATTGTTATTTAGGGTTTAGGGTTTATGAAATCAGTAGTTGATTTTTGACAGTTTAGATGTAAAATACAATTGAAATTTTGAAAGAATATATCATATAAAAGGTTAGAATTTGAACAAACTGTCAAAATTATGTTTAAAATTGAGAATTGAATAGATATATTTAGACATTTTAGCTATAAAATACAATTGAAATTTTGAAAATACTGTATCATATGAAAGGAGAGATTTTGAACAAACTGTCAAAATTTGAGTTCAATTTGAGTGTTGAATAGCTGTATTTAAACATTTTAGCTCTAAAATACAATTGAAATTTTGAAAATACTGTATCATATGAAAGGAGAGATTTTGAACAAACTGTCAAAATTTGAGTTTAATTTGAGTGTTGAATAGCTGTATTTAAACATTTTAGCTATAAAATACAATTGAAATTTTGAAAATACTGTATCATATGAAAGGAGAGATTTTGAACAAACTGTCAAAAATTTTATAGCATTGGGATGATATATATATTTGGTTTTTATAAAATTTACTTATAACAATGTATGCCATTGTATTTTAAAGGCATTATTGAATAGCTAACTATCATGTAAAAAAATTACAACAAACCATAATAAAACCAAGTTATCACATCCTTCATAATCAAACATTTAGAGACAACCAACTAATCAAGAATTGAGAAAATTTTATAGTTTTTGTGATAGCCAACTAATCAAGAATGAAATGAAGCCAACATTTATGTAACTTTTGATATACTCAAGTAGCTGTCCTCACTAGCTAGGTTATGCCCCTAGAATGAACATCGTGATGTTAATTGTGATATGAGCTCAACCTCATTGGTAATGCTTTCCCTAATCTTAATGACATTGATGTAGGCTCCACTCGTGATCCTTACGAAGATCTTTCCACCACTAACCTCTTTCATGATAGGTCACTATCCTCACCATCTCCTTAGACCTAGAATACCTTGAGCTTATCAATTGGGACCAACACGACCCTTTATGATTTGATGTTTTTCAAAATGATGAAGCCATCATGAAACTTATGAAGTGTCAAGACCACATCCCCATTGTAATCATAAGAAAGACTTTTCCACCATACGTAACACCTACATATATGCTTATTTTGGAGAGAAAGAAAGATCCCTTTAGTCCTGAGGCACCCTAGTCTAGGCAGAATAGCAACAATCTATATAAGAAGAAACTTGTGATCAATTAAAATGATACAATAAAAATGGACACTTCCCAAGAGCTCCTCAATTTGACAAACTTCACCTTCCATTAGATACCACTTAGATACAAGACATGACTCCCCTCTCCTTGTTGAGGACATGCTATAAACATCAACCTGTGAATAGAAGCTTGGACCCTAAACTCTCTAAGATAGTAGCTCCACTGGACCTTGACATCAAAGAAGGCATATATAACCATGTCACCATGTTAAATATTACATTGATTTCTTCATGTGGTCTTATGGTGATATGCCTTGAGACTCCATCTTTAAAGTCATGCATCATCTTGTGGTTCACCTCAATGCCAAACCTATTCAATAAAAGCTATGCAAAATTCACCCCCAAGTAGCCCTCGTGGTCATAGAAGAATTGTATAAACTCTTGGATGTCCAGGGTTCATTCAGACTATTACTTATCCTAAATGGGTAGATCTAATGTGGTCTTAGTTAACAAGAAAACTAAGGGAATTCATGTTTGCACTAACTTTTGAGACATCAAAAAAGGATCTACCCCAACTTAGATAACTTTTCTCTACCAAACATTGATATGGTCGTGGATCTTGTGCATAGCCATATATATAAAATTTTATCATTAATCTGGATATAATATGGACCAAGTTGAAACATTTGAGTTAGACATGGAGACACCTAGATTATGGAGCTTGGTCTATGTAAGAAAACACCTCCTATAGACTCAACACAAACTTATCCCTCAACCCTCTAAATTGTGACTTACATCATTTGATTACCCTGGAACACACTATAGACAACTCTATACAAATTTGGCAAAATATATTTTCTCCTAACAAAAACTTGTATATGTAGAAGTATCTACTACTACATTAGATTTGATATACTTCTTAAAAGGAAAGAGTTGGGACTAACAACTAAATAGAAAACAATAACTAGTTTTGCATTTTCTAGGAAATAGGAAACAAAATTGAGCTAGAACCATCTTGACTAATTTATCTATTTCTAGCTAGATTGAACCCTAATTCTATATGCAATTCCAACCCTAACCCTAACACTAATTCTAACCCTAATCCTAACCCTAATTCTATATGTAATTCAAACCCTAACCCTTATTATAACCCTAATCATAACCCTAACCCTAACTCTACTTGTAATTGTAATTGTAATTGTAACTCTAACTCTAGCCCTAACCCTAACCCTAACGAGCTACTTGTAATTGTAATTGTAACCCTAACTCTAGCCGTAACCCAAACCATAATTGTAGCTCTAATACTTACCCTAATTTAGCAACCCTTGAATTCTAATTCTAACCCTAACCTCAATTCTAACCCTAAGCCTGATCCTAATTGAAACCCTAACCCTAACTTTAATTAATCACGAGTCATGCTACAGGGATTTCTTCTACATATTTTGTATGCATGTGTTATTCCCTTATTGCATGTGAGTTCACCAATTATTTGGAAGTCTCCTAACTGGGAGGCGGGCTTGTATTCAAGCCCTATAAATTTTGTGTTTATAGGTGTTATGTTTAAAGCTATATGGAGACTTGTAATAGGAGGTCTTGAATTTGGTACCAATGATTGTGAGTTCCTTGTCTAGAATATGATGAACCTTTTGAACAAGAGAACCTTGTAGACCATGATGCATATCTTGAAATTTAAACTTGAACATTATCGTCATGTGAATGCTTTTAGCCATCCTACAACCTCCTATCACCCTTCATCCTCTTATAGGGATATGCCACACAACCTCTCCAAGTTGACCATGCCAAACCCAAAGTCACAATCGTAAGAGGTAAAGAATCTTTTGGCCCCATTCAAGTCCACTCCCTAATAGGAGTGATACAATGCTAATAGGGTTGTGAAGGTAATTAAGTTCTTGATTAGCATGTTGGGTGTATCTAAGCATAATGATGATATATTTAGTCTTGATTTCATTAATCTTAAGATCATTGAGCTAGAGTACTTAATATATATGGTATAGTTTTGTTCAATCAATAGTGGTAGGGAAAATTAATATACTACAATGACATCAAACATAAACCAATAGGTGTCTTAAGATATATTAGTGGTAGGGAAAATTATAGTGGCCCTAACCCTAGAGTAATAAGTTGAAGTAGTGTTAGAATTACTAATAAACTAAAAAACTTTATCCTAGGGTGGTGGGACAAATTACACAAGCCTTACAAAGCCTCTACCACTTCCTTGACATTTTTAACATTGTTCGAATTTGATAGGAGGGATTTATGTCACCTCCTCCTCATCTTAATTCTCATAGTGGATAGAATCATCCAATTTAGCATCAAGACATGAAGGTTTATCTTCATTATCTTAGAAATATCCTCCAAGGCTTTGTGCATATGCTCATGCCACACATTGAAGATGTGGAATTTATCTAAGTAGCAATATAGAAATCCTTAGCCTAACCTTCTACCCCTTCAATATCATTGTATAGAAGGTAGATACAAGTAACATTTGATAGCATGGAGGCACAACTTAGGGATTTCAAGTTGAATGTAAAAAAATTATTCTTCCCAACAAATGCTAGATGTCTAGGAGCAATTTAATGATTTCTTCCATTATCTGCCTAGTCTAGAATATAATTACCTTTTCTTTTGATATGTTTGAAGGAGATAGATTTAAACAAGTATTCACCAAGTTTCTAGCTTCCAATATATAATAGTTTCCAATAACCACAAGCTTCATCTATGCTTTTTCATATGATCAATGTTGATCTTGGAATCTCCTTCCACACTAAGGGATATCTTGTTTAGTTTCCAAGTCATCTTGAGGCCCTGGATATCATGGCCCTAGAATCTACCATATTATTGTTCTTGACACCAAAATCATAAGCTTTAAGATAGGTAGAGGTTTTCCCTTATCATCTCTTAATAAACATACTCTTCCTACTTCACTAGGATTACCCTTGGCTACCCATCAAAATTTCAAGCTTAATCCATCCCAATGTAGGTGTGGACCAAAGGGTGTGAATATCAACATGGGTATCTCCTTATTTTAACCTTATTCAAAGCAACCTTGGCCAATTATGAGCCTAATCAGTGCCTCTTCTAGCATGATCATATATTCCTCTTTACCCCAACAATCACCAAGTTCCTAAATGCACCATACTTCTTTAAAATAGTCCAAAATTTGGGATGCATATTCACATTTAAGAAATACATGATGATTGTCCAAAGAATTTTCCTTACTTAAATGCACATTGAAATTTTGAAATATATATTGCCCATTGTATCAATCATTATGGTAGTCCTAATAGCTCTCTTACATTTTGAAATTTGTACATGCATGTATACATTATTTGTATGTTTTTAATTTAAATTTATTTCAAGTGTAATTTCTTGAAACATATATATATATATTCTTGATTTAATTTTAAATTTGTACTGAAGTTTGTATGTTTATATGTATATATATGCAGGTTCATATCTAGATTTTTATATATACATCATGAATCTAGATGATATTCACTTTGATGTTGAGGACTTCCTTAATGCACAAGATGATTCGGCCGCACCCCCACCCCCACGCCCACGCCCACCCCCACCCCCAGCGCCAAATGCCCCACCTCTAGATGCCCCACCTGCAGATGACCCGCCTCCACCTCCACCTCCACCTCCACCTCCACCCCCACCTGGAACTGACTAGGCTCGCTTGCGAGCCATAATAAATGAAAATGTGGATTCGATACAAGAAAAACTGAATTCCATTCGTAGTGAACAATTCATGCCACCTCACATAGTACGTTTAGAGATCTACAATGATCTCAACTCCCCATAGTTATGAATCATTAGCCTTTCCAAAATCACATGTGTAATAATGACACCCATCTAGCATTTAAATGTATTGAGTCTTTGTTCCCAAATAGTTTGCACATCATAATCATGGCCTCTTTCATTTCACTAGGAAAACTTACAATTGTGTAATCCTCCACATTCCTTAACTTTTTAAATCCACATTAGGACTAGCCCAATCTTTTAACACTTCAATTACATTATACTCTTGAGACCATTACCTTGCAACTATAACATTGTACCTCAAAGTGGGTTCAAGTGAATTCAACATTTATTTGAAAACTACTTCTCTCACCATTATTATAGTCTAATTTTCTACATTATTGATATAGTCTACATTTATGGTACAATGCCTAAAAGTATCTAGCAAGATATCTAAAAAGTTAAACACATCAAATTTTCTATCCAGCCTATGTAAGTAGGATGCTCTAACCTTATGTGGGTATCATAGAGTGTCCTTGCAATCTAGTAACTTAGATTCCATTTATGCTTCTACACAAACTATTTATAGTTGAATAAACTCTCATCACTTTGGTTCTAGTTGACTTCTTATTTTGTTTCACAGTCTTCTCCACAATAAGATTCATATACATGTATTTGAGAAATAATCATGAGAAATCACTTGATTTGATAAGTTGATTAATAAACAACTTAATTTACAAGACAAAAGATTTCATCATAGATTTACTTCATTAATGCAAAGAAAATTGATGGGATATTCCAATATTTTACAAAATGAAACCATTTATTACCTTAATTATCCTGTCAAATCATTGAAATATACTTAGTATATCATACTCAAGGTGTCATTCTCTAATTGGACTAAGCTAAAGTGTTCTTACTATATCATACTCTAGGTGTCATTATCTAATTGGACTAAGCTTAACTTGTCAAAATAAAAAATAATAATAATATAAATCTATACCTTCCCCTAAGCTTGCCCAAGCTCATTAGGATTTGTCAACTTTAATTTCAAATCTTAGTGTAACTACTAAAATGAGAACTTCCCTTAGTCCTTTAATACGATCTTTAGTGTCCATTAGGACTCAAGGAAATCTTGTGCTTGACATGTTTCATCCTATGAACACAAACCTTGGATGTGAATCAAATTTTAAAATAAGTTTAGGTCTGCAGGAACTTATAAGATCTTAATACTTTACATTTTTAGACAAAAGGCCCTGGATCTCATCTATTTCTCCCCTCCACTTCCTAGCTATGGTCCCATATGGTTCTCCCACAATTTATATTCCTTTGTATCTTCCTTTCCCTCCACTTTGTGAAAGCTAGATTAACTTTAGGATATGATTTATCCCATCCCACTTCCTATCCTATTGTCTAGTTTTACATCATTTCCCCATAACATGGAAACACTCATTTCTTCCTAATTCCTCTTAACATTGGTGGACCCCTCAAAAATATGATTTGGGCATAAAGGTATGGGATAATGGTATAATTCAGCATGATAATCAAGTGTGTGCCATGTGAAAGTGACACGAGAAAGTATGGGTGGACATTTAACTCTCAAGTGACCAAGGTCCTTGTCCAACGCTGCTTGTTGACATTGAACGATCTATATATTATAGTATCTCATTAAACTGAGAGATGGAAAACTAGTTGCAAAGGAGAGACTAAGAAAAACAAAGAAAAACATGCATAAACCTCTAGGATTTTGTTCTAGTGATAGATTTTAGAGCATTTTCATTGTAATTTTCATGGGTTTTCTTTCAAGGGATATGATAGGGCATTGTAATCTAAAAAGATGATATTAATAGTGAAGATTTGGAATTTTATTAAGTGTCTTCATGAGCATTACATGAATTTCGAGACATAAGGGAATGAAAAGTGGATTAGAAGGAATAACAAATTTGAAAGAATTGGTTTTGGGTGTGGCTAATTGGGATGACACCTTGAATTCTATGAGAAAGGATTGGGATTCCCTGCTCTCTAGTTGCAGGAAGTAATTTCTCTATGTTCTATGGAGGGTTTGGTGTTGTTTTTGTTGTTTTCTGTATGTTATTTTCTAGTTATTTTTTATCTGTTCTGTCACCTATCCTAGTTTACTATAGCTAGTGTTTTTTGTTGTATTGGTGGTCTTTAATTTTCTTCATGCTAGTTTGTTGAACTCTTTGGATTTGTAAGGGAATAGGACCCTTTTTCTAGCTTATCTTAATCAAAAACAAATTTGAAAGAAGGAAGGCTTGATCCTTGTGTGAGAATAAAAAGCTAGAGGGGGTGCTATACATAAGCTTGGATGAGAAAATAATACTTGAAGACAACCTCCTAAAAGGAAATATTTGAATATTTGCAAAATTAAAACTCAAACTAAACTAAGACGCTCAAAGACCTGTGAAGAATCTTAATGAAGTTTGTGAGGAAGCTTTTAAAGAAGCTTCTATGAGAGAAGTGTGTGAAACTTCTTGATGATAAATAATCAAGAGATGAGGGGTATTTATAGGTAGAAATAAGAGGGAAGAGAAGAAGAGATCAGATCAAAATAAATATTTAACTTAATAAGAAATGGAAGCAATTCCATGAATAAGAGAGAAGATAGAAAGAAAATTAGAAGACTTGAGAAAACTAAAAGAAAACTAAAATGAACTCAAAGAGAAAATGGAAACAATTTAGAAGATATAAGATTTGATCATGAGTTAAAAATAGAAATAAAGTGAGGAAAATCACAAGTTAGCACAAAAAATGGGAGTTAAAATGGGTTAAAAATCAAGAAGAAAAGATAAAAATATGAGTTATTTCATGCATTAAAAACCACAAGGTCACCCATTTAAGGAATAAGGTCACCACTTTTACTAATTAAGGTCACTCAAGTAACCTAGAGACACTAGGGGCAACCCTAAGACACAAAGAGGTGACCCTAAGTAGGAAAAATGAAGGGGGCACTAGGTAAAAATGTGAGGTAGGGAAGGTCAATTTAGGGGTTGAAAAAGATGGTCATGAGGGGGAAGAACACACAGGACATGCCACCAAGAGTGAAACTACTGGTAGGAGTGTAATTCACACCTACATGACTATGATTAGGACTTATTTATCATCATCAAATTGTCATGTAGGCTTGATGTGATTTTAGTACTTATAGATACCAAATGTTAGGAGTTTCAAGCCACAAATACTAATTCCACATAATCTTAATGAGAGAAACTATGCTAAATAGTATGCAGAATCTATAATACAAAAGAAGAATAAAGCATAATTACAAGATAACACAAGATGAACCTTGCGAAAACCCTTTTAGAAAAAACCTGGCCTCCAAAGCACCACAAACCCAATGTATTATCTCAAGAATGGGATTATAGAGATAATACATTTGTAGAGTTCTCCATGTAGAACTTCAACAAAATTAAACAACTTCTTGCATTTGTAGTGTCCACTTAAGGTGGAAGTTGTATGCTAACTTTTTGAATGTCTTAAGGGGTCCTAATTTACGATGTCTGAAGGGGACGTCTTAAGTTCTCAAAATTTGGTGAAGTTGCCCAAGGCAACCAAATTGAACAATATAATAAATCAAATTTAAAGTAAATTCTAAGTAGAAAAACATGGACATTTAACAAATAAAATACATAAAATAATAATTTTGATAAATTTAATACTGTAGAGTATAAAATTGTGTACATAGACATGTATACAAATTTTTGTACAAAATGTGTAATAATGTAATTGTGTATGTACATATATGCCAACTCAAAATAATGTAAATACAAAATGTCGTTATATGCCATCTCAAGAAAATCCAAAACTTGAGGAGAATGTAGCAGGTCTTCATGCCGCCTGATATAAAAATAATACAAGCAATTTATCAATATATCTGAATCAAAACATGTATTTTAATTTATATAAAACTATCTAGATATACACAATTTGTACCTGTATTTACAAGTGCCTCTGAAGTTTTTGTTTCAAAGTATTTGATGAATTTGTGATGATGGCCTGAGGATATAAAAGGATAAATTAAATCAATTTCAACTAATAACGCACAAGAAATATCAAAACATGTATTTAATACATATTTAAAACAACAATATAAATCTATTTAACTATATTTACCTGTATTTACTTATTCCATTGTACCATCTCCATCCTCTCTTTTTTCCAACGCATCGATGATTGTCTCATGGTCTTCCATAGAAATGTTCCATAGCTCTTTATTTGTAGGTTTTCCGCGATACCTCTCCAGTTTTATATTTGTTGCCAACACCAAATGTGAGTAGTGTATAATCTTCTTATGTGTTTCATAATCTTCGAATGCAGGCAAACCATTCTTCCTTATTAGGTATTTCCGTAGCCAAGTGCCAACAACCACCACCGAACCTATTGGATAATGATAGGCATCATCAAAGAAATACTTAAAATTTGCTTAAGGGGATCAAAGAAGTTCTTAAAATATGCTTAAGGGGATCAAAGACTTGTTATCAAAATTTGCTCAAGGGGATGTCTTAAGGGGATCACCAAACCTATTGGATAAGGAAAGCCATCATCATCTTCTCGAGGTGCTGTTAACTTATGTTTAGTCTCCACACAACGAGCCAACCAATATTCAGTTTTCTCTTCATTATTCTTTGGTGCAACAACAGCATACACATGTCCTGCAAAACAAATTTTGATTCAATAACTTGCACATGTCCATAAAATTTGACCAATCAACGTACATGCATTCATATGTACACATAAATAAATAAAAGCACTACAAATTAGTAATCAAAGTGAAATAAAATGAAATGATTTGAATTAAATTACCTTCTTGTACAAGGTCTGAAACACGGTCATAATTGTCTGATACAAACAGTTGATCATTGTCTTCAATTGTTGTTTCACTTTGATTGTGTGCTTGTGCAAGTGTCAATGGTCTTTGTTTCCACTCTTCAACCCATTCTGTATTCTCACATGCTTCCCAATCTCCTGAAATACAAAACTGACAAAAACATGCAAGCTCCCTTGTCCAGGTAGTCCATGTACTTGCATTCAAACTCCTAAATGAATGCCATTTAGTAGATCCACTGATTGTCTGGCAATCAAGTCTAGGTAGAATATTTTCTTCTTCAACCAACCAAAAGAATCGATGAACTATAGAGTACTTGCTTGATCCAGGTGTACATAATCTTGTATTGCACCAATCTACAATCCCACGTGCATCTTTAAATTTTACTGCATCCTCAAATTTTAATTGTTGTCTAGCAAGAATTCTTTTAACACATGCACCAGCTCCCTCATGTTCTCCTTTACCATGTCTAGCTTCAAAAAAATTCCACATATGTTGGACATTATTCTCCTTGTGAACCCTACATAACCAATAGAACATTCGAGCATTCTTGAACTGCCTCGTACAATTATCTGACCATATAAGATGTTCAGTCATCTGGATTCCTCTTTCTCTTAAATTTGTATAAAATATATTGAAACAATATTGAACAAACTCTGACGAGTGTAACCAGTTGTCACTCAAATAGAAATGATACTCCCTCAAAACTTTTCTATCATTCTATGTGCTATCATCTGCATGTCTATAAACAATATGAACAAACATAGCAACCTGCACTGAATTGTAATATTGTGATTGAATTTCCTCTTGCGGAGCTAAAGTATAGTTTTCTGCAAAATCAACCACTGATAGTATAGTACCAACTAGAAATGTGTTTCTACATTCACGAAATTGTCCATCAAGCCATCGAGCTTGTTGAGAGTGCTTGACATATTTTGGTACAATTTTACTTTTAAATTCTGATATGAATGCATGCACACTAACCTTTTCTGTAATTAAATCACAACGCTTTTTTCCAAAATTTCCATCTTTTAAAGAATATTCAACATTCTTAAATCTTTTAACATCCACTAATTGTTGTCCAAAATTATTTTCAACACTTTCATGCATACAAACTCTTAACAAAGAAAGATTGCCACAACTAGTGCATTGTCCAGAAATACATGAACTTAAATAAAAACCTTTTTCATTAGATCTTTCACAGAACAAACTTGATATAAACTCTTTTATTGCTTCAGTTGGCATATTAATATCACATTCCTGTATAATCATGTTACGATGTAAAGTACAACGTATATATTGAAACACATCATAATAATAACGAAATTGAACATGTGTTTTACAACAACAAGATATTCGTTCCTTATTAATCTTTACATACCATGGTTTGCATTTTTCAAAAGATCTTTGACTTATTTTAATATTACCAGGTAACACTAATTCATCACAAAATTTTCTATAAAATTCAGTTTGCATTATATCTAATAGGTGTTTTGGATGAGGATCGCGAACTTTGGACCCCACTCTTAATTTTAAAACATCTCTAGCATTAGACGATACCCTAGTATTATCATGCCAATATTTTTCGATTAAAGATCTGATTTCAACATTTAGTTTCATGTCAGATCTCGGGAATCAACCACTAAAACTCCAACATTGGTTAATTGGATCATTTTCTCTACATTCTCTTCTTTTTGCCGCTCTTACCAATGTTTTAGGATGTATTTTTAGAATTCCACTAATATTGCTTACCATTCTTCTATTCAAAGTTGTTTTATTCACTATAGCAGTTGTTATAGCTCGTCTTGCTGCATTTTTATCTTTGGATCGACTATTACTTCCAATAGACTCAATGGCACTAGCAACAGTAGACATAGCATGTTTTAGTGATTAATCTTTTCTTCTTGGTTTAACAAAAATGCCTAACATTTTCATTACTTTTCTCATTTTCCACATTCTCATTAATTGCATCCTTAGTTGACATTGAAATGATAGTTTTTTTACGATAGAAAAATGCCTTGTATAATCTATTGGCATGTGTTCTTATTTGTCTCCAAGAAATTTTACCAGAAAGATTATCCAAAACATCTCTTTCAATTTTGAAAAAATATTTTTCATTTTCAACATCACTTCCTAGATTTTTATTTTCATTTTCAACTTCAAAACGATTTTCATTTTCAACAACAAAATGGTTTTCATTTTCATTTTCAACAAAAGGATTTTTGTTTTCATTTTCAACAACAAAACGGTTTTCATTTTCATTTTCAACAAAAGGATTTTCGTTTTCATTTTCAACAACAAAACTATTTTCATTTTCATTTTCAACAAAAAGATTTTTGTTTTCATTTTCAACAACAAAACGGTTTTCATTTTCATTTTCAACAACAAAACGGTTTTCATTTTCATTTTCAACAACAAAAAGATTTTCATTTTCATTTTCAACAAAAGGATTTTTATTTTCATTTTCAACTACAATTTGTTTCAAATTTTGATCTCTACGAATATTATCAATCTCAACATTGTTATATCCAGCTTGTTTTAAATCTCCTATCAACACTATTTCCATTTCATTCAAAAGTGGATTTGAAGAAGTACCTGGATTTGTGCCCATTGAAACATTCTCCATAGCATTAATAGAGGGATTTGAAGACATACCAGGAGTAGTTTGCATAATCGTATTAGTTTCCACATTCACCTCTTGCAAACTTGCATCATCTATATCCATGGTCTCCTCAATGTTTTTATCTTCAATAGTTGTGGAATTGGATGCTTCAGCATTGTTCATTGATTGAATCTTTACTCTTCTATCTCTTTGTCTTTTTGCCTCCTTCACTCTTTTTGCTTCAATTTCTTCAAGGGTTAATAGCTTCCTATCTTTCCTCTTATTATGACTTTGTGATCCCATGATTAAAAAATTTATGAAGCATGTACAAATGAATGTCAAAAACTTGAATGTGTTTCAAGTCCTTCAAACAAGTACCAATTCAACAAAATTCCACTCAAATAACGTCTCCATGATGGCTTCTATCAAAATACCAACAATACTTCAAGTTGATGGACCTGCAAAAGAAAGAAATATGCCAAAGAATGCTGCAAGAGTCGCTGTCGGCCGTACTGTAGGGCAAGTTGCAGAAATGACAGTCATAGTATAGTCTTATTAAAAAAAAGGGCAAATAAGAAACGAGATTCCATTATATAAAACGGGATCCCATTTACTACGTGATCCCGTTTATTAAACGGGATCCCGTTTTATTTACGACCGATGAAGAAAGAAACGGGATCCTGTTTTATAAACGGGATCGCGTTTCATAAACGGGATCCCGTTATTCAAAATTTGAATTTTAGGCTTGGGTTTTACTTTGTAACCCGCTTCGAAAAATGCTTTGGGGACCCGACCCTGACCTCTGGACCTAGTTTGACCTGCAACTTGAAGGCCCTGTCAATGTCACAACAAAATAGTGACTTTGGGCATATATTTAAAGGTCTATTTTGCAGAATATTTTGATGAAATTAAAACCCATTATAGAGGAGACAATGTAGATTCTAAATATGTAATTTTTTTTACAATTAAATTAATTTTTCTATTTTTTAATCAATTTTTGATGAAATAGGTTCATAACCTTGAATTATCAGGGTTTTTTAATATTTTAATAACTTTTTATTAAAATATTTTTTTGTAAAAAAAATTGTATGAAAACATACTTTAGACAATTCTTTTCAATTTAAAAAAAAATTTCAAAAAATGTTAAGTTTAGGTCATCTTATGCGTGACATACACGATGATTTTTTAAAAGACAAAAAATGACCAATAAAAAATTGATTAAAAAAAAAATATTCAATAAAAAATTACAAATAAATATGAAAAATGTGCTTCAGTGAGTTACAAAGCTTTTCCCAAAAGGATTTTAAAAAATATGATTATTTAGGTCAAAATATAGATGACATACACGTACATGGTATAGTAAAAAAAAAGTGACTTTTAAACAGTGGTTTTTAAAAACGCCTATTCAAAATCAATTTCTATCATCTGGGTATTGAAAAAAATTACATATTTGGAAACTAGACTCCGAGTACTACATTTCATATTTAGTGACTTTTTCCAAGATTCCACCTTTAAGTGCTTCAAATTTTTAGGTCAAATGTGACAAATTCTGAAAATCAGGAAAAACACTTCCACTTTTTGGCCAAAAAGTGGACACAACTTCTTGCACACACCCTACAGCATCTTATGATGCGTCATATGCTATTATTAGTGTCATAGATTCTTATGACAACTTACAGTTGTCATAGAATCTCTTACACCCTCTTACAGCATCTATGACGTGTGTCATAACACTAAAAATAGATTATTCCTCCACGTGTGCACCCCACTTTGACCAATTACCATTTACCATAGTAAATGACATCCTGTAACTACTGCCAGTAACTCTGGGACTTACCATGCAGTAACTCCATAATTACCGTGGACAGTAAATAATTTTTACCACTGCCAGTGAAGCTTTTACATCCCTTATGGGTAATTACAAATAATAAATGGAATAATACAATAATGGGATTTACAAGGTTAATGGAACCTTATCCCAACATTCTCCCACTTGACATTATACATTGTAAATCAACCCAAAGGAAATCAAATGAAAAATAATCAGGCACTAGAAACAAGGCCCATGGCCTCTCTACACCACACAAACTTCTCTGTGCTCACAGGCTTGGTCAATGAATCTGCAACATTCTCTTGAGTGTCTATCTTCTTCAACTCAATCTCTCCATTTGCAACCAACTCTCGAACAAAGTGATACTGAACATCAACATGCTTATTTCAAGCATGATATATGGGATTCTTAGCCAAACAAATAGCACTTTGGCTATCACAACCAATCTGAATATTCCTGCAATCAAAACCAATACCTATACACAGTCTCCTCAACCAAACTGTCTCCTTAAAGACATGAGTAGGGGCCATATGCTCTGCTTCTGTGGTGCACAAAGCAACTATGGGCTGCCTCTTACTCATCCAACTCACTGTACCTCCAAATAGAGTAAACACATAACCACTAGTGGACCTTCAACTATCTAAGTCACCTGCCCAATCTGCATCAACAAAACCCTGTATGTCCAAAGATTTATCAGCATTATCAATACCAGAATAAACCAAACAATGATCAGGAGTACCTGCAAGATATTTAAACACCCTCCTTGCATAGTTCCCATGTTGTCTACCAGGGTTAGACATAAATCTGCTCAAAACTCTCACTTCTTGGGCAATATCTGGTCTAGTGCAAACCATTACATACATCAAACTCCCTACGGCACTAGCATATGGCACATTAGACATATCCTCAAGATCATCCTTAGTCTTTGGACACATATCTAATGAAAACTTAGTACCAATGGGTAAAGGAACTCTAATTGGATTACAGTCCTGCAAAATAAACCTCTACAAAATAGTATTCACATACTTACTTTGTGACAACCAAAGCTTTCTGTTAACTCTGTCCCTTCTAATCGCCATTCCCAAAATATACCTTGCAGCACCAAGATCCTCCATCTCAAATGCACCTGAAAGTTGGGCTTTAAGCTCACTAACCATACCCTTAGTATTGTTGAAAAACAACATGTCATCAACATACAAAGCAATAACCAGTATAGAATCATTAACACAATGAATGTAAACACAATGATCCTCCTTGTTTCTAACAAAACCTAATTTCAAAACAAATGAATCAAACTTTTGATACCACATTCTGGGGGACTGTTTCAAACCATAAAGAGACCTTTTTAACCTGCAAACCCAATGTTCTTTTCCTTTTACCTCAAAACCTGTAGGTTGTTGCATATAAATTTCTTCTTCAAGATCTCCATGCAAGAACATAGTCTTAACATCCATTTGCTCAATCTCCCAATCATAAGCTACAACAATGGATAAGAGAAATCTAATAGAAGTAAATTTAGCAACAGGAGATAATATCTCACCAAAATTAACTCCCTCTCTTTGGGAGTAGCTCTTGGCTACCAGTCTAGCCTTGTACTTCTCTAATGACCTGTCTGCTCCAAACTTCTTCTTGAAGACCCACTTACATCCTATGGCCTTTCTTCCTTTGGGCAAATGAACAAGATCCAAGTGTTATTCAAGTCTAAAGCCATCATCTCCTCCTGCATGGCTAGCTGCCAAGACTCACTGTCATCTGCAAAAATAGCTTCCCTGTAGGATCTAGGTTCATCGTTAGTACTTAATAAAGCATATACACAATGGAAATCTGGTGGGCTATACCTATCAACTAGATCCCGTTGTCTTATGGATCTCCTCAAGGGTGGAGTAAGAGACTCTACTTGTTCTTCTGCATGATCATCTGCACCAACTTCTTCTATAACAACAGATTCATCTTCATCAGAACTACTCGAATCTTCTTCTTCTTCTTCACCCCCAATCCATCATTCTATTCTTCCTAAGGTGCATCTTTCTGCTCTAACTCAAAGTGCACTCTCTTTACCTTTTCATCTTTTTTCTTTTGGCTGCTCAGGTTCAGAAATAGCTCTTAGTTCCCTAAAAATAACATCTCTAGAAAAGATAATCTTGTGGGCTAGTGGATTCCAAAGCTTATAACCTTTGACATTATCACCATATCTAATGAATGTACACTTTTCTGCCTTTGGATCCAACTTAGATCACTTTTCCTTAGGCACATGAACAAAAGCCTCACAACCAAAAGCCCTTAAATGTGAAATAGAAGGTTTCTTACCTATCCACACTTCATAAGGTGTCGAATCAAGAGCCTTACAAGGAGATATGTTTATCAAGTAGCAAGCAGTACATACAGCCTCTGCCCAAAAGCATTTATCCAACTATGCATCACTAAGCATACTTCTGGCCCTTTCTATAATTATTCGATTCATCCTTTCTGCAACACCATTCTATTTTGGTGTATACGGAGTTGTCTTTTGTCTGATTATACCTACATGCTTGCAAAACTCATCAAATTTCTTAGAGCAATATTCCCCTCCATTGTCAGATCTTAATATTTTTATCTTTAAACCTGATTGGTTCTCTACTAAGACTTCAAATTCCTTAAACTTAGTGAAAACTTCAGATTTATGTTTCATAAAATAAATCCATGTAAATCTGGATACATCATCAATGAAGGTTACAAAATAATGAGATTTTCTAATAAATTCATTATCCACGGGTCCAAACACATCCGTATGAATAATTTCTAACTTCTATTTTGCTCTATTGTTTCTTGAAGGAAATGATTTTCTATTTTGTTTACCAAACACACAATGCTCACAGAAATCAAAGTGCTCATCAGAATAAGAGAAATTGTCTAACAAATTTTTATTCTTAATAGTTTTCAATACATTATTGCTTGTGTGGCCCAATCTATGGTGCCACAACATACATGTATTTTCAGTAGTAGCCTCAGATACATAGGAGGCATTACAAACTATAGTGGCTTCAAGATTAAACAAGTTCCCGAATATCTTCCCTTTCTCTACCACCAAGTTCCCTCTCACCAATCTGCAACCATGCTTGTCATATGTCACATGCATTCCCAAATCATTCAACTTCTAAACTGAAATCAGATTTCTAGCTAATCCAAGAACATGCAAAACACTAGGGAGGGTTTTAATCCTCCCATCACTAAAACACAACAATACCTTTCCTTTCCCGACAATCGGATATGTAGAGTTGTCACCAAGGTAGATATTACCTCCATCATATTCTTCATATGAGGATAACCATTCCTTATGCGGGGTCATATGAAATGAGCATCCTAAGTCAATCAACCAGTGATCATTAGAAACAAGATTACATGCAGAAAGTAAAACTTCTTCACCTGCATTCGAGGACTTATCCGAAGCACTCTCCCACTATTTCTTGGGATTTCTACACTCCTTCACATGTCCCCTTTTACTGCAGTTCCAATGCTTAACTCTATTCTTTTTACCAGGAGTCTTAGAACAGCCCTTGGACTTGTCCTTAGCCCCTTTCTGATCTCCTTTAGGTCCCCTTTCCTTAGACCTTCCCCTGACACTGAGAGCATTCCCTGAACTATCCAAACTCTTCTTCCTCAATTCCTGTGACAATAGCACTGAAACAAGAGCATCCAACTTCGGATCCGCAAGGTTAGCAGTGATAGCAAGGATAACATTCTCCCAAGACTCAGGTAAAGAACATAGAAGTAAGATACATTTATCTTCCTCACTAACCTCAACATCTACTGAATCACGCTGACTCACCAATAAATTAAAAGAATTTAAATGCTCTGCAACTGATTCACCCTCTTTCATTTTCATGGAAAATAATTTTCTTTTTAAATAAAGTTTATTTACCATACTCTTGGCTTGATAGATCTCACCCAACCATTTCCACAACTTGTATGTAGTCTCTTCCTTTGCAACATTCAGTAGCACAGAATCTGAAAGACACAAACGGATGGTTCCCTATGCCTTCTTATCCAGTCTATTCCACTCATCTTGAGAGACATCATCAGGTTTCTTCTCTTTTTGGACAGCCAACCATTGGTTTCTTTCTTCCAACAAATCTTCCATTTTTAGCTTCCACAACTCATGCCCCGTTCCATTGAACTTCTCAATGTCCATTCAAGAGGTTGATGCAACGGTGGATGCATCCATAATAACAACACAAGATCTGCAAAACAAATGCAACCAAATCTCCCACTGCAGCTACAGCTTCCACACTACCACCCAAGAGTCAAAGATGGCCAGGCTCTGATACCAAATGTTAGAAATGAAAGCAACACTACTTCAATGGAAATCTGATTCGAGATAAATTTCAGCAAACTTTAACTGTGTGTTATTAATGGAGATTGTAATCAAAACATAAACCCACAATACATAAATATACCATAAGTAGAATGAAGCACATAACACAAGTGTTTAACGTGGAGAAAACCCTTTTAGGTAAAAAACTCCACCAAGAAAAGAGGCCAAGTTGTATTATCTTCACAAAAGGAGATTACAAATACATTCATTTCCTCTATCCTCCAACCTTCACTCCGGCAGAACCTGAGTACCTGTAAACTATTATATGCATCTCATCTACTATGCTATGGTTTATATAGAATTTACACAACCTCAAGACATTAAATGACTTCTTACAAGCCCATAACACTTGTCAAGAGTCAACAATACAACCTTGGGCGTCCATAGCTAAGAAATGGCTCTTATGGGGTCATAAATGCTATCATACATGCATCCTACACTTGGTAAAATGTTCCCATGCAAGCTTGAATGACTTGGGGCCAAAAATAGCCACTTACAGCATCTTATGACGCGTCATATGCTATTATTAGTGTCATATATTCTTATGACAACTTACAGTTGTCATAGAATCTCTTACACCCTCTTACAACATCTATGATATGTGTCATAACACTAAAAATAGATTATTCCTCCACATGTGCACCCCACTTTGACCAATTACCATTTACCATAGTAAATGACATCCCGTAACTATTGCCAGTAACTCCAAGACTTACCATGAAGTAACTCCGTAATTACCGTGGACAGTAAATAATTTTTACCACTGCCGGTGAAACTTGTACATCCCTTATGGTAATTAGAAATAATAAATGGAATAATACAATAATGGGATTTACAAGGTTAATGGCACCTTATCCCAACATGAGTGTTATCTACTTGTGGATGCTATTGAATTTTATTTGCAAGCTTTGAAAGAAGTTTGAAGCTATCTTCATTACTCTCATTTGTTGGTGTAGGATCTTGAGTCATCTTCATCAACTAAGGTCATATCTCTTGTGGTTATCATCATTATCATTCATTATTTGAATCATATTATTACAGATCTAGCCATTTCCCTCTTAGGGCACACACTCTTAGATCTAATCATCACTGTAGTGGAGGTGGGAACACCAACACAGGGTTTGACTAAGGCAAGACCTTATACACAACACAACCTTTTCTTCTTTCCTTGTGTGCAAGTCAGAGAAACAGGTTTCAAGATCTAATTTCTAGGAATAAGGCAGAACAGATAGGTATAGGTTTGGTGACATCTGAGATTCTACTAAACCCTAGAAAAGGCCTAGGGCACCCAAATTCCCTGGTCCTAGGCTATACTACTACAAGATATAGGTTATGAATCTTCCTTTGATCTCTGTTGCACTTTCTATTTGTTGTGATATGCTTCTAGTAGTTAGTTATAGTCTGATCTTCATTTACTAGGGTTTGATCACTTGTCTTAGATTGGTTGCTTGACATTGGTTGAACTTGGTTGATCCATCTATATACAACAAAAGGGAAGAACCACTATAGTTTGTCTCTCCTCCTTGGATATAAGCCAAGCTCAGTTTGTGCTTTAATATTTGTAGAAGAGGGTTTTGACTTAGTTTAACTCCTTAGGCTAGATCACTCTTTTCTGCTAAATATTTTGGTGAACCCATTGTTTCTTGCACTTTTACATCCTTCTTCTTTCAGATCTAAGTTGTTTCTCACTCTAGATTTTATTGGGAGTGGTTTCATTAATAATTTTTCATTCATACATATTTAAATTTTGCATAGTTTCAAAACCAGGGTTTGTGAAAACCTTGCATTTATAGGAAATCTTGCTAGTTTTGAACCTAGGGTTTGTAGACTTCTGAGTTGTTTTAGATCTTTTTGCATTGATTAGTTTGTTTAGAGAATTTTCATTTTTTGTACCTTTTCATTATTTTTATTCAAAACATTCTTGTATCCTTGCATTTTAAAATTGGAAAAGAAAAATTGCATCCTAGATTTGAAAAAAGTATAGTTGTTACTTTGTTCGCATTTGGAAAAGATAGATCATTATAGCATAATCCTATTTTCTAATTTTTGCATCAGATCTAATTAGAATTACAATAGTTAGTCATTTCATATTGTTGCATTGTGCATTGGAATCTTGTTCATTTCTAGAAATTGTTGAAAAAGTTGCATTTTTGTGAAACCTAGTTAATGTTGCATTATAGGGTTTATGAAAGATAGTTTAAGTTCAGATTTTGCTACTATCATTTGCATTCCAAATCTGATTTTTCATTGTTCTACAACATTACAATTGAAGATAAGAACAATTTTTGAATTGTTGCATTTTAAAAAAGTATTGAAATTTGGGTTTGATTTAAGTATTAGCATTGTTGATATTTAAGTGGATTTGAGTAGAATTGAATTTGATCAAGGGTATATTATTGCTTCACTTAAACATAAAATCAAATCCTCTGCTTGCTTCAATCATTTATTCTATTGGTGCATCTTGTGTGTTACTAAAGCTTGTAGATGCTTTATGACCTTTTTGACTTGGTACCCTAATTCTAACATTCTTGTGCGAAGAAGTTGGTAAACTATGAGTTCGAATGCTATGCATAATGATGATACCAATACGTCAGAACCCCAAATTCCTAGTCTTATCACACAAGAAGGTCCATCAATTCTTCCTGATATCCCTACTTTGTATCTTCCTAAAGCATCAAACTTCCATGAATCCATCAATATTGATGACCTTGTGGCTCATGTTCCTAAATCTCAAGTTTAGAAATTAGACACAGAGTTGGCTAATTTTCAATGAATTGTAAGCTCGAAACACATAGCTGAAGAAGTTGTCCCTATTGTTGAGAGTCTAAGAAGTCTTTTGCTTGAAGGTCAAGAAGGATTGGAAGTCCTACGTGGATTTGTGCATATAGTGCATAACAACATTCTATCGGCATCTAGTTGCACTGAAATCATAACCAATGTCACTTCTTCTAATCAAATAGGGACTCAACTGTCAATGCCAATACCTAAACTCCCTATTCCTACTTATGCTTCTACAATTCTCACCACTATTACACAACCAAGTAGTAATGCTACCACATGTGCTGGAAATCTTGTTTGCCATTATAGTAACGTTCCATATAACTACATAAATTCTACACCTAATGTCACTCCACCTACATCTAAGCCTCCTATCACATTCCAAAAGGCTACTCATACACCATCACCTTGTCCTTCATTCTAATCTTTACCTAATCTAACTTATGATCCTATCATAAACCAATTGTTGCAAAATATGACCTCCATCCAACAACAATTGGCTAGCATGAGTAATAGTCCACCTAAGCCTAGTATGACAACACATTATATCTATAGTCCTTTGTTCTATTACATCCTAAGAACTCCTATGCCCTCAAAATTTGAGACCCCTCACTTTGAGAAATATAATGGGAAGTGATGCAGAGAAAGGTATTATGATCAACATCTCTCAAATAAACCAACTTGCAAGTTTCTAGACCCTATGATTAGGGATGTCTTTCCTTAGCCTTCCTTATGCCTTGTAGCTCTCTCAAATGACTTTTTCTCACAAACTTCCACTATGCTTTGATGAGAGTAGCAAATAAGGTAATTTTGACATAATTTTCATAATACAACTCAAACCCACAAACTAAAGGCTGATTTGGATACCCTTTCCTCTCTTACACAACATATCTCAAAATGGGGAGGGGTTACTTTGGAACGTATGGCCCAAATTTTGACTGTCCCATTTTGGAAGGGGCTAATTAAGCTTGTAACAATAGGGGTTTATTGGTTCTCCACACTCCAAGCCTCATTTCTCTTCATAGAAGGCTCATACATGTCACCTAGGGTCTAACCATGCTTACCAAACCAATTCCCACACTTTCCCAATGCTTCTTTATCAAACTCTAACCCCTAGCCATCCTTTCATGCCTAAAATCATGAGTTTCTCTTCTAGGGCATCAAACAAAAGGTCTCAAAATTCACTCCCTGAACTTGCAGACTTCAAGAACATTAATACCTATCTAATTACACTCATTCCACCAAGATTTAGAAGATTTCACTGGAGGAATGGTGAGAAATACACATTTTTGTTCTTCAAAACCCTAGTTCAGGGTTTCAGACCTGTTTGTAAAGAAATTACCATAACTTTTAATCTACTCAATGAAATTAAGGTATTGGTAAGGAATTTGTGAAGGTTGGGATAGCATAGGAAGACATAGTAAAACATGTTTGAGGTATTGGAAAGGTTAGAAGGTGTGTGGAGTGTGAATTTTCAATAAACCCTCATAGGTTCAAGCCTAGAAAGGCTTAAAACAAGGGTTTTGTAAGTTAGGGCTTTAGTGCGTGTTCTAATCCCTAAAAAGTTGTTGGTTTAGAGGTTTTGGAGGTTGGTAAATGACTATCAATGGAGATTCAAGGTTGATAAGGAGTTTAAAGTGCACTTGCTTTGGAAAACAGGGCTAATTACCCCTTTGTAGCAACGGGACAGTCAATTTTAGAAGGATACCTTACAAAGTGATCATGGTTGGTTTCAAGATATATTAAAGTACACCCAAAAGGGTATCTGAAAAGACCATTCTTTTGTGGATTTGGGTTTTCTTTTGAAAGATATGCCTAAATTTCATTATTTTGAGGGCTACTAGCTTTTAGTGCAACCAATAAGGGAATGGTCAAGAATTGAAGGGGCAGACTTTGGTAAGGGGTTAGTTTGGTTGTGTTTGGGTCCCTAAGGTGTAAAGAGGCCTATGGTAACCTTGTGAGGTTGGAGGAGTTGGAAACCCAAGTTGTGCCCTTTAAGAAGGAAGTTGCCTTGTGAAGATTGCTTATGAAACTTGCAGAAGTTGCTTATTTGAGCCCATTGTTGTGAAATATGCCTCCATTAGATTGAGTTTGAACCCTTCATCTACATCAATTGGTATCAAAGCTTAGAAGGTTTGGGAAAGAGAGTTTGGTGTTTGTGTGTTTGTGTTTGTGCAGGTTGAAGAGAGAACCTGGTTGCCAAAAGACTAGGTAGAGAAAAAGAGAAGAGACCTAGGTGAGGCAAAGACAAGAGGAAGCAAGGTTAAAGGGACTTGCTTGAAGAGAAGATGGATTTGTTGAGAAGGTACCTACATGCTGGGGGTTCACAAAAGAAGAAACAAGAAAGGAAAAAAGAGGAAAAAGAGATAAAGAAGGAAAAAGAGAGGGCAAAACAAATGGAGTTTGACCAAGAGATAAAAGAACCGCGACAGGCTATGGAACAACTGAAAGAGATGAGAAGAAGGATGAAAGATGAGATGGAGCATTTATTCAAAAGAGCATCAGTTGGCACTTGATAATGAAGAAGAAGGTTGTATGACCTATTCAAAGGCTAATGCAAAAGAGAAGACAAATGAAAGAATTAAAACCAAATGGGAAGAAGCTTTTGTTGATGGAAGAAGACAAGAAAATAGCCAAGCAAGCTGAGATGATGGTAGAGGAAGACAAACCCATGAAGGATGCAGCCATGTCAAACCATGAAGATGTTGAAATAGCAGGTGTGAAGCTTGATCTGATTTCAATGGAAGATGATATTAAATTGGTGTCAAAAGATGATTTGGTTAAGGTCAAGGATGACTTGATTTTGGAGGATCAAAGTTGGTCTCAAAGGTATGATGGTATGATGTTTTCTTGATCAATTTTCAAGGAGGATAATGGCTTTTCAATTTTTTGCACTATAGAGGTTTGTGATCCTAACAAGGAGGCAAGGTTGAAGGTAGAGCAGCAGATGGGAAAAGTGAGGACTAAAGGTGAAGGGATCATATCTACACCAAAAGGGAGAAAGAGTAAGGAAGGAGTATACATAGTTCTTGTTGATATTGTAAAGAAGGACAAACTAAAGTTCAAGATGAAACCAAAAGTGAAAATAAAGACCAACTGGAGTTGTTTCAAAGAGGACAAGAGGCAGAGCATAGAGGACATCAAGGAGGAGCATTCAAAGGATGAAGACCTATTACTACCCTCAATCCAAGAGGGCTTGGGTTTTCTTTTGACCGAGAGTTTGGTGCAGGAGCACCTTATGGACTTTATGCCTCCATGAGGCCATTGTTAGGGTTAGCCGGCAGAAGATATCAATTAAATGCAAATAAAGATTAAATAGAGGAATGGAAATACACAGAATTAATAACAGTGAGAGACAAGTTTTCACGTGGTTCACCCAAACTCGGGATACATCCACCAACAGAGAGTCCAATATTATTATCCAGTAAATCAAACCGATTACAATCAGCAATCCCTGCAACTCAATATCGTTGCAAATGCTACAATACAATATATCAAAAAACCCTAACCCTTAGCTGCTTTTATCAAGCCTTATGTTGGTTACAAAAATAGGGTTTTTTATGTCGGTTACAAAAATAGGATACATGGCTAGTGTATAGTACTTTCCTGATCAGTCGTCACCTACCAACAATCTCCCACTTGGAGACTGATCAGGCTCCACACCAAACAATCTCCCACTTGGAGACTGATCCTAGATGACACCATTGCGCATGCAGCTCCCACTGGAAATAAGCACCCTGGACTTTGTTGTTCTGATTTTATTGTTTCAGTCTTGAAGACCAACCAAAGCTGGAGAGGAGCTCAGCTTCTCCCTTGTCACTGCCTTTGTAAACATATCCGTTGGATTTTCATCTGTATGTATCTTTTCCAGCCTTAACTATCCATTATCCAACACTAACCGAATAAAGTGATACCTCAACTGTATGTGTTTGGTCTTTGAATGCAAGGCAGAATTCTTTGCAAGATGTATGGCACTCTGATTGTCTGTATACAAAGAACTATTAGCCTATTGTTTGCCCAATTCTTCCATGAAAGATTGCAGCCATATCATCTCCTTGCTCACCTCTATTGCAGCTACATACTCTGCCTTTGTGGTGGATAAAGCAACCACCTTTTGCAACCATGAGATCCAACTCACTGTTGTCCCACCTACAGTAAAGACATAACCTGTAGCACTCCGCCTGGTATCAATATCACCTAAAAAATATGAGTCTACATAACCTACTAAATTAGTATTAGAGCCCCCAAAACATAAGTGTTTATTGGATGTACTTCTCAAATATCTAAGAATCCATTTTACCGCATTCCAATGCTCCAATCTGGGATTACTCATATACCTGCTAATGACTCCTACAACATGTGCAATATCCAGTGTCATGCATACCATAGCATACATTAAACTTCCTACAGCTAAAGCATATGGTACCTTGGACATTTTCTCTTCCTCCTCTTGTGTCTTTGGACACATCTCCTTAGTCAATTTCAAATGACTAGGCAAACGTGTGTTGACAGCTTTTGCATTCTCCATATGGAATCTCTGCAACACCTTTTCAACATAAGTAGCCTGAGATAGAGTCAATTTATGTTCTTCCTATCTCTGCAAATTTTCATACCAAGAATTTCTTTTGCTACCCCCAAATCCTTCATATCAAATGACTAGGCTAACTGTTGTTTGAGCTCTCTTATGTGATCCATGTTAGACCCAGCTACAAGCATGTCATCAACATATAAACATAAAATAATGTAGCTGTCATTATCCAACCTCTTAAAATAAACACAATGCTCAAAATTACACCGACTGTAGCCTTGCTCAGCTATAAAACTATCAAATTTCAGATACCATTGCCGAGGTGCTTGTTTCAGGCCATACAAACTCTTCTTCAATCTACACACCAGTTTCTCCTTACTTTTGACCTCAAATCCTTGGGGCTGTTCCATGTATATCTCCTCCTCCAAATCACCATGGAGAAAGGCAGTTTTCACGTCTAGTTGTTCCAAATACAAATCTTCAGCAGCCACAATACTTAAAACAGTATGAATAGAAGTCATCTTGACAACTAGAGAAAATATCTCATCAAAATCAATGCCCTTTTTCTGTGCAAATCCTTTTACAACTAACCTGGCTTTAAATCTTTTCTTACCTCCATCTTCCTCTTTCAGCCTATAAACCATTTGTTTGGTAAGGCCTTTCTACCTACAGACAACTTACATAATTTCCAAGTCTGATTTTTCAGCAAGGAGTCCATTTCTTCTTTCATAGCAAGCTCCCACTGAACCTGTGTATCCACCTACATAGCTTCATCATACCCTTCTGGTTCACCAGCATCTGTTAACAAAATAGAATACAAAGAGGGAGAGAACCTTTTAGGAGGTCTACTTATCCTTGTTGACCGTCTAACATTCATTGGAGGTTGTGGTATTTCTGGTTGTTGTTGCGGAGCATGAGGAACCACTGAAATATCACTATTTGGAGTATCATCTAGCACCACATAATCCTTTTCTTTCTTCTCATGCTACTGCAACTAATCTTTGTACAACACCTTCTCATTGAATATAACATCCCTGCTTCTCACAATTTTCTGATTTTCAAAATCCCAAAGCTTATAACCAAATTCATCAATGCCATATCCAACAAAGGTACACTTTTTTGATTTTACATCCAGCTTGGTTCTATTTTCAGAATCTACATGTGCAAATGCTTCACATCTGAAGGTTTTGAGAAAAGAATAACTCACCTTCTTACCTGTCCATGCTTCCTTTCGAATACCATAGCCCAAAGGAACTGAAGGACCTCTATTAATTAAATATACATCAGTGTTGACAGCCTCTACCCACATGTTTAGAGGTAGCCCAGCATGCAATCTCATGGTCCTTGCACACTCCATTATTGTCCTATTCATGCGTTCAACCACCCCATTCTCTTGTGGGGTCCCTAGAACCATTTTGTGCCTACAAATTCCATTAAAGGAACAATAATCCTTAAATTCTTTGCTGCAATACTCACCACCATTATTAGATCTGAGACATTTTAATCTTTTACCTGTCTCATTCTCAACCAAGCTTCTCCATTTCTTAAATGTTTCAAATACATCAGATTGCTACCTAAGGAAATAAATCCATACCTTCCTAGTTGCATCATCTATGAATGTAACATAATATCAAGAGCCACCGAGAGAAGATACCTGAGCTGGTCCCCATACATTGGTATGCACAAGCTCCAACTTTTCATTTTTCTTTTGTTTCCCATCCTTGAGAAAACTGACTCTCTTTTGTTTTCCATACACACAGCTTTCACAAAAATCCATATTAATACATTTCAGACCTGGTAAAACTTTCTTAAAATGAAGTACCTTCATACCTTTTTCACTCATATGCCCAAGTCTGTTATGCCATAGTGTTGTCACAGAACCTGCAGCAACTTTTCCAGTCTCTTCTTGCAAACCTACAACAACTGTTCCTGAACCTGTTTGTTTTTTCTCTGTAATAGCTAAAGTAGAAGGAACAGTATGACCTGTACAAAGATATAAGGTGCCTTCTTTCACACCTTTTGCTACTATTAAGGCACCTTTTGAAACCTTCCATTTTTTATCAGTAAATGTAACAATGCAACCTTCTTCAGCTAGTTGCCCTGCTGAAATTAAATTCCTACTGAGCCTTGGAACGTGCCTTACCTCTTGTAGTAGCCAATGATTCCCATTCTGCAACTTAATCTTGATTCTTCCTTTTCCAACAATCTGACATGGTTCGTTATCTCCCAAATAAACCGGCCCAAAATCCCCTTGGACATAATCAAGAAAATAACTTCTATGGGGCATAGCACGAAATGAGGCCCCTGAATCTAAAACCCATGAATTATCAGCATTATCTAGGGAAAGAATCAAACAATCATCTTCAAATTTATTACTTACCACATTTGCCTCCTTATTGCCTTCTTGTTTGTCTCCTTTATTTTTTTGAGACCAACAATCTTTCTTCAAATGACCTGGTTTCCCACAGTACCAACAATCCTTTTGTCCTATGGTTTGGGATCTCTTATCCTTTGATTTTCCTTGTGACTTCCCATGACCTCCAGAACCTTTTCCTCTCTCCTTTGATCTGCCCCTGCTTTCTGCATTCAAAACACTGCCTGATATGGATCCACCTAATCTTTTCCTACGAATTTCCTCACTCAGAATAACACCAACAACATCATCAAATTTCAGGGTATTTGAACTAGAAACAGAGTTACTAACTGTCATTACCAAACTATTCCAGCTTTCAGGCAATGAACATAATATCAAGAGCTCTAACTTCTTCATCAAATTTTGCATTTACATAAGTCAATTGACTAACAATCGTATTAAATTCATTTAAATGATCTGTCACAGATCCACCTTCAACCATTTTCAGATTAAACAAACGCTTCATGAGAAATACCTTATTTGAGGCTGAGGGTTTTTCATACAATTTAGCCAAAGCTTTCATCAGACCATATGTTGTCTTCGCTTTTGTTATATTGAATGCCACCAATGGTGCCAGGCACAACTGAATGGTTCCCAGTGCCTTTCTATCAAGAAGATTCCAATCCTCATCACTCATTGTTGCCGGTTTCTTGGCTACTCCTTCCAATTGCATCCATAAATCCTTTTGATAGAGGTAATCCTCCATCTGCATCTTCCATAACTGATAATTCTGCCCATTAAATTTATCAACCTTCAATTTACCCTCGTTCGCCATTGCTCCCACGCAACCATGAGACTCCCACTCAACTATGAGACCTTCCTGCAGATGATAATTGAACACAACCCGCTCTGATACCACTTGTTAGGGTTAGCCGACAGAAGATATCAATTAAATGCAAATAAAGATTAAATAGAGGAATGGAAATACATAGAATTAATAATAGCGAGAGACAAGTTTTAACGCAGTTCACCCAAACTTGGGCTACATCCACCAATAAAGAGTCCAATATTATTATCCAGTAAATCAAACCGATTACAATCAGTAATCCTTGCAACTCAATATCGTTGCAAATGCTACAATACAATTTATCAAAAAACCCTAACCCTTAGCTACTTTTATCAAGCTTTATGTCGGTTACAAAAATAGTGTTTTTTATGTCGGTTACAAAAATAGGATTTTTTTATGTCAGCTCTAAAAAAATTTCTCAGGGGGTGCGCCCCCGAACCCCCGCTCGAGGCCCGGCCTGGCTCTGAACCCCAGCGAGGATACATGGCTAGTGTACAGTACTTTCCTGATCAGTCGCCACCTACCAACAAGCATTGTGTCAATTTTGCTTCAATGTTATTTTTTGATCATGTAATAAGGTCTAATAGACCATGTTGAATTTGTTTGAGTCTGGTTTAGGTCCTAGAAGATCATTTTTGGGTCATTTGCTAAATAATGTAAAAAGTTGTCATGTTTGTAAAAGTTGTCATAATGGGAATTTGAAGAGACAAAGGTACAAAAAGGTAGTTAGATAGTTAGAAAGGGTGTAAAAGGGCATAAATAGGCCTCTTATGAATTATTTTAGATGGGGGTTGTTGAGGAGGATGAAGATGTATTGAAGTTGAGTAAAATCAATAAGAAAACTCTGTTTTAACTGCATATTTCTCTGTTCTACAACATGGTACAGATGGTACGGCCCTAATCATGGCCTAAGACCATCTAGGATGGATGAGGTTTTGATTCTTCTTGTATTTTGGTTTTTGTTTCATGAATTTTCATTACATATTGTGGAAGTTATGATCATTTTTATGACAACAATTTCTATATTTCTCCTGTAACTATCTTGTTACAGTGTATTGTACAATTTAGTATGGATCTAAGGTTGATTGAAACCAATTGGAGATGAACAAGGAGTGAATATAGTTTCTAACCAAGTTGGTTTCATTCAATTTCATTAAGTAGATTAAAAGTTATGGTAATTTCTTTACAAACAGGTCTGAAACCCTGAACTAGGGTTTTGAAGAGAAAAAATTGTGTATTTCTCACCATTCCTCTAGTGAAATATTTTGAATCTTGGTGGAATGAGAGTAATTAGGTAGGTCTTAAGGTTATTGAAGTTTACAGGTTCAGGGAGTGAAGTTTGAGACCTTTTGGTTGATGCCCTAGAAGAGAAACTCATGATTTTAGGCGTGAAAGGATGGCTAGCGGTCAGAGTTTGATAAAGAAGCATTGGGAAAGTGTGGGAATTGGTTTGGTAAGCATGGTTAGACCCTAGGTGACATGTATGAGCCTTTTGTGAAGAGAAATGAGGCTTGGAGTGTGGAGAACCAATAAACCCCTTTTGTTACAAGCCTAATTAGCCCCTTCCAAAACAGGACAATCAAAATTTGGGCCATACATTCCAAAGTAACCCCTACCCATTTTGAGATATAGTATGTAAGAGTGAAAAGGGTATCCAAATCAGTCTTTAGTTTGTGTGTTTGAGTTGTATTTTGAAAATTATGTCAAAATTACCTTATTTGTTGCTCCCATCAAAGCATAGTGGAAGTTTGTGAGAAAAAGTCATTTGAGAGGGTTACAAGGCATAAGGAAGGCTAAGGAAGGACATCCCTAATAATAGGGTTTAGAAACTTGCAAGTTAGTTTATTTGAGAGTTGTTGATCATAATACCTTGCTCTGCATCAGGAAGGGAGATCCTACCAACCATGTGGCAGCTTTTACCGCTATGTGTAGTGATTTCTTCTTTGAGGATGCAATCTTGGAAAAACTCTTTCCTAGGTCACTCGAGGACACAACCTTGGATTGGTTTTGCATGCTACCTCCTAATTCTATAACTTCTTTCTCACAATTAGTTAACAAGTTCCTCGAGCATTTTCAAGTGAACATTGAACCTCTGCCTCTTTGATGGACTTGGTTCACTGCAAACAAGGATTGAAGGAAAAAATAATAGATTTTATGGGCCGTTATCAAGCCCTCTTCTCACAAATCCAATATTCTATTCTGGATGGTAATGTGTAAACAATATTTATAGGAAATTTACAACCTCACATCTATGATAAGATATTATTGATGTGATACAATTCATTTACTCATCTTTGCATGGCTCTTCGTGATTATCAACTCTTAGTTAGTCAGTATGAGTATAATCCCTCATGAGCTCCAGTTGGTCAATCCAAGGCCTCTCATAATCATTCTTTCAAAATACAAAACAAAAAATTCATCAAGATAAATGAAATTTCAGTGAATAACATAACAAAACATGTGGTGGCGGCATCATCTCTTGGTTCCACCTCTTAGAAGTTAAAAGTAAAAACAAGAAACTTCACACTGTTATCAAAATCTCTTTATGCTATCATGACACAACTTTTGCAAAATAAACTCATCAAGCTTCCGCCTGTTAGACCCCTCGATCCAAGTAAGATGCAGTCATCTTCTTTTGATGTGAAGGCCTTTTGTCAATTGCATCGCTCCATTGGTCATGACACTAAAAGATCCATGCATCTTAAACATGAAGGTCAAGACCTCATCGACTCTAATGTCATCCAAGTTATCAGTGTGAATGACAAAGGGAATAAATTGGTGGCGGCTCCTAATCAAAATCTTTAAATATACATTGATCCTTTACCTCATGATGAGTCTAATGTTGTTGATGTTTGCATGGTAGATGCTTGCCCTCACAAAGAGCGAGTGGATTTGGAACCTTCTATATCTTTTACTCCACATAATGCTACTATCGAAGCTCCTGATGGGCCTCTTTAAATTACTATTTGAATCAATGATAAACCTATTCAGGGTGCTATGATAGATCCTATATGCATGGTGAATGTAGTAACTGAAGAGTTTCTATACATGCATGGTTTACATCGAGATACATATGATGTATCAGAGATGGCTATTAAAGCACACAATGGGTCTATCCTTCCAACTCTTGGTGCTTTAACTCTTGAAGTTAAAGTTGGGCCAAGAGCTTTGGATGTTCATTTTGTTATCATTCCTACATCAAACCTATTTCATGTGAAGTTGGGCTACCCACGACTTTCCTCTATGAAGGTGGTCCCCTCTATGTTTCACAAGTGCTAAAAGTTTCCATTTGAGGGATGGGTGCATGTTGTACATCACAATTAATATCGCCCTGTTCCTCACAATGGACACTTTTCACTTGATTGCTTCTGGCCACAACTAGTTGGAGTTACGAGACCTAGAGAGGATATGTTTTTCTTATCATATCAAAAGTTTAAAGCAAAGAAAATAGTAGAGTTATCTCTTGGTAATATTCCTCCTAGTGATGTTCCTGAACCTCCTCGATCTTCTGAGGCTATGACTATAATTCATCTTGTACCACATGTAGTGAATGAAGCTAAGCTTGAATCGAAGGTTCTTTCCCCATCCTCAAGCGTATGGTAGATATGTCAAGGTTCCCCCTTTGCCATCCCTCCAAGGAAAATGAGGCAACCTTTGTGCACAAAACAGACCTCCTTGCAATTGCAATATTACTTTTGTACTACCTACATTCACAAAGACAAGTGGAAAATAATTGGTTGCGCGTGTTTTATTTCCTAAGGTTTCTCAACTGCTTGAGGATGCTCCTGTACTTCTACCTATTACACAAGTTGATAAAGAAGAGCATCCCATATTGAGGAACCCTTCCCCCATAGTCTCCCAGCCTTCAATGGTTCCTTCTGTTTCTTCTAATGTTTCTAAAGCAAAGGAAGAAAAGGAACCCACGTTGGAAGACACTATGGTTCCCCTTAAAAACATCACAAATAAAGCTAAGCAAAATAATATTGTGAGAGAAAGAAAGAAGTGTCGTCGTTCTATGGCTCACCTTACCACAGGAGAGGAGAATCTCCCTCCTTGCAAGTGTTTATCACCGATGGATGCCAAAGAGATAGCTATCACCATTGTGTCTCCTACAAAGGAAGAAGAAGCTTTGCAAGCCTCTATGGAATCTATTGTACTACATTCTGATAGAGAACACAAAGATAATACAGGTATGGCTCTTATTCCTTATACCTCATGTGCTATAGTTTCTCTTGCATCTTGTCCACCTTTCCAAATGGATGATGAGAAAGATTGGGAGGAGAATGATTTTCTCTAGGTTGACTTGCAGGTGAGGGACCTTATTTTTATGTTATGAGTGTATGTGATTGTTTTTCCCTCGTGATGTGTTGCTTGATACTTTATTTGTGTTATTATTGTTATTGTCGTGTTGTTAAGCTCTCTTTGGATGACCTTTGACACCCTTGTAGGTGCAAGGATACAAAGGGACTGAAATCCATTATGACATTCTCTCTATTTGTATCATCATTCTTCTATATGTCATGATTTATATTGTTGTTGTGTCCTTTAGGGATGATGCAAGGCATAGAATGTTTCAATATTCTCCCTTGTTGACCCAAGGGATGTTTTTTTTTTTATTTCATGTGATACTTCTTCCTTTGTCCCCATAGTTCTACTAGTTGGTGGATGATGATAGCTCCAAATATATATATATAGTCTTGAGATATCTTCTATTATACAACCATTCATAAACTGACACTAGATAAGTAGATCCCTTTGTGTTATTATAATTGTTCTTTTATATTTTGATTTATGTGGCACGTTGTTGCTATGCCCGGCGTCATACCATAACTACACAAGCCATTATGTATCATGCTTGCAACATTGCCTCAGTTTACGTTTATGGGGGTAACCCCTTAGTGCAATGTAGTTCTTTGGAAACACATATCTTATGGGCATGTGCTTCCAGAAAGCTCTTGTGCCTATTTTGTGGTTTGTTCTACCTTAAAGCAATTGCTCCCTGATAGGAGTTAGCAATCACTTTAAGGTGGGGGCATACATCATACTATGCTCTCTTTTGGCTGCATACTCACTTGTTGGCAGGGAACTCACCTAGTGATTTGACAGTCCTCACTAGCTTGTGATGCTTCCTCTTTGGTCCATGAGCCACCTAGTGCAACGTAGTTGGCTAGCCTATGTGCTTCATGTGACTTGTCATGGTCACCTAGTAATTTGGTGGTCCTTACTAATGTGTGATCCATGGTGACACTTCTTTCCACATGATCCCTAACGACAAAGCAAGCTAGCATCAAAGTCATGTGCCTTGTGTGTTTGTTCTATGTTTATTCTTATTTTTGTTTCTTTTATGTATTATGTTTTCATGTATTCATCATTTCTTCCATGTGTTCTCTATGTATTCATTATGACTTACGTGTATTCATTGCGCCCTATGTATGCTTTGTGTCATATGTGTATGCTTTGTGTTTTGCATGTATTACCTCTATGTATTGCATGTCTTTCACGTGTATACCTATGAAATACTTTTTAGTACTCCATGTATGTGCGAGTTATGTTGCAATGCCTTATGTCTTTGATATCTCTTTTCTCTTAGGATCCTAAGTTTGGGGGCTACTTATAGTCCACAATTTGGCAGAATTCTTTGGGCTTCTATGTTTGTGTGTTTTGTCTATCCTTTAGTATGAGTTTGAACATAAGTTCGTACCCACACTAAAGTGGGGGCTAAATGTTATAGAGTAAAATGTGTACACTAGCATTTTACACTTAGTTTAGCACCTAGCTAGACCTATCTTGTTGTCTTTGTTAATTAGGACCTATTTTAACACCTTTGTGATCTTAAAACAATGAAAATCTTGATCCCGATAAATAAATCTAACAGAGTCAACTTAGGACTGGACTAAGCCCACTATATTTGGCACTCCCCAAAGTTTGTGGGCTAAAGGTCTAGGGCACCCAAGCGCCTAGTCCCACTTGGGAACTTTTGCCCCACTTCGTAGTGTCAATTTAGGACACTTCTTTAGTTTGTATTTGTCATCCTAATTAAGTTTTATTTGTCGTAAGTGAGCAGGAATGCATATTTAAATGAGTGTTGTAGTTCATTTTACACCTAAGGTGCATGCTAGAGGATTAATATGAATTTTCTCTCATATTGTGTTCTATGCTAAAGTGTTCTCCATGCTTGGAGTGTTATCTACTTGTGGATGCTATTGAAGTTTATTTATAGGCTTTGAAGGAAGTTTGAAGCCCTCTTCATCACTCTCCTTTGTTGGTGTAGGATCTTGAGCCATCTTCATCAAATAAGGTCATATCTCTTGCGGTTATCATCATTATCATTCATTATTCATCATATTATTACAAATCTAGCCTCTACCCTCCTAGGGCAAGTACTATTGGATCTAATCATCACTGTAGTGGAGGTGGGAACACCAACACATGGTTTGGATAAGGCAAGCCCTCATACACAACACAACCTTTTCTTCTTTCCTTATGTGTAGGTCAGAGAAACAGGTTTCGGGAGCTGATTTCTAGGAAGAAGGTAGAGCAGACAGGTATAGATCTAGTGACATCTAGAAAAGGCCTAGGGCTCCCAAGCACCTTGGTCTTGGGCTTTGCTACTACAAGATCTAGGTTCCGAATCTTCCTCTAATCTCTGTTGCACTTTTTTTTTTGTGATCTACTTTCAGTAGTCAGTTATAGTCTGATCTTCATCTTCTAGGGTTTGATCACTTGTCTTATCTTGCTTTCTTGAATTTGGTTAAACTTGGTTGATCCATATATATACAAGAAAAGGGCAGAACCCATGTAGTTTGGCTCTCCTCCTTTGGTAGAAACCAAGCTCAGTTTGTGCCCTAATGTTTGTAGAAGAGGTTTTTGACCTAGTTTAACTCCTTAGGCTAGATCACTCTTTTCTACTAAACAATTATTACCACTGAAGGAGAGGGAAAGGAAAGTGCACAGTAGTTCCAAAAAAATTTCATTGGATGGAAGAAAATTCTTAGATGGTCTAAGGCATAAAAATATGTGTTTTGCATTGACTCCTAGAGTTTTTGGCATTACAAATGTGAAGGAAACGGAGAAAAGAAATTTCAAAATTGTAACAGAATATTTCAACATCATATTAGATAACATGCCAAATGGATTACTAGTAGTGAGGAGTATTAGTTACCATATGGATCTAATTCCAAGAGAGTTTACCAAATAAGGTTGTAGATAGAATGACAACAACAGAAAATGTAAAACTAAATAGACAAGTACAAGAGTTGTTGAAGAAAGGTTTCATGAGGGAGAGTCGAGCACATGTGTGGTACTCACAATACTAGCACCTAAGAAGGATGGTAAGTGGAGGATGTGTATAGACTCTAGAGAAATCAACAAGATCACAATCAAGTAATGATTTCCATTGCCAAGGATGGATGACATAATGGTCTATTTGAGTGGAGAAAAATATTTTACGAAGATTGATTTGAAGAGAAATTATCATTAGATCAGAATTAGAGAAGGAGATGAATGGAAGATTGTATTTAAGATAAATGAAGGACTATATGGTGGTTGGTTATGCCCTTTGGGTTGAATAAAATGTTGCAAGTGTATTGTCATTGATGTCAACAGTGTTGTTGGAAGTGGAAGTGATGTTAACAGAGATGATGTCAATAGTCGTATGGTGTGTTGATCAGTGATGTTTAGAGATGCCAAAGGATAGTGATGTTTAAGGGAGATTGTTGCATATTGTTGTGAGACAGAGAAGCAAAGTGATGAGTATATTTTGAGATGGATCAGAGCAGTTGTGAAGTAAAGGGTAAGATGATGAAAGTCATGTACTAATTGGATTAGTATCATTTGTACACAATTGTACCTTATCTTCTAAAGTTCATAGACAAAGGATGTGTTAACTTAAAGATTCTTGTTTTGTTGAAAAGAGTTGTGGTTGTTGTATGATGTTGTGAATTAATTATATGATGTGGTGAATATGGTATTCATTGTTTCATGATGAAAAGCATTGCTTAAGTTTTGAAAGAAAGATTCAGGAAATCTAGGGCACTGGAGTTTGCACTGAAGTACCTCGGGAGAATGCTCTGCATTCCTTCGCATTCAAAGGTATGGCCTTACAGTTTGGGAGTTAGATAGAGACAAGTGTGAAGGTTGTATGTTCTTGATTTTAGAGCTTGGAAGTTACCACAAAAAATTCTAGAGCTCGCAGAGTGAAGACAATGTTCTTGTGTTGGTGTAATCAGAGAGGGTCCAAGGAATGCTCTGCATTTCTCCGTATTAGAAGATGTGATGCTGCAGATTTAAGGATAGTTGGATGAATATGAGAAGATTGATATATTTAAGTTTTAGATGATAAGTTGTACTACAAAGGTTCTCTAGAGTCAGCAGAGCAAAGACAAATCTTATTATTGATTAGGATTGTCTGGAGGAGAAAGAAAAAACCACCGCATTTCACCACAATTTATCTTTTGGCTTTGTTGTTTGGAGGATGAGTTCAGTTAGTCTGTATGTTTGTTCATCTTAGGTTTCAGGTGTTGAAGTGCACCGCAAGTTGGTTTTTTAATGTTTTATCTCAAGACTGGGTGTTCAATGTTTGTAAGTGAAGCCAAGTTTAGCATTTGTTTGTTTGTGCTAGAAAGAAAACATATATTTCAAAGGAAGGAATGTTTGAGAATTTTTATGCAAGTCTTATGTTGCTTGTGAAGTGATCCACATGGTTCTAATTGGTCTCTTCGATGCCGCTTTAGGTCTGGAGCTACTTTGAGGAAGGATAAGTGTTCATTGGGCCAACTTGATGTGTTTTGATGATCTTGCCGAATGTTTTGAGGTGTGCACCAACTTTGAAGAATGTGTTAAGGAAGAATAGGTCATGGTTATTACTTGCCTTAAACTGCATTGGATTTATATATCATGGGTGCTGCCACAATATTGGGTTACACTTTCTGGGACATCCTGATTTTTGTTGAAATTACATATTTTTAGAAAATATAATGATTTAAGCCTTGAAAGGTTCCATTTAAAGGATTTTAATTGAAGAGGGTTTGATCAAACCCCCTTAGATTCAAACCCCTTTGGATAGAACCCCACTAGTTTTAAACCATACCTATAATGGAGTCTCCTCTACACCTATCAAAATGTTGATAAAAAACCAATTTTGATTTACCTTTTTGGGGATCAAATGAATTCATTTAAAATTTATGTTTTGTAAGTATGTAGTCCTTATTATAAGCTTCCCAAAAAGTATAATTTTAAATATATTTAATTTGATTATTATATTTATTTTTCATTTCTTGTGAATGTAGGTTTTTTAATGATCATCAAGGTCTTTGTTTCACACATGAAAAAATAGGAAAATAGAGAAAAAAATTCTAAAAAATACGTGTCCTCTAGGTATTGATGTCCTTCTTCCAACAAAAGAAATTGAATTATGATACATACAAAAAAGGTTATGTTGGATAGAATATGCCTATGTCTAAATTATAATTAGTTTGACTTCAAAACTTAATTAAAAAAATATTCAACAAAATATTATGAAACCAAATGCATCCTCTAGATATTGATGTTACCAATCTAAATTCAAAAGAATCAGAATTTAATCCTTTGTAGAAAAAAAGTTATGTGCGACAGAATACACATCACTTAAAAAAATGTTGTTTACTATTAAAAACTAGTTATCAAAGGAGACACAAAAAATTTTACAATTTAACTCCAAATTTTTTTTAAAATATATATTTAGAATCTACAGACAAAATCTCACAAATCACTAGTTTGCATCATCTTCAAATTCCTAACAGTTTAGTGGCTATAGGTGTTGGAAAGTGAAGATTTAGTTCAAAATGTTGATTTCAATGTCAAGTTTGGCCAAAAAATGTAGCCCATTATTATGGGATGACCCTCATTTGGAAGCTGACTTGTTGTGGTCATTGCACATTTCATGTTTACATGTTTCATCTTGGTTGACATAGGAGAAAGATTTTGTAATTTCCGGAAGGTATAAATAAAAGATCTTGTTTAGTGTGAAAAAAGAGAGGGTGTGAGAGTGTGTGTGGTTATGTGAGTGAGTGTGAAAGTGAATGAGTGTGTATGTGAAGGTGTGTTGAAGGTAGCAATGTTCATTGTGTAGAGGAAGTGAAGATTGTGACAAAGTGAAGTGTGTGGACCTCCGTTTGATCAGTGAGATCTGTTGAGTGTGATGTTCAGAGGTTGTAGCCTCATTTTGTAAGTGTTGTAGCATTGTATTTCAGGGAGTGTTTCCTACCTTGGGTTGTAGCCCTAAAACTTGTAATCTATTTTTATCATTATTCGTGAGGCTAGATTTGGACAATAGATCCAAGTAGCTTGTTCCTTGTGGTTTTTCCCTTCTTGGGTTTTCCACGTAAATCTGGTGTTATGGTTGTGAGCTTCTGTGTTATGCTTTGAATTTCTTAATTTTCTTTATCATATGTTTAAGGAAGTAAGAAGATTTTGTTGATAAAGTTAATTATTGGGAATAAGTTTTTGGTATACTAATTCACCCCCTCTCAGTATATCATTGTGTTCTAACAATTGGTATCAGAGCTAAGTTCCTTGGTGTAGCATAACAATTGAATGTAGATCTTGGGGTAGAACACATGGCTTAGAAGGAGTCCTCTTCTAAATCTCTGATATATGATGGAAGTAACTATGATTTCTAGAGTGTAAGGATGGAAGCCTATCTGACCTCGCTAGAGTATGATGTTTGGAGTGCTATCATGAATGATTATGTCGAACTTAGTCATCCTATTATGGATCCAGATGCGAAGAAGGATCATGAAAACAATGCTAAAGGCAAGAATGCCATCTTAAATGGTTTGAGGGGTTTAGAGTTAGTCAAGGTTGTGTGGTGAAAGACAACAAGGAGATATGGAAGAAGCTCAAAGATCTCTATGAAGGAAATGACACCATAAAGGAAGAAAAACTACAATCTTACAAAACAGTGTTTGATAATTCGAGGTGAAAGAAGAGGAGAACATTGCTAGCTATTTGCACCAAGTAGATGAAACTATCAATGGAATTAGGAGTATGGGTGAAGATATAGCTAACTCTTTGGTTGTGAAGAAAGTTCTAAGAACTCTCCCTCACTGATTTGATTCAAAAGTTTCTGCAATTGAAGAAGCCAGAGATCTAAAGAAACTCAGCATGGAAGAGTTATTTGGGTCCCTCACTACATATGAGATGAGAAATGAAGTCATATGACCATGCCAAAGAGAAGTTGCTTTCAATACTATGAAGAATGAAGGAACATCTGATGTATGCCTTGAAGCTGAGGAAGAAGAAGCAAACTTTGTGAGGAAACTGAAAAGGGGCTCAGGAAATTATAAAGGTAAGCTACCTTTTAAATGTTTTAATTGTGGTAGAATTGGTCATTATGCCTATAAATGTCCTTTTGGAGAAAATGAAAATAGTAGCAAGGGTTTCAAGATAAACAATTTCAAGAGGAATCTTCTTTCAAAAGAAGACTACAGTTTTGGAGAAGAATTAGATCACTACTTATCAAATGAGGAAAAAGGAGAATCTCTATTCATGGCCAAGGTGATCTCAAATGGCTTAGACAAGACTACAGATGAAGAAGAATATGAAGTTGATTTTGAAGGTGAACTTGTTTCTACTCTTGAAGACTTGGATTGTGCAAGGAAAGAGAATCAAGAATAAAGAGCTCTGATTGAAGCTAAGAAAAAATAATGTACAAGGCTTGAGAAAGAAATTACGTCACTCAAAAGGGAGTTAGAGAAGGCAAATCTTGGAAGTCTAGATGATACTGAATGTTCAGATCACATCATGCCTCAAGGAAGATCTCTTCATGCAAGACAATTCTCCATGAACAGGTTCAATCATGTTTTCTTTGGTTATTGTTTTATCTGCAACAAATTTGGTCATAAGGCTATAGATTGCAAGTCTGAAATGAATAGAAGAAATCTTGTAAGTAGGAATCCTCTTGCTTCACTAGTGGATGTCAATGTGGTATGTCAAATTTACAACAAATTTGGGCATATAGCAAGATATTATAGGAGTGGTTTGGCAAAAATAGAATCTCAGTTGATAGATGTTACTGAGCAAGCAAAGGAACATGATTCTTCCAAGAGATAGGAGACAAATAATGGATTTGAAGATTCAATGATTGTCCAAACAACATTTCATGCTTAAGGGCAAACAAATATCTAGGTGATAGACAGTGGATGTACAAATCACATGAAAAGTGATAAGAGCAAATTCATCAATCTTGGTAAGTGGAATGGTGGACTAGTCAGGTTTGGAGACAATTCATCTACAAAGATCACTAGAAAGGGTACTATAAGTATTAATGGTAAATCTAAAACACATGATGTTTATTATGTAGAAGGTCTCAAGCATAATCTTCTCAGTGTAAGTCAAATGTGTAGAAAAGGATATAATCTCACATTTCATGATCAAGGGTGTGAAATTAGAAGAGCAAAGTCTCAAAAATTGGTGGCAAAAGGATTTAAGACATAAGGCAACTTATATAATCTAAAGGTAGCTAATGAAAGGACTTGTCTTTTGGGACAAACAAATGAATGTTGGCTATGGCCCAAATGGATGGGGCACATGAACTTTGATAATCTTTTGAAGATAAGCTCCATGTAAGAAGTAAGAGACATGCCACAGATCATCAAGCCTGCAAGCACCTTATGCAAAGAATATCAGATGGGGAAGCAGACAATTATAAGATTCAAGTCCAAGGAGTATTCATCTACAAGGCCATTGGAATTGGTTCATACTAATTTGTGTGGGGCCACTAGGACAAAGAGTCTACAAGGTGAGAGGTATTTCATTTTTCTTATTGATGATTTCTCTAGAATGACATGGGTTACCTTTTTGAAAGAAAAATTAGAAGATTTCAATAGGTTTAAGATTTTCAAGTTCATCGTTGAAAATGAAATGAATGCTAGAATCAAGTGTCTAAGGTCTGATAGAGGTGATGAGTTCAGCTCAAGTGAGTTTGAGGAATTTTGTGAAGAACATGGAATAAAGAGGCATTATTATGCTGCAAGAACTCCTCAGCAAAATGGAGTAGTGGAAAGGAAGAATAGAACAATTTAGAAGTTGGCTAGAACAATGTTGAGTGAAGCCAAGCTATCTGATACATATTGGAAAGAGGTAGTCCATACTATTGTCTACATTCTTAACAGAGGACAACTAAGAGTGCACAGTACTAAGACACCTTATGAGTTATGGTATGGAAGACCAACATCAGTCAACTATTTCAAAGTTTTTGGAAGTAAATGCTACATCAAAAGAAATGAAGAAGGTCTAGGAAAGTTTGACTCAAGAGCTGATGAGGGAATCTTTATTGGATATTCAACTAGGAGCAAAGCCTACAAATGCTACAACAAAAGGATAAGGAAGATAGTTGAGAGTGTGAATGTTAAAGTGGATGAAAAGTCACACTAAATCATAAATGAGAAAGAAGATTGTTGGTTACCTGAACTTGCCTGCACAGAAGAAGAAGAAAAAGTTGAACGAAAGGAAGGAACTCAAGACATGATTGCCAAGACTCCTACCAAGTATGTTCAGAATAATAATTTAGAAGATCATATCATTGGAGACAAGAATGAAGGAGTATAGACAAGAAGAAGATTTGCAAGAACAAATGAACAGGTAAGCTTGTCTTTACTATCGAGAGTAAAACTTAAAAATTTTGATGAGGCTAGAAAGGATGAAGGATGGATACAAGCTATGGAAGAAGAACTAAATTAGATAGAGAAGAATCAAACTTGGGAGTTTGTACCAATGTCTACAAACAAGAATGTGACAAGCACAAAATGGGTATTCAGAAACAAATTGAATAAAGATGGAGAAGTGGTCAGGAACAAAGCAAGGTTGGTTTGCAAAGGTTACTCACAAGTTGAAGGTCTTGATTATAAGGAGACATTTAGTCCAGTTGCAAGAATGGAAGCAATCTTAATGGTTCTTGCATTTGTAGTGCATAAGGGATTCAAGGTATATCAGATGGATGTCAAATCTGCCTTCCTAAATGGTGACTTAGAAGAAGTCTACATAGAGTAGCCTGATGGATTTCAGTTATCAGAAGACCCAAACATGGTATGTAGACTTAAGAAGGTTCTTTATGGTCTCAAACACGCCCCTAGGGCTTGGTATGCAAGGTTGGATAAGTACTTACTTTAGCAAAGTTTCAAGAAAGGTGTCGTAGATAGTAATCTCTACATCAAAATTGAAGGTGAACAAATTCTAATTATTGCTGCGAATGTTGATGATATAATCTTTTGTGGCTATGATGAGATGTGTAAGAAGTTTGCAAGAGAGATGCAGAAAGAATTTGAAATGTCTATGTTATGTGAGATATCATTCTTTCTTGGACTCCAAATTACTCAATCGGATGATGGCATCTTTATATCTCAAGCAAAGTATGTTAAGGAAATGTTGAAGAAGTTTGGCATGGAAGATTGCAAACTAGTGAGTACTCCTATGGTAATTGGTTTCCATTTGAGTAAAGACGATGAGTCACCTGAAGTTGATCAAACTTTGTATAGGTCTATGATTGGGGGCCTACTATACCTAACAACATCAAGACCTGACATTATGCAAGCCATGTGTTTGGTTGCAAGGTTTCAAGAAGATCCTAAAGAAACACATGTGAAGGCAGTCAAGAGAATATTCAGATATTTGCAGAGCACTCTACAACATGGGTTGTGGTATCAAAAGGGTGATGACTTTTCCCTGAGTGCCTATACTAATGCAGATTAGGCTAGCAGTGTTGATGATAGGAGAAGTACCAGCGGAGGAGCTTTTTTTTTTGAGACAGATTGGTCTCATGGATTAGTAAGAAGCAACATTCATATCCTTATCAATAGCAGAAGTAGAGTATATATTTGCAACAACCTGTTGCACTCAAGTGTTGTGGATGAAGCAAACATTTAAGGATATCAAGGTAGTATTGTTGCAAGTATAAGCCTAGCCGGTGTTGTCGTTGATGTCAACATACTCCTGTTGCATTGATGATAAGGATTGGATGAACTATTTGCTAAGGATATTGAGAAAATTGGTCATATCAGGAATAGTGAAGAAGAGTGAAGATAGTAAGGTAAAGATCCAAGATAAGATGAAGATTAGAGGATGTGGTTCAAAGGGTTTGTAGATATGTGTCTTGAGGTGATCCAGTAAATATTTCAGAGGTCCACATCAAGATCTGAAGAAGTTGTGGTCACTCAAGTAAAACCGGTTCCGGTAGGTGTTCAAAGATGACAGAGTGGTACAGACAGGTCCGGTGAGATCCAAAAATGCATTATCCTATTCTGCAAATTTGGTGGAGTGTTTAGGAAGTCCATGCGGAGTGACAACTCAATTGGTTAGTGGTCTGGAGGTCCGTAAGCCTCTATTCCATTATGATAGTGATGACAGACTATGTTCTTGAGGTTCTAGATGAAGGAGAGAAGGATTTCAGTAAGCAGATGTAGTATGGATGTTCTTGGTGATTTAGGCAAGCTTGTGGAGGTCTTCGGATCATGTCCAATTCATGTTGGTGGTCCGCATTGGAGTTTGAGTTCGCAATTGGAGAGTTCTTTCGGATGATGGTGTTCTTCCTAAGTTTGGCCGACCGGATGAGTTACACATCCTGCGAATGATCTTGAAGATGTTATGTGAAGATTGGCGTGTTCCTAGAAGAAGATTGAAGTCTCAGATCTGTATGGCCGACAGTGTGTTGAACCACATGAAGTCTTTTGTAAATAGTCATATGGTATTTATGTCTTTTCTCTGTAATGTTTGCAGACTTAGATGATCATTCCTAAGTCGATGTCTTGTATAAATAAGGAATTGCAAAGTCATTCCAAAGTGTGTCTTGTGGAGATGAGAGTGTGGTAGTGAGGAGGAGAGCGAAAAGTAGAGCAGAAGTATTGGGGTTAAATGGAACTGATTCAAGCATGATGAAGATACTATTCTCTAGTTCAAGTATGTGATACTTATCATTCTGTAGACAAAGTGTCTCTTGTAGGTAGTGGGCCTCTTATGAGCAGTGTACTCGAGTAGTGAGCCCTAATTGGCATGTGCCATTTTATTCTTTCTATTCTTCTAATAGAGAATACATTCTTGGGTTAGTCACCCCATGGTTTTTCCCTTAACCAAGTTTTCCACGTCAAAATCTTGGTGTCTCATGTGTTAATGTGTTTCTGCTCTTGATTTAATGCATTGTGTTTCCATGATTGATTTATTATTATGCTGCTAAAATACAAAGTGGATTTAAGTGTTTAATTGGAAGAATGTTTTGGACAACTGATTCACCCCCCCCTCTCAGTTGTCTGTCCTAAATCTAACAATTGGTATAAGAGCTAAGTTCCTCTAAAAGAGCTTAATCGCTTGAGGAGATTCAGGATGTCATCCCATAAGAAGGATAGTTTGAAGTTTGATGGAACAAATTTTATTCTTTGGAAAAGTTGCATGCAATGTCACTTGCAATGTATGGGAATGTAGTACTAGACCATGGCCACAACAAAGTATACTCCTCCACAAAATGGCTCAAAAACCACAACTAAAATCACAGATGCTGAAAACAATCTGTGAACTAAAGAAGCCCTTCTAAGTGCCTTGTCTAATTCAGAACTTTCAAATGTTGTGGACCTACAAACTACTTTTGAGATTTGGGAAAAACTGGAACTTTTACATGAAGGAGACAAGTATGTTAAATGTGCAAGGCTATAGAGTATGAAAGCGAATTTTGAAAATCTGAAGATGAGAGAAAATGAAAATATCGCTACTTTTATGCTAAGAGTAAATGAGCTTGTTTGTGGCATTAGATGTGCTAGTGGAGTCTTGGATGAAGATGAGATTGTTGGTAAAGTTCTCAGATCCCTTCCTACTTCTTATAAAATCAAGGTTGCTTCCATTGAAGAATTTAGAGCCCATTCAAGTGTCACAAGAGATCAATTGGTTGGTAAATTGGCTGCATTTGAACTGACCGAGTTTTGAGATGTCCCCGCCAAGACTGAATCTACATTCAAAGCTAGTTCTTCTATAAAAGGAAAACAAACGTTTGATCTAGGAGAGAACTCTTCAAGGAAACTTTCATGGTATGAAAAAGCAAGAAAAGACCTGGAAGAAGAAGAAGCTGAAACAGCTCAACTTGAAGCCCTTATTGCAAAAAGACTACCAAGAGGATCCGGTAAGTATGAAGAGAAATTATCTTTTAAGTGTTTTAACTGCAATAAGATTGGTCATTTTGCCTCAAGGTGTCCGGAAAGATTTTCAAGGCCAAATCCTAACAAATCAAGGTTCCAAAAGAATTGTTACTATGTTCATGAAGATGATGATAATGAAGGAGTAACAGATGTGAATCAGAGATAGGAAAAAAATTCGGAAGTGATTGGGTGTTTATTGCCATCAAAGAAGAAGATCCAATGCCATCTAAATCTATCAATCATAAAGTTGTAGAAAGAGCTCTGGCTGCCCAAGTTGAAGAAAAGGATGACTGGGTCATTGATAGTGGATGCTCTCACCATATGACAGGTGACAAAAATAAGTTCATAGATTTGGAAAGGTATGAAGGAGGAGTGGTAAAGTTTGGTGATAATTCTACTGGTAGAATCAGAGGTAGAGGAACTATTTCTTTTGATGGAAAGAACAAAACCGGTAATGTACTGTATGTTGAAGGATTGAAGCACAATCTTCTCAGTGTTGGATAGTTGGTGGACAAAGGCTATGATCTCTGATTCAAGAATGGAAAATGCAAGATCTTTGAAAGTTCCAGAATAGAGATTGCATCTGGTAGCCAAACAAAAGGTAATATCTTCCATTTAGTTGGTACTGGTAAAAGTTGTCTATTTGTGCAAATTGATCAGAGTTGGTTATGGCATAGGAGGACGTGTCATATAAATTTTGATAATATCATTAAGATAAGAAACACTCAGGCTGTAAGAGATCTTCCAAAATTGGTGAAACATACAAATAGTTTGTGCAAAGAATGTCAGTTGGGTAAACAAAGTAGAGTCTCATTCAAAAGCAATGAACAATCTTCTACCAGATTATTAGACCTAGTTCATACTGATTTATGTGGTCCGACAAGAATCAGAAGTGTGCAAGGTGATAGATACTTCATGCTATTAATTGATGACTACTCCCAGATGATGTGGGTAACTTTTCTGAAGGAGAAATCAGAGGCTCTTGAGAAATTCAAAATATTCAAGGATATGGTGGAGAATGAAACTGGATTGAACATAAAATGTCTGAGGTCTGATAGAGGTGGTGAATTCACATCCGGTGAGTTCATAGAATTCTGTGAGAAGCATGGAATCATAAGACAGTTGTCTGCTCCTAGGACTCCTCAGTGGAATGGAGTAGTGGAGAGAAAGAACCGGACCATCCAAGAAGCATCTAGGACCATGATGATGGAAGAAAATGTTCCTCAGATCTATTGGAGAGAAGTTGTCAGCACTGTAGTCTATACTCTCAATCGTGTATAAATCAGAAGCAATACAAGTAAGACTCTTTATGAACTTTGATTTGGCATCACTCCTACTGTGAGGTATTTTAGAGTCTTTGGTAGCAAATATTACATTAAAAGTGATGAATATCTAGGCAAGTTTGATGCTAAAAGTGATGAAGGAATATTCTTGGGTTACTCTACACAAAGCAAAGCATACCGGTGTTATAACAAGAGACTGAGAAAGATTATAGAAAGTACAAATGTGAAGGTTGATGAAGGACTTGAAAAACCCTCAAGGTTTTATGAATATGATGAAGATGATCAGAATGGTGTTCTAACTCAAGGAACCCAAGGCCCTTCTGAAATTCAGATTCTAACTGATCTGGTATATCAGAAAGAAGAGATGAGTTTTAATGAACCTGATCAAGAATCAAAAGTGCAAGAAACTCCCAAAGTTCCCAGGTATGTAAGACTGAACCACTCTGAAGATCAGATCATAGGTGATAAAAGCAAAGGTGTACAAACAAGAAGAAGGATTGCTCAAGATTCAGAAGAGTATTGTCTGATTTCAACGATTGAACCTAAGACAGTGAATGAATCTTGCAATGATAAAAACTGGACTAAAGCAATGGAGGAAGAGCTGATGCAAATTGAGAAAAATCACACTTGGGATCTTGTTCCCAGACCTAGAAACAAGAATGTGATTGGAACCAAATGGGTCTTCCGGAACAAACTAAATGAAGTTGGTGAAGTAATCAGAAATAAAGTCAGATTGGTCTGCAAGGGTTACTCTCAAATAGAAGGAGTTGATTTTGAAGAAAGTTTTGCTCCGGTGGCAAGAATTGAAGTAGTTAGATTATTTCTCACTTTTGCTACCTTCAAGGATTTCAAACTATATCAGATGGATGTCAAGTCTGCCCTTCTGAATGGAGACTTGGAAGAAGAAGTATGCATTGCACAATTGGATGGATTTCAATTGTCTGATCATGGTGATATGGTCTGCAAGTTAAAAAAGGCACTGTATGGACTAAAGCAAGCCCCAAGAGCCTGGTATGAAAGATTGGATAAGCATCTTTTGAAGATTGGTTTCAACAAAGGTACTGCTGACAGTAATTTGTATTTCAAAATTGATCATGAAAACATCTTGATTGTTGAAGTGTTTGTTGATGATATCATTTTTGGAGGAAGAGATAGTATGTGCAAATCTTTTGCAAATCAAATGAAAAGTGAATTTGAGATGTCCATGCTTGGGGAAATGAATTTATTCTTGGGTCTGCAAATCATTCAAACTAAGAAAGGAATCTTTATTTCTCAGACCAAATATGTGAAAGAATTATTGAAGAAATTTGGGATGGAAGACTCAAAACAAATGAGTACTCCCATGGAAACTGGATGTAAATTGAACAAAGATGATGACTCTCCTAAGGCTGATCAGAAAAAGTACAGGTCAATGATTGGAGGATTACTATATCTCACTCAAACTACACTTGACATTATGAATGTTGTTGGTCTTGTTGCTAGATTCCAAGCTGATCCTAGAGAATCTCATTGACGCAAAGCGGGGAGTGGAATTTGGTGGAACCAATCTAAAAATGCGGCTGTGATTGTAGTTGCGTCACTGTACCCCTGTACCATATATTTTATTGTGTCAAATGCTATCGGGTCTCATGGTGGGCTATCAAACCCACGACTACCTCTAAATTGTTGAACTATCGGCTTGCTACACCTTCGAGCCTTGGTGAGTTGTTGAACCACTGAACCAATGCTTGTCGTTGAACCCACCGGGCTCGTTAAACCATTAGACCATTGAACCAATTCAATGGGTGGTTCAACGATCGTTAACAATCTTCATTATCTTTGTCGTTCCGCTGGGCCTCCGAACCAACACATGATTGAACCGTTGAACCCTTTGAATCATTGACCTGGTTCAAAGGTTCAACCAAAGGCCTCTTTTCCTCCCACTGCTGATAGACTGTCACTGTTTGAATCGTCAAACCTTTGGACCGTTGAACCGGTTCAAAGGTTCAACCAAAAGGTTTTCTCCACCAAACTTATCATGCCAATCACTTAGCTTCAAACGCCGTTGAATTAGTGAACTCTCAAACTTTCAAAATTAGTTCAAACAAAAGACTTCAGGCCAACTTAAGTTATCAGTGAAACCCAATAACGAATTTCACACCGATATTGTGCGCTGTCTCTGTTAAACTTCCATAGATTTTAACCTTTCATATCCTAGCACATGAGGATGCTAGGATTCACCACAGCATGATGTCGATCAATCTTGTAACTGCAAAACTCACATAAACAGAAAATGCAAAAACAAAATCTAAGCTAATATGTACAGCCATTCCACCGATTACAGAGTAATCAACCGGTGGAATGGGTTAAAACCCCATCTTGACTGTAAATCATAAATTGACTACACAAATGTAATTTGAATGCAAAATAGGATCTTCTTTATTGCTCTGAAGATGAATACAGATATTTGTTTTCACAGTACAATTCAAATTCATGTTCATTGCTCTGTCTAACTTCTCCTTTCTGATCTCTCTCTATCTCTCTCTATCGATATATCTTAATCGATCAGAGCTTAGGCTATTTAACAACCCATAGAGAGTAGTACTGACTGGATTCCCAGCGGCTGGGAGACACAACTAACTAACAAACTCATAACTAACTAACAACCTGTCATTACAGATCGACAGGTGTCCTAACAACAGAAACAAACTAAAAATAGCAAGCGTTGGTCAAATAGACCTTATTACATAGGAAATACATAACAACCTATTAAGACTTTAGGCTTCTAATTAATTTGATGAAGGGGTGCCCCTGCACCATACTCCTCGAGAGAAGAGATCTCAAGCCCACTTGAGATCAGAGTGTGTAAGTCTGCGCCATGTTTCTGGATCTGTTCGTCAGTCATCCAAACTGCTTCTGAATCAGGTTCCCTTGCCAAGTGACCAAATATTCGATATATTCTTTATTCCTGGTCTTCTTTACCATTCAGGAATCTAAAATCTTCTACAGGTTTGGTGGATCATGTTTAGGAATTTCATCATCTGCTGTATCCTGGAATGTTTCATGTTCCATATCTGCATTATGTTTGTATGGAGTTAAATCACATACATTAAAAATAGGTGACAATCCAAGATCAGAAGGAAGTTGGATCTCATAAGCATTCTATCCACATTTCTTCAAAATTTGACATGGTCCAATCTTCCTCTGCATGAGCTTAGTATGTTTTCCTTTGGGGAGTGGTTCCTTTTTCAGATAAACCCATACCAAATCTCCAACATCAAATTGTACATCTCTTTTCTTTTTATCAGCATATTCTTTATACTTCAAAGTAGTCTGCTGGAGTTGGTTCTTTACTTGATCATGCACCTCTTTTATTGCTACTGCAAAAGCTTCTCCATCTGCACTAATTGAGTCTCTTGTAGGTAGATTTCTTAATTCCAAAATACCTCTTGGATGCATACCATACACCACTGGAAAAGGTGATTTCCCTGTACTCCTATTGATGGTATCATTATAAGAAAATTCTGCCTGTGGTAGGATGCTATCCCACTTCTCTCATGCTATTTTGTCAAACATCTGAGCAGATTTCCTAAAGAACGGTTAACCGCATCAGTCTGTCCATCTGTCTAAGAATGATAGGCTAATGAGAAAGATAAATTTCTGCCAAGCTTCTTCCGAAGAGTCCTCCAGAAATGACCAATGAATTTCACATCTCTATCTAACACTATACTCAATGGCAATCCATGTATCCGCACTACTTCCTTGAAAAACAAATCTGCAACATATGAAGCATCACAAGTAGTTTTGCATGGCAAGAAATGTGCCATTTTACTGAATCTATCTACTACAACAAAAACACTGTCATAACCTTTTCTTGTTCTGGGTAAACCCAACACAAAATCCATACTTATGCCTTCCCATGGCCTAGAGGGAATGGACAGTGGCTGATATAAACCTGCATTAGTTGATCTACCTTTTGCTTTCTGACATATCATACATGTCTCCACAAATTTTCTTACATCTGATTGCAATTTAGGCCAATAGTAATGTCTCTTTACCAGTTCCAGAGTCTTATCTAAACCAAAATGTCCTGCCATAGCTCTGCAATGCTTTTCCCTAATGATGTTCAGCCTCATAGAACACCTTGGAATACACAATTGTACACCTTTGAACAGCAATCCATCCTGGATCAAAAAATTTAGTATGATATTTGTCTCCAAAAGAAATACATACTTGATATATCTCTCCAAAGTCTTCATCAGCATCATACATAGTCTTCAAGGAATCAATCCCAACACTTTCTAGTTGAATTTGATTTATGGTTAGAGCTCTCCTGCTCAAAGCATCTGCTACCTTGTTCTTTACCCCTTTCTTGTGCTTAAGTGTGAAAGTAAAAGCTTGTAAAGTTTCTACCCATTTCATATGTCTGTGATTCAACTTCTCTTGACTGCTAATGAAACTAAGAGCCTGATTATCTGTGAATACTATGAATTCCTTTGGCATCAAGTAGTGCCTCCACTTCTTGAGTGACTAGACTAGAGCATACATCTCCAAATCATATGATGAATACCTCTTCTTTGCATCATTTAACTTCTCACTAAAAAATGCAATAGGCCTACCTTCTTGACTGAGTACTGCGCCAATTGCCATGTGACTGGCATCACATTCTACTGGAAAAATTTTGTTGAAATCAAGAAGGGTAAGGACTGGCTGATGTGCCACCTTCTTCTTCAATGTTTCAAATGAATCATCTGTTGTTTTTGTCCAAGTGAATCTACATTTCTGTCCTCCTTTTATGGTGTCAAGCATGGGTGCACAGACATGACTAAACCCTCTTATAAACTTCCTATAGAAGGTTGCTAACCCATGGAAACTTCTGACATCATTCATTGTTCTAGGAATTGGCCAAAACAATATGGCACTTACCTTCTCCTTATCCATTTTCAGTTTACCCTGTGAAATGACAAAACCCAAATAGGTGATCTCTTCCTGCATAAACAAACACTTTTCCAAGTTGATCATGAGCTATTCTTCATGTAACCTTTTAAGGACCAAGTCTATATGTCTGAGATGCTCTTCCCTTGTATTACTGAAAATCAGAATGTCATCTAGATATACTATGACAGACTTGCCTATGAATTCTCTCAAGACCTCATTCATCAGTCTCATAAAAGTACTGGGGGCATTGGACAAACCAAAAGGCATGACCTTCCACTCATACAACCCCTCATTTGTTTTAAATGTTGTTTTCCACTCATCTCCTGGCCTAATCCTGATCTGATGATAACCACTCTTCAAATATATTTTTGTGAAATACTTAGCACCTCCTAAACAATCAAGCAAATCTTCTATCCTAGGTATTGGGAACCTATACCTGATTATGATCTTGTTAATAGCCCTTGAATCAGTGCAAAGCCTCCAAGTGCCTTCCTTCTTCAGTGCTAGTACAACTGGTACTGCACATGGATTTAAACTCTTGCCAATTAGGCCTGTGTTCAACAATTCTTCAATCTATCTTGCCACTTCTGCATTCTGTTCTGGAGTAAGCTTGTATGTTGCTTTGTTTGGAAGTGTAGATCCTGGGATCAAATCTATGCAATGACTGATATCCCTTACAAGTGGTAGGGATCTCGGCATTCCATCAAAGATGATGCCTTTGTATTTATCCAACAACTCTTGGACAGCAGGATCTATGAACCTCTATCACTTCTCTCCCTTGATTTCTTGTTGTTGTTCTTTATTTACTTTTAGGCATGGAATTAGGGCATATGTAACTGTACCCTCTTCTACTATTTCCTTCATGAAATGTTTACCTTCTACCAGCATTACCTTGGCTTCTTTCCCTTTTGACCCTACCTCCTTCTCCATCAATGGTAGTAACTCTATCACCTTACCATCCTTGGTGATTGAATATGTATTTCTAACTCCATCATGTTGTGCTCCTAAATCATATTGCCATGGTCTGCCAAACAGGAGATGACAAGCATCCATCTGAGCTATGTCAAACAATAATATGTCCTTATATGTTCTAATTTGAAATTCTACCCAAGCCTGCTCTTATACAATTGTTTGCTGACCTTGAGTGAGCCATGAAATCTTATATGGGTAAGGATGTGGCAGCCTTCTAAGCTTCAGCTTTTCTACCATTTCAACAAACACAAAATTTTCAGTAGATCCAGAGTCAATCAGAACTCTACATACCTTTCCTCCTACCTTGCAAGTAGTTTTGAAAAGAGATTTTCTTTGTGGGGGTTCTCTGTCAGGTACCTTCATGGTGGTCATTGCCCTCCCAATCATCAAAGATTCTCCCATCTCAGGATATCCATAACTATCAGGAGCTCTTACACTTTAACCAGTGTTTGAGCTTGTCACACTTTGATAGTCAGATTCTTGTATCAGATTTGTTCTTCTTTCTCCTGTTGAACTCGATGCTTTTTCTGGACATCTGCTGGCTATATGACCTTCTTGATTGCAATTGTAACATCTGATAGATCCTCTGCCCTGAGATCTTCCTCTGAATGGCAGTCTTTTGCCCCTAAAGTTTCCTTTCTAATTGTAGTTTCCTCTTTGAGTTTGACTGCTATCTCCTTTACTATTTTCTTGATTGGTTTCTCCATGATATCCAAATCCATTACCTCTGCCTCTGAAAGGACTTCTTCCACCTCTTTGTTGTCTTCCTCTTCCTCTGCTGTTCTGCTCTTGCCTTCTCTTTAACTTCTCTTCTACCTTCAATGCCAATTGATAGCACTTTTGAACTGTATCTAGACTATGCAGATTTAAATCTTCTTGGATGGCAAGTCTCAACCCATTGAGATATCTTGCTACCCTTTCTTCCTCATTTTCCTTTACCTTTGTCTTGACACAGAGTTTCATGAATTCTTCAGTATATGACCTGACATCTAACTCTTTCTACTTCAATCTTTGCCTCCTCTTATGCAATTGGATGTTGTAATCCAATGGAACATAGGCTTCCTTCACTAAAGCCACCATTTTCTTCCAAGTAGCAACTCTGTTCTTTCCTTCCTTCACTCTGTCATCTTGGATGAAATTCCACCAAGTCAATGCGGCCTCTTTCATTTTGGATTGTGCCATCTTTACCTTTTGATGCTCTGGTATTTCTTTTGTTTCAAAGAAATTGTTCGAGTCTATCCACTCCATCACCGAATCAGGATCCATCTTTCCTGTAAACACTGGTAAATCCAATTTCACATCCATGGTTCTCCTCTCCATGGATTTGAGGGCATTCAATAAGGGTCTCTGGTCTGCAGGAACCTCTATCTCTTCCCGTCTAGGGATTTCCTCTTCATCCCTATCATCTTCTTTACCAGAACCTACTCTGTCCCTCAATTTCTCCAACTCATCTTTCAAAGCCTGATTCTGAGCTTTCATTGCTTTGCTCTCTGCAATCTGCTTCTTTACCAGGACAGCCAACTTAGCGTTGGTCATCCTTGCTGGGAGCTCTGATGATCCCTCTCCATCTGAAATTATATCTTCTTATCTTCCCAGAAGATACTCCTTCGCTTTGATACCACTATGACACAGAGCGGGGAGCAGAATTTGGTGGAACCAGTCTAAAAATGAGGCTTTGACTATAGTTGCATCACTGTACCCCTGCACCATATATTTTATTGTGTCAAATTCTATCAGCTCTCATGGTGGGCTATCGAACCCACGACTACCTCTGAATTGTTGAACTATCGGCTCGCTACACCTTCGAGCCTTGGTGAGTCGTTGAACTGCTAAACCAGCACCAGTCGTTAAACCTATCGGGCTCGTTGAACCATTGGACTGTTGAACCGATTCAATGGGTGGTTCAACAATCGTTAACAATCTTCATTATCTTCGTCATTCCGTTGGGCCTCTGAACCAACACACGATTGAACCGTTGAACCCTTTGAACCATTGACTTGGTTCAAAGGTTCAACCAAAGGCCTCTTTTCCTCCCACTGCCAATAAACTATCACTGTTTGAACCGTCGAACCTTTGGACCATTGAACCAGTTCAAAGGTTCAACCAAAAGGTTTTCTCTGCCAAACTTATCATGCCAATCACTTAGCTTCAAACGCCATTGAATTAGTGAACTCTCAAACTTTCAAAATCAGTTCAAACAAAAGACTTCAGGCCGATTTAAGTTATCAGCAAAACCTGATATCCTTCACCCGATAACAAATTTCACACTGATACTGTGCGCTGTCTCTGTTAAACTTCCACAAATTTTAACCTTTCATATCCTAGCACATGAGGATGCTAGGATTCACCACAGCATGACGTCGATCGATCCTGTAACTGCAAAACTCACATAAACAGAAAATGCAAAAACAAAATCTAAGCTAATATGTACAGCCATTCCACCGATTACAGAGTAATCAACCGGTGGAATGGGTTAAAACCCCATCTTGATTGTAAATTAGAAACTGACTACACAAACGTAATTCAAATGCAAAATAGGAACTTCTTTATTGCTCTAAAGATGAATACAGATATCTGTTTTCACAGTACAATTCAAATTCATGATCACTGCTCTATCTAACTTCTCCTTTCTGATCTCTCTCTATCTCTCTCTATCGATATATCTTAATCAATCAGAGCTTAGGCTATTTAACAACCCATAGCGAGTAGTACTGACTAGATTCCCAGCGGCTAGGAGACAATTCCAGGCAACTGGGAGACACAACCAACTAACAAACTCATAACTAACTAACAACCTGTCATTACAGATCGACAAGTGTCCTAACAACAGAAACAAACTAAAAATAGCAAGCGTTGGTCAAATAGACCTTATTACATAGGAAATACATAACAACCTATTAAGACTTTAGGCTTTTAATTAACTTGATGAAGGGGTGCCCCTGCACCACTCATGTCATGGCAATCAAGAGGATTTATAGATATCTAAAAGGGACAGTTGAGTATGGATTGTGGTATCCCAGAGATCGTGATCTTTCTCTTCATGCATATACAGATGTGGATTGGGCAGGAGATGTGGATGACCAGAAGAGTACCAGTGGTGGAGATTTCTTTTTGGGAAGGAGATTAGTTTCTTGGCTAAGTAAGAAACAAGAGGCAATATCTCTATCCACTGTAGAAGTAGAATATATTGTAGCAGCAGGTAGTTGCACTCAAGTTTTGTGGATGAAGCAAATGCTAAGACACATAGGAGTGGAGTATGAGGAGCCTATCACAATCTTCTATGATAATTCAAGTGCAATAAATATATCTAAGAATCCAGTGTTGCATTCAAAGAACAAACATATATCCATTAAGTTTCACTTTTTGAGAGAACAAGTGAACAAGAATGAAGTCAAATTGGAGTTTGTGCCTTCCAAGGATCAAATTGCAAACATCTTTACTAAACCTCTACCTAAGGACTCTTTTAAGTATCTCAGGGAGAAGTTAGGGGTTATTGCCCCTCCAGTGATGAACTAAGGTGCACTGATGTGCATCAGTCCAGTGGATATTACAGTCATATCTTGTGGTCCGGACTGATGATGGGGAGTTGCTACTCAGGGGGAACAGCTAGTATGATTCTGAAATGGTAGAATTGCAAGTATGTGCCCTTTGCCATTGATGTCAAAGGGGGGAGAAGACATGTGAAAAACAAGTGGTTGCTAATCAAAGGGGGAGTAGGAAAGGAAGAGAAGACGTGTGAATGGTTGTTGTTGATAGGGGGAGTTGTGACAGTGAGGAGAAGTTCTTATCTTGATGGTTAAAACAGTTTTTCACATCATATGTTGCCATCAATGACAAAGGGGGAGATTGTTGCAAGTATGGGCCTAGCCGGTGTTGTCATTGATGTCAACATACTCTTGTTGCATTGATGATAAGGATTGGATGAACTGTTTGCTGAGGATATTGAGAAAATTGTTCATATCAGGAATAGTGAAGAAGAGTGAAGACAGTAAGGTAAAGATCCAAGATAAGATGAAGATCAGAGGATGTGGTTCAAAGGGTTTGTAGATATGTGTCTTGAGGTGATCCAATAAAGATTTCGGAGGTCTGCATCAAGATCTAAAGAAGTTGTGGTCACTCAAGTAAAACCGGTTCTGGCAAGTGCTCAAAGATGACAGAGTGGTACAGACAGGTCGGGTGAGATCCAGGAATGCATTATCCTATTATGTAGATTTGGTAGAGTGTTTAGAAAGTCCATGTGGAGTGACAACTCAATTGGTTAGTGTTCTGGAGGTCCGCAAGCATCTATTCCATTATGACAGTGATGACAGACTATGTTCTTGAGGTTCCGGATGAAGGAGAGAAGGATTTTAGTAAGCAGATGTAGTATGGATGTTCTTGATGATTCAGGCAATCTTGTGGAGGTCTTTGGATCATGTCCAATTTGTGTTGGTGGTCTGCATTGGAGTTTGAGTTCATAATTGGAGAGTTCTTCCGGATGATGGTGTTCTTCCTAAGTTTGGCCGACCGGATGAGTTACACATCCTGCGGATGATCTTAAAGATGTTATGTGAAGATTGGCGTGTTCCTAGAAGAATATTGAAGTCTCAGATCTATATGGCTGACAATGTGTTGATCCGCGTGAAGTCTTTTGTAAATAGTCATATGGTATTTATGTATTTTCTCTGTAATGTTTGCCGACTTAGATGATCATTCCTAAGTCGATGTCTTGTATAAATAAGGAATTGCAAAGTCATTCCAAAGTGTGTCTTGTGGAGATGAGAGTGTGGTAGCAAGGAGGAGAGCAAAAAGTAGAGCAAAAGTATTGGGCTTAAATGGAACTGATTCAAGCATGATGAAGATGCTATTCCCCAGTTCAAGTAGGTGATACATATCATTCTGTAGACAGTGTGTCTCTTGTAGGCAGTGGGCCTCTTGTGAGTAGTGTGCTCGGGCAATGAGCCCTAATTGGCATGTTCCATTTTGTTCTTTCTATTCTTCTAACAAAGAATACATTCTTGGGTTAGTCACCCCGTGGTTTTTCCCTTAACCGGGTTTTCCACGTCAAAATCTTGGTGTCTCATGTGTTAATGTGTTTCTGCTCTTGATTTAATGCATTGTGTTTCCATGATTGATTTATTATTATGATGCTGAAATACAAAGTGGATTTAAGTGTTTAATTGGAAGAAAGTTTTGGACAACTGATTCACCCCCCCTCTCAGTTGTCTGTCCTGAATCTAACAAGTATATGATGAGCCCATTCCTATTCTTTGTGACAATACAAGTGCCATCAATATTTCAAAGAATCCAATGATGCATTCTAGAACCAAGCACATATCTATCAAGTATCACTTTTTGAGAGAGAAAGTTGCAAATCAAGAGGTTGAATTGGAGTATGCGCCCACAAAGGATCAGGTTGCAGACATCTTTACAAAGGCACTTTCTAAAGACACATTTGAGTACCTCAGATAAAAGTTAGGAGTTGTTTCCCCTCCTTCTAATTAGATGCATAGATGGTGCATCTATCCAAGGGGAGTAGGTCAAGACATATCTTTATCCCTAGATTGATGGAGGCTACCTCTCAGGGGGAGCAGGTAGGCAAGAGAATGTGAAGAATGACAAGGATTGATCGGTCAGGGGGAGCTAACAAATAAGGAGTAGTAACAAAAGATCAAGACTAATGTAGACAAGGGGAGCTAAAGGAAGATTAGTTTAGAGGAAGACCACTAGCCCTTTGTCCTTGATGTCAAAGGGGAAGAAAATTGCATATCAAGTTAAGTGTTTCCATCAATGCCAAAGGAGGAGATTGTTGTAAGTGTGTTGTCATTGATGTCAATAGTGATGTTGGAAGTGGAAGTGATGTTAATAGAGATGATGTCAACAATGGTATGGTGTGTTGATAAGTGATTATTAGTGATGTTAAGAGATACCAAAGGATAGTGATGTCTAAGGGAGATTGTTGTATATTGTTGTGAGATAGAGAAGTAAAGTGATGAGTATATGTTGTGATGGATCAGAGCAATTGTGAAGTAAAGGATAAGATTATGAAATTCATGTACTGATTGGATCAGTATCATCTATACACAATTGTACCTTATCTTCTAAAGTTCATAGATAAAGGATGTGTTAACTTAAAGATTCTTGTTTTATTGAAAAGAGTTATGGTTGTTGTATGATGTTGTGAATGAAGTCTATGACATGGTGAATATGGTATTCATTATTTTTTGATGAAAAGCATTGCTTAAGTTTTGACTACAAGGAATCAATCGCCCGATGTTCTTCACTAGCCAACTGTTGTCAAATGCCAAGCACAACTATAGTACAACGGAGAGAGAAGCACTCAGAATGGTCTACATGATGTAAAAGTTTAGGCACTATTTATTGGCAACACCTTTCACATTCTTTGTAGATCATCTGGCATTGATGTGTTTTGTGAATAATCCAATTATACAATGTTGTATCAGTAGATGGTTACTACTTCAAGAATTTACAGTTACAATAGTAGTACGTCCAGGGAAGAGCCATGTTATAGCTAACCAGCTCTCCATAATTAAGTTAGGAGAACCATCAGAGGGGGTGAATGAAGACTTTCCAGATGCACATCTATTCCATATCATCGCTTTACCACCATGGTATAAAGATATTGGTGAGTATCTATCTACCTCAACGTTTCCTAGGGACATGTCATCGAGAAATAGGAAGAAGCTAGCATTAAAAAGTAAGACATTTCAGTTAGTAAATGGACTCCTGTATAAGATGGGGGCCGATCACATCATCTAAAGGTGCGTCATGAGTGAGGAAAGAGAGGGAGTATTACAAGAAGCCCATGAGAGGTTAGTTGGCAGACATATGGGACCAAATGCTATGAAGAAGAAATTTCTCTTGGTTAGACTATGGTAGTCGACGCTACATAAAGATGCCCGAGAATGGGTAGTAGGTTGTGATACTTTCCAAAGGGTAGGAAATCCATTGAAGAGAGACTACATGCCACTCTCACCTTTGAAGCCCCAAGAACTATTCGAAAGGTGGGGACTATACTTCATAGGCCCATTGAAAGTAAGACATTTTAGTTAGTAAATGGACTCCTCTATAAGATGGGGCTCAATCACATCCTTCAAAGGCACGTCATGAGTGATGAAAGAGAGGGAGTATTACAAGAATCCCATGAGGGGTTGGCTAACATACATATGGGACCAGATGCTACAAAGAGGAAAGTTCTCTTGGTCAGACTATGGTGGCTGATGCTAAATACAGATGCTAAAGAATGGGTAGTAGGTTGTGATACTTGTCAAAGGGTAGGAAAGCCATTGAAGATAGACTACATGCCACTCTCACCTTCATAGCCCCAAGAACTATTTGAAAGGTGGGGACTATACTTCATAGGCCCATTGAAAGTCAGTCAACTACATTTGTGTCGATATATAGTGGTGGAGACCGAATACTTGACGAAGTGGGAAGAGGCTTAGGCATGCAAAGATAATACAACATTGATCACTACAAGGTTCATTTATGAATAGATAGTCAAGAGATATGGCATTCCTATCCAATTAACAAGTGACAGAGGAGGGCATTTCATCAACCACGTGATTCGGTTAATGACGAGTGAATTTAAAATATTCCACACACTATTGAGTCCCTATTATCTGAGAGAAAATGGATAGGCAGAGTTAACAATCAAAGTATTAATCTTGATTATTCATAAATCATGCGGCCTCGAAGGGACAGATTGGGAAGAGAAGTTGACAACAGTACTATGGGCTTATCTTATGGCATACAAAGTGACGACGGGGCACACACCTTTTCAATTAATGTATCACCCAAAGGTCATGGTACCCGTAGAATATGAGTTTCCAAGCCTCCAGATAGCAGTGGAGAATCGGCTTTGTGATACAAAGATCTTAAAGAGATACTGTTTCAATTGAACAAACTTGATGAATGACATGTCCTAGCACAATGGGTGATGGAGGTGATGCAAAACTGATAGAAATATTGGCTCAATAAACATCTCCATAGAATGAACTTTTGGCAAGGCCCATTAGTTCTCAAATATAATGGTCGTAATGAGATAAAATCAAGAAAATTTAAGGTGAGGCGGTTAGGAGTGTTTCGAGTATGGGAAGTACTAGAAAATGGGTCTATAAAACTGGAGAATCCCGATGACACATCAATCAAAGAAGTAGCAAATGGGTTAAAACTCAAGATTTACAAATAGAGGCAAGAAGTTATCTCGATAAACCTCATGGAGTGTTGAAGTGGAGTGGAAATGCATAATGAATTTGGGAAGGAATTGGAATATGAACCAATCGAGTTTGGGTATCATGGAGTAGAAGATTATCCTGTAAGAGTGGACATGAGCAAAAGAATCAATGGAGTGGCTTTTCCTAGCACACACTTGGATGAAGTCACTGGTTATTTTAGGCTAGGGGTACGATCATTAAATATTTATGATTAGTGGAGGTTATATTCATTCTAAACTGGCATGAGAGAGGGTATAGTCAAAGATAACAACTTTGACCCTTTGGTGGACTGAGAGGATCAATGTACTAAAGAGGACAAGTGGGACGAGTGAATAAGAGAATGTAACAAAATAAGAGACAAATATGAATTTTTATTGCCCAAAGAAGAAGTAATTCCACCACAAACAATTTACTTGTCTTACAGTACAATTATAATGGAACGTTTGGGGTACTATGAAGTAGTTCAGGAATATAGGGAAAGAAACTAACCAAAAGGGGCACCTTAAAGTGCACCACTACCAAGACCAAGGATGAGACGAGCAATATATAATCCACAAAGATTAACAGTTGACGAAAATCTGTAACATGGCTTCAAGAACCAGAAGGGTTAAAATTGATTGATGAAAGGAAATTACATAAAGGTCTAGAAGAAATAAATTTTGTTGATCAAATTTTTAAACTAGACCAAATAGAAAAATGTTGTCCAAATGACTATTTTAGAGGGGCAAACGCCACTTGTATTTTCACCATGTCATGGAAATCAAAAAACTGAGTGGTGCAACATGAAGTACGACAATACATGAGGATGAGGACAAGGAACAAAAAACTAAGGAATAAAGGATTAATAGCTATGGAAAAAGAACAAGAAAGAAAAAGATTGAGAAAGTAAAGTACATAAAAGACCCCAACAAGTAGAGTATGAAGCTGATATATTGCAAAAAATGACGGAAATAAAAGGATGAGAGAAGGATAGAGAAAAAAGAGAAAAAAATAAAATCAAGGGAAAGAGAAAAAAATAAAATGGAAAAAAGAAAAATAAAAAAACAAATTATAAAGGGGCCGTATGACCCTTCTTGGTCGTACGAGCCCCTGACTTCATTCCACCTCTGGACAAGTTCATTACTACACTACCATACGAGTTCCTTAGTAGACTGTCGTACAAGTTACTAGTGAGATTTCTATATGAGTTTCATTACTGTTGGCCATACAAGTTTCTACACTACATGTCGTATGAGTTTATGCACCCCCGGCTATATGAGTGTATTATCTACTTGTCGTATGAGTCCAACATTCCTTCCAACTTGTTGTATGAGTCTAGCATTCCATCAAACCTGTCATACGAGTGATCTTTGCCTCTGTCATCTTACAAATGTTCTCCAAATGAATTTTTTATTTTGTCGTACAAGTCTCTTTTGTCCTCCTTTCAACTCGCATTTCGTACAATATAATTTATTCTGCACTTGGTCGTACTAACCTGCATTCTGCCACATGACCTTTTACCTATCATAAGCCTCAAAGGAAATCTGCTCTACACTTATCCCTTTGAGTTGTGTTGATGTAGGAGCATCCCTAGTTTAAGAGCAATCTTGCATCAACCAAAAACATTTGCAATTCAATTTGTTTGCAATTTAGTTTGTTTCTTTTCATTTTCCAGTTCAGTCAATAGTAATTTTTGTATTTTGGTCTTCATTCTACCGCAGTTGCATTTTAGATCTTGTGGAGCTAGACTTAGCATCTTAATTCATTCATCTACATCATATCTAGAATTCATAGCATTTGGATTAAGTACCAGAAAGTTATCACTATCAGAAGATCGACTATTTTCTCATAGCAGAGCATCCTAACAGTCTTAGACAATCAGCTAAAGGAGAAGACTTGAGGAGCATTCCTCAACTTGTGGAGCCTAATTACACATCATTAAATGTTGTTTGGTTTGTGGCCGACCTTCCTTGAGATCTGCACTTCATTCCATTCATTTGCGAAGGTGTTCTATGCATTTAGGTCCAACCTACCCGTGTACACACATTACAACTCTTCATCAGAGTTTGTAATCTTCCTTGGCTAACACGGAGGAACCTTATGATCCAGAGATGATATATAATGATGTAATAGATCCCTAGGAAGGCAGTGATTCACATAGTGATAGTTGATAGTTTGGATTCGTTGCAAAGGAGATTCAAAGCTATATCTAGTGCATATTCTGATATTATGTAATTAGGTCTGTGAGCCCTAATTGTAAGCCCGCATGTTGCTGGCCGATTTGTATTTGAATTCTATGATATATTGAATGACTGAATCTGCATTTGTTTCATGTTTCTGAGTTGTTTCCATTGTGTTTACTCTTGTTGCACAACCTGGACAGTTCACTCTGTGAACCCTCCTACCATGACTGCACCATGTGCATTAGGATTTTCGTACATATTTTGGCACCAGGACACTGGCACTTGGGAAGTAGTTATAATAACCACTTATAGCAAGAAATAAATTAGCTAGAGTGGGTTCAAAAGTTGATTATCTAAGATTGTGAATTCTCTTGAGCGGGTGCAACAAAACTAGTATCCACAGGAACATTGGCAAGGAAAATAATTCAGGAAGAATCACCTGTGAAGTTCAAACCAAAGATTGCAATAGATATGAAGGGCCAAAACAAACAACCTATCAAAGGGAAAGCAAAATAAAAACACATGGTAGACTAATTGCAGTGGGAATTCTAATAGTTGTTGAGTGCAGAATGTGGTGGGTGAACCATCTAGCTGACCATCCTCTCAAAATAGCTCTCCAAAAGGCACAGGTAGATAAGGTGATCCAAGTACCCTATTTTAATTTTTAGGACTTTGAAATTTTCTTCAAAATCCTAGTTGTAAACTATAATGCATGGTCCCAACAAACAATCATAAAATATATGAATACATCAATCACAATCACCTTCAAACCGGAGGATTTTGAATGGGCTCTTGGTATCCCACACCATGGGTTATCAGTACCCAAATAGAAAATCTCACCAAGTCAGAGAGAGGCCACACTTCATAAAGTATGCAAGACAGATCTTAGTGACAAGGAGAAAGAAAATCTTTGGGCTGTAAGTAACAGAGGGTTACATCGTGACTAGTTGGAAAATGACGAATGGAGGTGTATAATGGATGTGATTAGAGCCAAGTTGATGGGAACCACCCACTCCTCTGACATTCCACTCTGGATGACTGACTACATGATTAGCCTAAGTGATGGGACCATGTATAATTGGGCGACAATATTGTTAAAGAGGATACACGAATTAAAGAAAATGACACACAAGCCTTTTTATATGACGCATCGTGTCATAGCCCTTCTCTTGGATGTTATTTACACTCAGGTACCCTCACTGGAAAATGGCCCATTTCAACCAGATGAGGAATATGATTGTTCTTGGCCCATAATTTTAGATGGATAAATTTATGAGCTCCTGTGCAAGTTGGGAAAGGGGAAGAGCTCAAGTCAACTAGTAGAAAGAGGAAAGTGCCAGTAGTGGAATCATCTTCAGAGGATTCACATAGTGCAGAGACACAGGGTGAGGAATGAAAGGAAGCAAGGTATGCAGAAACGCTTCCTACACTGACCTATTGAGGAAAGATTTATGCAAATTTTTACTTTTATAGTTACAGATTAAGATGCATATTAACATAAAGATAATAACAACTTACAAATGCAAACACAAAACTGACAACACAAGATATATGTGGGAAAAAACTTTTTAGGTAAAAAACCCCACTCCAAAGCCACCCAATATATTATTTAGGAATAAAGAAGATTACAATATACTTGCAGAGAAATCTTTTATAGGAGTATATCTGACCAAAGCTCCAGAAGGTAACTCGACATCTATAAGATTCTTACACACAACCTCCGTCTTTAGCTCCTGATATATAGGAGATACAATACAGTAAACTATTACTGGTAATTACAATACCATGAGCCAAAACCACCCAAAAGTGGTGCCCAAATTATCTCCAATCAAAGTGTCTTGTGATATTCCAAAACACACACCAACACGTGTAACTCTCCCCTTTATAGCTCTTTTATGTGTCCAACACATTTTTACTTTTCCCAAAAATAGGAGGTTCAACTTCTAGAGGCCATAACTTTTGATTCGGGTGTCCAATTAACGAACTATTTAATGCGTCAGAAATCTCGTGAAAAGATCTATCACCCTGTACTTGACTTCATCTGTTATGACAATTTTTAGGATGTTTAGGGAAGTTTCAATTATGACAATTGAGTTTAAAACTTTTTTAGCAGTTTCAAAAAATAGAAACTTTAATATCTCATAGTCCAGATATGATCTTGAGTCGAAACTCACTCAAGATGTTTACTTAGTTGTTCAAGTCAATCTGAGGTCAAATGTAAAGTTACTAAAAATAGTAAGTCCTTCCATTTTTAGCCCTTTCGGAAACTTTGAAAGTTCTAGATCATTCTTCAAGATAAAGGGTATTCGAAAAGACCAAAACTGGGAAGAATAATAACCATTCGAAGTTGCAAGGTTGAGACATTTTTCTTAACATTCTCCCACTTGTTGAACACCTTGCAAGAGAAAAGGGAGTATCAACACCATGATTTAATTGCTAGGGGCCGAGAGGCTTACAGACTCTAAACTTCACTGTTCTCATAGGTTTTGTCAAGGAATCTGTAACATTCGTCAAAGTGTCAACTTTCTCCAAGTTTACCTTCCCATCCTCTACCATGTCTTGAACAAAATGGTACTAGACACCAATATGCTTAGTCCTTGCGTGGAAAGTAGGATTCTTCACCAAACACATGGCACTCTAACTACCACAACAAATAGTAATCTTCCCTACATTAAACCCAACATCAGAACACAATCTCTTAATCCAAATGGCTTATTTACAAGCATGAGTTACTTCCATGTACTCAGCTTCAGTAGTGGACAAAGCGACCACAAGTTGCCACTTACTCATCCAACTAATAGCACCTCCAAACATAGTGAACACATAGCACTGGTGGATCTCTTGCTGTCAATGTCACCTACCCTATCTGAATCCACGAATACAAACTAAATGCTGAGGTCTTGTAGGATAACCATGATAACATAAGGAATACTTGGAAGTACCCCACAAATATTTGAACACTCTTTTCACTGCATCCCATTGTACATGTTCAGGATTAGCCATAAATGGACTAAGGACTCCCATTGCTTGGGCAATGTCTGGTCTTGTACAGAACATCGCATACATCAAATTGCCAACCACACTAGCATAAGGAACTCTACTCATATCCTATGTCTTAGAAGGAGACTTTGGACAATCTACAATAGATAACTTTGTCCCCATTGTAACAGGAGTAGTCAAAGGTTTGCAATCCACCATGCTGAATCTCTCCAACACAGTGTTAACATACTTACTCTGGCCTAACCAAAGTTTTCTATTTTCTATGTCTCTTCTGATCTCCATCCCCAGAATGTACTGAGATGCCCCTAGATTTTTCATCTCAAACTATGTTGACAACTAAGACTTCAAATTAAAAATCAAACTTTTACCATTCCCAATGAGTAACATATCATCGACATACAATGCAATAATGAGAATGTGATCATTGTCAAACTTGTAATAAACACAATGATTTGATTTCGATCTCTAAAATCCAATACTCGACACAAAGGCATCAAAATTTTGCTACCACATCCTAGGAGACTGTTTCAAACCATACAAAGACTTTTTCAACTTGCAAACCAGATTTTCTTTACCTTTCACCACGTAGTTCTCTAGCTGTGACACATAGATTTCCTCCTCTAAGTCACCATGAAGAAATGTTGTCTTCACATCCATCTATTCCACTTCTAGATCATACGCTGCTACAAGAGATAGTAGGAACCAAATAGATGTCAGCTTTGCAATGGGAGAGAAAATCTCACCATAGTCAATTCCCTCCACCTGAGAATACCCCTTCTCAATCAATCTAGCCTTATATTTCTCAACACTGCCATCTACACTGAATTTCTTTTTGAACACCCATTTGCATCCAACATGTTTTTGTCCTTCAGGCAAAGGCACCAAATCCCAAGTATTATTCTTTTTCAAAGAAGCCATCTCCTCTTCCATGGCCTCCTTCCAGGAACCTGCATCTTTCATATCCATAGCCTCTTTCACAATTCTAGGCTCATAAGTGTTAGAAATCAAAGCAAAAATACAACTGGAATCATGTAATGAATAACCAAACCTATTAGGTTGTTGCCTTATCCACGTGGACCTCCTCAAAGATTTAGTTTGAGGTTCTTCATCTTCTTTTGAACTTTTAGAGCTACTAGAGCTCTCCTCATTATCTGGTCCAATAGATTTTTTTGGTTCAACTTTCTCAGGGGTGGAAGGAAGCTAAACCACATCATCTGTCTTCTCTTTTTTCTCCAGCTGCAAGACAACAGAAGAAGGATTGAGCTATCTGAAGATCACACTTCTGTTATACAGAATTCTCTCAACCATTGGATCCCAAAGCTTGTACCCTTTCACACTGATGCCATAACCAATGAAGACACACTTCACAGCCTTGTTCTCCAACTTAGACCTCTTCTCCTTAGGCACATGTGCATATGCCTCACAACCAAATACTTGAATGTGTCTTAATGAAGGATTTTTACCAGACCATACCTCCATAGGTGTCTTATCAATGAGCACTAATGTAGGAGACCTATTAACCAGGTAGCAAGCGGTAGTAATAGCTTCAACCCAGAATTTTTGTTCAAGACCAGCTCCACTTAGCATACTCCTTGCCCTCTCCATCAGCATTCTATTTATTCTCTATGCAACTTGATTGTGTTGAGAGGTATATGGAGTTGTCTTGTGCCTCTCAATCCCCTGTTCTTTATAGAACTTGTTGAAATTTGCTGAACAAAACTCACCACCGTTGTCAGTCCTCAAACACTTAATCTTTCTATCCTTTTGATTCTCTACAAGAGTTTTGAACTCTTTGAATCTACTAAAGACTTCAGATTTACTTCTAAGGAAATACGCCCATGTCCTTCTAGTGTAGTCATCAATGAATGAAACAAAGTAAACAAATTTTGAAATCAGAGGAATATTAATAGGACCAAACACATCAAAATGAATCAAGTCCAACACCTCAGAAGATTTGTGAGAATTGGATTAAAACTGAACACAGTTTTGTTTTCCATAAATGCAATGTTCGCAGAAATTGAACTCAAGATTACAATCATTCATACCATCAACAAGATTTTTATTTTCCAGGTCCTCAAACCCTTTTCACCAATGTGACCAAGCCTTTGGTGCCATAACATTGTCTTCTCAGCTGGAAGTTTCATCTCCATAGAATGAGCACCCTTAGGTACCCAAAAAGCACGACCATCGAAATTAGATGCAATAGTCCTCTTTGTTGTTGGTTCCAATGGGGAGGATGAAGACTTTGAAGCTCTCTTCTTAAAAATAGATGCGCTATTGCACTAAACTGTGCATGCATCACGCTGAAATAGAGTACCAATGCGAACACCCTTAGCCAACACCATAGATCCTCTAGTCATCTTGCATCCTCCATTCGATAAAACAACCTGCACACCCACATCATTCAACTTACTTATAGAAAGAAGGTTATGTGTCAAACCAGGGATATGCAGAACACCATTGATTCCCTTCACTCATCCATTAGGGAATCAAAACAAGACTCTTCCACGGCCAACAATCTTCATGTGAGAATCATCACTCAAGTACACCTTTCCTCCATCGTATTCTTCATACTTCAAAAACCAACCCCGATGTGAGGTCATGTGAAAAGATGCACCAAAGTCAATAAGCCACACATCCTCAGATGCATTCATTGCCAAGGTAGCAACAAACACTTCTCATTCATCCTGAGAGGACTTGTCAAAATTTGAATTATAATTCTTCTTTTTCTTTTTCTCCTACTTGCACTCCTTGCGGAAGTTGTTAGAATCCTGAAAAGGAATATAACCCAGAATCAAATTGAAAGAGTTAGAATCAATAAAGTGTAATGCAAATGAAATGAACAACATAACAATACTATGAGAGAATAATGTAAATGCTCTAATGGCATAATAGCATTATGAGAGAACTATAGCTCCAGCCTTCATTACATTCATTCATTACCTTCTTCCTCTTACAAAATGAAGAGACATACCTTTCTTATAAAGACAAGGTTGAGAGATTAGAAGTTGTAGTCATGTGACAAGTCTCATTATCCTATTACATGTGACAACTAGAGGGTAAGATGCCAACTAGTTGATGTGTAGGATATGACAACTATCAACAACTATCAACAACTAGACACAACTAGAAACATCTAGAAGGCTCACTAAGTCAACTTAACATGTGAATATGTGTGTGAATATTATTTAACTAATAAATAGTTAAATAATATGAATTATCCACACAACAAGGGAAATAACTGGTTAGGTAATATCCCTATTGACACTAACACCCCCCCTTAAGTGCAACTTAGGGAGAAGTTGACTAAAGCAAGAATGCAAAAATAGGTCCTGGCTATAAGGCCATGTTAGGTACCTATGTACAAAAAATATCTCACAAATAAAGAAAAGGAGAAAACCCACTGGGAAAAAACTCCTCTCCAAAAGAGAGAAAACATAAAATGCTCTCTATAGTAAGAGAGAAAACACCCCCCAAAATAGAGAGAGTGAGATAAACTATGAAACCCCCTCACAATGAAGTAGCTCCTATTCCAAAAGAGGATGCCCATATATGAATACTGAAATTGATCCATTTGTGGCAAATAACATTTCTCCCCTTAGGAAGAAATAACTCCAATGGTGAATGTTGAAGTAACTCCCATTCGAAGAAGCAATGTGAGGATGGAAGTCTCATGATGTAACCTGTCTTGGAATTCTACTCAAATGTCTTTATGCTAATGTCAAAGTGAGTCACAAACAAATCAGGAGGCTCAGGCCTAACTAAAACAAGTGACCTCTCAAAAACATGTGAAGACTGATTAAGAGCATGATCCAAAGAATTGATGTATGGATGTGGAATGTCAATGCATGTCATGTGGCTACAATGCAAAGCCCACGAGATGTCCTACGAAGAATCACTGGAAGCCCTCAGTGAAGCCTCTCTGAATGCTATAGAAATAGTAGGTGTATGTGTACTACCATCAAATAGGAGAGATAACCCCTCAAATGTGTCCTCCAAATCAGCAATGTGAGACTCCACAAACAAAGATGATATGTCTGCTAGATAGGAATCCCAATGAGGAAGACTAAAATGATCCTGCTACAAAGAATCACTAGAATCTCTCGATGAAGCATCATTGAACTTAGAAGTAGCAGTAGGTACTGTAGGAGTGTCCTTAACTATCGATGAAAGAGATGAATCCTCGATGTCCTGGTACAAAGAGTCATTGGAGGCTCTCAAAGGAACAACATTGAACTCTGATGAAGCAACAGATGCTAGAGGAGATGTGATGTCAATATCTTGTTGTAAAGAATCACTAGAAGCTGTCAAAGGAAAGTCACTGAACTCTGAAGTAGCAAAAGGTGATGGTGGAACAATGATCTCAATAGAAGGAGAGAGAAGCAATAGAAGAACAATCAAGTCTTGCTAGATATTTAAGCTCCTCTTATGTATTATCATCAAAGGGCATATTATTTGCATCATCAATGGGTATGAGGAAATTTGTTGCAGGATCATCTGGGAATGGAGAAATATGTGGGTCTCCAAAGATCTCCCAAATCTTAGTCCACAGTGTGCATGGACAATCAATGTCCAAAATAGCCCACATAGTGTCTGAATCAACACTAGAACCAATCAATCCTACAATATGATCATTCCTATTTTCCCATGCATTTTTCTTCTAAGGTGACTTTGGCTCAGGTATGAGACCATAAAGATAAGGAAAAAGATTGAGCCACCTACAATGTGTGATGATACCTTTTTTCCAAGACTCATAATTATCCTTGTTTAGATTTATCACAGAAGGATGACTAGAAAAACCCATGATATCTTCTCAAATGAATAGAGATCAAACCATCAAAAGATTACCTTGTAACTCAAAAAGAGCACATAGGACACAACCCCCCCTTTTCACTTAATGAAAGAACCCCCCCAGCAAAAATGATTTGGCACTTTATATTTAGTGCGAGTACAATTGCCACTAGCCAAAAATGCTTAGTGGACTTGATCTCAATGCTTTACAAATTCTTAATCAAATGAATGTATTCTCAAAGTATAATCTTGGAATCAAACCAAGTGTGGAAAACAACACTACTTCATAGTACTCAAAAAATCATTAACTTTCAAAAAAAGAATCACCTCAATTCGAGGTCCTATGCAAAAGTTATGAGTCTTCAAAGTTCCCAAAATGAGAACTATGTAGCATCACCTGTGAGAATCTGCAATTTCTGATCAAACTAGATATTGAAACCAAATCCAATTGCACCACTAAGAAGAGCACAAAAAATTGGCCTAAATAAAAAAAAATTGCTTGAAAAATGGAGCAAAAATGAGCTAGATATCGACGTTTGAAGTTAGACAGTCAAACTGAAAAGCTCAATGGAAGGGGGGACCAAATAGAGTCAAGGCTGCTGACGTCAGCGTGACATCAACAAAATCTTCTGCTAGAATCTTTGAGATTCCCCAGAATATTCTTATAGATTCCCCTGGAATTGATGTCAGCATACGGAATGATGACATCAGCAAGGAGGATCGAATTGATGACGTCACCTGACGGAATGATGACATTAGCAAAATTAGGCAATGGAATATTCTAATTTCTGCCAGAATATTCTGTACGGACGCCGATAAGATGACATCATTTGTTGGAAGATGACGTCAGCATCAGCAAAAAAAGATGCTCCCAGGATATTCAAAGATTCTGCCTGAGATTCCAAAACCACTTTTTGACTCCGCGAAACCACTTTGTGACTCTGCGAAACCGCTTTACTTCTGTGGAAACCACCGGATGTTGTGGAAAACTGCAAGTTCTTGGCAGAAACTACTTGTGTATTGGGAAAAACCACTACCTGGCAATAGAAAACCTTTGTTTGTCTGAAAACTAGTTTGACGGGCCCCGGCAAGATTGTTGGTTGCTTCACAGGCTGCTGGAAGAGTTTTAGGAACCATTGAAACCTGAATGTGAATCTCTACTACGAATACCAGAGAAATGAATGTCGACGGTGAGCAGAGTCCCCACTGGGTGGTGAAGTGAAGGTTTAGTAGACCGCAGAGTGTTTTGATGGCCTTTCGCCGATGGGGGGTTTTAGTAGGAGCCGGTTGTGGTTTAGCAGTCACCGATAGGAGCAACCGACAAGTTTTGTATAAACCGCTAACTAATATCTTTGAATGCATTGGGGTTATGAGGAATTTACCGGGGCTGAGTGAAGACCGCCCGTGAAATAGTTAAGCCGCCGAAGAGAATTTACAAGCCCGTCGATGTTAAAGATGGCCGCCGAGTGAAATGTTTAAGCCACTAGGGATTTGGTGGGTCCCATGCCACGTGGCACCCACGAAACAATCTATGGTACCCTCTACAGAAGGTGCAAGGTATAGACTACAATACCTTGCAAAACAATTAACTCGCAGACTTTAACCTGCGGAAATAAAATTATTAACCAGAGATCAAATCATTTACCCAGCAGATATTTGGCGGATACCGATTCTACCTGCGCAAGCAAGATTCTTTCTACGCCAGTGGAATATTCTACTAGATTCTCTGTGAGATTCCGTACTACCGAGGAATAAAAAAAATTTGCCTTCCATTGCAACTTGTCCATTTTCAACGATTTGACAGTCGATCTTGGGGTTTTCATGCGTCTTGAACACGATGACAGGGTCTGACTTTGCCCAAAGTGCTCTAAAAGATTAGGTACCTGCTGGATCATCCATGCACCTCCCAACTTCAAACCCTCATAGATTTGGCCTCCGATGTCTGATCTAGACAAAACAAAAGGCAATCTTCACTATCTTGGACCTCCTGAACATAATGGCATGCTCAGATTTGCAGCAGCATGCTCTGAAATGAACTTGCAATACAAGGCCACAAAGAGGAACCCTCACAAATCTGGTATTCTATCAAGTCTTCTTGATTCTCTAGGTCATCAATAGATGAAAGAGAAGAGCATACTCAACTATAAAGATCCACCATGATTTGTACTCTCAAACAATGAATCTAATCTTTTAAAATATGCTCTGATACCATGTTAGAATCTTGAAAAAGAATATAACCCAGAATCAAATTGAAAGAGCTAGAATCAATAAAGTGTAATGCAAATGAAATGAACAACATAATAGTACTATGAGAGAAGAATGTAAATGCTCTAATGGCATAATAGCATTATGAGAGAACTATAACTCCAGCCTTCATTACATTCATTTATTACCCTCTTCCTCTTCCAAAATGAAGAGACGCACCTTTCTTATAAAGACAAGGTTGAGAGATAAGAAGTTGTAGTCATGTGACAAGTGTCATTATCCTATTACATGTGACAACTAGAGGGTAAGATGCCAACTAGTTGATGTGTAGGATATGACAACTATCAACAACTAGACACAACTAGAAACAACTAGAAACATCTAGAAGGCTTACTAAGTCAATGTAACATGTGAATATGTGTGAATATTATTTAACTAATAAATAGTTAAATAATATGAATTATCCACACAAGGGAAATAACTGGCTAGGTAATATCCCTATTCACACTAACAGAAGTGACCAGGTTTTCCGCAGTTCCAACACAGGGCCTTAGACGCTCCGGCAGACTTAGATCTCCCACAAGATTTGGATCTTCCTTTTTCTTTCCCTTCTCCTTAGATCTACCATGAACCACAAGAGCCTCCTTAGCCAATTTGGAAGACTTTCTCTGCATCTCTCCAGACAACAGCGAAGAAACCACTTCATCCATCTTGAAGGTGGTAGTGGTACTCCCAGTGGCCATAACAAGGTGGTCCCATGAATCTGGTAAGGAACACAATAATGTCATACATCGATCCTCCTCCATCTTCACACTAACAGAAGTCAACTAGGAAACAAGCATATTAAATGTATTTAGGTGATCAACGACAAATCCTCCATCTTCCATCCTCAGAGAATACAATTTCTTTCATAGAAATAACTTGTTCACCAGGGATTTAGCCTGATAAACATCTCCAAGCTTCTTCCAAAGATCCTTTGCAGTATTCTCTTCATGGATATTCAGGAGCATTGAATTATCCAAATAGAGTCTTATCAAACCCTTAGTTTTTTTATCTTTGAGATCCTAGTCTTCTTGAGACATTGTCGTTGGTTTTGTACCAGATATGGCATCCCATAAATCCTGATCTACAAGCATGTCCTCCATTTTGAGTTTCCACAACTTGAAATTACTACCATTAAACTTCTTTATCTCAAACCTCCCAAATGTGCTCACCATCTCTTACCTACAACAAAGATTTCAAAATCTTCTACACAAGCTCCCACTCAAACGAAGATCAGCTCAAAAAACCCTCTACCCAGCAACTAGAACCAAAGGTGATGAGGCTCTTATACCAACTGAAAGGAAGAAAGGTATGCGGAAATGCTTCCTACACTGATCTACTGAGGACAGATTTATGCAAATTTTTACTTATACAGTTACAGATTAAGATGCATATTAACAGAAAGATAATAACAACTTCCAAATGCAAACACAAAACTCACAACACAAGATATACGTGGGGAAAACCCTTTCAGGTAAAAAACCCCACACTCCAAAGCTACCCAATATATTATTCAAGAATCAAGAAGATTACAATATACTTACAGAGCAAGCTTTTACAGGAGTATATCTAACTAGAGATCCAGGAGGTAACTTGACATCTATAAGATTCTTACACACAACCTCCATCTCTAACTCCTGATATATAGGAGATACAATATAGTAAATTGTTACCGGTAATTACAAAACCATGAGCCAAAACCACCCAAAAGTGGCACCCAAATTATCTCCAATAAAAGATGCCTTGTGATGTGCCAAAACACACATCAACACATGTAACTCTCCCTTTACAGCTCTTTTATGTGTCCAACATGTTTTTACATTTCCCAAAAATAGGAGGGCCAACTTCCGGAGGCCATAACTTTTGATTCGGGTGTCCAATTGATGAACTGTTTGATGTGTCGAAAAGATTGTGAAGAGATCTATCAACCTGTAACCAACTTCATTAGTTACAATAATTTTTGGGATGTTTAGGGAAGTATCAATTATGACAATTGAGTTCAAAACTTTTTTTGGCAGTTTCAAATAACAAAAACTTTAATATCTCGCAATCCAGATATGATCTTGAGTCAAAACTCACTTGAGATGTTTACTTAGCTATTCTACACCTTCTAGAAATTTTTTAGGTCAATCCAAGGTCAAATGTAAAGTTACTAAAAATAGTAAGTCCTGCCATTTTTAGCCCTTTTGGAAACTATGAAAATTCTAGATCATTATTCAAGATAAAGGGTATTTGAAAGGACCAAAACTAGGAAGAATAGTGACCTTTCAAAGTTGCAAGATTGAGACACTTTTCTTAACAAGTAAGAGGATTGCATTGAGGTCACCTCATTAGCCTCAGCCACTCTTCCATCGTTGGGTGATATTTCAGTGCAGCTATCAGGTGAGATTTTAGTACTGAGTGATATTCCAGTACAGAGTGATATTCTAGTTGAGCTGAGTGCTATTCCATTGCCATGGGTTGAGATTAGGGTGCCATTGAGTGATGTTCCAATACCTCTTCCTATTAAGGAAAACACTATAGCTACTTCCAAGTGGTCACCAGAAAACTCTGCACAGGTAGACAGTTGGTTATAGTTGTTGGGAGTCCCCATCTGGATTATAGGTTTTCCTCCCTTGATCCATCCTCAGGAACTAGCACAATTGAAGATTGAGCTAGTTGTTACCATTCCACCATATACCATTGAGGTGCAGGGAGTAGAGATATCACAGTTTGATCCAAGTGGTCCTTCAATCAAGTGGGGTCCTACAACTAATCCTGCTAGGGTTGAGGGGAATTCCCCAATAATAGAGGATTCATCATGACATTCAAGACCTGGTAGTCTAGAGGAGCTGACTATATAGTTATTTAAGTAGGATCGAGGGGATCCACTCAGGACTGTTTTGAGATATGTTTAGGACCTCCAACCCACAAGGGCAATTGTTAATGAGGTTGCAGATATCACCCAAGGGTTAGACAGTAGGTATTCTCCCTTAATGGTTCTCCAAAAGGCCCGACAGATTGAGAAGTTTGTCATGGAGGATTGTGAACTAGAATTCACATGCATTTTTAGATCCAAAGGGTAGCTAGATATATCCAACCCAGAGATGAAAGTTACTTGGCAGCCGTATAGGATTGTCCCTTCCTTTGGCAATGGGGATGGTCATGTATTGGTTGCATTATATACTATTGAGTCTCACTTTCAAGAATTATTTTTTATGCTCCAGATTGAGATGGCACAATAGCACAAGGTGACGAAACAGATTGAGGAAGCCATTTGAATCTCTCAAAAGCTCTAGGAAGCCATGGACGAGCAGACCAGTTGGTTTCAACAATAGCTGGCCCAGCTAGCCCAATTGATAGAGCACACAAAGACCAAGGTAGTAGAGATGGAGAAACATTTGGCAATCAAGGAGCAACAAAAGGCTGACTTCCTTAGTGCCCATGAGAAGACTAAGAAGCATCTTGAGGAGGTCGTACACATGGTCAAGGTGACTTGAGAGAGGGAGCTCACAATAGCACATCACCTCAGGAAACATACAAAAGAGGTTTACCGAATGTGATAATTGGTTTCCCAGTAGCACACATCTACTCCTTCAATAAATACACCACCAACGATGTCCCTTCCCCCTTCTTCTTAGTAGAGTTTTATTTTGGGTTTTCTCTTTTGGGTTTTTTTAGTCCTAGTTGTCTGGAAGATGACTAAAAATTTTGGGGGGATGAAGTAAGCGTGAAATATATCTTAGTTGTAGTTAGTTACTTTTGGTTTGGTCAGCGAGGTTAGTTGTCCTCCTATTGGTTATAAGTAGTTGGCAACGGTTGGCAGCTTAGAGCAACCGTCGACCACCTCTATGTGTTAGTCATACTGTTGTATTCGATACCGCATTATGGATGCAAGATATTCTTGTACACATTTGTAAGTGCATTATTCTAGAAATATAATGATATCATGCTCTTATGAATATTTCATGGGAATTTGTTATGAAGCTTTCATGTTTTGTGTATAAGTTATCTTGTTTACTCTATGTGATTCAATCCTAGTCAATTAGGCAATAAACAACTGCCAACAAAAAGATGAGTTTGAAGGGACCATAAACCTTGTACAATGAGGCTGCATCTTAGTTGTCAAACAAACCATACCTAGATCAGCCACCTACATAGTCCCAAGCCTCGTCCTAGCATTTTGAGCACCCTTGACTCAGGTGTGGGAAGCTCAAGCATGTTTATGAAGACCTCTCTCCGTTATTTGAACAATCTTCCATGAGACATCATCCTCCAAAGTCTTAAAATGAGGGGAGAGGGGAGGGATAGCCTCCACTGTAGAATTGAACCGAGCCCCCATAGGTGCAAAAACAGGATTGAAATTCTATATTGAGACCTCCGGTAGAGTAGGATTGATGGACTCATCACCCATCGACATGAATTGAAGGGGATCCAAAGGTGGATTCGCTAATACTGGACCTTGAGAAGAAGACCCATCAAGGAGAAATACCTAAAGTCACAAAATCCCTAGGGGGATCCAACTCAAGAACAAGGGCCTCTAAGGTCTCATTCATAAAGTCTTCCTCATGATCAATATCACCAACAATTAAATGATCATGGAGGGCATTCCTACACCAAGTCACCTCACCCTACTTGCAATGAGAACGATGGCACTCTAAAGAAAGGTGTCCAATAGCAAAGCATCTTCTACAGTGAAAGGGAAGACCCTCATAGTTGAGTGTCTGAGTCCATAGTCTATCCCAACAAGCAGGACAATATCCCTAGGTAGATCCTTAGAGGTGTCAATGTCCATGAGAATACAAGCATAGGTAGTATGTCCAAAGTTTGAATAAGTTGCATCCTCCTATAAAAAATAACCAAGAGAATTTCCAATAGATCCAAAGCATGAAACTTCAGAATATTAGAGAGGGAGATTGGGTAGTCTAACCAAATCAAGTATAATACTTAATGATTCCATTAAAGGGTTGAAGGAGGGAAACCACAATTTGAGTGAGAGGGAGTGTTGTCCCCACATCCAAACCCCACCATCCAACACTCGCTTCCTATCATATTTCAATTGAAAGGATGTAATGAAAATCCCCTAGCACAGGGATATAGTTCAATCCTACCCTCAGTGAGAGGCCTCCAAGATTCCAAAACCCATTTATTTAGTTTCGGAAGGGAAGGCCAAAAGTGATTGAACCTGCAAATGAGGGCTTGACATTTAAAATATTCTTCATTATCCAACACATCATGTCCATAGATGATGACAAGGGAGCATGTAGATTAGGAGATGGGATCAAGTTTACCCCATAGAGAAGGGTGAGTAGATCCTATCAAATGGTGTTAACCAAGTGCATCAACAAGCATCCCTACCCTAGACATATTCACATAGGTTTTAGAGGCATCCACCAACACACCGGGAACTGGAGAGGAGGCACAAGCATGAGCAGGCCACAGGGTAAAATCCTCACGAGTAGCATGCATAGAGTCAAGTTGTGTATCAAAATCCATGCTAAAACCTTATACAACAAGAGTTGTGGAATCAGGGATAATACCAACAACCACAAAGGGCATCGCATCCTTCATAGGCATGTCATTTCTAGACTCAAGTGATGGAAATTCCTCCTTCGGTAGGGCACGTGAACCAAGAGGACAAAAATCAACATTTTTTTAGCTATATAGGAAGTGGTATACACATTGTTAAAGAGGATAGAAATCAACATTTTTTTAGCTAAATAGGAAGTGCTTCAACACCCAGATCTAAGTGAAGAGCACAAATCTAAATGTTTCTTTGATTTTGATGTAGAAAGTGATTTTATTGTTGAAGCATTGGTGTGTGCTTGATTGGAAACATATAAGCATTGTAACCCATATCCATTCAATTTTCCAAATGAGGGTGCAATTGTGAATTCCTTATCTATGGATAAAATATGGGATCTTCATGACTCAAGAATTCGTTGTCAATCCATAAATTGGCAATGAAGAGGGTTTAGATCTTTAGTGTATATGAGTGGTGTTATCAATGCATGTGTTTGATGAGATAAATCATCTAAAAAGTAATTATAATGTTCCCATATGGGATGTTGGTCCTTGAGGAATTTTTTTTTGTAATGAATAAAACCCGTTAACACGTCAATTTACCAATGTTTGTGTTATATGTTTAGGTTATATGTATTTGTCTCTTATTACCTTATGTATGAAGCGTCTTAGTGATCCTACATATGTTAGTGAGTCTGTATGATTTAATGGGCCTACATGTGTAATTACCTTGTAATTTAATATTTGGATTAATTCCTATCATTAAGTTAGATTTGAGTGGTTTATAAATTGTCATGTCCCTATATTTACAATTGAATTGATTATATATTATTCATATGATAAATCAAATTAAAGATATTAAAATAATAAATTAAATATTATATAAATCATATATATTCTAATTCAATATTATAAATTAAATATTATACTATAAACCAAATAAATATCCTAATATCAACAAATATAATTTAAATATAAATATAATATATTATTATTATTATATAATAATATAAGTATCAATAATAAATATAAATATTATAATATAGATAGATATTATTAATATATTTAAATATTATAATAATGATCATACAGAGAAAGTCAACGAATCAGTAATATAAGTGTTGCCTAAGAGATAAGACCAGCGATTAAGAATACCATGAGGCAACGATTAATAATATGGCTGCAACGTTTCACATCAGACAAGTAGCGATTAATATTTGCTAAGACAAAACAACGATCATCAGATAATAAAGGAAAAGTTTCCTAAACAATCACAAAGATAATGATTTGGTTTGGAACGGTCAACAAAAAAAGGGCAGCGATCATTATAGATAAGAAACTAATTAATAAAAGGTGCAACCATGAGAAGGTCATCACTTTTCAAAGGGATATATCCCTTCACCATAGCATGAAGGTATATATATAATCTTGGGACTGGCATGTGAAGGGGGAACATTCAACAATCATTAAAGCATCCAGCATCATTCAATCATATCTATTCCTTTAAGCATCAAAGAACATTTATTCACAACATTCAACATTCAAATGGTATATTAGCCATTACATCAGTAAGACAGAATTAATATACATATCAGATTTAATATATATAGGCAAACTGCCATATGAATATCGATCCATAAGTGGTAGAAATACTCTCAATAACAATAGTTTCTATAAGGAACATCCTTGCATAAGGAAATCTGATTTAATAGCAGCCTTGTAAGAAATCAAGGCAATCATCATCTTAGTGATCTACAAGATCACTTGTACATCCTTAAGGAGAGCAAATCTACGAATCGGTATGATATTTCTAACATATATATATATAATGATGATATATGAGGGATGTTGTGTGTTTTGCTGCGTCATTCATCTTGTCTAATGCCTATGATGTTTGGGTCGTTAAGGAAGGGTGATTTATTATTATTATTAATAAGTCTTACATAGTAGGTGACTCTCAAGTGATGAAGTATTGTCGGGCGTGCAATGAAGCCCTTGAGCCAAGTGGTGAAGAATTGTTGGGTGTAGCAATGAAACCCTTGGGCCTATGGCAGTGGAGATTAGTTTGTTATTAAAGGCTTACACGGTGGGTGACTCTCAAGTGGTGAAGTATTGTCGGGCATGCAATGAAACCCTTGAGCCAAGAGGTGAAGTATTGTTAGGTGTGCAATGAAACGCTTAGGCCTATGGCAGTGGAGCATTGTTATCCAGTGCCTTAATGAGTATATACATATCCTCCGCTAGGGTTGATGATTAGGTTAGATTAACGATCGGGCATGATGATCGCCATTCCCAAAGTATATCATGAGGCAAAAGACGTGTCAAGTATAAGTATATTAAATACAATGGAATATATGCTCCCTCCAATAATATTATATTCTTGATTATTATTATGATGTATTAATTTCATTACTAAATTGATCTTTAATATTGCTAATGTCCCTTTCTAGTAGTTATTCTTGTGTGTAAGTTAAGAGATCAAGGATATCCTAAAAGGGGACATTACATAAATAGAAGTAATGTCTCTCAATATTTCATCCAATACATTTCAATTCTATTTCTTTTATCATAAAGTGTTTTTTTTCTTTTTGGTGTCTTTTTGACATCTACACATATTAGCATTTATTCATTTTCCTTATTGAGTTTATATTTGTATTCTATATGGACATATGTGTAATTCACCATAGTATTAGAGCTTAGGTTTTAAAACACCCTAGGTTATTCTCTTTTTCTACTTTAGATTGTTGGCAACATAGTCAAGAGACACTGCTGATTGGGTAATGTTGTCATTGATGGCAACAAGGCAAACAAAGCATGATGGAGCTAAGGATGATTGGGAACTCAACTTGGAATAGCCTACATACAAGGATCTGATCCAGACACAAAAGACTAAGGTAGAATGCTAAGTATTGATAACACAGAGTTAGTGGTAGAGACTCAAGTGGTATTCCTCCGCAATTGATTGTCAAGGTATGTGGTTCAGGTATGATATTCAAGATTGTTTGGAGGTACTATGTTCAAGATTACTAGTCTTGATGACTTTCAAAAGTTAAGTAGTGATTGGTCTAAGTCTAGGTGAACAGAACTAAGACGGGAGCAGTGCACAGTGTCTGAGAAAAAGGGTCTGCATTTCTTCACAATTGCATTATTTTTCTTGCGGTTCTGTAGGTATGATCTATGATGAGTGAAGAGCCTCTAATATGGATTTGAGCAGGTCTTGTGGTCCGCAGTGGAAGATGTTGTCTGACAGTTGAACTGAACTAGTAAACAGTCTGTGAATAAGGCCGACATAATAGTATGATGTGTGTGCGGTAAAGTTTTGGTGTTTGGAACTTAACCCTAAGTGGAAAAATAGTTGAGGCCAACATGTGTGATGGTGTTTCAAATATTTTTTGGGTCCACCATAGATTTTGGGAGATAAATTTGGCCGACAGAGCACATAATGCATGACTACATGATACACTTTATTAGGCCGACCTAATATGAAGATTAATTTGTTTGTTGCGGATATATAAATGGGATTGATTTTGGTATTTGGAATGTGTGATAAGGATATGAATGTGTGTAGAATGTGAACATCAGAGTAGGAGATAAAAGGCAGAAGAAGAGAGATCTTGTCTAATGTAAAGGCAGAGCAGTCAAGATGAAAAGTTTTGAGACAATATTTTGAGCATACATTGAAGCTGCATTCATGCATGTGTAGATGTAATCTAAGTAGTTTATTTTGGCAGTGAGTCATCTCCTTTCTTTCTTTCTTTTCTCTTGGCAGTGAGCCTTTGTGCAGTGAGCACTTCTTCATAGGGTAGTGAGCCCTGGGCGGGGAGCCTTCTTGTAATTCGGTATTGTGCTATCATAATATATTGTGAGCTAACACTCACCGTGGTTTTTCCCTTTTTGGGTTTTCCACATAAAAATCTTGGTGTCTATGTGTTATGTCTTTATGGTTGATGTTCTTATGCTTATTTTGCTTTCATGTTATTAACTTTGGAAATTGGATAAATAAACTTGTTAAGAAGTGGTTTTGTGGAATACTGATTCACCCCCCCCTCAGTATTCCTTATATTCAACAATTGGTATCAGAGTGAGGTTCCTTGGAAGAAGCCTAACGGCTTGAGGAAGATCTAGGAAAGTTTACTCATGGCAGTGAGAAGATTTGGAAATCTCTCAAACAATGTTGAACTAGAAGCAGCTTTTATTGATCTTGAAAAATCTGAAGTAGAAATCAAGGATCTGAAGGATAACATTCAAGAAGCTGATGAATGCATTCTAAAGCTGAAAGAACAAGTCAAAAAATTCAAAGAAAAATACAGAGATGTTAGTGAACAATTGATATTAGCAAATGAGACCCTGGATGATTTGAAAGTGGAAGTTATTGAAAGAGCTAAAGCAGAAGAAGATCTAAATCTGATGGTAAAAAGCAAGATAGAAAAATGTGTCAAACTAGAAAAAAGAAGTTGTAAGCTTGAAAATAGACTTAGAAAAAGCAAAGAGCTATGAAGAAAAGTTCAAGATAAGTTCTGCAAAACTTGATGAGATGATTGCTAGTCAAAAGAGTTTAGATGACAAGCAGGGCTTAGGATTTGAGAAATGAGAAAGTTCAAAATCAAGACAAGAAAACTTTTAGATGAAGCAAAATAAAGGAAACCAATTTAGGAATCAAAGAAGAAGACCCAGAAGACTTCTAGTCAGATAGCCAAATGCTCAAAGGTACCCATCTTTCAATGGCCATTGTTTTAATTGCAATACGTTTGGTCATAAAGCTACTCAGTGTAGGAGTAGAATAAATCAAAATGTTCCATCTTTCTCTAGTCAATGTTTCAACTGCAAGAAAATTGGTCATAGATCAAATGAATGCAGAAGTCTAGCAAGAAATAGGTTTTACAATGTAAGGAATACTCAATCATTCAAGGGAAAGTGTTTTGCTTGCAATAGATTTGGACACATGGCGAATCAATGCAAATCAAGGATGAATTCATTCAGAAGGAATCAAGGATAGGGAAGTATTGTGTGCTACAATTGCAACAAGTTTGGACATGATGCGAGATTTTGCAGATGCAAGAATGTGAAAAGAAACTACTATGTTGAAGAAAGGAAAACAAAGCAGAGAAATGATAAGGGAAAAGAAAAGGTTGATCCAGTTGAAACTAAGAAAGAAATGGGCAAGATTTGGATCAAGAAAGATGTTATTGAAGTCAAGGATGGATTCGCACCAACATCTGGTGTAGATACTTCCTCCAGGAAGTAAATTTGTGTGCTCTAGCTCAGGGAGAGCTGTAATGAAAATCTAAATCCCCTAGCCAAATTGTCAGTGCTGGAATCCGACACGAGGATATATTGAAAAGATGCATATGACAGATCTTTTGAAAGAAATTTTGGAAGAAAAGGTTCAAGTGTGAAACATTGCAGAGAAATCCTAATAGACTACATTCTGCAGAAATGTGTTTGACGACTTCTTAATAGGAGCATTTATGGAAATGAAGTCAAAATTAAAAAGGGGCTCATTCAACAGAAAATTCATTTTGTATTCAAACTGTCAAAGTGTCTAAGGCAAATTGAAGTGAATTTCCAAGCGACTCAATGATTTTCAAAGCAAATTAAGATAAGACCAAAGAAAACCCTAATTCAGTGAAAAGAGGTATCTTTCAGACTTGAAACCCTACTGTGAATTTATTTAAAAAATTGAAACACCACATGTGATTGATATAACCGAAAGAGCAAGGCCAAAATTCAAAAAACATCCATACAAATCAACAGAGGTCAATCCAAATGGTGTGTTTTTAGATATTCTGTTTGGTGTGATGCATGCTGAAGATGTTAGGGCTTACATTCATGTTGCCTTAGAAGAGCATGGTGACAACAGATTTTTAGACCTATATTAGAATCATCTAAGTGGTGATAAATTTGAGCTGAAAGAAGAATACAAAGCTCTGGAGGACAATAAATTCATTTAATATAAAGACTTTCCTACATTTGCAGAAGATGAGTGGGTCCAGTATGTCTTGAGTAGAATCCACGATGAATTCATGTGGTTGGAGCAGCCCTTCAAGATCACCAAGGATGCAATTAGGGCCGTGACTAGATTAAATTCCACCGGTGTAGTTCTTGTATTGAAGGCAGTAAAGAATGATACCGTAATGAAAGCCACTGGAGCTAAGTTTGACAAAAGGGCACTAACAATCAATGACATTGAAGACCATGCAATAAGATTTGCATCCATGGTTATTGGGTACAAAGTCTACTTCTCAAACCAGGAAAATTTAGTCTCTGGTACTACAATCTACACAACATTTGAGATGGTTAAAGAAGATGCAGAGTATGATCTTTGTGAATTGCTCCATCAATAGTTGATGGAAAATTTAAAGAAGACCAAAGAGTAAAAATATTCATTCAAGTATGGTACGCTGATTATCTGTTTGTTTTTCTACTTCATGCATGAATTGCTAAAGATGAAGAACTTGTTCTGGTTAAATAGTCAACCAGTTGCTGTACAAATTAGAGATCATTTAAGTAGTATTGGAAGCTATGATGAATAAAATACAGCCCTATGGGGCTATTTCAAGAACTTCCAAAGAATGATGCAATCAATAGAGAGAATTCCAAAAGCAATTGTGGAAAAATACAAGAATGACATATGTTTCATTGTAACCAAAGACCAATGCATGATGGAGGTCGTTGAGCCTAGAACTATTTGGGTTATGCCAATGGGCTATGAAGTAGATGGATCAATACTGGATAACTATGCACAACACATCCTAAGCAAACCCTGGGACCCCAAAGAGGAAAGATTTGGAACTTATGAGGAATTGTCTACAAAAGTACATGTTGAGGTAAGAAAACCTAAAATTTCAAGAAAGGTCTAGAAGATGGCAAAAGATTATGCTCTAAAAGGGGGTTTCACCAAAACACAAATCAAAGAGACAAGAGAAAAGGCACAAGTAGAGAGAGAAGCAAAAGAGAGGAAGGAAAGTGAACCGGTTAAGGCTCTGGAAGAGCCAAAGAGGCAACCAAAGAACCCAATAGTAACAAAAAGGAGAACTAGAGGTTCTGCCTCCGTGGGAACTGCATCTATGTCCTCTAGTCCTACGTCCTCTGCAAGTATGGAAACCCGTGCAACCAGCCACAAGAGACAGAAAACCAAAGGTCATAGAATGTATGTCAGTATAGGAGCAAATGAGGAAGAGACTGAGTCAGATGAAGAAGTGAAGAAAATAAAAACTAAGGCCACCAAATCCTCTGAGAGTAGTAAGAAGAAACCTTCTGGTAAGAGAAAAGATGAGAAAAGGCCAAGGCAAGATGAGACAGGAGAAGCCACTATAAATCTCAAGGATGTCCTAAAGGCTATAAGTGTTGATGGAAACTTAAAGCCCATAGCCCAACTATATGATGAGTACAATTATCTGGATAAAAGAATTATTGAGATTATTGTTGTCAGATACTTGGACATCTATAAAAAGGCACTTATTGAGATTATTACTGATCTCCCTGACAGCTTGGGTAGTATAATGATTGCAAGAAAGGAAGCTGCTATGGCCAAGGATGTGGAGCTCAGAGAATAATAAAGTTATGTCTAAAGATCTCACCAGAAGTTAAAGAAAAAATCTCCAAAGTGTTGGAAAAGGAATTTAGATCAAAGAAAAGAATGAATACTCTCATGTCAAATGACATTGAGAAAGTGACCAAGGATACAAAGGAAATCACCTTGAAAGTGTCGAGCGATCATCATCTCCCAACAATTTATGATAATGATGAAACAAATGTTGGAGATGATACATCTATTCCGGGAGTGAATTTGGACCAAGGGTTAGATGACAAAGTGGGTAAAGAGAAGGAAGCCCCTACCACAGTTATTGAGACTAAGAAGATGAACAAGGCTGATGATCAAGAAGAGAAACAAGACAAGGGAATCCCTCCACCGAAACAAAAGGGTGGTGCAAATGAAGCTATGGATCTAGATGCTCTGGAGCTAAATCGAGAAGAAGTCTCTAGTATAGCAAGAGACACTGCGGAATCGATTAAAGAACTTTTGGAGAAAGAGAAACATGTCTTAGATGAACCTGAATTTTTGCAAGGACAAATAAACCTAGACTCAATGTCCCCAGTACATAAATTTAAACTAGTATCAATTGTGCAGGCAAAGGCACAGGAAGAAATTTTGAAGTCTCACATACAGGACAATGAACTAATTGGTGAGGTATCTAGCATTTTGGAGAAGTTAATGCCATCATATCATAAGGAAATCTCGTTGTCTTCAATAAGTCAACTAAAAGGACTCATAAATTCTATAAGTGAACATTTTGAATCTTTTAAGAAATCTGCTAAGACAAAAGTGAGACAAGAATTTGATGAGAGAAAAGGTTAAATGAGCTGAAGACTATGTTAGTGAATGACAAAGCTCTACTAGACAATAAAATGATAGGCATACAGAGTGCCATCTATAACGTCAGAAAATATCGCCTTGGGGGCTTTTTCCTCATAAGGTTTAGCTCCCGGGTCATTTATCTGCATTTAGGACATCTTGCATCATATTTTGACATCCCAATGAAATGAGCCCTAAGTTTCATGATAAATGGGACCTAGGGGGATCCCTTGAACTTAACCCTGACCAAAATAGGGGGGCAGGACTTGGGCACCCGTGCCCTAGTCCTGCCCTATTTTGGGTCAGTCCTAAATTTTGAGTGTCATCTTGTGACTATTATTTGGGTCCTATGCTGACACGGTAAGTTTGAATTATGAAATTCTTGGCGGGAGTGTTTGTAGTTGCATATATAAGCATGTTTAAGCATTCATTTGTAAACTAGAGAACAACTAGATGGAAATTTCATGAGCATTGGCATTTTGAAAGTGATTCAAAGCATTCATTATGTGTTAGAGCAGTACTTGTGTTGTTTATGTGTTTGTATTTGCAGATTTGAGCATCCATCTCCTCATGGCATGAAGAGCTTCTTCCTTCCATGAGATTTTCACAAGGTAACATCATTTGTATTTTTGAGCATTTATCATTTGGTTACCTCTGCCTCACAAGGGCATGCACTCTCTATCTGACAATGGTGTTCGGAAGACTTGAATGTCTCTCTGGGGCTTGACTGAGGCAAGCCTCTAAACACCACAACCCCCTCCCCATTTTTCTGTGATTGTAGGTTACAGATTGAAGATACAGGAAAAGTGGAGTTGCAAGAGGATGTTGCAAAGTGTTAGATTTGCAAATTAGAGTTAAAAATAGCACCCTAGACTTGGGCGCCTGCTACATAGTCCTCAGGATTCTATGATGAAGAAACCTCTGATACAGTAGGAACAGGTTATAGATCAATTTTCTAGATCCCGACAAAAACTTGGGCATTGGACTTGGGTGCCCACTCCCTAGTCCCCAACTGTTTTGCTTCCTGAACTTCAAAAAAAGGTGCACATTTATCTATCATTTTACATCTTCCTGTCCCAACATTTTCAGTAATTTGTCCATTTATTTCTGTATTTGCATAATTAGGGTTTTGATGTATAATTGAGTATAATTGAGCATAATTGACAATCAAATCATATAAATCCAATCTTCCCTGCATTCCTAAGTGACCAAGGGTATGATAGTGCATTGTCACTCGACCCAAAGTCCTTGAATGAAAGGGTGAAAGGAGGATGCACACACAAAACTACCAAAAACTAATTATCCAAATTCCACCCTTTACATTTTGGTGAACCCATGTTATTGGACTCATTTGCACCTTGCTAAGTGTTTTGCTTCATATTTTATTTTATTTTATTCATTCCTATCATCATTCATCTTATTGCATTGGAAAACTTACAAAAAAATTGAAAAATTGAAAAAAATTAAAAAAAATTGCATGCTAGGATTTCTATTTTGCAACAATTAATGTGAATTGCATCAAATTTATGATTTTTGCATTAGATATGAGTTAAATTACAGAAAATTACAAAAATTCAATAGCTTTCATTGCATCTTCATCATAAAATTGCTAGGGTTTTGTTGGAAATTGTGAATTTTTCGTATAACCTAGTAATTATAAAATCTAGGGTTTGTAGGCAAAATCTTGTTTCATATTTTTCTACTAATATTAGACACTCATTCAAATTTTAATTTGGCTGTAGTGTTTCATTTTAGTGTAAATTTGCATTTAGATATCAAAAATTTGCATTTTTACATAGAAAATTTCAACAAAAACTAGCATTTTCGTTGATTTTTCCTTAGATTTGCACTTGCATTTTGCATTGTAGGGTGTGAAAATAATTTTAATATTTGAGTGAACTTAATTTTCATCATAAAATAGATTACAAGACATTCATATATCATTTTACATTAAGATCTCAAACTTAGGGCTTGAAAAACCTTGATTTTCACTAAATTTGGTCTTATTGACTCTCAAAATTTGCACCATAGGCGTGTTGTGAAGAATATTTTTTCACTAATTGGCTGCTATCAGGGTTATTATCTTCTTCCCCTCCTAAAATTATTTACAGCACCTTGTTATCGGCCTCTTGTATTGAAAATTTGGTGAAAAATTGCACATTTTTGCTATATTTGCCCTAGGGTTTGACCTAGATTGCACTCCAAGTGTGTTGTAAAAGATTTTATGATTGTAGGTAACTGATATCATTTCTATTATTTTCTTCACCTCCTAAAATTCTTTACAACACCCCTTTTGCTAGGTCTTGGAGCTGAAAAACTGTGAAAAATTACATATTTTTGCTATATTTTCACTAGGGTTTGACCTTGAGTGGCACTATAAGCGTGTTGTGATGGATTTTTGGAATTAGGTGGCTATTATTATTGATATAATTTTCTTTCCATCATCACTTTCCTCACAACACCCTTTTTCAAGCTCTTTTGCATTGAGATTTGGTGAAAAAATCACATATTTTAGTGTATTTTCACTAGATTTGGACTAGTCATCATCTTAGAATTGCATCAAGAGTGTATTGTGACGGATATTACTGCTGTATTGGACTGATATCAGACAGATTATTTTCTGCCCCTGATCAAAATCTTTACAACATCCTTTCTTTCATATATTTTCATTAAAAAAAAAGTACAAAAAATCAAGCATTTTATGTTATTTTTACACATAGTTTTGCACTCATGGATTCTCCTAAGGGCTCATCTTTGGAAGAGTTATTTTAGTACGTTATGAATTATGATAATTTTTGCAAATTCATTGATAAATATCCTCAATTCTTACATCAAATAGCATACATCTATGGCATTGACATGAACAAAAATACTACATGTGATATCCTTCGAACAATAGCCTATTTCAATAGCTTTCTTGCGATTGTGGATATTTTTCCTTCAATCATAGAGAATCTCATTAACTTTATGGCTGAAAACAATCATAGGGAAAGTAGTGGTGAAAACATTGTTCCCTCTCTCCCTTCGTTTCATGATGACATAATACAAATCCTTTCTGAGACCTATGAGAACGATATAGCAATGGGTGATTTATTGAACAAAGAGACTTGTCCCAACATAACCCCACTTAGTGAGGATATATTGGCACAAGAAGAAGATATCATTGACACATTTATCCATACTACTCTACCATCCCTTCCTACTCTCCCTAACCAGGACGAAGCCTTGGATGATGCAGATTCTCTTTGTGACCATTTGCTTCAACATAATGAAAATTTACCACCTGATGTTCAAGAACTTCTCGACTACATTTTAAACAAAGGAACGGATCATGCACCTTTACTTAAACCCACACATACCTTGGAAAACAATGAAATTCTACATGATATTGAAGAACAAACTATCCCTCTAACTCAAGACATTCCAACACCCTATATAGGGACTGAAATGGGCATCTTTCGGGTTCCTCAACAATCTCATTCAAATGGTCCTATAACTGACACAAAAAATGGGAACATCCCCTCTCAACCATCATTAAGGGATACCTTTCCTACATGGTTACCCTCGCAAACTCATGAACCTACAAAAGAGAGAAGAAGTGATAACACCTTAACCATTAAGATAAAGATAAAGATCCATGACAACCGCTAGCCCGATGGTCCCTACAGGTAAGTATCTCTAACCCTTTATCTCTCTTGTGATGTGCTTCCCCTATGATGTGGTATGTGTTGTTTAGGCCACCTAGGATGACCCATGATTCTCTTGTAAGGTCTAGGCTACCAGGAGACTGCATCTATTGTGACCTTCTATTTGTATCATCATTCTTCTATATTGCATCTCTCTTTGATTTCATTGTTGTGTTGTGTCTTATGGACATAGCATTGCAATTGGTGACTTGAGGGCACCCTCCTACGTGACTATCCCTAAGACACTTATTTCTCCTCTCTGATTTATTGTTTCCCTTCCTCTAGTGTTTGTATCTAGCAGGCAGATGATGAAAAAACATTTATACTGATGCGGACCTAGTGTCCCTTTAGCGAGAAATCAAAAATTGGACTTAGTTCCTAATATGATGATGGAGTTGTATATCTTATCCGATGCTTGTCTAGTAGAAGCACTCCATTATTTCTACGTAGTGATTTTGATGATGTTTTATCTCACTTACAAACCTTAACAATACTTCTACTCTGTGCACTTTGTTTGTCTTTGAATCTCGCCTTGGTGACACTCGATTTTGAGATTTTTGTGATATAGCCCCATGGTTATCCTTAATCTCTGAATTCGCAATATAACCTTGGCTCTTTGCATGACTAATCATATGCATTGATGTTGTTGTTTATCATGATTATGTGGACACTAACATGTTTCTTGTAGGGATGTGTTTGTGGGAACATTTGGCGATTGTAAAGTACATGTCACCTCCGGGGGGCATGGGCTTTGTGAAAGTCCGTGTTCCCTTGTGTGTTTTCTTCCTACATTAACATGCTTGATATCGATGTGTAATATCAACCACCTTAAGGTGGGGGCATATATAAGGTAAGATGTCTATTGTAGATGTTAGTAATGTGCTTGTCCTCAGGTGCAGTTTAAAGACTGGTGGCAATGAGTCCCTCCTGCATTCTGAGTTTGTTTTCAATCAATCAATCAATCAATCATCTTAAGCCCTTTGCGGAGGTGGGGATGATGTACTTCTCGGAGCAAATTGCATCATCCAGTCATTTTCAAAAGTCCTCTGCGGAGGCGGGGAGCGGTTCTGTGACTAACTCAACCCTTAAGCGTGTCTTCGGCGATTGTTGTGGCAAAGCCCAATCATCAGTGTGTGCCTGAGATGGTGATGAGCCTAGAAATAGGAACACTCCATCGCTTGTCTACCATGTTTTCTCTGTGTCTTTAAAGTGTGTGTGTTTAGTCTAAAGACCAGTGCAATGAGTGCTTCCTACATTTTGGGAGGTTTGGTGTGTCTTTCGTGTGTGTTGACCCATTTATGTAGTCTACAAACTAGCGCGATGAGTGCTTCTTGCATTATGGGAGGTGTGTTTACTTTCCTTGTACTTGCATCTGCATTTCATATATATGAGAAAAAGAAAAGAAAAGAAATCATTCATGTCTTCCATGCATTAACTGTCTTCTATGCATCTGTTGTTTTCTCCATGTTCTGCGTGACTATAATTGTCTTCTCCGTGTTTTGCGTGCCTATCTTTTTCTTCAATGTGTCTGGTGTGTCTTCTCCGTGCTTGGTGTGTTTACTATGTTTGTTGACCGTACTTTAATGCATGTATTGTCCTTGCGTTTATACATACATTAAAGTGGGGGCTAAATGTAACATCAAAAAATGTCCCCTTGGGGGTTTTTCCCTCATAAGGTTTAGCTCCTGGGTCTTTTTTCTATATTTAGGACATCTTGCATCATATTTTGACATCTCGATGAAATGAGCCATAAGTTTCATGATAAATGGGACCTAGGAGGATCCCTTGAACTTAACCCTAACCAAAATGGGGGGAGGACTTGGGTGCCCGTGCCCTAGTCCTGCCCTATTTTGGGTCAGTCCCAAATTTTGAGTGTCGGCTTGTGACTGTTATTTGGGTCCTATACCGACACAATAAGTTTGAATTATGAAATTCTTGGTGGGAGTGTTTGTAGTTGCATATATAAGCATGTTTAAGCATTCATTTGTAAACTAGAGAACAACTAGATGGAAATTTCATGAGCATTGGCATTTTGAAAGTGATTCAAAGCATTCATTATGTGTTAGAGTAGTACTTGTGTTGTTCATGTGTTTGTATTTACCGATTTGAGCATCCATCTCCTCATGGCATTAAGAGCTTCTTCCTTCCATGAGATCTTCACTACAAGGTGACATCATTTGTGTTTTTGAGAATTTATCATTTGGTTTTTGCCTTTGCCTCTGCCTCACAAGGGCAGCCACTCTCTATCTGACAACGGTGTTCAGAAAACTTGAATGTCTCTCCGGGGGCTTGACTGAGGCAAGCCTCTAAACACCACAACCCCCTCCCCACTTTTATGTGATTGCAAGTTACAGATTGAAGATACAAGAAAAGTGGAGTTGCAGGAGGATGTTGCAGAGTGTCAGATTTGTAGATTAGAGTTAAAAATAGCACCCTGGGCTTGGGTACCTGCTACATAGTCCTCTGAATTTTGTGACGAAGAAATCTTTGATACAGTAGGAACAGGTTATAGATCAAGTTTCCAGTTCCTGACAAAAACCTGGGTATTGGACTTGGGCGCCCGCTCCCTAGTCCCCGACTATTCCGCTTCCTGAACTTCAAAAATAGGTGTGCATTTATCTGTCATTTTACATCTACCTATCGTAGCATTTTTAGTAATTTGTCTGTTTACTTCCGTATTTGCATAATTAGGGTTTTGATGTATAATTGAGCATAATTGACAAGAAAATCATATAAATCTAGTCTTCCCTGCATGCCTAAGTGACTAAGGGTATGATAGTGCATTTCCACTTGACCCAAAGTCCTTGAATGAAAGGGTAAAAGGAGGATACACACACAAAACTACCAAAAACCAATTATCTAAATTTTACCCTTTACACCATTAAAGAAGCAAGTGACATGTACAAATTTTGTTTATCCTGGCTGGTAGTCACAAATGAGCTAGAAGAAAAGATAAAGGATCTAAAACTACAGCTGATAAATATTTCTAAATCATTTGATCCCACAGCTGAGTCGGTGGGCAATAAAGAAATACGAGTAATTAATATTCACAATGAGTTAAGCAATCTTGTAAATAAGAGGAATTAGATGAAAAATAAAATGTGTCAGTTGAGAGGACTAATTAGTCCCAAGTTATACTTAATTATTAGTATTGCAGCAGAAGCACAGGCAGCTTTGCAAATAGACACATCCTCTAACATGTAAAAGACAGAAGAATCAGTCTTTTTGATAAATGGTCACATCCAAATTTTGGAAAGAGCAAAGAATCAATGGGATGAAGAGATTACACAATTAAAGATTGTGTATAAGGATATTCTTTCACTGACAACTAATTGAGTTAAAGTTTGTATGTGTACATATGCGGCAGAGTATGAAGATTTTTGCAGTTTGGTCCAATTTTGACTCTTGTACATACACCTTTGCCATTGATGTCAAAGGGGGAAAAGAAGACCAGTGAAAAATGGGCAAACACCTTAGGGGGAGAAGAAATATAGAGTAAGGGGGAGCAGATACACATTTTTCACTAAGTGTTGCCATCAATGCCAAAGGGGGATATTGTTGGCAACATAGTCAAGAGACACTGTTGATTGGGTAATGTTGTCATTGATGGAAAGAAGGCAAATAGAGCATGATGGAGCTAAGGATGATTGAGAACTCAACTTGGAACAACCTGTATACAAGGATCTAGTCTGGACACAAAAGACTAAGGTAGAATGGCTAAGTACTAATAACACAAAGTTAGTAGCAGAGACTCAAGTGGTATTCCTCCACAGTTGATGGTCAAGGTATGCAGTTTAGGTATGATATTCAGGATTGTTTGGAGGTATTATGTTCAAGATTACAAGTCCCGATGACTTCCAGAAGTTAAGTAGTGATTGGTCTAAGTCTGGGTGAATAGAATTAAGACAGGAGCAATGCACAGTGTCTGAGAAAAAGGGTCTGCATTACTCCGCAGTTGCATAATTTGTCTTGTGGTTCTAGAGGTATGATCTATGATGAGTGAAGAGCCTCTGATATGGATTTGAGAAATTCTTGTGGTCCGTAGTGGAAGATGTTGTCTGACAGTTGAACTAAACTAGTAAACAGTTCGTGAATAAGGCCGATATAATAGTATGATGTGTGTGCGGTAAAGTTTTGGTGTTTGGAACTTAATCCTAAGTGGAAAAATAGTTGAGACTAACATGTGTGATGGTGTTTCAAATATTGTTTGGGTCCACCATAGATTTTGGGAGATAAATTTGGCCGACAGAGCACATAATGCATGACTACACAGTAAACTTTATTAGGCTGACCTAATATGAATATTTTGTTTGCTGCGGATATATATATGGCATTGGTTTCGGTATTTGGACTGTGTGATGTGGATATGAATGTGTGTAGAATGTGAACATTAGAGTAGGTGACAAAAGGCAGAAGAAGAGAAACCTTGTCTAATGTAAAGGCAGAGCAGTGAAACAGAGTAGTCAAGATGAAAAGTTTTGAGACAATATTTTGAGCATACATTGAAGTTGCATTCATGCATGTGTAGATGCAATCTAAGTAGTTCATTTAGGCAGTGAGCCATCTCCTTTCTTTCTTTCTTTTCTCTTGGCAGTGAGCCTTTGTGCAGTGAGCCCTTCTTCATAGGGTAGTGAGCCCTGGGCAGTGAGCCTTCTTGTAATTCGGTATTGTGCTATCATAATATATTGTGAGCTAACACTCACCGTGGTTTTTCCCTTTTTGGGTTTTCCACGTAAAAATCCTAGTGTCCATGTGTTATGTCTTTATGGTTGATGTTCTTATGCTTATTCTACTTTCATGTTATTAACTTTGGAAATTGGATAAATAAACTTGTTAAGAAGTGGTTTTGCGGAATACTGATTCACCCCCCTCTCAGTATTCCTTATATTCAACATAGATTAGGTGTAAAGAAGTGTTGATATCTCATTGTGTTTTTTGGTCAAAAAATTTTGTATTCTAAAGAGTCAATTTTCTTAAAATTTCCATAGGTAAAGGAAACATTTTAATGTCATGTATAAATTTCATGTGGACAAAGGAACAAGAGAGAATTTGTCTTAAAATAATTGGATTCATGTAGCTCTTGGGGTACAAGATTTTTTCTATTTATGAGATCAAGGTTTATAAATAAATTCATGTTCATATGCAATGTGGATCACAACTAATTACATTTTTGTATTTCTTGTGAAAAAATATTTGGGATCATTTTTTGGTTCATTGAAAAATTCTACTCGGTTATGCCTCAAACACCCCAAAAGAATTTCCAATATTAGATCCAATAGGGCTATTAGACAAATGCATTTTTAGTATCACTTGACTAGCAAAAGGGAGAAAATAAATAAATCATGTTAGAGACTAACAAATAAGATGAACATAGTGTATTTGGGATGTGGTATTAATAATACTATCAATTTTTGGTTATTGGTTATAGAAACGCACATAGCTTGACTAGCCATACCCTTAATGTGAAGGAATTGTCTTGCTAGAGGTTTAGAGTTTGAATAATACCAATTGTATTTTGCTTATTTCTATTGGAATTTGATTATGACATCAAAATGGCTGGGTAGTTGTGATGTAGTAGTTTATGTGGTATAAGTTATGTGCTCCATATGGCATGTTTTGATTGGTTCATATAGTCTATAAGAGATTTGTAAAAAATCCAAGAAAATGAGTTCAATTGGCCGAAATACATTTGAATGTCATTGGAAAAATGTTTTTCCTATTTAAACATATTCATCTATCCACTTATTTATCTACTTAGCAAAAATAGATCAATGAGTGGGAGTAGTGTAGTTAGTGCATAGTCAATATAAAGTAAGCAAATCAACACATGTTGGATATATCACAATCATTTTTTGATTTTTTTGTGATTTTTACAATTTAAATTATTTCCTAGGCATGATTAAATTTGATGGTCATATGATTGTTATTTGGTGCTATTTGAGATTCAATCTTTTGAAAATCACAAGTTTTGTAAACTAACTCCATTCAAGCCTATTTCAAAAGCATTAGAAAGCTAGTATCAATTCTATGCAATGGTATACATCTCATTAGCTATTGAGAATTATTTATTCCTTTGATTATGAAGGAGGTTGATCTTGGGAACCCTATATTTTTTGATACAATTGTAATTCTTGGACTTTTTATTGAAATTTCTTTTAAGGACTCGGGATTTGTAGTAGATCCCAAATGGGAATGAAAACTTCCAAACTGTTGATGATAACAAGATTGTTTTCTACAATATGGTAGATCAATCTGGTATTATGTTGAGTAGTGTAACAATTACGTTGCATTTTCATATGGAGTCAGAAAATCCTAAGGAGATATTTAATAAGCTAAAGAATTCATTCCGTAAAATTGATAGTCAACAATTTTGAAATTGAACTGCAAGCTATCTACACTTTATCCATTATTGTTTGGTATAATTGTGGACTATATGTCTCACATGAAGGGTCTTCTATTTTAGTTGGAGAAATGTAGTAAGGAGTATAATAAGAAAAAATGATGTAATTAAATTTTTCCTTCATAAGTTGAAGCCACCTTGTAATTTGTTTCTCTCTACATTCTTCTCTAGTAGAGGTATTATGAGACAAGATGACAAGACTACATATTTAAATGTTACTAATTTCCAAATAAGAAACTCTCACCATGATGGATGCACTTGGTTTGAAGCATCAAACTCATTTTAGTGAAGAGAAATGGAAGTATAACTTTTTGGAAATTTGAGACTAAGATACAAATCTAATAGAAAATCAAGGGGACAATGATTCAATGAGGACAAGAATGGTCCCCATTGTAGTGATCCTGAAGGTGGCCAAAAGGGAAAGGAGAAGAACCAAGAATGTACCTACTAGGGAAAAATTGCACATGTTGAGGACATCTATTTTGATACATAAAGCATCTAATGCAAAGAATGAATAAGATCAATGATATCCAAATATAAAACATTGAAAATAGTCAAACTAATGATCTTGTATCTCACAATTGTCATGCATTTCATGCATAGACTTCTAAAGTTGATCTTATTACGAATTTTGGTTTCACTCATCATTTTACTAAGGGAAGTTTATACTAAAAGATTGATACAACAAATGATGAGCTTTTTATATCAAATTATTCATCTCTTTCTATTGCTAGTAGTGGTGATATTCTAGAATATGGCATAAATGATATGTCTAGCATGTACTTCATATGAGTGTATATCTTATAGTTTTGTAGACAATATAGTTGAGTTCTGGCATAGTAACCTTGTTGTGAAGAGTATAGTATTTTTTTTATAATTAATGGTGGTAAGTTTGATTTAATCATGTCAAGGATTTTAAGTACATAGGTTTTAATGGTGTTCCATGACAAGGTCTAAAAGCATTAGTGGCTAAAGCAAAAGATGCATGTTGATTGTGGCATGAGAGATTGTAACACTTAAATGTTAGTAGCATGTAGTTGATGGGACAAAAGGCTATGGTCCATAGGTTACTTTTATTTTCTCCATCCAAATATTTGTGCAAAGGATGTCTTGAAAAACATCATTAGAGCACGTCAACGAAAGCCTTGAGCACGAGAGGGGTCTTCTCCAGAGTGGGAAAACCCTCTGTTGTCTGTTTCAAACAGGATTGTGCCAATTGTAAGTTTACCTGTTAAGAATGTTGGGCCCTATGCTAGAAAGTTTACTTTAGGTTGTCCTCTGAAGTCTTTTTCTGATGTTTTAGTCAATTCTAAAGCCCAAGCACGCTCATCACAAACTAGGGTTATTCTCCTCCTGTGGTGATGTGTGGCTCTGAGGTCTCAGAAAATGAGGGTTTTTATATGAAGCATGGAGTAATTTGCAGATTCAATGGTTTATGGCCCTCTCTTCCCAACTTGCATGGTTGGGTCAAGGAATCCTGGAAACCTCTTGTGGTTGGATAGATTGAGCTTTACCCTAGCACAAGGGGGTTCTTCATAGCAATTTTGCTTCATCTAAGAAGCGAGACTTAATACTAGACAGGGCTTGGATGGGGTGATCATTCGCTATTCATCAAACCATGGGCTCGCTCCTTCAATCCTCTCAATAAGCCACTTAATACCAGACTAGTTTGGGTTCTACTATCGAATCTCCCTCTTCAATCTTCAAAGGATTCTTTCTATGAAGCCATTGCCAATGCTATAGGGTGTTTCTTGAAGGTTGACTCTACAACCTCAAATTTAGGGCATACTATTGTTGCTCACATATTAGTGGATATTGACATCTCCAAACCCCTCCATAGAGATGTGGTTTTGATGGTTGAGGACAGACCATGGACGCAGTTGTTGGACTATGAGGGTCTCCCTTTTAGGTGCAAGAGATGCTTCTCTACTAGTCACCTAGCCTCTAGTTGCCCTCATTCTTGTCGCAAGGGTGCGACAACTTGGTGGAAGGATGCACTCACTGATCATTTGACAGTTTGCGCTTCTCCGATGGATGGTTCCTCCCAAGAAGGTGAGCCCTCCCAAGAGGGTGATTCTTCCCAAGAAAATGATCTTTCCCAGGATTCTTTAATGCCCACTCCTCTTGTGGAGCCTATGGCGACTAAGACTATTGTTGCTAATCATGTCGGTTTGCCCAACCCTCGTCTCTAGCCACCTCTGTTGGGTCTTCGGCCCCCTTATTGACCTCGGCTGCCATGGGTCGGATTACTACTTTGTTGATCCCTGATTCATCTTCTGCGTTGTCTACTTCTCACTCAACGAGAAAATTCACTTTAGTTGCGATGCCTGTTAAGGGTTCCCTTCTCTCACCTCGCTCTGAGGATTTAGACTCAGAGTTTTCTTGGACTATTGTTCAAAGAAAGAAGAATGGACTCCCCAAATCTATCACTAATTCGTGACCTAGGTTTCAGGGAGTTTGATTTTTACCCTCGGGATCTAGCGTTGTTTAGATCCCTCGTTTTGGTTTGTAGCTTGGTTGTTGTTTCTAGCCTATTTGTGGTTTGTTTTGCTCTGCCCTGGGGGCCTTATTTGTAAAGGGTTCAGCCCCTAGTTAGCTTCTTATCTTAATCAAAAACATCATTGGAAAAGTTTAAGAAAAATTAATACTTGACATGCAAATGATTCTCTTGACTTTATTCATAATGACTTGTGCACTATCAAGCATCCATCTCTTAGTATAGCAAGGAGGGACTCCCTTAAAAAATACTATGGATCCTACTTTAATAATTGACAAGATAGAGTTTTGGAAATTTTATATTGTGTAATGCTATTCCTTATGTAAATAAAAAAAGAGCGAAAACATATATGAACAATAGTAACCAATGATTGACATTACTAAATAAGGGAACATGATTGACATTACTAAATAAGGTAACATAGTAATCCTACAATCCATAAGCTATTAGACAATAGAAAATTGAAAGGACATGTAAAGCACAAAGAAATGAAATGCACAAATGTTCATGAGGTTTCATATGCAACTCAAATAGCATGGCAACATACTTTCAATTGGTTTTACATGTATTTCAAAGAAAAAAACTTAGGACCTTACATGAAATTTTGACATGATGTAACTAACTAGTTGTTTCTCCTTGAAGAAGCCTCACAAAGCTTTAAACAGCCTAAAAACAATCTACTTTTAAATTTCTCTCCAAAAAATTATAATAGTACTCTAACTTGCTAATGTTTTTATAACACACATTAAAACATTAGCTTTTACAATATTCTTGAGTGTGTTGCTTTGCTTCCAAGGACAATACAATTTTTAGACCACATCTTTTTATGCCTTTTTTCAAGCACTCTATATCTAGCATTTATCCTCCCACACTTGGCCTTCATGTCAATAAGAGTATTGCCCATAGTAATTACAAACCACAATATACTTGGCACAATTTATCTATTAGTCTCATGTTCCTATTTTAGGATTGATGAGTCAACACATGTGAAGAGGTTGGAATTTTTAAGTGTTGAATTTTCAACATGTTACGCAGATAAGTTATGCTTTGAACCCATGACCTATGTTTTATTAGTGCATATGTCAACCAACTCTATTGCATGAGCAACAATGCTACTCAATGCAATGACTAACATTTATTTGAAAATAATAATATTTTGAATTTTTTGATCAACCATGCATGTTATAAATGCATGCATGATGGACATTGATGTATACTTGACGGCCATAGGTGTATGGAGAATAGCTTGTTCTTGTGAAGAGCGGGCTACTAAAACTCTAGGAGTTTGGGTATATATTTGCTAGGCACATTTTTTGATAGAGATTAAGGTCTTCCTCACCATAACCATTCTATGCATCGTGACAGGGCATTCTCATAAAAAGATCCACAACATACTTAGCCTACCTCTTCTTTACATACCTTGAAATCAATATTTTTTGGGTTAGACTTCAAATTCTCAAAGAAACGTTTATTTGACGAATGATTAAATTTGCATGGAAATTTTTTTGTCCTTGAAATTTGGTAGACGACTTGTCCATTAATATGAAGCAAAGTTGTAGGCCAAGTAGGGGTTTTGCATCAATCCTTCCTAAAATAAAACTTATATCCAATGGAATCAAAAAACAAAAAGATAATAGTTCAAGGCACATTAGTGACATGAAGCACATAGGTATCTTGGCTTCTAGGGTTTTGAGATGATTAAGAATGATTTAAAACTAATCCTTGGAAAATAATAATATGAATGATATCGAGCAAAGACTAATGCGAAAAATCACACTTACAATCCTTAAAAGGAAGTGTGTTTAGTGACATACAAGCCTTTCTCTACTATAGAGGTAGAGCAAATTTTAACATAATTTTAGGTTTAGAAACCTACCTTTATTCCACCACAAATGCTTGTTGGCTCCTTTGAATACCATGTACCAAGGTAGAAGAGGAGAAACAAGAGTCGCCCACTTCCTCCCATGATTGCAAGGTACAATTCATCATTGTATGTCAAATATGGCCCTTATAAGTGACTCAACACTAGCGCATTAGGCTTGAGGAAACCAACATTATTTCCTTGTAATATTTTTTTAGATAATGTAGTGATGGTTGGTAACAAAGGCCATACCCCTTATATCATGCGAGGATACCAATCTATCTAAAGCTCTCCTAGTAGGGATACCCCTAGACTTAAAACTCCCTTGCATGCACTCCTCTGGCGTGAATGCCCTCCTGTTATCTCCTCTTGCAGGGCACCCACTCCACCTTCTCTCCATCATCTCTCTCCTATGAACCTCCAGCTTTTTGCTCCTCTGGCTCGAATGCTTTCATCTTCTATCTCCTCTTGCAAGGCAACTACTTCTTCCTCCTACTCTAATAATCTTACATCACTTACAGACCTACTACGTATTACCACTGAAGTGGGGACATCACTCTAGCACATCCATCGATGCTAAGATGTCCTTGGAAAGATTTGAATCTTGGCCTCTAACATGAGAACCAAGTAGTCCTACCATTTGACCATAACCCCTTTGACTTATTTCCTTGTAATCTTAACCATAAGTTATGTTAGCATTTTGATTTATCTATTTTAGGACAATAGAAAAATGGAATACTGTGTAAAGGAAACCTTTCTTCAAATTAAAAGGTGAATCTTCCTTAAAACAAAAACTAAACTCTAGAACTTGAAACAATTGGTTTCCAGCATGTAATACAAACAAAATAAAAATAAAACACTTGTTTGTTTTATTCTTAGGCAAGGGCACAAGGCTATTCAACACTTCTACTCAAGATTGGACATTTTTTATATCATTTCTTGAAATAAACAACTATAATGGTTTAGTTAATCGTGCTTGTCATTTTAGCTATATGTGGGGACTAAAAAGTGCAAGTGCAACACAAAACTTAGAATTGGATTAAATGCACAAGATTCAACAAATTGAATGAAGGATATCCCATAGAAAGCTACAACCACACTTTAGTGAAATCTAAAATATAAAGCCTACAATTTTCAATAAAAGTAATTTGATTTACCTAATCAACGCATACACAAGATCACAAAAATCTTGAAAAAACAATTTTAGTGGCAAGTAGACATGGCAATTACTATTCCATTAAAATCTAAATGCATAAAACATTATTCATGTTTTTTTTACAATGCTAAGCACATGATAAATAAATAAATAAACATATTGTAGGTCTTGTGTTAAAAATGATTTGCTCACAATTTAAGCAAGTCTTAAATACAAATTGTCTTAAAATGCATTGTGTAAAACAAGAGAACCTCAAATAGATCATCTAGAAATGATTGGCTCCCACAAATAACAATGGTAAAAATAGTTGTCTCTAAAAATAACACGAGCAAAAAATAGCCAATTTGGTGTCAATATGCTCCTCTCAATAATTTTGATGTGGCTTCTTCATTTTGGCCACGACAGATCCTCTAAAGGCACTTAAAACCCCAATGATCATTGACAACTCACTAAACAATCTTGGTGACTTGAATATGAAAAATCTAGACATCGAAGATGAAAACTTAATATGAATGAATAGCTTTTAACGTCCATGAGGCTAAAAATATCCTATGGCACCACCAACCTTGTTCTTTGTCTTGTGCATTTCAATCCTTTTTCTGTTCAAGATGATGATGAGTTCCCCCAACTTCTCAACAGTCCCCTAGCTAAATAAATTGTGCCAAGAAACTTAATCATTGCTTCATCCATGTTAAATCATCAAACCATTAATCTTGAAGCACTTTGAACAAAGAGTGAAGGAAATAATAATTTCTTGGTGATTGATTTCCAACCCTCATTGCCTTATGCCAAATTTGTAAAATTGGTATCACAAAACCATAGGGCAAGAAAATAACACACAACCTTCTTTAACATTGAAACCCTAATTATTTTGTAGACTACTAATGTATTTCTCTGTAATGCCTACAACTTTTCCATAAACTACTAAAAAAATAGTTGGAGCCACTTGTCAACACCTTGATGACAATTGGTATTCAATACTTGAATGATAAACATGTGCTAGAAAAGACAATGCTCGACAAATTTGTTTAAACCCTTGAAGATGCTACTACATATGACTAAAACTTGATGAAGTTATTGTTGTAGAGAAGGATACTAGGACTATGCACACATTTACAATAAAATATGATGACAAATGATGTTATTTTGCCAAAAGTTGTAAAAATCCTACTAGATAGCGTATTGTTGTAGGGTGTCCTTCAACATATACTATCTCTTTTAAAATTAAACTCAACTCGGTCCTCTCATTATCAAGTGTGCACCTATGGTCTTCAGGGTCCTTTTTCCATGTTATGACTAAAATTTGACCGTTGTATCATCTCGCATGCACTTCATCATAGTAGTGCACTTTTGTTGATGTTTTGTCCAAATAAGACCCTATTTCAAGAGTCATGCTCTTCATTGTAGACTACTCCCTTTTGTTTTGAATTTTTTTCCCACTATTTGGAGAGGTACACGTGCAAGTCATTTATGCACGTTTTTGTGTTTGGACCTTGAAATTTGACCCTCCCTTCATATAGGTGTACACTCTTGCATTAGATGTTCTTTTTGAACTTAGAACCTACACAACTCCTTATTAGGTATGTGCCTAAACACAGAGTTAACACTTTTTTTGTTTTGTTTCAAACTTGGAGCCCTCCCTTTAAGAAGTGCGTGCCTATACATGGCATTGCTCTTCTTTGAAATTTTGAACTTATGCCTTAGGCATGCACGCTTTGAGGAGGGAATGGATGTCTTTGATTTGCACTTGACTCCTATGCTTTAGTGTGTGCTTCCACACATAAGGATGCCTTTTAAAACTTTGTTTACTCCCTTTGAAGTGGCATGCTCTTGGACACTAATTGTACCTTTTTCAAACAAAAAAAATTGATACAAGCCCTTGGTTGGGGTTGCACCTGAAAACTAGGTAGTACCCTTTTTCATGCCTTAAACTTTTCCATCTTTCCTACCTCATTCAAGCTTTGATCTTCACCTCATCAAATGCATTGGAAAGCTCTTTGCATTGGTTGTGCAAAGACTTCGATAATGCAACATCACAACAAATCGAATGAACAACCATCAATGAGCACACAAAGTCACAACAAAAGCAAAGGAAGAAGAGAATGAAAATGTAGGACAAGAATGGAAGTTGTATTTAAATACAAAATAATTACAAACATATAGGCTTTGATTCACAAATGGAACCCAACAATAAATAAACTTAGCCAAGGAAAAACCCAACCTAAGTAGAGACTTTGTGTACAACAAGGTACCAATCTTCAACCAAAATTTTAAACTCTTCTTCAACAGATGTCATTAAATAACAGATCATGATGACACTTGACATGGAACAACCAACTAAACATACAAGAAGAAATCTGCCAAGTGTCCATGAGCTAAAGAAAATTAATGTTCCAACAAGAAACAAACTAAACTCCAAGAATATCCTTTCAACTCCTAAATAACCAACCCCCTACATGTAATCTACATGGGAATCTCAAATCAACCCCAAAGGATCAACTAGCAAGTGTACAAGTCATCCTCAAAGAATTACAAACTAGAGCGACTGTAGTTTAGAGAATCTAGTGCAAAGGAGTCACACACATGGACACAGAACATGGCATAAAGTAGCATGGATGACAAAAATCAATTGAAGTTTAGTGTAATGTCCCCATTTTTTAGCTATTCTGATTTGCAAGCTTTTGTCTAGTTCCAGTTTTGACCGAAACAGCTTGATACCAATTGTTGAGCTACTGCTCATATGGACCAGCAAGGACTCAAACTTAGGACCTTCCATTTGTTGCTGGAGTGCTCTACCAACTGAGCTACTAGCCCCTTGTGGTGAGTCCATCGTTGGTCCGTGTGTGGTTTATTTCCATCACTCCACCTTTAAGCCACACTACAGGTGCTTAGGGCTCCTAGTCTAGCTCTGATACCACTGTAAAGTTCCACCCCAAATTGAAACCTTTAAAAAAAACCCACAAATTATTTTACTCTCAATCATGCAGGCATTCTGTCAAACATTTTGCTCTGGAATGAATCTCAAAGTATATTCAATGTGTATCATAAAATAGCATATTGACATGTACTTTGGATCATAAATCATGCTTAACAATATTGTCAAATGCAAGATAGAATTCAAACATTATAGAAAACAGTTTATTGTCCCACAAATAAATATTTTCCATACAACAAATAGTACATTGTTGTTTATGATCAGATTTAGATATAAATCAGGCAGACAAGGAATTGTTTGTTTAAAATGTCAAACCTCTTGCAAGCTCAGAAAAGATAGCTCCAAGGGTTGCAATCTGATTTGTACAGGCCTGTAGCAAGTAGAATATGATGTTCTTGATAATATTGATTGTTGTAGCATTACTTAGTTCACTAAATCACTTCAAACAGCTACTGCACTATATACCAATTTGCAAAAAGGTACCAATCTGTCAAGGATAGCTCGGTACGACTGCCTAAAGTGCTAGAAAACCCCTAACCTTTCCTAGCAAAGTCAATATACTCCAAAACCTCCACGTAATGCTAGCATAGACCTCCTTTTACCCAAGAGACTAGTTTATAGAAGACTACCAATTGTTATTGGCCTATAAATCCCTGCATATACACTTCAAAACCCCCGTTCTGCTTCTAGAACTCCAAACGCCTTCATCCAAGGATAAAAAGGGAGGCTAAACTATCTCTGCACTTAGGAATAATCATAGGCAATTTCCAACAAGTACGCCTTGTCACAAGCAAACTATATTAAATTCAAATGCTAAAGCAACTGAAAATCATCCTTACAAGAGGCGCCATACTCCAGACTCAAGTTTTTAACAATAAACTCTCCAACTGTGCGCCTATCCCTAGAAATGAAAATATATGATTTATCTTTCACAATAAGAAACAAACCACTTACAAATTTATTATTTTTCCAAATCCTCAATAAATTTGCATTTCGCTGAACCTCCAAATCCAACCAGCAACATTAAACACATAGGCAATCTCTGTATGAAATTGCTCCAAGTCTTCAACATTTGGCACAAGGAGTAAATCTACTGGCAAACCAATCTGCACAAACTGTAACTCTAAATGAGTCACACAGCATTATTCAGGGAGGATCTTTCACCATCATGGCTAATCTTCTCCAAGAAAGTTTTCGTCCTCAAGAAGGTTGAACAAGGGTTTCACAAGAGGAAATAATATAATCTACCACAAATGAGCCTCTTCAACCTCGTTTTACAACTTTTTGTGAAGAACTTTCGAGCAACCTTATTTTTAAGTTCACTTTAATAAAATAACCTCTTTTTGCTCCAAAAGACCCTTTTAAAGAAATAATAATAATATTTGATGTGCAAGGTCTCCTTTTTAAACGTCCATGATTTAAAACTTTCGATTACCTTTCTAACAAGCTGTTACACTAAGTTGTTTTTGAATTTTTTCATAAAAATTAACAACCTTAGTGAAATAATTAAATAAATGCTCATTAATTCACTTGAGTTACGGAAACCGTTGAAATAGTATTGGAACCAAAATCTGACTATATTGGAATGATACTAATGATGAATAATGATGATCGGAGCCAACCGAGTGACTTACTATAAATAGACGCTCTCTGCAAGAAGTTTGGAGAACACACCGAAAGTCAAAATTTACTTCTAAAAGTGTCATAAGGGTCCTCAAGACCAATTGAGCTCACTGCCAAAAACAAACATCTCTATAGAACACATCATGCATGCTCCAAGAACCTTGGAGATCCCCTCATCAAACACCAAGTTGTTTCAATCAAAACTAGAACTGGACAAAAGCTTGCAAATCAGAATAGCTAAAAAATGGGGACATTACATTTAAGCACCATCACATAGAAGTCCAACCACATGTGCAACAACACCACACAAATAAGGTGTACAAAGACTTGTGTGAAAGTGTGCAAGATGCACAACAAACAAGCATCTGACAAGACTTATAGAAAATACATCCCAAAGGCTATGCTCAAGAACCACTACACAAGGTGCATGAAATAACAAGTTGTGTGCACAAATGTGCATGTTGTAGTGTTGTACAAGAACCAAAGGTCCAAGGCATGCAAGAAGGTGTGGGACCAACATTGTAATATCCCTCTTAAGGATATTTTTTGTTCAAACCCTAGGTTCTGATTATATTTTCTGCTCTTGAATTTCTTAATATTACTCTTTCTTCTCTACACAAATTCCTAGGACTGAATTCTAATTTCATCTTCTGCACTTAACCCTTCCACTACAGTAAGCATGAAACTTAATCTGGTCATGAAACAATGATGGCAAATGAAATATATTTATCTGTTGTCCTTATTCTAGATGAAATTACATTATGAAATACAACTCAGAAATCACTGTCACAAATCAGACTTTCAATACCTTCAATGCATCAATCATCATGGCATATGACAGCCAACATTTATAATGGCAATTTGTTGTTACAGTTCAGAGATACATACAATGCACAGAATTATCAAATCTGTTGTTACAACTCCCAAATCCTTATTTGAATGATATAGTATGAAGCCAATATGATCTCCAATGAGTGCCAAACTATAATATCAATGAAGGAACACAAATATATATATCTGATCTGACTTTACTATAGACTGTAGATGAAAGTCTGATATAAAACAGAGAGCAAAAATCATAAAAAAATAACTCCTCTAGTGCAGCGATGGATATGCAATTGATTCCCAAAGGCTGTAGCTCCTCACAAAGACTTCCAGTGATTCCAAATGCATCAAATGCACAGCTGGAAATGCAACTGTATGTTGGACAGCAAGCAGGTCTGTAAGTATGATCTTCAAAATGCCTCCAAATGCCACCCAAAGCCAAATATGTCTTCTATGTGAAATCGATAGGAACGGTGAAGCCAAATATAAGACCATGAAGTTTATGAAGTCCTCCAATGCTTCGATCTGCCAAGTTGATATCTTCCAAAGATCCTTGGTAGCCAAATAAACTCTTTAAAGCCTTGAATGCAAATATAAAAATCCTTCAACTTCTCACAAAATCAAGAGATTAGACTACTGTAGCTATTGGGTCCTCCTGTATGAAGAATATGTAGATTGAATATCCTTCAAATGATGATTGTTGTCCTCTAGATATGTCACTGGTCACTGTTGCAAATTAGAAATGGAGACATATCAAAAAAACCCTTCAATGATGGCTAATGATGTTCCAAACTGACTGCTGGCCTCCAAGTCACTGTAGCGATGGTACGGATCACTGTAGTGATGGTACGGATCACTGTAGCGGTAGTACGGATCACTATAGCAGTGGTACGGATCACTGTAGCAATTTTCAAAAAATCATTGAATCTCTAAAATCTTCAATTCCAGCCAATGCAACATTCAAACCCTTCTTCAAAGATGCCAATTTAACCTTCAAAACCCTAGCTGGAATAATGTAGAAAATGTCTCCAATAAGCTCTATGATGAATACTGATTGCAACCACCTCTCAAAACGGGAATGGGACCATCACCAAACCCTAGTTATCAAGGGATCATCACCTTGATTGGACTAAAATTTGTCTTTAGCCAAGAGATAAACTCAATATGCAAAAAACCAAGTCAAAAACATGATTTCAAATGACTCTCAGGCTTCCTTTTAAAGCCATTACATCAATTAGGCCCAACCTAATCTTATTAAATGAGAGTTTACATGTACACATCATACCCAAGCATTTTAAATACTTTTACATGAACTTTATTAAATGCTTGCATTTGTACTTTTTAAATGCTTGTTCATAACACTTTTAATAAAGTGTTGTACTACTAACTTAGTAACTTAAATAAAATATTAATTTTATAAAGTAAATAAAATTAATTTACAATTAAAACAATTTTAAGTTACTCCAAAATTAGGGACATGACAGCCCTCCCTTCCTGAAATTGCCTGTCCCCAAGCAATGGGAAGAAAAACTGAACTCAATCAATCCCTGGATCCCAAATCCGGTGAGGCTCAAGCATGTTCAACTGCATCTCCTCAAGGTTGCTGACGAAGATCTTGGGACCGCTTCCGTTGTCGCATAATGTAGCAAAAACATCCATGCTCAACCTCCAACGACACATCCATATCATGAAGCAACTTGATACCTTGCTAAAATGGATTGAACTATCATACTCATCCTCATATAACTCACTTGTTGAAGCTATGTTAACATCAAATCCAATCACCAAAGCATCATCACAATAATACCATATCAAAACATAGGCATACTCACTAAATCCATTATGAATAAGAAAATTCATCAACTCTGAATCAAATGATTGTGTATCATTAAGAATGTCATCTTCTTTCCTATCCATATCTTGATTCTCTATCCCATGTATCTCATGATTCATTTGCTGGAAATCATCTACCCAATAACTGAAAATCAAATCCAAATGAATACCAATGTCATCACTAATGTTCAATGGTGAGTAAACAACATCCATAGGCCATCCTCCAATGAAGTAGACATGATCCAAACCTCTACAAAGCTCCTGAACAGCTGCTGTCCTCCAAGTATCATGAAGGATCTCTATGTGTAATGTAATAAGACAGCCATCTCCTATCAATGTATCATGAATTAGGAATGGAACATCAATGCACATTTGTTCACTTGTATACTCAATGACACTATCCAACTCCATACAAAGCTCATTTCTCATATGCCACATGTCTTGAATCCTCTTTGTCTCAATCATACCATGGTGTATCAAATCAGAAATCTTGAGCCTTGGATAATCCATATGCTCGTCATGTGTGATGACCAATAAAGTGCCAAAGGTAGGAATTGTCTTCTCACTCTCATTCTTATGAACAATAACTACCACCAACTGATTTTGCAAAGGAATAGTATTGTTGCCCTCAAACAAATCAGGGATTATATCATGCCATTCAACTCCATGATCAAAATCTATGTCTTCTTCATTAGAATGATCAGCAATGACATCATGCCACTTTTTATCATCATGAAGTGTCATGAGTTATTCATGTGAATCTTCTTCCTCATGGATAATCTTTGTGACAAAGACTATGTCTTCTCTTTGCATGTATGATTGAACACCAATGGTAAGCCCTTCATGATTGATCATGATCTCAAGTTCACTCTCAAATGTATGATAATTTTCCACCTCTTTCACATCATTCATGTACTCTTCTTCAGATTCAACCTTATGTGGCTGGAGTGAAACTATGTCAATCTCTCCTCTAGAGTTGCTAGCTGATGGCTGGGTGTCCTCACTATCCAATGAGTCTTCATCATACCACGAACACTTGAACTTCATGTAATCATTAAACTGATTCTATTATGCACATACATAGGAAGAGCATCATATTTGTTTATCAAGACTGTCAATTTTTCTTCTATAGACTTGTCAACTGTATATGATTTTCTTTCCTTCAAAAAAGAACCCATAGGCTGGTAGGACAAAGGCTCTGACTCACAGGCTGACAAGTCTATGGCTCTGACTCACAGGGTGGCAGGTCTATGGCTCTGATACCACTGTAATATCCCTCTTAAGGATATTTTTTGTTAAACCCTAGGTTCTGATTATATTTTCTGCTCTTGAATTTCTTAATATTACTCTTTCTTCTCTGCACAAATTCCTAGGACTGAATTCTAATTTCATCTTCTGCACTTAACCCTTCCACTACAATAAGCATGAAACTTAATCTGGTCATGAAACAATGATGGCAAATGAAATATATTTATCTGCTGTCCTTATTCTAGATGAAATTACATTATGAAATACAACTCAGAAATCACTGTCACAAATCAGACTTTCAATACCTTCAATGCATCAATAATCATGGCATATGACAGCCAACATTTATAATGGCAATTTGATGTTACAGTTCAGAGATACATACAATGCACAGAATTATCAAATCTGTTGTTACAACTCCCAAATCCTTATTTGAATGATATAGTATGAAGCCAATATGATCTCCAATGAGTGCCAAACTATAATATCAATGAAGGAACACAAATATATATATCTAATCTGACTTTACTATAGACTGTAGATGAAAGTTTGATATAAAACAGAGAGCAAAAATCATAACAAAACAACTCCTCTAGTGCAGCGATGGATATGCAATTGATTCCCAAAGGTTGTAGCTCCTCACAAAGACTTCCAGTGATTCCAAATGCATCAAATGCATAGCTGAAAATGCAACTGTATGTTGGACAGCAAGCAGGTCTGTAAGTATGATCCTCAAAATGCCTCCAAATGCCACCCAAAGCCAAATATGTCTTCTATGTGACATCGATAGGAATGGTGAAGCCAAATATAAGACCATGAAGTTTATGAAGTCCTCCAATGCTTCGATCTGCCAAGTTGATATCTTCCAAAGATCCTTGGTAGCCAAATAAACTCTTTAAAGCCTTGAATGCAAATATAAAACTCCTTCAACTTCTCACAAAATCAAGAGATTAGACTGTTGTAGCTATTGGGTCCTCCTGTATAAAGAATATGTAGATTGAATGTCCTTCAAATGATGACTGCTGGCCTCCAAGTCACTGTAGCGATGGTACGGATCACTATAGCGGCGGTACAGATCACTGTAGCAGCGGTACGGATCATTGTAGCAATTTTCAAAAAATCACTGAATCTCTAAAATCTTCAATGCTAGCCAATGCAACATTCAAACCCTTCTTCAGAGATGTCAATTTAACCTTCAAAACCCTAGCTGGAATAATGTAGAAAATGTCTCCAATAAGCTCTATGATGAATATTGATTGCATCCACCTCTCAAAATGGGAATGGGACCATCACCAAACCCTAGTTATCAAGGGATCATCACCTTGATTGGAATGAAAATTATCTTCAACCAAGAGATAAACTCAATATGCAAAAAACCAAGTCAAAAACATGATTTCAAATGACTCTCAGGCTTCCTTTTAAAGCCATTACATCAATTAGGCCCAGCCTAATTTTATTAAATGAGAGTTTACATGTACACATCATACCCAAGCATTTTAAATGCTTTTACATGAACTTTATTAAATGCTTGCATTTGTACTTTTTAAATGCTTGTTCATAACACTTTTAATAAAGTGTTGTACTACTGACTTAGTAACTTAAATAAAATATTAATTTTATAAAGTAAATAAAAATACTTTACAAAATTAATTTACAATTAAAACAATTTTAAGTTACTCCAAACTTGGGGACATGACAAACATCTACTCTAGACAAATACAAACACAACACAACAAAAAGGCTTGCAAGCATGCAACAAAACAAGACGTGCAAAAGAAAATAAATTTGTTTAACACACAAATTCATTTGGATGATACAAGTTTGCTCAACCCATAGGATGCTCCTACGTTATTTGACTAGGATTGACAAAGACAACAATCATGACCATAGGAGATAAGAATTCAATTATAGCTCACAAAATGAGGAATGTCAAAGATTTGACTCAAAAATGATTAAATAGGAAAATTTCCATAGATTGTTCAACCCATAGGATGCTCTTGCACTATTTGACTAGAATTGACAAAGACAACATTCATGACCATGAGAGACAAGGATTTAATTGTGGCTCACAAAATGAGGAATGTCAAAGATTTGACTTGAAATATGACTCAATAGAAAAGAAACGGTAAGGTTACAAGAAGTTATAACCCAAAAAGTATGTAACCATGGAATCATACCTATATGACCATAATCTCCAAAATAAATTTTGAGGAATGCTTCATAACTATCTCCTTGCTTCTTAGGGAAGTGTTGGTTTAGAACACAAAGTCTAGTTGTTATACTCAAAACGCTTCTACGAGTAACCATTGTGAAGCTGCCCAAAATAAAAATTAGTAGTCAACTTTCTTATCTGGTATAAACCCTGTTTCTACAAAATTATGTGATTAATATTCATCATAAAAAGTATTTTTCAACTAAACATATCAATTCATCCTTAATTCTCAATTGTAATTACCGTAAGAGCTATCCTCATAGGCAAAAGGTTTTATAATTGATAATGTGCACAAAGCATTATGAATGGCTACAAGCCCTGTGCTACATCCACCAATGACTTCATTAAAGGGGTCCCTCCAACTTTGTAGGGGGGTGTTGGCAGGCGAGGCAGAGTAAGAAAGGAAAAGACTTCACTCTTATCAAATTGGACCCTCATAAAATTCCGAGTGACAAAAACTCCATCTTTGTCATCTTTGCAGTATGCTCTCTCACAAATCTGCTCTTAATTTGCTTCTCTCCTGACAAATTTATTAAAAACTTAAAAATAAGTGTGACAAAAATAACAGATCACACAGTAAATTCGGACAGAGAATTGTCTACATTTTCATCTTTGTCCAATTTACTTTGGGGTCTCTCTTTTAAGTGAGAATTGCTGTTTGAAATTTTCTTCCATTTCTAAAACAAAATTTATGAAAAATTTTCTATTTATTTGCTTTTCTTTTCTTCCAACCTTGTGAACAGTCAACTCCTTATTTAGGATTGGATAAAGGAAATTACTAGCCAAGACAACTGTAGAAGTTTTAATTTTGGACACCTTTCCATGATGAAATTCATTAATTTAACTTACGAGCACAAAGATGAAAGATATGCCCTAAAAAGGGTAAAGTTCATGAAACTAGAGAGAATAGGGGAACAGAAGTTAAAATCCTATGAACCTCTTTAGCATTTTTAATTTTCAGAAGAAAAAAAATTAATTTTTGGTCAAATATGCAATTCAAATATTGATACAGTGAAAGTGTGATGGAATACAGAAGGCACTGTTACTGTAACTGATTATAGTAAATTCATAAATGCTAGAATAAACAAGAGCTGGAATGACTTTTTAATATTTAGGACTAGACGAGAATTAGAGAGGTTCAAATCTAGAGTTTTTTAATTACTGGTAAATGTTCTTGACCAGACCTATAAATCGGATGTGTTTTTGAAAGGGCCTAAACTCTTGTACAAGAATCTAACATAAATCTAGTGGCACCACCACTGCCACAAACTACTTGTTGCACATTCAGCACCATCCGGCTGCCTTCTTGCCACATCCTTCCAGCACTCCCTGGCTGTAAACCACTTGTGAAACAAGTGCTAAGATATTCATTCAGCGCTAAGGTGTCCTGGGACTCAAATCTAGAGTTAGAAGCCAATTCGATGAATCCAATAGCACTGATCCATTCTATCATGTCACATATAGCATCAAATATAAAATAATGCAATTTTGATATTAAAGCAGAATATAATTGAGTTATCTGTTCAAGCACCAAAAGAAAATTTTCATTTGCTTTGAATATCTTAAATAACTTCTGGCACTAGTCATTTTATACACTATTGTGTCATCTTGTCTGCAACTTCCTAAGAGTTCATTTAAATTTGGGAAATTCAAATCAATGACATTGATATTTAAATTCTTGATTCTCATGACCTTGGAGGAAAAAGGTTATTGTGCAATGGTCAGAAACAGGGATGGAATTTAAATTTTACTATACCTCTCAACTCAAAACAAAATTGATGTCAATAGCTTTTGGCCAACTGTAACTTATAATAATTTTTTTCTATATAAATTTTCGTAATATGTCCAGAATCATTTTCTATACAAATATTTATAATGCAGTCTCTGCCTTCTTATATATACTAACAGTAGTATTATCCTTTAAAATGCAATTATTTTTTGATTTTTCTTTAAGAATAGGGTAGCTATGTTTTAAAAGAAAAGATATGTAGGGACTCCTATTTTTCAAGCCAAGTATTTGTAAAATCTTGTCAAGTTGTCCAAATAAACTAATCTTGTCAAATCCATCAAAGGTCCAACCCTGTTCTTTTTTGAAATGTAAGGGAAAAACTCAAAAAATGACTAAGTCCAAATATTCTAATGTTGTCCTTATATTTTCTACCTTTGTCGGAGTTTCGGAGTTCCGGATTCAGTCATGCCTTGTCTATCAGTGCCAAGGTCAAAGGCTCTAAAATTCGCCTAAGTGTTTCGGGCGTCAGAGGTCAGGGGTGTGGCCTTCCGTCTTCCTCAGAGCATGTGATAACAGGAGGGCCCTGTAATGTCCCATTCTAGCAAGTCAAAATTTTCTTAATCTTGCACAGAATTTCAACTTGTAAAAGAGAACATTAGTAATCAATTCTTCTTATAATATCAACATATATCAATAATTTAATTATTCAATCCTTAAGTGGATTCATACTTAGGGTTGTCTCTGTTAATTTTATTTATTTTCAAACCCTAGTGGAGATGGGGTACTAGTGGAGATGGGGTACTATCTCTTGTTAGGTTGCATGAATCATCCTCTACGGGTAGTGCCTTTGTATGATGTAACACATGCCTATTCCACCTTAAGTCTTACTAAGTGCCCTTGTATGATATAACACATGCCCATTCCACCGCAAGCCTTACTTATTGCCCTTGTATGATGTAGCATGGTCCATTCCACCGCAGTCTTATCCACTGCCTAAATATGATATAACATGGTCCATTCCACTGCCGGTCTTATCTACCTTTGAGGTATTAATGCTACTTCTTCCTAACAAGTTTACCTCAATCTCACAATGTGTGCTATGCTCTTATATAAATCAAGTTTACCTTCTTATAATTTTTATTACTTTAGTAAATTACATACGTACTCCTTATAATTTTTATTACTTTATATTAATTCTCTTTTATAAGCTGTGGTAAAACTAGTTCTCACCATACGTAACTTCGTTATCATAAGAGGATAGGTTAAAAGATGTTTATTTATATTATTTGTATTTATATTATATCATTTATATTATAATAAATGATATATTATTAATTTTATATTATTTATATTATATCATTTATATCATAATAAATGATATATGATTTATATTATATTATTTATATTTATATTATAATGTAAGAATATTTGTATTTATATTATTAGATATATTTATAATATATTATTATTATTTATGTGTTATTTATAAATATAATAAAAATATATCTTGTTAATTGTTTTAAATAAATATTATTTAAATATATTAAATATATTCAATTTATAATATCATTCATATCTTTGATTTGAATGAATAATACATAATCGATTCAATTATAAATTACTAGTATAAATTTATAATATATCATATATCAACTTGTAAAAGAGAACATTAGTAATCAATTCTTCTTATAATATCAACATATATCAATAATTCAATTATTAAATCCTTAAATGGATTCATACTTAGGGTTGTCTATTATATGTTAATTTTATTTATTTTCAAACCCTAGTGGAGATGGGGTACTATCTCTTGTTAGGTTGCATGAATTATCCTCTACGGGTAGTGCCTTTGTATGATGTAACACATGCCCATTCCACCTTAGGTCTTACTAAGTGCCCTTGTATGATGTAACACATGCCCATTCCACCGCAGGCCTTACTTATTGCCTTTGTATGATGTAGCATGGTCCATTCCACCGCAGGTCTTATCCATTGCCTAAGTATGATGTAACATGGTCCATTCCACCGCCAGTCTTATCTACCTTTGAGGTATTAATGCTACTTCTTCCTAACAAGTTTACCTCCAATCTCTCAATCTCTCAATGTGTGCTATGCTCTTATATAAATCAAATACGATTACTCTTTATTATATTTATTTATTTTCAATATCAAAGTTGTATTTAACTCAGAAGTGTTCTCTTAAAAAATATCTTTTTTTCCTGTTGTTTTTACATTTTATCTTATAACCTTTATTTATTTCCCTTTCAAGGGATATGTTTGAAGAGACATGTCTCTTATTATGCTTCGTATAAAATACATACGTACCCTCTTATAATTTTTATTACTTTAGTAAATTACATACATACCCTCTTATAATTTTTATTACTTTATATTAATTCCCTTTTATGAGCTGTGGTAAAACTAGTTCTAACCATACGTAACTCCGTTATCATAAGAGGATAGGTTAAAAGATGTTCATTTATATTATATCATTTATATTATAATAAATGATATATTATTAATTTTATATTATTTATATTATATCATTTATATCATAATAAATGATATATGATTTATATTATATTATTTATATTTATATTATAATATAAGATAAATATAAGAATATTTGTATTTATATTATTAGATATATTTATAATATATTATTATTATTTATGTGTTATTTATAAATATAATAATAATATATCTTGTTAATTGTTTTAAATAAATATTATTTAAATATATTCAATTTATAATATCATTCATATCTTTGATTTGAATGAATAATACATAATCCATTCAATTATAAATTACTAGTATAGGGACATGGTAGGCCGATCGCCAAAGTCCGCTTAAGGTTTTGAAAAATTTTCCAAGTATGGCAGACTTCAAAGATTGGGGTGGTGGTTTTCTCTCTTCTTCCGAGCAAGTGGAACGGTAAACACCCAAAGGCCAAAGTTTGATAGAGCCAAAATTCTTCTCAGTGTAGCAGGCATCGACGGGTGGGAATTGTCTCTTCTCTCTCCTTTCTTTTGGAAGGCGAAAGGGAGAAGGTCCGGCAGCGGATCCCCGATGGTTTCAAAATTATGCTAAGTCTTGCAGGAGGCCACTGACGGCAGGTTTCTTTTCATCCTTCCTTTTGGAAGGCAGAAAACGGAAGGCTCGATCGTCAAAGTCCACCAAGGTGCCTTCATTTTTCTAAGTGTTGCGGATTTCGGCGACCAAGGGGGTTTGTCTTCTTTCTTTCTTGGTAGAAGGAAGAAAGCCCGAGTCCCAACCCCCGGCAACTTTCATTACCTTTATGTATTTCAAGGTCGGGAGGTCCTCTCCTTCTCCTCCAAAGTGCAGGCTACTCAACAAAGGCCCGACCTCCAAAGTCCAATTTGTCAGAGGCTGATTGACTGGCCTTCCGTACTCCTCCTACCACTTGGGAACACGTCAACAACCTCTGGGATCGCCATTAATATGTAATGGGTGGCTGAAATTAATGTTTTAACTACAATTGGTGGGGTTGTTGAGGGTTTTCCTGCCCATTTCACTCCCAGGTCCACATTGAGAAGGCTATAAAGGCAAGATCTAAACTTTTTTCAAGGGTTGGTCTTTTGACATTTCTTCAAGCGACAAAGTGTAGAGCTCTCTAAGATTTCAAAGAACAAAAGATTCCAATTCTTCAGCACGACAAATACTAGTTATGAAAAGTTTTATATTGATTTCAAGGATTAGCGTATGAACTCCTTCTCATGTAATTTTTCAAGGAAATCCTAAGCTTCAGCTAGGGTTTTCTCTTGCCACACTTCGCGGTATGACTGTAACCATTGATCAGAGGAATATGACAAATTCTTAAAACATTACATGTTGTGTGATGATCTCTTCTATGGTTGTAGATGAATGATTGCATTTTGACAAAGGAATACTAAATATATTTTTCATTGATCGTTGTTTATCTTGCATCTGGGTATCCAAAAAGTGCTTGTTTCATTTATGTGTTGTCTTTCCCTCTGCTGAACTGTGAACTCTATAGCCCATCATAATAGGCACCAGTCTAAACTGTCTGATCACCCACACCTCTTTTAAAACAAAAACAAACTTATGAAATGTGAACTAAATAGTTAGTATTGCATGTTTTGTTGTGGTTCTGTGTTGAAAACAGGAAATACTGTTAATGAATCTTCAAAGTATCAATTTTTAGCAAATCAAACAAGCATATCCGCACCTTCCATTATTACAGGAAGTGTTTTTCATCAACTTAGATAAGGGTTTTAGTGCAGCAAACTTGTCTTAATCTAGTGACTATGTAGGGATTAAAACAACAGTTGGGTATTGTTGCAACAATGACTTTGAAAACATCTTCCATTGTTTTAATCCTTGTTAAAAGATACCTCTAGGAACACCCTCTTTGGTTTAGCTGAGCCAAAAGCGAAGGGGAGATTACCCATTCCCAACCATTGACCTTAATCATCCTTACCCTATTGATGAACCCCTTCTCTATCTCCGTGATGACAACCCTAGCCTCGAAGATTGAAGAATGCTCAAAGGATTAGGATAAGTTATTTTGGAACCTAACAAGATACACACAAAATTTAAGGTCTAACGATTTTTAAGGTTGTAAACATTTACCGTCTTGTTGTAGCTTTGGACTCTAAGATTTGATTTTTTTTGCCTGTAAGATATGGTCTAAAGCACAAAAAATGGACTACAGTCCATCAATTTCCAGGGCTGTTCAGAAATTTAGAAAAGATAAGTAATCGGTTCTTATGGAGCACCTCCTTTCCAGCGCTTATGCCTCTGTCTAAGTAGCAGGCTTAATTAATTTACCTTGTGAATAATGATGGCATTCATAAAAGGTGCACAGTTCGTTATCAATGTTTCAAATTTATACATGACAGATTTCTAATCTTATTGTATTTTATTCAGCCTGATCAATTTGATGTAACTTTAAAACTGCTAAAGCTAAAATTTTAAGCAGCACACATCCTACCATACCGACATTTTTCAACATTTATTAATAAAAAGCGGGCACATTGCCTCAATATTCATCAGTAAAATGATACATTGCTGAGTGTTCATTATTAATATCACAAGATTTATTAAATTGACCTAGATCATATTATTCTGCAATAAACATTGATCTACAACATTGATTGTTATATACTTTTTTATCAAAAGTTTGGGCATACAAAAAACAAAAATAACACGAAATTGGTGTTATTCCCATGGAAAGAATTTAAATTCATTAAATATCTTTATAAATATTACCGAATAGTGCAATTATAATGTGAGACACTAAACACTCAAAAAGACATGGTAATGGGGCATTTTCATGGGTTGTTAAGAAAAAAGTTAAACGTGCATAAGTTAACTTGCCTTAAGACAGTAACTAATAAAATATTTGTGTTTCTCAAGCATTTACTATTGCATAAGCTATTTAGAAGGTAGATGAAAGATCTCTACAAAGGTAAGAAAGTTAAAAGTGAAAAAGCAATGACGATTAGCATTGTGATTTTGCTAGATTCATAATCTATCATTGCACTTGGCTTGGCAAAATACATAAATTTTATAAAACTTGAGATTTGAGTCTTCACTTTTTCAACACTTCCTTATTTAAAGGTAGTTTGAACTTCTGCTCATATGGTAGAAAGAAAGCAGTCTTGAATATGGTTCATGGCTTGTCATTTCTAGTGAGTTCTTCAAACAGTGGGCACATCATTATCAGTTAAGATATGGGTCAACACAATTTATGGTTTCATAATCAAGATTCAACATCATTATTGTTTTCATGTCACGAATAAATTCAATATAGTAAACTTTTTCTTTAAAAATATTTCTTTCTTTCTGGGAGTTACAATAGTCCATACCTTGACTTGGTGCTTATTGATACCATTAATGATCTCTGTAGAATATTCTATGAGCTACAATAGTTATTAGACGATTGCAACAAATTTCACAAGGTACTGATTACTCTCAAGACCATGGGTATAGAACATTATCTCTTGGAATACCTTATCTACCCATTGCGCCTTGATTTCCCAATCACTTGTGGAGCATAACATAATACAAATATCCCACTTCACAACATAAATAAAGGTAAAGGTTGTCTTTTAATTCACAGCCAAGCCATTTGCGAGTTCGATGTATAAGAACCCACTTACGTAAGCCTGCACGGGAATCTCTTTCCACTTACCTTGTGTAGTGCTTAAATTTTGTACCACTAGGTTTTGGTCTCACGACAAAGCTGCAGGGAACCAAACCTTGCCAATCAACCTACACCCAGTTAGGAGCAAAACCCTACTGATTTAAAACTGCTTAAATTGGGGCTTACAGATTTTCATGGCCCTTCATGTTGACAGATCCTAAGAGTTTGGTATCAATTTAGGTTGTGTGCAAAAACACTTTTGCTAGGAGTACAACTCACTTTCCAAATTCGAAATCATCAAATATTTTTAATTTCAATGCAAAGAAGCTGATTTTCCAGCAGTCCATCTCTGCATTATTAGTTTCAATGCAGCTGCTTGAGAATGCATCCATACCCTGCATCATACTGCTGCATCAAACTGGGTTTAGCATGGCAGGGTGAAAATTGTTGCAGCTCCTGCTTAGTCAGATAATATTAAATTTTATCGTGTGGATAGTGGCTTTTCAAGAGCTTTGCCAATCCATTTGCAACCTTTGGGGTGCAAGCTGGCAAGTTTGTTGTGTTATTGACGACCTCCTCGTGTACTAATATAGCATAATGGTGTTTTTTGAGCATTGTGGGTCTCCACTGTGATGTTTTCATATATGCATGTAGGGAATAATCCCTCTCCTATCCCCCTATGGATGTAAAAACCTAGCTCTTAGCAACCTAATATGTCCTTTGCCTAGTCCCCAATTGAACATGATCCCAACTTGAAAATTCAAGGCCTGCACTGTACAAGGTAAGAGAGATAACTTTTCTTCCTTGTTTAAATCTTTTTAATTAGCATTTAACAAATTTTGATTAAGTACATAGGATACTTGCATGGTCTTTACTTATCATCTCGGGTAATTTGATTTCCTCAAATACCTTGACTCGTGTATTATGCCTTAAAGACATGAATAAATCCTAACTTCAAACAACGTGCAAAGACTGATTTCCAGTTTGGAATCAAGGATACTAATTTACATTCCAATACATTCGACATACATTATGCTGCAAGAACATTGAACCACTATGACGGTTTTTTGACAGAATCCAGTCACACTCTAAAGTGATGTCCAAATACACATGATCTGTGTAAATTGAAATTTGAAAATAAAATGGTAAAAAGTATATAAATAAATTAATATAACTAAAAATTTCATGTATTGAATGCCACTCAGGAATCATTTCCATACACATCATACTATAAACTGCAACAATGAGCTGAGTGTTCTTCTCCTTCATATAGAGGCAGATTGAATTGTATGCCTGCTCTATGTAACAATGGATTTTCATACTTTACTAGAATTCATACAGCATATTCCCTTCCTTTCCATGGCAGTCCAGGGAAAGATAAATATAAATTACAATATGAAAATAACAGACGTCTCTCCCTCTTCAAATATGCAGCATAGTTCACTGCCTGTCTCGCAGATCCAGCTATATTGCCTCTGCATGGCATAATATACAAGTGTAGACCATGAAGATTAAGAAGTTTAGAATATAAAGGCAGTTGCTTTCACACGTTATTTATAAACAAAATGACAGCATCTCCTAGCTGAGTGAAGAATAATTTTCTCCGTATCCATTCTGTAAGAACGTAACATGTCCTTGCAACTAAAGCTTAAGTTAAGACATCTCTCCCACGAACATCTCTAGTGTCTTTCTCTTTCCAAATCAACTGAATTCACATTAGGGTGCCAGAATGATTCCATACGTGGCTCTGTAAGATCGAGTAATTCTTCCTCAGATGACCTGCGAACTGGATTATCTGCTGTTAATGAAGTAAGGCTTTTCAAGTAGTCTGCAGCTGACACAGGAGATGAACCCTTTACAATACCCTGCTTTAGTTCTTCTTGCAAGGCCAGAATTTCCTCAAGGCCCAAAAGTAACGTGTTCCCTGCTGCCCATTTTTGGGACAAAATTTTCTCAAGCTCAGGATCAAAGGATGAGCCAGTCATTACAGTTGGTGCATTCATGTTTTCTGATGGAACTGAACTGTCATCCAAGTCAAGGTCTTCTTCCCGACTAAAGTTATAGTCACTGCAATCAGGATACCATGGCAGAGCTAAGGGAATCTGCAATTACAGATATTCCCACTCAAAAGTAAACTAGAAATCAGGAACAATCATTAAGAAATAAATTCTGATTGACAAAATAAGTGTGGCAGACACATTGATATAAAATGGAGAAATATGATTTAATACACAATAACTAAGAATTGGATAAGCATATTTTAGCCATAGACTCGTTTTATGTCACTATATCACACAACAAATAAGGAGAGTGCACCATAGGAAGTTGTAAAGCATCTAGATCATTTAATGTTTCAATGTTAACAAGCTAATCTGCTTGCTTGAAAATATAAATGTAATTATATTAACACTGAAACATAATCTATCTAGAGTAATCTTTTGGACACTAGGAAGAAAACAAGAAAACATGATGCCAGGGCCCAGACATGAATGAAGTGTAATCATATGTATCTTCATTTCCTAATAAGAACCTTACATGGGAGACATCAATTCTTTTGGATTAAAATCAATATGATATTCTTAGTCTGGTTACAAGTTCTTCTCGTCTATTTCAGATTTTCTTATTGATAAAAGTTCCTCTAAAAATGTAATGGGCTTTCACAGAATACTTACATGACAAATGCCAAAATAAGATGATTTTATGAGGTATAAATCACATTCAACTGTGAAAATATCTCTGGTTTTCTAGTCTTCTAGGTGAAAATGCAGAGTAGATTCAATGTGTGCATGAGAAACAGATTGTCAATTGCAATTTTGTAAAAATAAGTAGAAATCAAGGTAGTAAATTTGTACAAAAGACTTAAGTGCAACTGTCTTTCCATCCAAAGTATTTAACCACCTACTTTCTGGACAAAGGCAGAAACAGCTGATTCCATAATCAACAATTTTAGAAACCTATCATTAAACATGAAACCCATATAATTCCATAATGGGAATGCACAAGGAGTGTCTTGAACTCATTCCTGCATAAAAGAAAGTGGATTCTCCAATTGAACTAGTACTCTCAAAATATGGTGCAGTGTTCTTGAAACCCAACACTTGAGGATAAACAATAAGAGGAACCATTTCTCAAAAGGCATGAGTGACTCCAAAACATAAAACATTATTTCATGCCTTTAAATGCTCTATGAAGCCTCTAACCACAGCTTACAAATAGGTACCTGGCTATGGTGTGATGTCCCGAGTTATTTAAATTACTGATGAACTGAAAATGTATTATTCAGTCACAAAACCTCAAGCAAACTGAATAAATTCAACATTCCTGCACAGATCTTAACAGGATGGGTTATGATACTGACACCAATCATTAACACTCCGATCACACCAAATTGACAATAACTGAACCTGTTGCAAGTTTTCAACCAGAAAGAGTACTGAAAGATGTTTCTAGTTAACTGGTTAGTAAATTGATTCAAGAGGCACATACAGAACATTTCAGACTGGCAAGTATATTCAAACGGCCACTTCCCAATACCATTAAATGAAAACAATAAATCTTGCCCAGCAGTTACAGTCTTTCAGAATAGGTTCAGATCACCTTGTACAGAATATTACATTTCACACTTAACAGCGGTGCCGGCTACGAATGAATAAGTGTCAATCTCACACCTGTAGGAGGTCAGGGATAATGGTATGTAACTTCGCCTGACTGGTAAACCACAGTTTGTAATGTATTTCCACTGCCTTGCAATTACTCCTCCATGGGACTTCTTCAAGAGGTGAAGAATTTTCACCAACCATCCACCTGTAGCTTTCAACCTGCTAATCAGGCGACAGCGACCTGCTCACAGCCAATGATATTGTTCAATGATGGGCAAATCGCCAGCCTGGAAGATTCCAATCTGGGATGTGCTTCATGAGTCGCTGGTTACACCCGATCTGGGCGCTGAGCTGGATGAGATCCGCTAGGTTGAACACCACATCCAATCCCAGGAGGATTCCTTGCCTTTTTCCTTCGCTTGGCCGATTTCAGATTTGCTGCGCAAATATGTGTTATCGGTGGATAAAATGCCCCAGAACACAAAGAGTTCACCTCGCTTCAGAATTATGATGGATCAATGTGCTATGGGGGAGCTTGGGAATCAGGTGCACTGCTATGAATTCGCCTGTAAACCACATTTTGGCTGCAGCTCTAGATGGATACCTATCTAGTAATAGGCATGACCTCTTCAAACATTTGTTGGGTTGGCATTTCACTACAATGACTGTCAAGATCAACTTGCCCAAAGCTCTGTTTATCTACCAATGATTTGCGTAGTAGCAATGTCTTGACACTGGAATCCTAAAAAATACATGATTGTCGCCAATTTAGTACAAACTGCAATTCCTGAAGGAAATCGCCAATCAAGAGAGGATAGGGTTTTTGTCCTAACTTCAGCAAATTCCGATCAAGGGTTTTCATCCTTGATGCTGGATCACTCGAACTCAAAACAATAGGAATATCAAAATTTTGGATGATGCAAAATGAGAAATGAAGCTAATTGATATACCTTCTCATGATAGGACCCATGGGACCTAATTTGGCGCCCAAATTTGAATTTGTTTTTATTTTATTTATATATGTTTAGTCTTGAAAAACACTTTTATTTTATTAATTATAATAATGTTAGGTGCGGTTGGAAAAAGGGTACATGACATATGGTACCGGTTTGCTAGGTTTTGAGACTAGATCTGTGTCCAGTACACACCTAGTCCAGGTATAGGTCCCAATCCCCTATGGGTGTGGACAAGGTGTTACAAAGCACACCTGGGTTAATCCAAGTATGCCTACAGGATGTACCCAAGCAAAACTAGGTGTATTTTGCAGCACCCAAGGTGACCCTAGGCACCCTTTTCAATGTTTTTTTTTTTTAAATCTTTTTTGACCTCATGGATTGACCAATCAACCTAAAAAAGCAATCCTAAACCCTAAATTTGTCCTCAAAACAGCTTTAACCATAAAAACAAAAACATTTACCTTATTTTGAAAATTGTAATGTCCCCTTTTGGCGCATAGCTGATTTGTGCGCATTTAGCTAGTTTCCACGTCTTCCAGAGCCTAATTGGTTAGTTGGGGAGAACTCCAACGTATCAATCTTGCGGAGCAATTGTTCTTGGCAGTGAGCTCAGTTGGTCTTAACGACCTTCATGACACTTTCAAAAGAGATTTCCGACTTTTGGTGTGTTCTCCAAACTTCTTGGAGAGAGCGTGCATTTTTAGAAAGTCACCCGATTGGGGCTCCGATTATCATTCTCCATCATCAGTATCATTCCATTATAGTCAGATTTTGATTCCGATATTGTTTCAATAGTTTCCGCAACTCAGATGAGTTAATGAGTAATTATTTAATTATTTCACTAACATTGCTTAATTTTATGAAATAATTTTAAAAGCAACTTAGTGTAATAGGTCTTTGAAAGGTGTTGAAAGTATTATTTGATGCTCACATAAAGCAAATGCTAGGCAAGGGAGACATAAAGTGAGCAATTAAAAAAGGTTATTTATATGTGAGGAGGAAATTAAAAGAAAAGTGAAATTATTATTTTATTTCCTCGTCACCCAAAAAGTGTCTTTAAAAGGAGAGTTGGGGCTCATTGTTGAGGGTGTTGATGAATTGATATTTTGTTGTAATATCCCCAATAGGATATGCCCTAGAATTCTGAATTTCTGCCCTAATTTTTTGATTTAGTATTCTGCTCAAACCCTAGGACTGAATTCTGATTTTTATTTCTGAAGTATAAACAATTATGGACAGCAAATAAACATGTGCCAAACATTCACTTAAATATCAAACATGTAGATAACATCAATCATGATTCCCCCCATGTATAACAACCATCCAAATGCCAAACATATGACAAACAAATCTGATTTCTGAATAAACAAATCTGCTGCTCCAAATCTGGATATGCTGATTTTGAATTACATCAATCTCATGGGCTCAAACATGTCAAAGATTGCCCAGATTTCTGCTCATACAAGTCTGACCTAAATTAGGTTTATACATACTACAAATATGCAAAAATGTCTTCAAACACCAAGCCCTAGATGGGCGAATCCTCCATGGCAAGCGCTTAGGGTTTACTGCTCCAAAAATTATGAAATCGCCCTCCAAAATGGGCGCTCAAATCTGCTCCAAAGAATATGTCGTGAATGCTCAAGAACTCAAAATCTCCAATAAGTGCAAGTGTTAACTCTGTGTGAATTCACCTCCAAGATGAGTTCGGTGAACCAACCAAAGCACACAAGGCGGCAAGCCGACCTTATCTACACTTCTTCAGCGGAGTGTGCTTGATGCAATACAAAAAGGAGCACACAAGGCGGCTGAGCCGTCCTTATCTACACTTCTTCAACGGAGTGTATTTGATGCAATACAAAATGAAGCACACAAGGCAACTAAGCCGTCCTTATCTACACTTATTCAACAGAGTGTGCAAGCATGCAAGCCACTAGCAGAATGTCTAAGCTTGATCAGACCAAAATGGTCGATGGCAAACAAGTTTGTTCAATGCCAAATGGGCCAAAATTGAATGATATACCAACTGGCGGTAAAACATCCAGTTTTACATTATGAAATGCATAATTAGACAATCCTCCGGCAGTACTACCATCCGGGGTTGCAACACACATAAAGTGCAATACAATATGTCAAATTCTAACAAGTAGAAGCTGTAACAACTTATATATATATATATATATATATATATATATATATATATATATATATATATATATATATATATATATATATATATTCTGATCATAAAATCGGACTGCTGCAACAAATATATCAGAACATTGATCTCAGAAAATCATAATAGAAACATGCTTACAATGGCTGAGTAAGTTGCCCACTGATGATAGATCTCTGAAGGTTGATGAAGGCTCTGTCTGAGAGGCTGGAAGCTAATACTGTAAGCAATCAGACCACTGAAAACTGCTGTCTCTCTCCCAACACCAATTAACATTGACCCAAACATTACCCAACAACCCCAAATTAAGCTCAGACCTTCAAATGATGTTGAAGGGTCCCAAAATGATGAAACAAGGACTGTCAACCATTTATTGCAGCCTTCAAACAGGGATGTACGACCTCCCTAGACTCATAGTACGGCCACCAAAGTTTAACAAACTTAAAAATTTCTCCCAAAATATGCATCAACTCATTACTAGGGAGAGGTGGTCCCACCAAAAGCCTCATATAACACAAAATAATGAGTCGCTTCTCCTTTTTAACTTCCCACGTACCAAAGCAAATGGCACGACAGTACAGGAAAGTGGTACGGAAGTTTTGAAAGCTATGAATTTCCCCTTGTTCTTTAGTCGCCTCCACTAAAGGATATGTCCACTTTAGAATTAATATTTGCTTGTATAAATTTCAACGCTCAACTCTTAGCAAAAAAAGTACGGCCTCCCACATGAAAAGATATGACCCCTCTAAAAAGATTTCACAAGAAAACAGACTTAAGACTTAAAACTGAGTAAAACCACCACCATAAACTGAAAACTCAAACAATAAATCTTCTCAAACCTGCACTCCAAAATCATATCGAAACACATCAAAAGTATCCATTTTCAATCAAACTGGGAATAACTGGAAAATCTCCACTTGCAGCACAAAGGTGATTTCAAGGTGAAATGACACTATCCAACTAGGAGAGTTTTCATCCTCAAGATTTATGAGAACTCAAGTTCTCACTCAGAGCAATTAGCAAATAGCAATATTCAGTCTAACCCTTTCTCTGTGCTCAACTCCTCCTTCTAAAGGCACTTTTAGGGCAACTCTTTGAGAGAATAAAATATTAATTTCCTTACTCCTCCATATTCTCCTCAGAATAATAAATAAAACATTTTATTGTGCATAAGTCCCCTTTTTGTCCCCTTGAGCCTAACGTCACTTAACTGCACAACTTAAAGTACTTTTTTAAATAATTAATTAAGCTATCAAATAGAAATATAATATAAAGTTACTTTTGGACAATTTAAAAGAATTATTTAACTTACGATATGTATTGCAGAATATAACATCCCAACTAACAGTCTGCAGTACATAACTTCGTCCAAAGAAAGTTGGCGCTCTCCAAGAATGATGGAGCTCTCCAAGAATCTTGAATCTTTCCAAGATTGTTGGAATGGTTCCAAAAAGGGACATTACAACAACCTGTACTACATTTGGTGGATCAAATAACATCAACTTCAAATAAAAGAAATCTATTGGTAAAGTCTTCCAATTATCATTGGAGGCATGTTGATAATTAAAAATAGAGATAGATTGTTAAAAAAAATACAAATTCTAAATGCATCGGTTTAATATTGTTTTTTTAAGAATGTTATTGTTTTACATGGAATTTTCTATAAATTTTGCAAAGTTACTTTTCAAATAAGGGCATACCCAATAAATTGGGTTAAGGGATTCCTAGATTTTTATGCATAACCTTTGAACTAAACACAGATATTGATACTTGTCATCCAAATAGGAAATTCAAACAATATTAGATTCATAGTTTGCAAACTCAAACTCGACTCGGACTTGGAAAACCAAAAATTTCCAACCCGGTAAAACTCAACAATTTAAAAAATACTTAATTTTAAAAAAAAAAAACATTAATTTTATGCAAAATACAGCCACAAAATGTATCAAACGAGTTTGGCAAGGGTTTGGGAGTAACACCCCCAACAGGGTCAAGGGGCAATGCCCTTCGCAAGGTCTAAGGGCAATACTCCTGTCGTAGTACGAGGGGGAGGAGATAAAGGGTCGGAGCCCCCACCACAAAGCCCAAACGAAGACCTTCAAAACCACATAGACCATCATGGCACACACCATTTTCATAATTTTTAGAAGGAAAAAAAATTATGTTTTTTCAATATCTTTTCAGCGTGTTTTGCACGTAGGTGAGTCAAACCCTTGGACTCACCAAAAAACTCACGCAGACTCAGTAAAAACCCAACGCCTAGGACTCGACAAATTTACTCTAGAAAAACTCAAGAGAAGAAAAAAATGGCGAGTACTTGGCAACTCGCTGAGTTTACAATCTATGAGTAGATTAATGAGAAACATAACATAAATTAAACAAAAAATAAAATACTTACTAGGTACGAATATTAATCTATTAAAGGTATGGATAAAATCAATAGAGTTTATTATCATGGGTTTGTACATTTCTTGAAGGAACAGACCTGATTGCATTTCTAGATGCAAAAGCAATCCTACCCCTTCTAGCCTGGGTTGGTAAAATGCAAAATGACATATGAGCAGAATACACTGCCCTATAATATTTTGGAGGTGGTCTGGGGTTGAAGGTGACAGTGGAGCAGATAGCACTCACTAGCTTAGCACCATACCGCACATGACACAATTGGAAAATCGGAAAGGTATTGGGGGTGGAGGCAGTGTATAGTACGGACTCCTATAGAAAGATGCACCAGCTAAAACTCAGCCACATCCTCTCTCTTGGTGTGTATTGTAATATCCCCAATGGGATCTTCCCTAAAATTCTGAATTCTGCCTAAATTTCTGATTTTAGTTTTCTACTCAAAACCCTAATTTTCTGAATTCTGATTTTTTATTTACTGAACTCAAACAATTTATCACAGCTAACATACAAGTGTCCAAATATGACAAATAAACATGCCAATTGATGCTACCAATTGAAGATTACATCAAACATGAATTACACCATGAAATACACAAGATATACTCATCAAATGTCACACAACAAGTCTGATTTTTAGAATAGAAGTTTGCTGCTATAAATCAGAATATGAAGTCTGAAAATTACATCCAAAACAAGGGCTCAAACATGGACAAACATGGCCCAAACTGCTGCTGTCCAAATCTGCCCTAAACCCTAGGGTTTACATACCAAAATATGGCAAATGAAGATCAAACAAATCCTCCAAAGGATGGCGCTCACAAGAAATGATGGTGGCTGCAAATTAGGGTTTGAGAAAAACCCTCCAATGATGAAAATCACCTTCCTCAAGCCAAGTTGCCCTTCTCCAATGGTGGCGCTCAATTTCTAGGGTGAAACCCTAGGACAATATCAACACAAACCACCAAGAATGCTGCTCCAAGTGTGGCACTCCAAATTAGGGTAAACCTTAATGCAATGTGCACACAAATTGCCACAATAATGATCCTCCAAGTGTGCCGCTCAAGTCTAGGGAAGACCCCTACTGCCAAATGAACATAAAGTGCCACAAAGAAATCCTCCTCCAATGCTGATCTAAAAATCCGAATATGCAATCACGCTCTAATCCTCCAAAGGTCTCCAATGAAGTGCAAGTTGAACTCCGTAATGAGTCCACCACAATGATGAGCTAGGGTTTCGTCCAACTCAACAAGAATCACAAGGGTTTTCGTCTTTGGATTCGTGCCCAACAAACGTTGCAGCCAAATGAGATAAAATCAATGAGAAATGATGAATGAATGATGATGAAATGACCTTCATTGACCTAGTATTTATAGTCAATTCTCCTTTCTCCTCAACCCTAGCCGACCTCCTTTTAATAATTGAATTTTATTTGATTTTTTTCCCTTCTCCTTAGGGCCGACCTCATGCTAGGAGCCCAAACACAATAAAAAATATTTTTATTTTATTTTTTAATCCTTTCTCCAAGAGGAGCGAACCATTTTGAGTATTTAATATTTCATATTTTGGGCTCTCCCTTGGTTGTCCACCTTCAAGGCTATTTTATATTATTTTTCCTTGACATTACAAGATATCCAAAAGCATTTCTATCCTTTATTTTCTCCTTCCTTATACTTCTTTTTCTCTCTCCTTGGTCGCTCACCATTAGGGCAAATTATTTTATTTATTTTGAATTCACCAATCAGCTCACAAAAATATACAAAGTCACCTCTCACCATCAATTTGCCCTAATAAATTGATTAAATAGAATATTTAATCAATTAGGTCATTCCCTTAGCCCTCCGGCTTAGCAATAAGATAGGCTAACCAACTCCATTAGGTGATCACTCAGAAAATGGGGACATTACATGTATCAACAATATGAATAAGATTGTACAATAATTTTTGTATGTATAACTTTTTGTGTATGTTAATAATAGATTTTGGCTTGTGGGGACTCTCTATATGTTGTTTACAAAGCCTTGTATCCAATCCATACTATTATATATAATAAAAATATTTAATGCTTCACTGTGTTTGAAGCTTCAACTTGCACTTATGGTTTCTTTTCCATTTTTTGTTCTTTATAGGGGCAAGGGAGCTGTTGTAGACGCCCATTTACGAGGCAAAAGATAAGCAATAGAATTAGAAAAAAATGATTAAAAAGATTTTGGAAAAAAAATGTGTACAAAATTTTATAGCAGCATTTCAGATCACACTTCATGATCCATCATCAAGATGTGAAAAAGAAAAATGAAGATTTATGTCTTAATGATGGATCACATAGACTGATCCAAAATGTTGATGCAAAATCATATACACAGTTTTTACTTTTTTCCAAAAGCTTCTTAGTCAATTTTATGGATGTGAAAACCTTATGTGCTTAATAGGAAAGAATTATCAAACAAGGTCCATTAAAATCTAAATTGCCGGTTTGGATTTGGGTTTGGGTTTGGGTCTGGGGCTGGTACGGCAAAAAAAAATAGGGTTGGTAGGTTTTTGGATACATCCATAGAGAAAACATATAAAAATTATAAATATATACATATTTTAGCCATGCATAAAGATTTACTGCTTTTGGATTGTATATATATATTGACTAAAGCTTATAAATTAAATAGGTTAAAAAATTAATAATATATACATTAAAGATTAAGGTATTATCACAAAACTTAATTATATCTCAGCGAAATCTTTAACCTATTAGATAAATATATAGTTCTTCAATTTACAAATACACATGATACGGATGTGGTGAAAGAAAGATGTGCGAATGTGGTCAAATAAATATAAAGTGCAAACATGCTGAAACAAAAATTAAAAAATGCACTCAAAGAACAAAAGGAGTGGGCAAATATTGAGGTCTACCACAGAAAAATACAGTCTGTGAGAAAATGTATGAGCACGGCAGGAAGTCTACAAGAAAATGTATGAGTGCAGTAATAAAATGATGAGTAGTCTCAGGGAATAAAACTTGAGGTAAAGGAGATGTGCATGGTGCAGGGATAAGTTGGCAGAGTCACATAATCCGAACACTGGAAAGAAACACAATAATAAAACAAAGTCAACGTCATTTGTAGTTAGTCCCCTGACATTAACAGAGAAACAGCATTTATAGTGGCAAGATGCAGGGGTGTTTTACTCATTTTTTCCATGAAATTGATGATTTTCTTCCCGAGACCCTGGCCGGATCCACAGGGGACCCAGATTAGGATCTGAACCAGGTACATACCGGACTAGGATCTGAACCGGATACATACCGGATCCAGATCTGGGCTGCAGGGGGATCAAATCAGTAGCACAAATTAAAATCATTGAGTTTAAGTTAATTTTTAATACAACTGCATATAAAACAAGGAACAGAAGATCACACCAAATAGTGTGGATATTTAACATTCTCAACAATCTTTGCCAACTAAGCTTAATAGCATATTAAAGTGGTTCAATTTTAAAATAATAGTCCTACCCATAGATCAAAAACTTGGGCAAGTACTCTCTAACATGCAAGTAGAACAGGTCTGATGAGTAACTTGCCAAAAAAATCACCTAAAAACTTTCAAGTCCACAATTGTTTGCAGGCACATTTATGCGATTTGGAGTAAGGATTGATCGATTTTAGAGAGTTTTTCAGCTGCATTTGAAAAATGGCATGCACCCTCAAACCCCCACCCCTGTTTTAAAAAGCAAAAAATAAAACTTGTTCTGGGCCCATCTTTTCCATGGATGAAATTTGTAAAATATTAATACAAATATGTAATTTATTATCATGACACTATGATGTGAATTGAACTCATTTTTCAATCTATAAATGAAAAAAAAAACTACTTATGACCTTTGTAAATTCAGTTTTATGCATGTTTAATAAGATTATTTTACAATTTTATGTGTTCTTTAATGTCCAAAAGTATTGCCGAGTTTTTCTCGAGTCCTGAGTCTGAGTCAAATTTTAGGTTTGCTGACTTTCTGCTGAGTTCAAGTTTTTGAATTATGGTCCTAACAATATCAATCTTTACAAAATCCTAATGTATGCCATGAAATAAAAAACAAATAGTCAGAATTCTACAAGCTATGCTGCTTTCTCATTGTTTACTTCAAACATTTTGTATCCAATGAAAGTGCATATTCTTACATACAGAGATTTAAGATTTTTCGTAGAGGCAATGAGAAAATTAGGCGCAAAACATCATTGATACATTGAATGTACTGTATAAATGTTCCAAAATATCGTCCCATTTCCAATAGTTCACATTATGAGAAGTTAGAACTCAATCTGGAAAATGTCAATGATCACTACCTGAACACCATTCTTTGGCAATGACAGACTCTTCCTTGCATTTTCTGGAATTAATGTAGCAAGAACATGCACAGCTGCAGTCATTGTGGGTCTTGCCTCTGAATCCATTTGCAAACATGCCCTTGCTAACTGAGCCATTTTAAGCATGCCTTCCATTGGAAATACGTTCTTTAAAGTTGGATCTACAATTTCACTGAGCACTTTATTCTCATCTTCTAAAAGAGGACTAGCCTGCACCATGGTTGACAATTGTTGATCATAATCATTGAAGTAACTAAAGTTGCTGATTCATTATCATAGAAAAAGCCTTGCTAAAATGTGCAATAATGCACCAAACATCAAAAACTACATTGCAAATTCAACAATAAGGAAGAGATCAAGCCAACAAAATTTCTCAATTTTGACACTACATATTGAGAACACTCTTGTGTGCACTTAGGTATGCGTATGTTTCTAAAATAAAGTAACTACAGTTACTTTTTAAGAAGAAGAAAAATGAAATAGCAAAGTATTTTCCATAGTAATTTATATAAAAAGTTTGCACACGGGCAATCTGAGAACAAGGCATAACAAGGAATGACATATATCAAAATCACAAATAATATCCACCATTATTAGGGGAGCATGAAATGAGAGAACAATATCTATGATTCTATAGTAACACAATGCAGCCATGATTCTATAGTAACACAATGCAGCCATTATTGCCTCATGATAATATTGCATTATTAGATACAATTCCTCAATCCACACACCAAGGAGGCAGCCCAGATGTACCTTTCCAGCTATGTTGCATTTAGATAGCCCTTATTTACATGGCACATTTTCAATCACATTCCAGGAATGTTCATAGCAAAAATGTGACCATAGGGATCCTTAGGAACCTGATGGTTTTCTAGTAAACAATCAAATAGAGATTACTATTGTTCTCCTTGACCAACTTGAATAACTTTTAAATTGCTACTAAGAAATGACAATCCCCAGCCCTTATGGCAGTGGTCTGATGGTCAAGCCTGCACATTGGCTCAAGAGGGACCAAGGTTTGAACCTGCCAGAATGTGAGTGACTTGTGGAGCCAAAGGAAGAAGCCAAAAAAACATGCTGCCGGACCTGTCAACTATACACCACACAGGTGTGCAGTGCAACTTTCCCAAGCAAATGAAAAAGTTAACCTTCACTAATGGTGTATCCTTGTCTTTGGGTTTAGCTGCATCTTTTGTCAATTCATATGGACTTCTGAGCTTCAAGAATTTTTGTGGGTTCCTTATGCAAAGGCTCTGTTTCCATTCTTTTATGGTTTGCCTTCAATTACAATGTAACCTATACAATTATGTAACTAAACCTGACTGAAACAGAAACTATGCCCTTTAGAGAGGGATTCAACATACTCAAAACCAACATTACTTCAAGTTTCATCCGACAGACATCTTGCAAGTCGCTCTATCCATATCTCATGCTTCTGAGTTCTAAGTTGAACTTTTCTGCAGTAATTTATAAAATCATGGTAAGTGTCTTGTTACTACCTCCTTTAGATCACTATGTCCTTTATCAAGCAGACATCACAGTACCTCCTCCAATCATTTTAAAGCTATGTAAATTAATTCTCGTTTATTGTCTTCAGCTACATTGGCTACTATGGCAATATATAAATGTAAGTTTTCTTTCCTGGTTATCATTATATATGTTGCTTACACGATTTTACTTCTTGTACAAATACAATGTATGATAGTCTGGGAAAGAATAGAGACAGTTTGCAAAAGAATGGGGAAGTTGGAACAGAGATACAAGATATTGGAGTCTCCTAGAAAACAGAAACTGCAAGAAGTAAAGATGGATATTCATATTATCAACATTAATGAAGGGATTAAAAAGTTAAAACATAGTTTAGTTTGATATACATTTCCAGGTTGACTTCCTCTGCATATTAAAAAAGATCTCAGGGGTAAATGCACAGGTGAGCACAGAATGCAACTTACAGCAACAGAAAATCAGTAGCAATCTTGAATATATAGTTGATAGAGATATATTGGCTTGCAGGTAAGTAGCATTAGGCACAAGTTCAGAAAGTATTTGTCATTGCTCTTGATATTTTCTAGAAATACATGAAAACAATGAGCAATGACAAATTAAATTAGAGATTTTAATAGAGAAGGAAAGACTTGGCACAGTAAGAGACAGAGATGCCAGAAAATATAAAATATATTGTGAAAGTTCTAGCAGAAGCAATATAATCATTCTCAGAGCTATCTTACCCAAATAACAAGGCTTTGTTGTCCCTTCGGCAAAGACATGTTTAACGGACGCCTACCACTTATCAGCTCCAAAAGAACTACCCCAAAGCTGAAAACATCAGACTTCAAAGATGCTCTTCCCATCATTGCATATTCAGGAGCAAAATATCCAAATGTACCTAGCATTCTTGCTGGTGAATTTGATGGACCATTATGATCATCATTATGTGTGACTGTCTTTGCCATACCAAAATCAGCAAGCTGCATAAAATCAATCCATCATCTTAATTGCCAGCATTTCATACCATCTCTTCATGTCCTTCCTAAAACATAAAAATTACCATGGGCAAGTCAAACATGACTGCAGCATGGAATCAGTCATTTTGTTTTACTGCATTCAAACAACAACAGAATAAAGAACCCAAGGAATTTAATTCCTTATTTTCATGTAAACTAGAGTCAAATACTCAATTTACTATAAACTGTATTTCCTCAAATGAGCAATGATCAACAATGTAGAGAACAACAAATTGAAACTATCTTCTTAGAAGCATGCTAAACAACAATGAATTAATACTCTCCCTACAAATTATATTTGTTGTGGTCTAACTCACTAATGACTATGACCCTTCCCAACCAGAAAAATGACAAGGAGAAAAAGAAAGATGAAGGTGCAAAAAAAACTCATAAGAAAGATGAAACCCCACACAGGTGTGCAGGGGATAACAACAATCTCATATTGCATGCAAAGTGGATAATACCAAGGACATGACATTGTAGACTTGTGTGAAGGACAATTTGAGCCAACAAGCTGTGGTGTTCTTCAAGAATCAAAAGAATTGTAGTTGAAATGTTTGGCTCTCACCTTCGCCCTCCATTTGTCATCAAGGAGAATATTGCTAGACTTGAAGTCACGATGTAAAACACGGGGCACAGCTGCTTCATGAAGATATTCCAGACCTCTTGCTGCTCCAAGTGCAATGCGGACTCTGGTAATCCAATTGAGTGGTTCCTTGCCCATAGTTCCATCCAAATGCTCCCGAAGATTACCATTAGACATATATTCATATACCAATAGCCTCTGAAGTTCTTTCCGGTGGAACTCTATGCAATATCCAATGAGTGGAACAAGATGAAAATGATGAAGCCTGGATAGAAGCTCAACCTGGTTTGCATAGGAGAAAGCGAATAAGAGCACTGCAAGCTTGCTTTGCTTGTACATTTCATACACGAAAAATTAATATCCATCAGTGACTAAACAAACTCTTAACGATTTTCAAGTTCTCCAAATGTTCATTGAGGGGAAATACTGTGGAACTATTTAGGAAAATGTTTAAATCACTGCAACACAAAGTGTAATCATTGCATTTTTTATTTTTATAACATCATACTCGTCATAAAAACTGATCCCTTCATCTTTGGCAAATCCTTATTTACCTACTTCTAAAATTTTCTTAGCTGCATTTGAAGTTAATCTGGACTATAAAAGGAGACTATTTTAATCACAAAAAAAACCTTCAAATAATGTAGAAATATTTGAGAATTCTTTTAGTTGCAGCAACACTAAATGCAATTATTACACTTTTTTTATTTTTATAATACCATATTCTTCATAAAAAGCAATCCCTTCATTTGCAGAAAATTCTAATTTACCCACTTTTAAAAATACTTGGCTGCATTTGAACTTAATCTGAACTATAAATAAGACTGTATATTATTTAAAGGCAACCTTCAAATGATGTCACTTAAAAATGTGGATCTCTATTTGGAACATAACTTGTTTTATCATTTGTTACAGTAAAACTTGATATAATAGACACATTCACACATGCAAATGGAACCATTTGCCTTGCTTCCAAAGTGGTGCAATCTAAGAAATTGCATATCTTGATTGAAATGATTTTGATCTTACCATAGAAATAGCTATACAAGCACATAAATGTTGGAGCCATACAAACATCCAGCCATTCAGCCAGATCTAGCCATTTTGTCTGCAAATTCCTTTGCTCATTTACTTTATCTATATAACCTCAGATAAGGAATACAATATGTCCATTTGTCTCCAGCCATGGCTTAAGAAAACCAAAGAAAATAAGATTCAATGTTAATATTTGCAGGCAGATAGGAAATGAACCGAAAGTAGGAGAGTATAAGGTCTAAGATGATTGATGAATTTCAGTGGGTTCCTTAATAGTTTGAAATGTCCAAGCTTGCCTCCTTATGAAGACAAACATAAAGTGGCTGTAACAATGTAAAAAAGAAATGGATAGGGGAGGCATTTGTACAGCAGTCAGACAAGAATAAACTCAATAAAGAAAGTTATTAAAAGGACATCAATGTAAATATATACAAATATAATAGGAAAACTGATCCACACTATGGAGTGTAGAAAGGTGGCACAGAGGACAACACAATAATTTTTTTTCTTTTATATATTGCATATCGTTTACGAATATTCTGCTCATACGAGCATCAACATGAGACCAATACAAGCTCTTTACAATCAAACACACTAGAAATCACTTATGGAAGACCAAGAATCGCTACTTAGAAATCCACTTTATTTAGAAACCACATCCACATTAGAAGTCAACTATGGAAGACCAAGAGTCGCAACTTAGCATTCCAAATTAGATGTCCCTATGGGGATTTGAGCTTGGGTCTCCACAATGAGACCCCAACATTTTAACCAATTAAGCTCAACCCCTTGGACACAACACAATAAATTAGCTAGTAACATACTCATACTGTATTATAATTAAACATGTAACAAACAATGACACAGCAAACTGAATACACATTCATGACAATGAGATAGCAGAATAACGCTCTTTGATTCATTCTGAACAGGAAAGGTAAATATGAGCATCAGCACAGTGATCCAGAAGACTGAGATGAGAATTCCAGTGATCAGAAACAAAGGATAAGAATCCTAGTCAATTTGTCTCCATGGAATGATAACTCTCTCTACCCCTCTTCTAGAGGTCGAATCCAAGTTCATAAACAATTACAAGAAGATTCAGTTACATTCAAGAATGATTTGGTTCTATTATAGTCAAGGGTTCATCTTCCAGCTGATGCTCAGTTTGGCTTCCTGAATACAGTGATGCTGCTACACAGCTTGGTCTTTGAGACAATGCCAAACAAGATATTGTTAAGGTAGGCACTACTCAACACTGGACTTGGCACTGACCATGCACTGTTCAAAAGACCTGATGATCAAGCCCCTGCCTAAAGAGCGCCAATCAAGTAGAGTGCTGTGCGGCCAGAGACTCCAATTCATGGACGCCAATCTACATGTCACTGGCTGCACAAACCCGTCTGTACAACCAGAGATAAAGCATAGGCAATTGACCTTATGCTAAGATAAAAAAATCCTAGGAGATTTTACAATGTTTTTTATACAATTTTTTCTGTAATAAGTTTTATTTCATGGAGGACAGATAGAAAGTGTGTTCAAAGATAATCATGTCTTAGTGAGTTTCTAAAATGTATTCTGCACAGAAAACCAAGAAGTTTCACCTTTTCAGGAGAAAACATCTTAACATTGATTTGCTTTAGTCTAATTTCGAGATATCTGCAAGAGCTAATTTTAAGCAAACATAGATCCACAAGGAATGGAGAAGAGTGAAGGGGATATTTTACACAAATTCAGAAGCTGAAAATTAAAAATCCTACAATAATGAAAAAGAACGGATCTAAAATTGTGCTTTGAGTGCCAGCATGTCAAAGACAGACAAGAATGTTGTTTTCAACACTCATTGAGAATAATATCTATGTTATTTTAAGTTTTTAACAATAACAATAGAGAAAAGTACCAGAAAGCATGCAAAAATTACACTGAAGGAGAATGATTTCAATCACACACCTCAATTAGAAACTCACGATCTGCATCAGGTCCATTTCGAGTTTCAAGCTTCTTAACAGCAACAGCTCTTCCGTCACCAAGTTGACCTTGGTAAACACTGCTGCTTCCTCCAATGCCGATGATATTGAACCTTGAAAACCGTTCTGTTGCCTCTACTAATTCTGCATAGGAGAACCGTCGGACAATTGTGCCAGGTACAGTTTCACTTTTGCTGTTGAATTTGAAAGAAGCCATTCTCATGCATCCTGCAAAGCGTTATATCAGCTTCCCCCCATCTGTATCCTCAATGCATGCATGAGTACACTTCTTATCATACATTGGAAATTCTACAATTCTTATTTTTTCTAGTAAATGGATTAGAACCTCATTATTTTATATAGCTGAGGAAGCTACCAAGAAAAACTCAATACAGTACCTCTACTAGAATTGAAGCATGAGTTGTCATAAACTTGAAAGTCGTCTGTCAAAGATGACCCCTGACTTATTAGATTGGTGAAACCACTTGAGCTTGTATCTTTTTCAAATGAGAACAGCGGAGACCGATTTTTTACTTTGTGCTTTTGTATAAAGCAAGCAATGGAGATAAGAACTGCTATGACTACCAGTGTAATGGTCAATGTGATGGCAGATACATACAACTTGCTATAAGCACCCTTTCCTGAAGAGTTTGAGGAATATGAATGACCTGAGGATAAAGAACAAAAACACTGTTAAACAGATTTTCATAAAATTGAGCACTTTAATTTCTATAAAGTATATCTAGAAATGTTTGCAGCACAGAATTAAATTCAAGAGATTAGAACCCTCAAAAGCAATAAATTATCATGCGGTTCTCATTTATCCACGCTGCTAGCATTTTTTTCCACCATTTAGATGAGAGACTCACTTGCAAGAGAAAAAGAGATTTCTTTTCCTTGTTGTGGCCTACATGATTCTTGCACAAGATTTGCACACAACACCACATCTATAGACACTTTCTTGGATGATATCCTCAAAGTTTTAGGAAATTTTGTAGGAGCATATAGAAGAGAAATGTCTGACTTTTAATATCTTTGTAACACTTGAGTAGTTCCTATTTTGCAGTGCTATTAGTGGTACACTAGTGGGTAATACTTCACATAAATTGCGTTTCCTTTGTACTTAGCTCAAAGAAGCCTTAGAGATTTGTAATGTCCCCTTCCTAGGTGACTTTCATGATGGGTAATTTAGCCTTTATCTCCCGAAGGCTAATTGACGAAATAAAGGAGATATTATTAAATTAATTATTTTATAAGGTTATTACTTAATTTTTATATCAAAAGGTAACCTTATATTTAATTAATTTAATATAGTGACTTAAAATACACATTATATCATTAAAGTCACTAAAATAAAATAATATGATTTTTCTAGAAGCCTCTTGAAGTGGGATTAAACAAAAGTATAAAGGAAGGGACAAGGCAAGCTTCCAGGCATCCAATATTTGTCGTTTGCTTTTGATGAAACTCAATTGTGGAGCCAAGGGTTTCTGCAGTTTGTTTACATCGTCTTTGGGAATGAAAACTCCCATTGATAGCATAACTGAGGTGGTGAAATATCCTCCAAAGGGTTGCAGCTGAGGAGAGGATACATCAGTCCTTTCATTTGTGCCGGAATTTGTGGTCAAGGGCCAATATTGTAGGGTTTGATTATGGGTTCGAATTGGAGGATTTTTGTGCTTGGAGACATCAGCGATTTTTGCTATCTAGGGTCGGTTGGCATCTTGCAATCTCAGATATCATTTTCAGTCATCAATTTCATTCCTCCTGGAGCCACGATTTTGTTCATAGCAGCTTCATTTGGCAGCGATTTTGCTTGTGGTTAAGGGCGCTCCACTCTTGAGGGATAGGCGATTATCCCAGGGGCTGTTACAGGGTCGTTTGAGGGCAGAAATCCATCAGCCAACAGTCATACAGGGGCGGCTACACCAGGACTGCGATTTGGGGTTTTTGTGGAGCTCTTTTCCCTAGAGTTTGGTTGTTCCTTCATCGTCTTCAAGGGTGCTGTAGCAAACCAGGTTCTCTCTGTTATTTGTATCTATTATTAGCATATAGATATTGTGCTGCTGTAGATGACTGTGTAATCAGATTTTGGCATTTGAAAGCCATGAGTCTTGGCATGTTATGTATTTGGGTTTACATTCAATGAATGGAGTTATAAGCTGCAGACTCATTGTTTATCTCCAGCATTTAGATTGCATGATAATTGTTTGATGTAATGCCTATATCAATGGAGCACTGGTTTCTCATATAAGAATGCATGCCAAGTGTTTGTCATTATGTCAGTTGGCTGTAGGTGTCTTTTTCTCATATGTAGTCATTAATATGTATTTGAAAACACCAAAAGATAGTTGCATTTCATCTTGAGACATCATATAGACATCATAGGAGTCATTTACCAGCATATATAATGTTACCAATTGGAGCTAAGTGTTGGGAAAAGCAAACAGAAATTTGTATCAGCATAATATCCCTTTGCATAGTAAATGTTTGACGAAATTCTTCAAGGCCAAAAATCAGAAAATTGTAATCAGATTTAGCAAGGGATATTACAAGATTCCCTTGAGATATTGCAACTGATCTGAGCATAGGCCAAGACAGATGCACTCACTCAAAGACAGCTATCTAAATCGTGCATACCTCACCATGCAGCTTGAACACAATAGTCAGGAAAGAAACATTCACTCTCGTGCACAAGGTTGTCAGGGAGGATATTTACCAAAAGTGTATTTAGGTTCACTTTGAGGATTCCATAGTTGCTCAGCACAAGTTAGCTTCCTGAATTAATTATTTCTTTAGGATTATAAAATATCGTTCCGCCTAAGTATCTCCAACACCATTGGTCACATGGCTTGTGCCAAATGAGGATGTGTTCTCACCACTTACAAGCTGACACTAACCACCATATTCTGCAGGCCGGCAAAATCTGTGGTCTATGACCCTTCAAGAGGTAGAGACTAGGGATCTCTCCATTTTCAGGTGCCATGTATACTTCAAGACCTCATAGAGATACCACCATCTATATAAAGAGTCAAGTGGTAGCCTATCCATTTTTAATTTTTTCCAAATCTCAGATCAAAGGAGCTTAGCCAGTTTCTTCAAGACACCGTCATTCTCAGCTGTAGATCCTTACAAGGGACTCCTGGAGTTGTCACATTGATTACTTCCTTCTTTCAGCCCACTTCAGATATTGGAGGCAATGAGCACCTGTTGCTTACATTCAATACACACTTAGACGGGGGCAAATCAATGGAATTGCTCTTTGAATGTTGTTACTACAGCATTGCAGTCTTACTATTGGAAAAGTGGATCTGCTTCATATCAATGACAAGGATCTTCCCCCTAATTAGAGGCCAGGTCATGAAAATGGGCACACAATACTAGTTTTTTTCTCTACGACTAGAGATTCATCAGACATGGACGTTAGAAGAGGTTCTGGAGAGAGTACCTAACTTCCTCCGAAAATTGTCCAACCTGGTCTCATCAACCTTGGACATTGTCCTATCAGCATTATCAAATCCTATATTAGTCATTTTGTTGTGAAATATGATGATGTTGTTGATTCTTGGGTCCAATCATTGCTACACAAATATGACATTCAATTTTCTCATGATTTATTGCTTTCATCTTCATCAGTTGCTTCGTTGAAGGGCGTGACCCTCACAACACTATTTGTACATAGCTTTTATAATTCAAGTTTTAACTGTTTAAAGTTTACTCAATGTTTTGTTTATGATTCTTTGTGACTTGTACTTCGTTACTTTTTATAAGCTAGAGTAACTTTACCCTAGTACTTCTTTATTTAAACTAAATGTACTCTTTGCAACCTAGTGACCTATTTTAGTCAATTGTGGACATTGATATTATAGTTCTTTTGATACAGGTGCTTTCTAATTTTAGGAAAAAAAAATCCAAGTATACGAGGAAGGTTAGGTATGTTGAATGTCATAAGAAAGCACTATAAAGCAATGTGTAATATAGCATGAAATGTTATTATCCCTTTATAGCAGTTTAAAAATGAAAATGTACATTTTAATATATAAGTGATCAATACTCAACCTCGTATACATAAGTAATTTAGTCACTTCCATGAAACCCAAGCATCAACTTACTTGATTCAAGGGGATTCTCTATTCTAAGTACAGAAAAAGGTCCAAGCATTGGATCTTGCAAGATGCCTTGACTGCTGGCATTCCTCTGAGTCAGAATTGCCTCTATAGTTCTCATATTGTTGCTTTCAGTTGACTTTGGAGGAAAAACATAAATATCTACAATAACATTTCCACCCCGTCTTGCTACAGGAACCACCTGAGATGGTATAAAAAAAATAAAATAGACGAGTAAAAAAATATTCTAAAAAGCTCCATTAAAAGGATATAGCACCATACAAGAAAGTAACCCCTCAAATGAAAGACCATGAAAGATATACCAAAAACACAATCTCTCATTAAAAAAAAGACTATTACCTGAGTAGGAGACACTTCCAAAGAAGCTGCAAAGTTTCTGGTAAAGTTTCTTTCCATGCTCAAGGTGTAATTGAATAGTTGAACATTTAGCAATTCAATAACAGCAAGCAGAGGTCTAACACAGATACACTGGCCATCATCAGGCATCAATGGGTCCAAGACTTGGCCAGCAACACATGATGGGCAATCTAAATGCAGCAGGGAACAAACGAAATAAGTAAAAGAATTTCCATTTCTATGCCTGAAAAAACACCCGCTCTTCTGTTTAATAATATTATTCTCAACTTCCCTGCTAATTTGGAACCACAAACAAAGTGCAGCATATCATAAACAACCCTGCAAAACATAAATCTCTCACATCTCACACTAGATTTTAAACAGAATTTATTGAGTATAAAATTTGTGTTTTTTAAATTAATTTGACATGGCCACTTTCCACTAAGTCCAATCATAAGAAACTAGCACCTGAACAAATAAAGCAAACGTGCTAACCGCCATAAAAGAAATGAACATAAAGTTGTGCAGGTTTGAGCAAAGGAAAAGATTCACATCTTTAAAACAATAATAGTGTATTGTAATGTTCCTTTTTTGGTCCATTCCAACATTCCTGGAAAGCTCCAAAATTCTTGGAGAATGAAAACTTTCCGCGGAGGTGGGGAAAAACAATTAAATAATTAACTTAAGTTGTCTAAGGGATATTTTATATTATTTGAAGGCAGCTTATGTTTAATTATTTATTTTAAAAGAAGGATGGCCAATGTCATAAAGTCTTTTTTAAAAGAAGGCCAAAAGTGATAACACTAGGCATGGGATATAAAGTGGTGAAAAGCAAATTATAAAGGTGACTTTGAAAATAAGGATTAAAAAAGTACTATCAAATTAAAGGTTTTCGAAGAGTCACTTTATTTTATTATTGATAAACTGAAATAAAAGAGAAAACCCTTGGGTTGCCCTAAATATGCCTATAAAAGAAAGAAACCAGAGCAAAAAAGGACATTTTTCAGCTTAAGGACGAAAACCCTTTTGGCAATCAGTTTCGTAGACAAAAACCCACCTAGTTGATCGAGTTATTTAACCCAAAAATCACCATTGAACTGAACGATTTGTGCCCTAAGTTGTTTGTGTGAAGTTTTAGTTCCCAGTTTTCAGGATTTTGGTATTTTCGCGATTTCGCTGAATACGGGCAATTCCCAAAATTATGTTGAGAAGTCAAAATAATTTCCAGACTTGTGTTGCAGCAATGAGATATCATTTCCAGGTTTGAGATTGCCGAAAACTAATTTGCAGGCAAATATTAATCAGTATTTGAGTGTTTTGTCTTGGTTTGGAATTTGGTGCTGGTTGATCAAAATATTATTATATATCCAAAATTCAGTGTGAAGTACCTGTATTTTCATTGAAATTATTTACAAAAAAATTGTATGCACATGTGCTGGCCCTAAAGACCAGCCGTACCAAGCTGACCACAAGGGAAATAACTGCAGCTTTTGATTTCCTAAGCTGCCGTACATGAGTAAGTGAGCACATGGGATTTGAAAATGATTATAAGTTAGAAAGGAGGCATGTATGTTAAGGAAGGAGGGCCCACAATACTAGCCGCACCTCCCTAGAGAGTTTCCAAAGTGATCGCAGCTAATTAAGAGAAATTCATGGGAATTTATGAAGCCTTTGGGCACATAAAATTTGCCACATTATGAAGACTTATACATTTTGAAAAGATATTCTTATGTGTTTTAAAGAGGAGTCGTTTGAACTATAGAAGAAATCATGGGATTTAAAAGGTGGCAGCAAATTTTCCTAAGGAGTGATTCATTGTTTATAGGCTTTCATAAGCCTTATTTCCCTGCCGCAGCTCTTCTAGCACCTGAACGCAGCCTTTTGTGATATGTTTTCCAAGGACTATACACATTCAGCAGGAGTGAACTGTTATAATATGTCTGATATACATTTTGAATGTTGATCTCTCACTTCCAGTAAGCATTCCACTCCAGTTTCAGAGGTCAGAACTGTATCATTCATTTTCTGTATGAATTATCAGCTTATTTATAATAATACAATGCTTCAATAAGTGTATCTTGCATGAGTATTGCGATTCATATGCTTATTGCAATAAGGATATGCTGCCACAGTAAGCTTACATCAGTTCTGGGAGGTACTTACTCTTACGTTCTGATATACAAATGCTGACAGAACTTCTTGTACTAGCTGGTTACTAATTCTGAAATCAATTGATGGGCTCTTTGTCAACTGTTTGTTATAATGCTCATATGTATTAATTTGCATAACAAGTGTTTATGAATATTCCCATGTTTTGGAAAGAGAGTTGCAGCTGTTCCTAAGCATTAAGTTTAGAAATATTGACTGGATTCATGTTCCACCAACTGTTTGATGAAATGTCGGTGAGCTACATTGTGAAAATTTGCAAGTTTGATCAAATATTTTGATTGGTGCATTACGATTGCATGATTATTGATGACATTTGCAACAATTTAGAAAATATTTCATTCGGGATATTACATGTATGGCCATTGGTAATTATGTCCTATGGTTTTTGAGGAAGACTCTGATTTTTGTAGTCTTATTTCATATCACCATGTGCTGAAATAGGCACACCATATTGGTGAAGAGATGTACTCTCTTGATTTTGAAAAAACTGGCCATTTATTATTGTAGGTAGATGTTGGACATGTTGTCATTGATGTCAAGAATGTAGTCATGATTGTTATCATTAATGAACAGATGAAAGTATAAGAATGAGTTGTCATTGATGTCAACATAGAAATATCAATATGATTGAATGCAAGACATGGAGCATTTAACGAAGGCATTGATGTCAAATGATAGTTTCATATTGCTGCTGTCAAAAAAGACTTTACCTTTAACACATATGCAAGACAAGTTGAAGATGGCCGAGTTCATATAAAGGAGCAGTGATTAACAGCGAATATAATGGGCAAAGATGAATATATATGCCTGCTGGCCGAATTCCTTATTAATACTAATGGTTATGCCATTTCTGGCCGACCACCTTTACCAAGGCTGACTTCCTTAATAATTGAAGATTCATATATAAAAGGTAGCACAAGATCATTGTGAAGAGGCAAGTAAATTCGCTATAAAGAGCAGTTATAAAGAGCGCTAGAATTAGTTTATAAAGCCGACTATATGAGACATTTGTTATATGGTTTTGATATTAGTATATTATCAAATTAAGTGGCCGACCTCCTTGAGAGAAATGCAATTTATGGGCCGACTTGTATGGTGACCGACTATGAAAGAGAAATGTATTGTTTGCTGGCCGACCACACAGTTTTACATATGTTCCAAGGCATATTTTAATGGTTTAGGCCAACCACCCTGTATATGTTTTAATCGCCCAAGTCAAGAAGTATATATATGATTATAATAAACAGCGATGAATGTGTAGAAACTCATAAGTGAGCTTTGATGTTAAGAAAAGCAGCAAACATGTTTAAGACCAGCGATTAAGGAAGATTCACATACAACAATGATTATATTTCATAGAGAAGGCAGCATTTAAGATTAAAGAAGGCAGCAATTAATATACTTATAATGGCAGCGATTATGATTAGTAATAAAGTAAGCAATCAATGCTAAGAGGAGCAGCGCTTGATGTATAGAGGCAGCGATTAATGGAAGAGTAGTGAGCAGCGATCATCATTAATATTTAATGAATAGCAGTGATTCGTTATGAGGGAATGGCACTTTATTAAGAGCATTGAATAAGGTGATTAATGGGCAGCGAGTAAGGAAAGAATTCAAACATTAAAGACAGAAATTATCAAGTCTCAAAGGGCAGCACCAAGAGTCCTGTCTTCTTAAAAGGTTGTGTCTATTCTAAGGGATGTCTCCCTTCATGTCAAGGCATAAGAATATAAATGTAAAAAGAAGTAGTAGAAGTGAGATGTGAAGATTAAGAGTGGAGAGTGAATGATGTGTGTGGAAATAAAAGATATATTTCTGAGTAACAAGGAAGGAAAGGAGCAGCACTATGAAGTGCAAATCTGATTTATATTAAGAAGATATTTGTGTGAGTGAAGTGTGAAAATACAAGAGTATATCTAGTAACATTTCAGATCTGCATATGAAGAATTAAAAGAGAAAAAAAGCCAAATTTGTAAGAGAGTTGATGGCAGATTTATAGAAGAGTTTATGGCAGGTTTGTGAGAAGAGTATGCTGATATAAGAGAACAAGATCTAGCAGAGATAAAGGAAGAGTTTGAGCAGAAATACAAAAGGAGATCTATGCAGAAATAAAAGACAAGTTGGATCAGATTTGAAAGGAAGAACATTGTGTGATTTGAATCAGATTTGGAAGAAAAGATATTGTGTGAGTTGCAATCAGATTTGTAGAAGATAGTGATCAAGATCCGTAGAAGGTTGGTGCCTTAACGAGAGATTGATGTCTCTTACTGGGTTGGTGCTCAGTTGTGGATTGGTGCTCACAAAATCTACAAGTGGGGATTGGTGTCTCTAGTGGGTTGGTGCTCACGAATTATATAAGAAGGGATTGGTGTCCCATGTAGGTTGGAGCCTACTAAGATTGTAAAAGAGATTTATAAATAAGCAATATTTTGCCGTGGTTTTCTCCTATAAGGGTTTCCACATGAATCATGTGTTGCATAATTGTTAGACCTTAAATGAATGATGTTGTGTAATTGATGTGGATGTGATTGTTGGTTAGAAAAAGTAAAAGTTTATGTTATACTGATTGCCCCCCCCCCCCCCCTCTTAGTATAATTGTGTGCTCTTCAGTAGATAACTAATTGCATATGATTTTGCAGTTATCATTCTAGATGAACAGGTGTGTCTAATGCTTATTTACAATAAGAAAATCTTTCAACCACTTGGAGTTGAAAGCATTATTTGTGTGCACAAATGGGCAAAATCTTACTAAGCTTTTAGAAATTTAGATTGTAAAGAGACTTAAATTCTGAAAGCATATAGAGCTGAGAAAAATGAGCCTTAAAAAGATAAGAACAAAGCATGCTCAAAGGGAAGTATAGGAAGGCATTCTCATATCCTTTTAAGCTCAAAAATCTCCAACACAAAATAAGATTCCTTTCACAAAATATCATGTCCCCTTTTTCCGATTAAAATAAATAATAATAGTATTTAAGTTGGGCCCGATAATTTCTACTTTTAAGGGCAACTTAATAATAATATTATAATTAAAATAAAAGGTGTTTTTAAACACTAGTACTAAAATAAAAGTATTTTTAAATATTTAAAATAAAAGTAAAATTAAATTAAAATTAAAAAGTATTTTTAAATACTTGGAGGGAAATTGCCAATAAGGGTGTGGTTCGGCTGTTAAGTCGCTCAATTGTAATGGCGGCCACCAGAGTTCAAACCCCCGCTGGGCCAACGAGCTCACGGGTTTTAAGTGTTCTTGCTAGGGGATGAGGTCCCTCGTGTTGTGGCCTCACCGGTTCATCGCTCTGGGCAAAAGCATTCGCGTGGAGCCGGAGGGCGTGTCGCACCAGCGTCACTGGTCACGTTAAAAAGTTTATCAGGCGCATTAAAAAAAATACTTGGAGGGAAATTTAGGACCCAAGGGCCCAATTTGAAAAGGTATATCAAGGAGGGGCCTATCTTCATTTGATTATCATTAAAGTTATCCTTTTGCATTCATTTTTCAGATTTGAGTAGTTTGTTCAATCTAAGGCATCCAAGGACGAAAATGCTTGGTTTGTTCAGGGTTTGAGAGGACGAAAACACTTGGCTTGTTCAGGGTTTGAGAGGACGAAAACCCTCTTAAATTCCACATTTGGGATCACCGATGAAAACCCTTGTGTGATTCCATCCGGCAATCACAATTGTGCTGATTTGTAGGGGATTTTATTTTTCCTACAGTGTTGCTACAGTGTTTTACACGAGGAAATAACATTATTTCGTTGCCTTGTCATATTTGAGGATTTCTACATCGGTTTCCAGGATTTCAGGAGAGTTATGGTGCATCAAAAAGTGTTGGGTCTGAATTGTTTTATTACATTTCCACTACCTATCTTGGGCGCCATACTTGGAGAACATCATTTTTAAGGATTGCTGCTGATTTAAGTTATTGATTGTATGATTTGAGGGGTGAATCAGCATCGACTTAGGGCGGCCCCCAATTTTAACATACACCAGCAAACTTGAAGGGCGATTGGCATCAATGTAAAGGGTGAATCATCAAAAGGGACAGCAATCTGCAATTTTCAATCATTTTCAGACCCATTTTTGGCAGTGACCTGCATTGGAAATCATTTCCAATCACAAGAAGTGGGTGATCTGCCCTGGGACAGCCCTTTAAGGCTGGTGCAGCACATTACATCCTCAATTCCAGCCACCCACACTCACCTACAGGCTACAGCTCTACCGCTGCCATTTCTAGCCAACTAACAGTCCGTATATCTGCTATTCAGGTTGATTGGCTGTCATAGATCAGATCTGACTATTATTTCTGCATATTGTATGAAGTTTTGACTTTTGGCATACTCAGAAATATTGTTTCAGTGTTATCAAATCAATATTTTACTTGTACTTTGCATTACATATCAGATCTAGGGGTTTGTATTGCTGACAAACATTTTCTAACCCTTGTTTATCGAGTGTACTGATCAGATCTGACTTATTTCCGCCACAAGGATTTTATATTTTGGTATTTTGTAAATGGGACTTTGAAATAATATTTTCAGTTATTGCCAGCACTTGTTTCCTTCCCCAGTTTGCTGCTGTTTAGATTTTTGTTTACAAATCAGAAAATACCCAAAAAAATCAGTAAAATTCAATAACTATAATTTGGGACATTACACAAAAGTTGGGGTGAGTCTTTTATAAAATGATAGAAGTTAAAACAGCGTGCTTGCTTCATCAGGTCATATTGATATAATCCCTCTATTTCAGAAATCCATCTCCAAAGAATATTGAGCACCAAGTCCTTCCACTTTTTCTTCCATATCCTAAGCTTAGAACATTATGAGAAGAAAGGCCATAACTACCATGTTTTGGCTTACAACAATGTCCTCTATTTGGTAATTGCAATGACTTTTAGAATTTGGCCTACAAACTGCAACTTCAGAAATGCCCTAATGTTCCTCAAAATGAAATGAGAAAAACTTTAAGGTAAAAAAGGATGCGACTCAGAGACATTTTTACAGGCACAAAATAAGCTATAACATCTTGTCTTGAGAAACAAAACATATGTTCTCTTTTTTTGTGTTTTCATAATAATTTTCTTGATAAAAAATGTCAGTTGAAAAGACCGTTTTTCTGTAAATTGACAAATATATTATTGCAGAGATGTAGATAAAGTGACTCGATAGGCAAAACATTAGAAAACATTAATGTTTAATACGTGTTGTATACTTTGCATGTCTTACACCCCTTATAAACTGTATGATCATCTATAATTAGTGGCACTCGGGGCATCACCCTAGCTGGAGGATTTGGGGGGTCAGCAGCACCACAATGCAGGGGAGTTCAGAGGCAGCAGCCACTAAAACAATGGGCCCTTTTCATGGTGGTTTTCTGGCCCATGGTTAGATATCCATTGTATTGTAATGCCACTTAGCAGTTTCCTATGGTAATGTGCCTATAAATACTCACACATGGACTAGGGTTAAGCGAAAAACAAGAAATATTTTATTGTATTGTGAAAGGTTGAGTTAGAAAGTGATAAGTGAGTGCTATTTTTTCTGGGATTTTTTCTCAAAAAGATTTCCCAAGGAAAATAATTGTGTTATATTGTATGTCATTATTTTATTTCTATTGGATTTAAGATTCTGTTAGCATTGCTTCTCTTGCATTGGTCTATCAATATTATTTCTCTTCAATTAATCCACAAGTAGAAAATGGAAATATCTCAAAATGCTTACAAAAAATTTTCAATATGCCAAAAAGAAGATATGGTCGTAAATACAAAAATTTAACTACCTATGAGTCGATAGCCAAAATAAATCTAACACCATGAAAATTCGTCCATATGCTCAACATTGATATTTTACTTTCCTAGAAAATAGATTGATATCACTGTAGGAAACAAGTTGGATGTTGCACAAGAAAAAAAAAAATTTAGAAGAACAAAAATTGAATTAGTAAAACCTCCAGCATGAATGAACACAAAGTTGCCTTGGCTTTGTAACTACATACATAGAACCTGCTCTTCGACCAAACTTCCAAGAGAAGCCTAAGTGTAATGGTGTCAAGACTCTAAGCAATGAACTTGGAACTGATATAGGGTGCCATCAGGCATAGATGGATCAACCTGAGATGGCTAAAAAGAAATCTAAAGTTCAAACCTACAAAGACAAACTTGCTTGGAAAAAACAAACACGCACACAAAACAAGTACTCAATGTCAATATGCAGTTGAGAAAATATATGGTTGAAAACTTGAAACAATATTAAAGAAAAATTCAAGCAAATATTGAAATAGGACACTCCTGAGTCCTAAATGAACTGATAAAACACATAACCTGCAACAAATCTCTAAGAACTTTCAATTACAAGGACTGCCTAGAAATGGGAAATGGAATTATACCATACTTCAAATTTTGGTAGAAATACAATCACATAAAATATTGAAAATTAAACTGAGAAGGAGGAAATCAACAAGAATTGGCATTGGGAACATTAAAATTTTCAGAAAACTCATGGAAATAACATCATTAACTTTCATGTACTCTTGAAAGGGTCTTAGAAACTTAAGGAATATTCTAGAAGATGGAGTTCTGCTCACAAGTAACTGACAGAAATGTTTAAAAGAGTTTCTAGCCACTTGTAATAAAAAATAAACAACTTATACTAATAGAGAGTTTACTAAATTACTTATAATTACTGAGATGTGTTTAATCTACTAGTAAATCAAAATCCAATTTAACAACAAATAATGACAAGAAATTAACTTCAGATCTAACTACAATAAATTAAGCAACTATAGTTGAGATTGTACAATAAACTCATATTAAAAGAGACAAAGGGTTAAGAAAAGCCTGTCTGTAATAGTTGTAGAAGGCTGAAGAACACTGGAGAAGTTGACTAGAAGAGCACAGAACCTTTCTGGAAAGTTGTCAGACAGTCACGTCTGGATTCCCACGCGAGGGGAGCATTAGTGACCTCGAGGATGCACTAGTGACCTCCAAGGCACACTCATGTCTGAAGGGCCCACTCACGTCCTATGTGCACAGTATGGTGTCTAATGCCAGAAGTTGTATGTACCTTCCTGCACCTATCGAACCTGTTCTTGTAGCTTGCAGAGATGGCAAAAAGAGGGTAGAAATTGTAAGGAAATGAATGTGTACACCTAGGGCATGTTTAAGGACTTGCCACCATCAAGTCCTTATTTGGCATGTGTCAGCATGTAGTAGGTAGATTTTTGGGAGTTGTGTGATCCTAGATGTGCAGGTGTTGCAACAGTGGTCGAGTATGCAAGAGCTTCAATGATGGTTTTCCAGAAATAGCATGTAGGGTACTAAGTGAAGGATGGGGAATGGAAAAGAGCATCCTTTCCAAAAATGGAATTTCCATAAAAATACCTGTTGGGTGCTAATCTATGTTGCACGGAGACCCGTCTCCAACCCCCTGGTACTCGTCTCGGAGACTGGTACTCGTCTCCCCATCTCGGAGACTTCTTGGGTACGTCTCCCTGCAAAGGGAGACTTCTGGTTGAGTCTCCCACACGTCTCCAAGTACCCTGCGTCAATAAAAAGGCGTCTCCATTTTTTTTCTTTCTCTACCTTTCATTTTTTCCACTATTTTCTCACAAACTCAGTGGATTCTTACTCCTACGGACTTCAAACCTCAATACTAGTGTCTACAGTAATATATATACATTAAGCTATATTAAATTGTTACAAGTAAGCTATAAGCCTATAAGTAATATATATACAGTAAGCTATATTAAATTGTTACAAGTAAGCTATAAACTTAAACTTTACCAGTTCTCTTGTTTTAAAAGTTCAATGTCATGATATTTTCAGTTTTAATGTTAGCATATTAATAAATTAATAAAATTATTAATTTATATTTTTTTTAAAAATGGTGTCTCCAAGTACCCCCGTCTCCTATTTTTCAAAACAGACGTACTGGTACCGGTACCAGTCTCCCGTACCAGTACCAGTACCAGTCTCAGTGCAACCTTGGTGCTAATTGATCATTGAAAACACATTACCTTAGGTTTTGCAAAAGAGGTGACTGTTGGACAGGAAAATGCATTTTGAATTTGCAGGGTACAGTAGCAAACGCTGCTGTCCATGATGACACAAGGATGCAGATAAGGGTGGAACAGGGTGAACAGCAGAAAGGATCATGCTTCTGTGAAATGACATGTTTTTGGGTGTTTCGGGCTCAAGAAAACAATCAAAAGGGGTCCAAGTCATGTCTATCGGTGATGAAAGCCAAAACAGGTGCAAAACATAAAACAGAAAGTACAAAGTAAGCATATTTCATCTCTACACCACTTTATAGGAGTTTTTGGTAATTTTAGGAAGTTTCTAGTATGCAAATGCCAAAACACTTAAGACACCCAAAAAATGGTTTTAGCCTACCAGAAACAGCTTCCAAGATTTGAGAAGCCAAAACAATGCTCTAACTTCTTAGCAAGCCACATAGAAAAAACTGCATGCATTAATAAACCTGAGGCCTATGTACCCATATTAGATGTACCATATTCTTAAAATAGATTTCTCAATGAAGGTAAACCACATCATTCATTCTTTAGATGGATCCTATGTAATATTTCTAGCATGATATGTTAACCCACTCTTTTAGTGGTTAATGTGGCTTATGGTACCAGAAGCAATTCTAGATAACATCTTGTAACGAATGATTAGTCAATATCTAGGAAAACACCCATCCACTCAACTTAGGCAATTAGAATAAATAAAGGTAAAATACTAAAATCCAATCAAAGGTCTCAATTAATTCTTAAACCCTAAGTTACCAAATTGGAATCGAGGACGGGTACAAGTATGTGGGTACAATATGCTGGTATGGAAAAAAATTTAGGGGGGCCTGGGTACGTTCTAGGTACGCCCGTACAATAAACATATAAAAATCATATATATAAGTTCAAAATACCGTATATACTTAACAAAACTACAATAAATATTAAAAGTTTGAAATATAATATATTAATATATAAATTATGAATATTTATACATAAAGTTAAAAATTTATGATATATAAATTATGAATATTTATTTATAAAGTTAAAGTAGAATAGATATTATCGTACTATTTCTAAAAATATAAAAAGTTATTTCCTTTAGAACTAATATTATAGCAAACGCAGTAAGGAAAAGTTGCTATTAAAAGGGCATCATAACATAAGTTATTATTTTTGCCGATTCGTGTTGTAAAAAGGGTTTCTCCCGATCATTATATGTTATTATAATATAATTTATAAAGTGTTTTTCGTTTTTCATTTTTCCTTGCAATCATACAGTGAGACTCACAAAGACCAAATATATCCCATTCAGACTATTGTGTGCCCTAATGACTCAAATAAATCTGCAACTACAGAAAAAAATAGTCAAATGGCGTGAGATCCCGTGACCATATCCTATGTGAACCCACAATCAATTCCACGCCATACCCAATTCTGGTACCACTCATACCCAGAAATGGCCAATTTTCAGGCCGATTCAGTAACATAGTTTAAACCTTATGAACAATTTGTGAAATATGACTGTCATGACCTTTCTGCCTAAGGACAGTTAAAGATTACATCACAAAGTTATTAAAAAGTTTCACAAAGGCCTACATGATTTTTTTATAACTGATACATGTATCATGTAGGCTACCTCTTCAAGAAGCTATAATACTATATATGTCAAAAGATATTATACTAACTCACAAATCTATCGTTGACAGTACTCAAAATCAAAATAAGTGTGAGCCTTTTGTAGCATTGAGGTTATTTTTCAAGTGCTGTCAGGACTCTGAATTATTTTAAAGTTACCTTTACATAATGCTACTGTTGTTTGTTTATTTAGCAGATAAATATTTCAGACTCTTAATTCTCAAGTGTCATTGCTTACCAATTATTCTATATTGGAATATGATGTACCAAAAGAAAATAAAGATCAATGAATAGTATAACTATAAACTAGTACTGATAGCTGCAATCTTTCAATGCACTACTACATTCAAGACACCTTAGATGAAACCCTTGAAATTTCAGTTTTGGACTTTGAGTAAGACAATGGACAAGATCATGGATTGCCATTACTTTTACCCAGTGGCATTGGCATTGTGATGAATTTATGTTTTGTGGCAATGGTTATCAGTCATATTGGTTTACAGTATTTAAATTCTGAAAACATCTGAAATCTTAATTTGTCACATCAAAATGTCACATTTCGCTTGAGCATATTTTCCATCCTCTTGGAAACTTGTTCATTTTGAAAGTTCAAGTATTGTAACACAGCTAACCCATTGTTGAAGTGTTTCTAGAAAATCCTATGGCTGAAAGTATTTGGTGATTGAAATCTATTTGGATCATAGTTGATCCAACATGTCTGTTTATCACCATCTTCCGGATTAGGAAAATTTTCGTTAAGGTGGATGCTGGTAATGCCACCTCTTTGTTTTATAAAATCCTTCACTGTGACTCCTCTATTAGGAGGAATCCTGGTGGGAAAATTTGGTGAGAAAATGCCATCATATTCTTTTTTATGGGAGATTTTGGAGGTGAGGTATGGCGAGCAATGCTACCTTCTGTTAGGCCATCTATATTGTGTTTTTAAGTGGGTGTTAACAGCTGTAAAACTCATCCCATCAGGCTCATGAAATTGTCAATTTATGTAGCATATCTTGTGATTGATGTTGGTGTAGTATTCTATAGCATGTTGACTCTTCCTTCATGGTATTAGGAATAGGTTTACATATAAATAGCTTTTCCCCAACTATATCCACACACTGAGATGTCATATCATTCGTTCTTTTCTGATTCTATACTGATTATATTGTGTTCTGGGGCACCTTAGGGGTAACAACCAATATCTTGGTGTTATTGTGAATTAATGATCTATTTATGTGTGGATTTTCTTTTGTGTTGATCATGGGATCTTACACTTAACTCTCACAACTAGCAAGTCGTCTAGTCAATGAGTTGTATAAATGTGGTGATAGTATCTGTCTGATGTCTTTGTAGTGCCAATAAATTTTGTGCTGTCTATTTTTATATGAGAGGATAAACATCTTGAATCATTGTAGCAACCCATTGGTATTGGGAGCACAAATCATAAGTGCACAAATAATCGACCTCTTTCAGCTTACTACCAATGATTGAGGGGTAACCATTTTGCCAAAGTTGCCTAGGGCATGATCCTGGCCTCATCCCTTTAGAGCCTCATGGGCCTTTGCGTTCAACAAGACTTGATCCTTGGTGGGCTTTTTGTGAGCTATTCAACTTCACCAATAGACCAAAGGCCACTTGAATTCTTGTCTATTTTAATACCCTGAGTTAGTGAAATAATGAATTTTATTTTGACACTATTCTACATATGTAATAAGATTGTCAGAATATGTTCCTGGTCACAGAGAATTCGTTTTGAGTCGGTTAAATATCTTCTTAGTTTGGTCAGGGACTCTAGGAAAATGCATAAGATGCTTTTACACCTAGTCAGATCTCGCCAACATTATACTTGTGGGGAACAAAAGAAGGGAAAGCCTGCATCACTTTTGGCCAACATTACTATGTGATAAATCTTTGAAAATTAAAAGATTGTAGCATCAAGGACACTTTTATTGATTAAATATCAGGACAAGTAAATTAAGTTATTTCTAGTCAGTGCCAAGTTTGTGTAGGTTACTAAGCAATTTTGAACATCATCAGATTATAAAGAAAATATAAAGGAGACATGAATCAAAATTTTACAGAGGTGAGTTACATCTTCACACTCCAGTTTCATTCAGTTAATTCACATCACATCAACAAAATTATCATACATGGGTGGTATCTTCTGGATTCCCCCACCTTGAGGTTATAATTATGGTGACCATATTTCTACACACTCAATCATATGGTGTGAAACAAAGTTCCATGCTCAACTCCCAATGTTATCCATTCTTGGTTAGATGTATCTCACGCAGTACTTGAGTTTAGTTGCAGTGTATTAATGATGAATGCTTGAATTTTTAAAGACTACATGAAGAAATTTTGCTTCAAAGACCCCCATTAGGAATTTTCAATGAAAATTCAAGTTTGATGAGCATATTATAGTCCCAATTTGTAAGTATTTTATCATAAGGTTCAGCATTAACCCAAACTCTCATTTCAGATGCATTGCTTGAACATTATCAGCGGCCATTAAACCAACACAGTTGCAGAAGCTACCTGGCAAGGAGTTGAAGGTATATAGATGAGGCCATTCAGAAATTTGACGCCAGTGACATAACTATAAGATGATTCAAGTAGTCAATCGTAAGACTTCAGACAGTTAGCTGGCAACTTGCAAACAAGTGGTTGCATATTTTCTTGAAACTGTTGTTCAGCATCAGAGAGGTGGCTGGAGTTGATTTACATTTGAAAGTTTGTAGAATCTAGTTCTGAGAATTTCAGAGGCCCCGTGAACAATTATTTTTCCTATTGTGGCAACTGAAGAGGCCAGTAGACCATTGACCTCGGTGTAAAGAATCAGCATCATATGGACTCTCAGAAATTGAGTGGAGTGATTAATTCCACCAGTATTTGTGCAGATTTCCAGGTGCATTAATTTAGTTATTGTGGTTCATCTCAGGGACAAGACAATGGAATAAAAATGGGGACAGATTCACTAAGTTTTAGTTCTTTGTACTGATTTCAATGTCTACAACACAAGATGCAGGACTTGTAATGTTGTGTCATACCATTATATTTTATTATTTATGCATATAGTAGATTCAGAAGAATTCACTCAGTTTCTCTTCTTGTTTGTTCCATAATGAAGCTATACAACAATTCACATTCAATAATTTAGTTGACTACCATGAGCATGCTCCTTCATATTTTCTTCTTATTCCATGTCACTGTGTTACATTAATATCTAGGTTTTGTTGGTCAATAATTTTATGTCATTAGATGAATGGATCATATGTGAGGCTTGAGAATAGGTAGTGTATGATGCTAATCTTCCAGTGAAGTTTGTCTCTACCTGTATACCAAGGTATATGGAAGACAATGCAATAACATGTATAAATGAAACTAGTTGTCATGGTTTCTCTTCCACTAATTAGTCATTAATGAAGAACACAATCAGATCATACGTTGGACAGCTTTGATTATGAAAATACTGAACCCATCAAATATTTTATACACCCTCCAAAGAATTCCATATTTAAATTCTTGTTTGTCAAAATTCTTGCACTTCTAAGTAACAACAAAGGCAGATAAGGGATGTTCAGTTTTCATAGCTCAACCTGGCAAAATTCTTTCGAATTAAACAAGGCTCTCAGAATCTCACCCGATAAGCAGTCACAGTCCGTAAAAGAATTGCTACTACTGCTGTAGTTCTGTGTCCCAAGTACTCCCCCAGGATTGCACAAACATGTCCAGCTTTCTTTGTCATTTGCTTTTGGTACTGGAATCAATGGAGTAGGTGCACTTGATTGACTTAGTAAACTCCGTTCAGAAACCTCAGGAGACTGCACATTGTACTTTCCAGAATTCTCAACTTCCAAAATTTGTGAAGAAATTAACCTGCTATGGACAGGTGATGAAGTAAAATTGATTTGGAAAACTGAGGTCTGCCTTGATATGAGGTTTGTATCAAGTTTTGTACATGCCTCATCATCTGGAGCATTACATATGAACATGGGATCATAGCTGCTTCCCAGAGACAAATATTCAGTAAGGAGACAGAATGTAAAAACTAAAAAGTTCAAAAAAATCCAACTATCTGGTTAATCCAAAAGAACAACAAATTAATGAACTTTGCAAAAGATAACTGCCATGAACATACGTCAAAACCATTCTTTCAAATGAGAATTACCTGAGATTGGGAATTCTCTTCAGCTTATCTGGTAAATATCCTTTTAACATGTTCCCATGAAGTCTTCTGAAATGATAATAGACAGACCCTTAATAATTAGCGAAGCAAAGTAACTATTCGATACCAAGTATAGCAAAAATAGTACCCATTCTTTTGCGACATTGAAAAATATAGAACAAGGCAGAACGTCATATATATTGGGAACTCATATGATAAGTAAAACTTCAAGATTGCATTATTAGGAGTAGGACTTCTAAGGATAGAATCAAATATAAGATATATACTCTGCACATGAAAGAATTTTTAAAGAAAATGGAAGAGTAACAAGCCTTACAACGATTTCAAATTTGCAAGATTCCCCAGCTCCACTGGAATTGTGCCATCCAGTTGATTATGATCTAACCATCTGTAAATTCAATACAAGTTCAATTATTTACACAGGAATTCATTTAAAAGCATAAGTTTAAAGCCAGATGTACATTTAACAACCAGGGTAAATGCTGGACCATAGCATTAATTATGTAAAATTGAAATACAAAGATGGATGTGGTCTTAACACTCCCCTCTGCTGGGCTATCATGCTCTCAGGTTTGGATCACATCTCTATCGGCGATGGGGCCCCCCATTTGTGGTCCCACCATTATTGGGCTCAATTATCACCCAGATCAAGGCTGAGAGAACCTCAATACCCTCAACTACTCTATCAACCAAAACACAACTAAAGATAAATAATTAAAAAAATCACTCCCCTCTGTTACGAGTTGAAAAAGAGGTATAGCTGTAAGCTGTGTGACTCAAACTGAAGACCAAGTTCGTGCAAAATGTAAGTCCTTGTCAAAACACCAAACTGGGGTGCTTGGCAAGGCATGTTCATTGACTGAATTGTACATATTCAAACCATAACTGTATGCTTCAGGAAGTGAAGATAAGTGAAATCAGGATATAACCACCTCGCTTTTATAATTGGTTAAAGGATTGGCAAGAATTCCTAAATAATCTGGTACACAACATGTGTCTCTAGATGAATTTACAATGGTATATGTCTAACCTGAGCTCAAGAAAATAATGGCAGAACAGTTCCTAAGCATGTCTGGATGTACTTCCATCCTATATGTCTATTCAATGCTCAAGATGCAATTACGAATAGTGCCTACAAATCTGCTCTATGATGAAACGAGAAGGAAGAAAAAATACTCAGGGTGCTAAGCATATCTGACTATTCATTAGAAGTGTAGGAATCTGAACATCTCCTGTTTGTTATTACATATCTAGAGTAGTTGTCGTAAATTAAACTAGATATGTTTTGTTAGTACGTGTGCGGCCAACAAAATCAGAGTGTGGGGACAAGAAACTATGATGGCATGGCAACCCTCGGATCTGTTCTCTTCTAGGGTTTCTGCTCTCTTCGAAACCCTGCTGCCATTTGACCATGAAAACATAGAGCTTCTAAAATCCAAGCTCGCTCCTAAATCTGATGGTCCTTCTCATTCGGACTTCTCTCTACCTTCTACTCCTCCCAAACAAGGATCTTTTGCTGGTTGAAGTGCATCTCGAAAATGTCCTTCACTCTGCCATGAACCTTTACGCTAATGTGTTGGTTGGCCATTTTATTCAGCTCTAGCCAAGCTACATTGCTCTGGAAAAGTGGATCTCCAACTCCTAGGGCTCCAAAATCTCCTACTTTGAACTCTGGTTGTGCAGGCAAGGATATTTTTTTATCATTTTGCTACCAGCAAAGAACAAGATAAAATTCTCCAAGGAGGGCCATGGTTTATGGGCTCCAGTCTTCTCTTCTTATACAATTGGACATCACATTTTGATCCTTGAATGGATGTGCCAGAAGGAATCCCGATCTGAGTAAAACTCACTTTCCTAGAACAGATAGGCAATCAAATAGGTAAATTTGTTGATTGAGTTTCCCCCTAAAGCCCATACTACCTCTTGTGCAAGAATATGTGTTCAAGTAAATCTTTAAAAAGGGCTACGTGAAGCTATTGTTATCAAAATCATGGACTAAATCCACACTCAATGTATGGATTATGAGCACATCCCTTTCAAATGCCTCACTTGCCACATTTATGGGCATCTCTCCAAGAACTGCCCCAACAACCTTAAGACAGACCAAACACCTGAGGCTCAAAAAGATGATGATTCAAACCTACCCAAAATAGGTGAAATAGGTCACAAAGCAGGGGCCCAATACCTCAGCGAGGGGTTAACCTTCCCCCTCCTGCTGACCCAAACCTTTTCATACTTCTAGACTCTAATCTTGATATTAATGCTAACTTGGAGGCAAATCAACTACTGATGAACCCTTTGACTCGAAAGCAAAAGTTTCTAATAGCACTTCTATTGAGGATACGGAGGCAGAAGACCCTAATTGCATCAGAACCAAGGCCATAGAGAGAGAAAACAACATTGAACTCATAGAGTAAGGTCCTCTTCTAGGAATGATTAATCTCTTACAAACAAGACCCACCTCCAAGGTTGGCAAAAAATCTAACTAAGAGCTAAGAACCGAAGAGGCAAAGAAGAATTTCATTGCTTAGACTCAAGCAACTCTGGAGGGTTCCTCCAAAAATAAAACTCTCTAAAATGAAGCTCCTCACATGAGCTGCAGGTGTTTGGGTGGACCCCTAGAGAAAAACTACCTTAAAGGTCTAGTCTGGAGGGTTCCTCCAAAAATAAAACTCTCTAAAATGAAGCTCCTCACATGAGCTGCAGGGATTTGGGTGGACCCCTAAAGAAAAACTACCTTAAAGATCTAGTGAGAGGCCACAATCCTTTGATTGTTTGCCTGCAAGAAACTAAAATGAAAGATGATTAGTTATGAAAGTCTTGGAATCATATATGGAGCAAATCCGAATTTGTCTGTATTACTGCTAAAGGGGCTTCAGGTGGTATCCTCACTGCATGGAACCCTACTCAACTCACTATAAGTCTATAACCTGCCATGAGAAAGGGGATCATTAGTTCTCTATCCTCTTCAAAAATGACTCCAACCTGCAGTTCACTTACTTGAGTGTCTATGCTCCCAACACTCCACATCAAAAGAAGGCCTACTGGAACTCTATCTTTTCAATGGTTGCTGTCGAACATTCTAAACCCCTTAATATCACTATTGGAGGCGACTACAATCTTGTTCTGCAATGCTCAAAAAAAAAGAGGGGGTCTCCATGTTCGAGATCCTTGGAAAGAGTATGTTGAAGACATTATAAGTATATCTACCTTGCAAATTTCAAAACATCAAGCCTCTTCAAATGCACCTTGTCCAATAGAATAATTGGAGCTCAATATATTCCTAAAAGGCTTGACAATTTTTTGGTGATGAAGAACTACTCAAATATCCTGCTCTAGTTAGCACCATCATCCAAAACTCCATCTCAGATCCCAAACCTATCATTCTTGAATCCAGAGATCAATGCAGAAAGGGATCTATTATGTTCAAATATAATGCTGAATGGGTAGGACAGGAAGGTTTTAAGAACATGGTTGAAGACAGCTGGAACTCATGGTGCCCTCCTTCTAACCCCCAACATACTTGGAAACTCAAACCCATCATCTCAAGCAGACAATAACAGCTGGGATTAAGCTGGTCTCATCTCAAGATAACTCCAAGCAGCTCTTATTCCAATAACTGGATCAGAATGAAGTGGCCTCAGAAGATTTGGTCCTCACCCCTAAGCTATCTAAGAAAAGTATAAAACTCTTCAGAAGATATTCGATATCTCTCAGTTGGAAGAACAAACCAGGAGACTTGGATCTAGAATGCTATGTCTTAAGGAAGGTGACTCCAACCCCGAATTTTCCACCTTAAAACTCATCAAAAGTACAACAGAAATATGATTAAAGAAATCAAGCTTCATGAAAATAGTGTCATTTGTGACCCTATCAAATTATGCATGTTGCTTCCCACCATTTTGAAGAGCTTTATCAAGCTGAAGTTGGCGATCCTCTTGCACAAGATTTCCTTCCCTAATATTCCTCCCATCCTTACATATGGTTCCAAGGATATTCTCTATCAATCTATCACTATGTATGAACTCCAAGAGGTGGTCTCCAAGATTCCAAAAGATATATCTCTTGGCCCAGATAGATTCACCAAAAATTTCTATCAGAAATTCTTCAATCTTATCTGCCAGACTTACTTCTAATGATTGAAGACATCAGAAAAAGAGGTAAGACAATAAGCTCTATCAATTTCACTTTCCTTGCTTTACATTCCCAAGGAAAAAAATATTCTCTCTTTTGATAGATTCAGGCCCATCTCTCTATGTAACTCTTCATACAAGATATCTACCAAGACTATAGCCAACAAGATCAAAAAAAATCTTCACAAAATCATTGCTGAAGAATAAGGTGGCTTCATCCCTGGCAAGCAGCTTTATGACAACATTGGTGTTGTCCATGAATCCTTAAATATTGCTATCAAATTTGATATGTCAAGTCCTTTTAACAGAGTCGATCACAATTTTTCCTTCAAATCTTAAGCAAAATGGTTCCCTTTAGAGTTCAAAAACTAGACTCACTATTGTATCAAAGCACCTTGGATCACCCCTTTGGTGAATAGAAGGCTGTTCTCTTTCTCTCTTTTCATATATCATTCTTGTTGAAACCCTTGGAAGAACTGTCTGGACATAAGTCACAAATTAGCTGGGATAAAGGTAACTGATGGTGTTAAGGAAACTACTAGTGCACATTATGGATGGTCCCCACAAGCTCAAGCCGCTCTCTTTCTCTCTTTTCATATATCATTCTTGTTGAAACCCTTGGAAGAACCGTCTGGACAGAAGTCAAAAATTAGCTAGAATAAATGTAACTGAAGGTGTTAAGGAAACTACTCGTGCACATTATGGATGGTCTCTGCAAGCTCAAGCTCCTCAAAAACCTCTCCCCCATTAAAGGTGCTTCAAGAATTTGGTATTTGATTTGCACTTCTGCTATTATCCGTGAGAGGATCTCTTGGCTTCCGGGCAATGGTTACAAACATAGAACATTCACTGTTGGGAGAATCCTATTCTAGGCAATGAACCTCTTGCTAGAGCCATGTCGGCTCACCCAGCTTGTAAAGTGGGATGACAGCCTTCTATCATGGACTGACATTGATGGTCTTAGCCAACAAGAGCTAGAAATTTGGCAGAAAAATCAGCATCGTTTCACTGGTTTGTGGCCTCTGGCTCCTAATGCAGAAGACAAATTAATCTGGGGGGCCTCAACTCTGTTGATTATGACATGGTTTGAGCTGGTACGGAACTCCTGAGATCTATCTACCCAAGCAATAAATCTCTGCACTTTATCTGGAATAAATCTTACTTCCAAAGTTCTCGTGTTTCAATGGTTACTACACCAAAACAGACTATTGAACAGCAACAATTTACAAAAAAAGAGGAATAATAGGTCCCCACATATGTCACAGGGGTTTCAAAAGTGATGAATCAATGACTCGCCTTTTTTTTTGAATGCCCAACATCCTCTCTACTTTGGATCTCTCTTGCCAAAGCAATGGGAGTTGCTCTTCATACCAACCTCAACGTGCAGAATTGTCTTCTCACTTGGAGCAAATTCTATCCTGACAGTTTTAATCAAAACCTCTGCTTAAATAACTTTGGAATGTCATCCCCTTCTTTTGTGTCTGGTACATCTAGCTAGAAAGAAACCACAGAACTTTCAATGACAAAGCTACCAGAAATCATCCTATCATCCTCAATAAAATACGAGATAATGCTCAATGCCGAAGTCTATTTTAAGCAAAATCAACTTTTGGGCAGTCTTTTGTCTGCTGAAACTCTCATTATTAAAAGTTGGCATCTGACAGGCCTTCTTCAGAAGGACAACCTTCCCAAGAAGCCTGCTAGCCATTTACCCTTCTCCTATCCACCTCTCTTATTTGAGGTGTTTCCAAGTCTAATCCTGTTCCTGCTGCTGCCAGTGGAGTGTCAACATTGAGAAGGCAACAAACAATGTAGCCGGGCTGTTGGCCTACGAATTTGGTTTTTGAATGGCCTCCAGAGAAAACATCAACAAGCTCACAGTTTATGGAGACTCTAAAGTTTCCTTCAAGCCTTGAAAAGCCAAAAAAGCATTCATTCTGTCCAGCTTCAGCTCTTAAAAGCCAAAATTGATGTTTTGACTGGCCTTTTTGACATGATAGATTTCAGATATATTCCCAGGGAGGCAAACAGATATGCTCAGAATAAGGCCAATGAAAGAATCAATGCCCCTTGCTTCAAAGCTTTAGTTCGTAGATATAATGATCATCCTCAAGATGAGTTACTTCTGTACTTGGGACCTTATGTGTCTCTTTTGTAATTGTTATATATTCTTTATGCTATGTAAATATTTCTTTTCAGAAAAAAAGTATGGCTGACTATTTTGTTAGTTACTTGTCAGCTTTGGGTAGTTAATAAATCGTTGCAAGTGGTTGCTGACAGTTGTGGTCTAACTTGAAACCCTCAGGCACTTTAAAGAGAATTCTCGAGTCAGGGATTGGATTTGATTTGTCCTTCCGTTTGTACACTCATTGTAATCAAACACTACCTTCAATAAAGCAATAACTGTGTTATTCGTCGACAATCAATCCAGTCTGTACTGTTCTTATTTATATATTTGTGCATTTGGTAGTGTAACATTATAGCAGTAGACTCTCCACTTGTAAAATTGTTGAGGAAAGTGAACAGTAATACATAGATTTTGATACCCCTGTAGACATAGATTGTTCTCTTTATACAGACTAACTCCAATGTTCATCTGGTTCAATTTGTAGAAATGTAGTGACATACAGACAGAGGGATTATCATAAAGAAATTCCCGACCATGAATATATTCTTATATACATGCAGATATTTCGTAATTGACTACAAACCAGGAAAGAGGAGATCAGAAATAGAATGATATATAAAATATATTTCAATGCCTGGTATTACATACAGATCTTGAAGATGATGAAGCTGAGATAATCTTTTCGGTATATGTCCTTGAAGTTGCATGTGTGCTAGATGTCTGCATAAAACAATACATGAATGTTAGTATCTGCATAAGCTAAGTAAAATAAGAGGAATATAGCAAGCAGTAGTGCAGAAATCCCCAGAAAAGAAAGATGAGAACTACCAATATAGTTACAAATTAAGTAAACAGAACAAAGAGAGATGATTTCAAAGGACTTCAGATGAGATCTTATGTTTCCCTTTTTGGTTTTATGGTCTAGGAACTTGAAGCCAAATGAAGAGTGCTAGGAACTATGAAAGCTACAAGAATCATCAAGAAAAATGCTACAACAGCAATAGAAACCAAAAATATCAGAAAATATAAGCCTCTCTTCATTTTAAAGCTTTAAAATAAAACTTCTTCCAAAGTTAACAGATACCATGATAAATCTGCTATGGAAGAATTCCTCGTGAACTATCAAAGACATGGACATTGTAGACATGCCCCATCAAACAAGAACAACTTTTAGCCTGAAACATCATACTCTTCAATCTAAACAGGAAATATCATGCAAATTTGTTAACTCCTACATTTCATATAACCTATGTTAATACAAATCTGCCTTTTATTTAAATTCTGTCTATTTTCTCAATATGGGATTTCAAAAGATTGAGCAAGAAAAAGAACTCAAAGATGTTTTGGAAGTCTCTAAAACATGTTTCAGGAATTATAATTTATTGTCTTTATTGTGGAATTCTATGTATTCTTCCACCATTAGTCAGAACACTTATAGAAAGCTCTTATACATTTTCTACTTCTGTCCCCAGGTGGTTGTTTGCTGTCCAAATATACACAGAACATAGCATGAAATTAAAACATATCCAAATATAGCTTATGTTAAGATTTACCTGACAATTTTAATCTCTTTAGTGAATACAAACTTACTCTAGTCCAATCACTGATCAAACAAGAAAAGAATGTGGACGAAAATTCATCTCATATTTGATTGAAACTCAAGTTTAAAACTAGTAAAATTCATCACAATCATTATTGGAAGATAATTTTGTGAGGAATATTGACGCAGTTACACATTGGATTGTTCACCAAAAGTGCAATAGCAAGATTTTCAAATTCTATATACCACCACTTAGGTTTCTAATATACCTTTGTCATGTCCCTATACTAATGATTTATAATTGAATCAATTATGCATTATTCATATGAATAACATTAAAATATAATTATCAATACAAATACAAATATTATATATTATTATTATTATATAATAATATAATTATCAATATAAAAATAAATATTAAATATTATTATTATTATATAATAATATAAATTACAATTATCAATATAAATATAAATACTAATATAAATATTAATAATTTAAATATTATTATAATTATAATTATCATAATATAATACTAGATATATAAAATATAAATATCTAAATATAATATAATAAATATATATATAAGTATAAAGGTAATTCTAATAAGACAAAAGTCTTATGAAGCGATACGATAAAGAGGAGGATAAAAACACATATATTAAAGTGGTTAATAAGAAACAAAATAAAACAAGCAGCGATTAGTATATGCAACAAATGGACAGCAGCGCTCCATACAAGACTCAAGCAAATAAAACAAAGTCAAGTAAATTAATATTTATGAAAAGTCTTAAAGCAGTGGTCAACACAGATTTTGTGAATAAGACCAAACAACGATTATGATGTTTAAAGACAAGCGATCATACTTAAAGAAATCGCTGCTAACTAAACAGCGAATCACTTCAGAAACGTTATGACCATTGACCAACGGTCATATAGTTTGAAAGATATAAAAGGGCCAGCAGCAATACAATTCAAAATCGGATCAGTCATTTCAATACACAATAGCAATACAGTCCAAGCAAGCAAGAAATACAAATACACTAGACTAAGGAATATTATTTCTGACAGAGGAGAAGATCCAAAGAAAGAAATAATATATATTTCTGAGTGTGAATATGTGATTTTAATATGCAGATTAGAAGAGAATATAATTCTGAATAACACCTGCTTCATATACAAATATTTCTGATTTGGGAAATTATACTTATATAAATATACAGCAGTATATTAGGCTGCAGGGACAGCAGAAATACAAAGGGAATCAATCAGCAATGATCATTCAATCACAACACAATACAATTCAGAATCATCGAATCATCTCAATATCTGAATATACAGTCAAGGAAAGAATTCAAACTACATACAACAAGAATATAATCAAAGGAGCATTCAAGACAGCAATACCAATTTAATATGATAGATATTTATATCAGCAAGAGGTGCAGAGATTGCACATTCATTTGGTCCAGCCATCATTGGTGGATCTATTATTAATCTTATTGAGTTCCTAGTATAGGAACGATAGCATAATCAAGAGGAATTCCATATTCCTTATAATATCCTTGTGTGAAAGCAAGGAACTAATTATCTTGGTGATCATAGGATCACTTGTGCTTCTTCGCATCATCTAAGGAGAAGAATCTCATATTGGTACGATCTCTCTAACTCATATGATTATCCTTAAATAGTTATACTTACCTAACTCATGATATACGAGGGATGAGCGCAACTTGCCACGTCTTTAATCTTTCACCTTTGCCCCTATGAGGACGTATGGGTTGTTAGGGAAGTGCGGTATTTATTATTAATGTCTCACACGGTAGGTGACTCCCAAATGGTGGTATCAATGGGCATCCGTGAAACCTTTGGGCCAAGTGGTGGTATTGACGGGCGTTCATAAAACCCTTGGGCCTATGGCAATGGAGATTAGTTTGTTATTATGTCTCACACGGTGGGTGACTCTCAAGTGGTGGTATTGCCGAGCGAGCATGAAACCCTTGAGCCAAGTGGTGTTATTGTCGGGCGAGCATGAAACCCTTGGGCCCATGACAGTGGGGATTAGTTATCCAACGCCTTAACGTAATGTTTTTCCCCTCCTCCGCTAGGGTAGATGATTGGGCTAGATTAACGACTAGGCTCGACATCGCCAATCCCGTTGTATATCATGAGGCCTAAATATGATAAAAGAATAAATATGAGAAAATATATATTTGGATATTTGTATTTATTCATTGTTATCAATTATGATCATGATGTTACTAACCTTGATTATTATATATTGATCTCATTATTGATCTCTAATATGGCTAATGTCCCTTTCTAGAAGTTATTCTTGTGTGCAGGTTAAGAAATCAAGAATATCCTAAAAGGGGACATTACAACCTTTATGTTTAGATTAAGACATTAAGGCAGCCAAGCCCGATATTTTAATAATGTTCCTAATCTGAAACTTACTTCTCATTTGAAATTTTCTCATAAATGAATGGGATCTTCACAAACAAGTTACCAAGGAATTCTATAAAGAATTTTTTATGGCTTATAGGAAGAAACAATTAGCTACAAAAGATAATTGGACAAGTGACATACAATATAAATTCTATGTTACCAGTTCAGATTTGGGTTTGGGGTTCTGGTTCAGCAGTACACCAAAAAAAAATTCCTGGTTTCGATATGGCTGGGTTTGGTCATACTATATATATACAATTTATATATTAAAAATATATAATAACAATTGTTTACTGCCTACTAGTTCGGAAAAGAAAATACAGAGTATGCATAGAAAGTAAATATAACAGCATTATAACATCTTACTCATTGTCTGCCACAACACAACTAATATGTATATTATATGCAATTATGATCTCATACAATGTGATAGGCAATTCCGCACAAGTGTTGTTGTTCCAATACAATGACATACAAAGTATATAAAGGTAGTCGGCAATTGGTCAGCAATGCCAACCGCTCACAACCGACTACAACTAACCATAACTGCCAGGAGGACAACTAACCTCTCCAGCACACCCAACCCAAAAACAATACAATAAATATAATTATTCAAAATTGCCTATTTACATCATCCTCCCCCCCCCCCCCAAAAAAAAAAAAGTGTAGTCATCTTCCAAACGACTAGGACTACAAAACTCATGAAATGATGCTACTGAGAACTATGTGGAGGGTGAGGGGACATCCTTGGTGGCGTGTAGATTGTGGGAGCTAATGCCTGTTGTTAGGAGACCAAGCTATGGAGCCGATAGACCTCCTCTGTGCGCTGCTTTAAGTAGTGAGCTGCCTTAAGCTCTCGCTCCCAAGATTCTTTGACCATTTGGACGGCCTCCTCCAATTGTTTCTTGGTTTTTTTGTGGGCACTAGAAAGATCGACAATCGCCTGTCCTTGGGCTACCAACTCTTGTTCCTTTGTTGCTAGTTCCTTCTGTTTCTTCAACTATTTTCTTCAACCTCCTTCTTTCTCTTTGCTCTTGTATTCTTAATGATCTTGTTTCTTGATCAAGTGCTTCTTGACCACTTTGTGGTCGCCTATATTTATTTGGATATAAGGGCATTAATTGTACAGCGTGCGACATCAGTCAGTGTTGTGCTCCTCTTCTTCTTGCCTAGTACGTTCCCCGTACCATTGTAGTATTTGTTGTCGACATTGTTCTCTTTCCCTCTCAACACGGGATTCTTGTGGCCTTATGAAATGCCTCGCTAGAAGCCTCGGAAGACAAGTGAGAAAGTTGTCACCCCTGTCGTTCACCACCAAGTTATCCCAGATTTGATCTTCTGGTACTTCCCTGGCGTTCACTTCCCTCCTTGCATGCTCCCTCACTGATATATCCCACAGGTGCACAAGGTCTTACGTCAAATCGTCTTATGCATCATCTTCACTATGCTCATTAGGTTCTTATTCCGGTTTTGCCATTGGCTGTCCCATTATGCTGTCATCTTGTCACCGACTACCCAACCCAACTCCGTATAGGCAACGGCGCCAAATGTTTACTGCCTACTAGTTCGGAATAGAAAATACAGAGTAAACTGAGTATGCATAGAAAGTAAATATGACAGCATTATAACATCTTCACTGTCTGTCACAACACAGTTGATATGTATATTATATGCAATTATGATCTCATACAATGTGATAGGAAATTCTAGACAATTGTTGTTGTCCCGATACAATGACATACAAAATATATAAAGGTACTCGCCAGTTGGTCGGCAATACCAACCACTCACAACCGACTACAACTAACCACAACTGCCGGGAGGACAACTAACCTCTCCGGCACACCCAACCCAAAAGCAATACAATATAATTATTCAAAATTGCCTATTTACAAAAATACCCATAGTTTGCCAAAAAAAAATACACAAAACTGAAAACATAGCTGATAGTGATGAAGATAATTGACAACATCATAATTCAAATTGAAGTGTACAGTAGAGTAGGTACTTGACTGTGATGAGACACTGCCAATATAAGTATAGAAGTTTCAAGCATTTAAATGATTTCTTTCAATTACTTATTGAGTGTTGTCTTTCTTCATACTGCATGCAGATGAGTGTTGGGAGAGATGTTAGCCATGCAATTGCCTTCCTTCCACTCAACAACTACATAGCGATATCAGTCTCCCAACTCACCAAACATATTCAGGACAGAATATGAGCACAGCCCCACCTTATGAATTTATTCTCAATGTGTTGTGCTCATAAGAATGGGCAGGGCCAAATTGATTGTTTCTTGAAGGACTCCCTTGAGTGGCAGCGAGATCCAGAATTGATTTTTACCTGATTAGCTAATTATCTCCTATACAATCTCTAGAGTTGCGACACTATAAATGTTTCCTTGAAAAAAATGAGCTCTAGTTCAAATATGACAGAACTGTGCACTTCCAAGGTGAACGTGACTAAATTATTTAAAAATCATTTTGCATTTGCATGGAAGGAACGTAATTAGAATAAATGCAATCATAATATTTTGTTAGTAGCCAACTGTTTTGTTAGGACTTGTCTGCTTTGGTTAGTTGCTTTGATCAATTGTAAGCAGTTCCAAAGGATTTGTCTTAACTGACAACCACTGGCTTCCCCCTTTTTAAGTTGATCTCTCATGGACAAGGACATGTCTGATCCTTAGCTAATCATCCCTGGTCTACTTCTATCTAAAGAACTTCAACTCAATAATGATATACATCTATTACAAATTCTGGTATGCATTGTGTTTATGCTCATTTATACAAGTATTAGTTTTATCAGATAAAGGAGTAAACATTGGTGTCACTGCCTTTAAGAAGTCAAGTCAGATTTAAACAAGAAGTAGTGTCGGTTTGTAAAGAATGCAATGGAATCTAACCAACAAAGAGAGGATGATCTCACAAAGGTTCTTGTGTATCTGTGGGATATATCTGTATGAGAGCTTGTCCGTGAAGAAGCTAAAAAAAACAAGTACCACAAGAAACAATTTAGAATAATTTAGCAATGACTGAAGAAGTGGACACACTTAATAATATTAGAAGAACTTCCCACCGAATGAGATCATAAGGCTCACCGGCAACAAACAACTCAGAGGTACAAGGAGAGTAGCCATCGTGAAGAAGAGGATTGAAGCATCGATCAACATTGCACTTCACAAAATTAATGCCCTTAGACCCCAACAAAGGCAAGAACAGACCACAACGTGTTTAGGACCAAGAGATCAAATAATTAATTTGTGAGGCTGATGGGGCAAAGAGAATGAAGAAGAAGATTACATGAAGAAAACCCATTAATACAATTACATTGTCGGAACCAAATCAGTAGTCGGAGCTGAAGTCGCAGCAAAAGCTAAAGCATGACCCAGAATCGTAGTTGGGAATAAATACATGAAAGCATCCAATTGACTACAAACACCCAAGAACATACTAAGGAAGAGTAGGCAACTCCCCTTTCCTAAAGAAGCCTGGGTTGATCTTGCAAACCAACCTCTGTTAGAGGAAGACACAAACGAATCTCTCAAGTTGCCTCCTCTAGACTAGGAAAGTTTTCATAAAGAAACAGTGTTTGAGTACATCTTGGCAATCACAGATCACGAAGCATACAAGAACCTAAGACACCAAGATTAATGATTGGAGCAAGAAGAAGAGAACTTGAAGGTGCTACTTGCTGGTGCCTACCTAGGGTTAGGGTTTCGAGCTTGAAAATCTATTGGTCTTTTTATTTTAACCCTCAAAATTCTAATTCCCTCGGCCTTCTGCATTTTATTTTCTGTTGTGTTGTCAGCCCCCTTCGCCTTGTGTTGCATCCTTTTCCTGTCGCATCGAAAATGTAGGTCAAAAAATTTCCATGCAACGGTGGCGTCCACGATTGCATGTATTGTTGTATGTTCCGGATTGTATCTAATGCAAAGGTTCAAATGTACACTAGCGGACCCAGAATTGGAGTTACATCGGCTTAAGAAAGTGAAGAACTAGTTGTGTGCATCATTGTATGCATATCGGGTTTGTACATGGCATTCGGGTTCATCTCCGAGTGTGAAAAGGTGGTAGCGCATCGCAGATTCCTTGCTTGTATGTAAAAGTTTGTATGTTTATGTTGTTATATATTCGATATACAACGGGTAGATACAACGTCGGACTTCAAAGATTTTCAAATCGGGTTGAAAACAGTGGTTGGGACCGCAGTTGTATCAAGGGCATTGTATGTATGTGACAGATACAATTGAACATACAATGTAGAACGTACAATCCCAGATTTCAAATATTATTAAATCGGGCCTGGCGAGTGCATACAAGAGCAGAGTTGAAAAGTCAAAGCGATTTCCTTTGTATCTTGCATTGTATGTATATGCGACATGCAACTGCATATACAAGTGAATGTACAAGTAGGCATGTGCAAGGGCGGACGCGGCCACAAAGTTAACTGCATTTATGAGCCAGGTGAAATCCGCGGTTGTATATTGGGGTTGTATGTACCCAATATACAAACGAACATACAAGTAAAGATACAAATGAAACATGCAAGGCGGGAGCAGTAAAAGTCAACGGTCTTCAAAAGCATGGTGGGCCCGCACAGTTGTATGTCCCGGATTGTATGTATATGCTATATACAATGCAAAATAGAAAGCGCACATACAATCCCGGACGAGAAGGAAAGTTTGTTGTGGCGGATAAGTGGTTGGGGTCCGCGGGTTGTATGTGGCACATTGTATGTGCGATATACAATGTGAGATGCAAAGGTGTAGATACAACGCCGGATTTCAATATTTTTCCAATCCGACTGATAAATTGAATGGATCCTGTGATTGTATGTATATTGCATTTGTACAATGTGATATACAAGGTGATATACAAAGGAGTTAGATACAAGGCTTGGACCCGATGGTAATTTCAAATTTGTTTTACAAAAGATTTGGGGTCCGCCCTTGTATGTTGGTGATTGTATGTATATACAATTGCATATACAACCACAAGTGCAAAAAAGAAGATACATTTTCTCGCCGATGAAGATGCAAATACACAACGATGGAGAACCAATCAGGTGGTGACATGTGTCCAAAGGCAGTTGTATGTATATACAACTGCATATACAAAGATTTGAAGGTGAAAAGGCAAAAATGGACGAAAAAGGTAAAATGTATCTTCACACTGCGAAAAGTCAAAGGAGGCAAAAAAACACCTGCGTGGCACATTTTCATTGGCCGATGACTTTTCAAAGCTGGTGACTGGATTGCCCGATCAAATTGAAGCCGCAGATCTCGGCGGGAGGAAATGAATCGATGGCCTTTGTTCAAAATTTTTAGAGTGGGGAATCTCTGTGTGTTTGCTACATCTTTTCAAGCAGGAAGAAACTTTAGAAACACGCGAAACGTTGTTGCATTCCGAAATCAGGAGGTTGGGCATTAATGGCAAATTTGCAGAGGCATGGTCGATGAATGACGGGCCACCTACCATTTTTAATGGGAAAATCTCCAGTCGGCTACGTGTTTCCCGAGTTCACCTATTTTTCCTCCTTTTTCTGCCTGGAGCATTGAATGTTTAGGCGCCATCCTGATGATGCACTGTATCTGGCGGAATTCTGAGGTGACATTGTACTTAATGCTGAGGGCACGTTCTTGCTGTATAAGAGGACTGTGTCACTCATTTTTCTGGGGGAAAGACTAGACAAATTTTGGTGAAATAATAAGGTATAGCTTTGCCGTTGGCTCTGTTTTGGTGTCTTGTGAGTTTATGAATCATATGTTGAATGTTTTATGCATAGTTTTGTTGGTTTCATGTTGTTTTTATATGAGAAATGCATCGTTGCATGTGTTTAGTTGTTTGTCTCCAAGTTGTGAGCATCTTTTCTTGTGAATCTAAATAGCTAAGGGTTACTTGGGATTCAGGAACATGGATTTTCTGTGTTGAATGTTTAATCTCTTATCTTTGTTCAAGGAACAAATTAAATATTTTAGGTTAAGCATTGGGAAAGGTATGCTGCAACAGGGATATCATTAAGTATGAATGACTAAATGCTCAATCTTGGGAAGTATCTGTAAGGCAGACACTAAAAAATTTCCCCTTCAAACTTAGTTATTGATTCAAGTTTATGGTAATCATTCACATGTGTATGTCTATTGACTCCGAGCCCCAAGATAGGCACCAGTCTGGTCTTGTATTGAGGTTACAACCCAAGGTCCCAGTCTTGCATCCAAATACAAAATACAAATTCAAACTTCAAATATAAACCTTTAGGACATTAGAAGTAGTTTTAGAACCAAAATCCTCCGTTTCACAACTGAGCATAGGCCCAAATCTAGCCCCTTTGCACTTATTTTACTATTTTGGTCTGCATAAGAGAGGATTTATCTGATTTGTGTCAACATCCCAGTAAGTTCACATGCATATTTCACGGATGTTGAATAGGGAATACCCCCCTTGGTTCTGCAGAGCCTAAAGATGGAGAGGAGATATTTATAGGGTCTATCTCCTGTACTGTTGGCCCCTGGCCCAGAAATCCTGTTGATCAATGATGGCTACCTTGTAGGGATAACTGGGAAGCATCCAGTTTGGGAAAGAACCCAACAGATTTGGCGACTCTACTGGGGATTGCTTTGTGTAAGAACCTTGGTTTAAAAAAAAACTAATTCCTAGTTGTAGGTGGCAACTCCGAACAAATCTCCCAACCGGTAAGGTGAAATTTGTATGCAAGGGAGAAGATCCCTGCGTAATCCTTTGCTTGAAGAATTACCCAGAAAAATTATGTATAGGAGAAAAGGGACCATTCAAGCCGGTCAAGAAGGTTCTCTCGGCCCTAAAAACAATGATATTACCCAAGATAATCCAAGATCTCCAGAGCAGCAGGCACCTTATTTTTCAAACACAGAGGCTGAAATTCAAGATGTATATGAAAGACAACAAGGTGATAGATTGAGAATGAGATCAAAGGTGTTTCAGGAATGCCCTTTCTTAGATCCCCTTGACAGATTTGAAGAAACTGAGTCCCCAGGGGATGATGATGATGACCAAAATGGAATGGGACCATCCTCTTCTATGCCTAAAGATGAAGAATTAGCTGAAGAAATCAAGAACCTGAGGGCTGAATTAGAATATTTGCAGGCTTTGAGGATTAGAGATGATATGAGACAAAAAGTGCAAGCTCTGAAAATTGCTCAACAGGATTCAGTTCCCACCCTTGATAATGCAAATGTGCTGAGAAACCAACAAAGAAATGAAGTTCAGAATCAACAAAATGATCAGAGACAAGATACAAACAAATGTTAGGATACCATTGAACAATGTGAGAAATCAGAATGTTAATAGGAATGCAAATGTTAATCAATTTGGTAGACAGCCTATGCAGTTGGATAGATTCAGGCAGCTAGTTTTTAATGGTATTCCTGGTTACCCTAATCCCATTGATAAACATGTAAGGTCTTAGATACCGAAGTTTTTAGGAAACAATGCTGTGTCAGGTGAGGATCATTTGAAGGCCTTTCAGAATGTTATGGACAACTTTGAGGTTGAACATGAAGATGTTTTTATGAAATTGTTTATGCAGTCCTTAGTTGATGAAGCTAGAGAGTGGTATAAAAGTCTGCCTGACCAGAGTGTCTCATCATGGGATGACTTCAGGAGGATTTTTAAAGAACAATATGGTAATAAGACTGATCCAATTTTTTTTATAAATGAGTTCACTGGTATTACTAAGGTGTCAAATGAGCAGGTTGCAGATTTTAATGCTAGGTTCACTAAAGTGTTGAATAAATTACAACTTCACATCAGGCCTAATGAACCAATGTGCATGGTACTATACATAAATGCTTTTGATGCTAAAACAGCTTATGGGTTAAGAGATAAGGGTCCTACTAGCCTCAAGAATCCTTTTAGAATTGCAACCAACATTGAAAATAATAGGAAAGCATCTAGTAAGACAAATAGAAGGGATGATGTAAAGATTCTACAAAATCCGAATAATAAGTCTCAAAGTACTCAAGGTAATGCATCTACTTCCGAAGAGAAATTGAATAAATTGACAACTATTGTTAAGGACCTAAGTTATAGACTTGCTAAAAATGAAAAGGGGATAGGTCCCGAAAGGCAAGTTTACCAAAGACAAGAGAAGAGACCATCATTGCATGATATGCCATATAACACTAATTGGCATAATGGTAAACCCATTCTCCCAAATAGCAACACTAATCAAAGAGCTCAAAATGTTAAGGAGACTCCAGATCCTTTGAAGAAAGCTGTTAACATTGTTGATGATACCCCATGGTGCATAATCTGTCAAATGCCTCACTCACGATCGCAATGTATGATTGCTCAATCTTTGTATAATAATGTTGTTGCCTGTGATGAATGCAATGAGCCACATTGTATGGAGGATGATAGTGTCAATATGTTGTTCACAAATAGGGAGTATTCTTCTTATGATGCTGATGAAAGCACAAATTATGGGACTTAGGTCTGCCAGCAGATTTCCTATGATGAGGATGATGAAGATAACTATGCTTATGCTCAGGACTCACGCATCTCTCTGAATAACTTGAGAAGGCCTTCTGATGAAGAGATTAGAGCTCTCATAGCTGCAGCAGTGGCTCAGGTCAAAAGCAACTATAACATTAGAAGTAGGGCTCAGGTAGGTGATCCACGTCAACCAGAAGACACCTGTGTGAACCAACCAATGCATAATCATTGAGGGGCTGAACCACATAAGACGCGATGGAATGATAACAAGAAAAATTCTAAGCAAAAACCAAGTCATGATTCTCAAAGACCAGAAAATAAAGTTCCCCAAAATGAGGATCAAAATAAGAATTCTCAGGTCATGGATGACAGTCAGAAGGCCATTAAAATTAAGGCTGGATCAGCTCATGATAAGAATAAAACCACGGCTCAAGCTACAACTGTTATACAAAATTATGCTCCCTTTGACATAACTCAGGTTTTATCTCAAATAAAGGTCTCTGTTCCATTGATGGAGATGATGAAAGTTGAAGAATTCAGGAATAAAGCATTGTCCCTAATTTCAGGAGTAGCTTGTCAGGCAGAGTAGAATGTTGAGACTCAGGGTAAGAAACAAGCCTTGTGTATTGATGAGGATGAGGTTCCTGAAGTCTATCTGGGGTTGACAATGACAAAATGCCCTTCACAGGTTGAACCGTTTTATGTCTCCCTTGTTATCAATGGAAAAGTAATCAAGAATTGTATGCTTGACTCAGGAGCATCAACAAATATTATGCCTCTGGCTATCATGCAACAAGCTGGATTGAAAATAGATAAGGCATGTGGAAAATGTTATGCAATGGATGCTAGGGAGGTACCAGTTATAGGAATCATGAAGGATGTGGATTTTATGCTAGCAGCATATCCAGAAAAAACTTACAGAATGAACATAACAGTAGTTGACATAAAGCCACAGTATGGTATGCTGTTGTCAAGAAGATGGGCAGCATTGGTTGGAGGAAGTATGCAGTTAGATTTATCAGATGCCGTGATCCCAATGAATGGTAGAGATGTCAAACTGGTCAGAGAAGAGAGGTCACCAGAAACAGTTGAAGATCAAGATTCAGAAGAGCATATCTGTTTTGTGGATACTGACTGTGAGAATTTCAAAATTGTCTCAGATGATCGAGGAAGTGAAGGGAGAGATTTTCGCATTCAAGAACTTGACCAACAGGGTCTCTGGACTATGTATTTTGATGAAGCTTGTTCAAAAGAGGGTTCTGGTGCTAAAGTTGTGTTTTTGTCTCCAGCAGGTAAGCTTCTGAAATTCTCTTTCCTGTTAAAGTTTGCCTGCACAAATAATATTTCAGAATACGAAGTTGTGCTACTAGGATTAAATGTTGCTTTGAAGCATGGGATTAAGATGCTAAAAGTGTTTGGAGATACAGAATTAATTGTTTCCTAGGTGAGATAAATATGCTTCAAAAAATAAGAGGTTAAAACAATATAAGTATGCTGTATGGGAAACAATTGAATTATTTGATGCTTTTTCAATAAATTGGATAGAAAGATCAAAGAATGTCATGGCAGACTTTTTAGCTAATGTGGCCATAAGGCCGGATGATATCACTCTATCTGATGTTACAAATGTTGAAGTTAAAATTAGACCTGCAGTACCAGATAATATATGTAGTTGGAAGGTGTTTGATGATGATAGAGATTTGTTGAGGTTCCTACACTGCATAGATGAATACGAGAACCAGGAGATTGATTTTCAGAACTTTGTAGAAGTTGTGAATGGAAAAGAAACTCTTTTGGGAAAGAAGTGATTCAACTTAAAACAAATAAAATCCCCAGAGGGCTAGTTGCTTTATAAAGAGCATTTGACAATAGAGACCAGTTTGTTACAAAGGCATCTCCTACAAACAAGGATGACTTGAAGGAGATAAACTTGGGGACATGCCATGCTCCCAAAAGGGTATATATTGGCAAACAGCTCAAGCCACACATCAGGAGTATGTTGATTGCATTATCGAAAAAATATAAGCATGTCTTTGCATGGTCATATGAGGACCTAAAAGCTTATAGAGAAGACTTATTCCAGCATGAGATTCCTTTGAAGCCTGGAGCTAAGCCATTCAGACAGAAACAAAGACTTATTAACCCAACTTTGGCTCCAAAAATGCAGGAAGAGCTTGTAAAGCTTAGGGAGGCTGCAATAATTGTGCCTATCAGACACTCAACTTGGGTGTCCAATCTTGTCCCAGTTAGAAAGAAAAATGGTGATATAAGACTTTGTGTGGACTTCAGAAATTTGAATGTATCTTCTTTAAAGGATAATTATCCACTGCCTAACATGGAGGCTATGTTGCAAAAGGTAATTGGTTGTGAGCTTTTATCCATGATGGATGGATTTTCAGGATATAATCAGGTGAAGGTAAAAGAATCTGAACAATACAAGACTGCCTTCACCACTCCATGGGGGACTTATGTATATGTAAGAATGCCATTTGGACTAACAAATGTAGGTGCTACATTTCAAAGGGCTATGGATGTTGCTTTTGCAGGATTGATTGACTCAATTTCGGCCGTATATCAGGATGATTTAACTACTTATTCAAAAAAGGAGCAGCATTGCATGCATCTAGAACAAATTTTTATTAGGGCATTGGAATATGGCATTTCACTTAACCCGAAGAAATGTACTTTTGGGGTAGAAGGAAAACTATTGGGACACATTGTTTCCAAGGATGGAGTCAAGATTGATCCTGAAAAGGTTGCTGCAATTGACAGAATTCAAATTCCTAAAACGGTGAAGGGTATTCAATCTTTCTTTGGGCAGATTAACTTTGTTAGAAGATTCATTCCCAACTTTGCAAAGATTACAAAGGATATTTCTAAAATGTTGAAGAAGGGTGAAACTATCAAGTGGGAAAGTGAAGCAATTAGATCATTTCAGAACATCAAAGACGCTACAAAGGTGGCTCCTGTGTTGAGATCTCCTGATTTTTCTAAGCCACTTCAGTTGTTCTCATTTGCCTCTTTTCACACTATTGCTTCTTTTCAAACTATTGCTGTATGTTTATTACAGAAAAATGAACATGGTTTTGAGCAACCTATTGCTTTCTTTAGCATGTCGTTACAAGCAGCCGAATTGAGATATGATATCATGGAAAAGCAAGCATACGCATTGGTTAGGGCAGTCAAAAGCTTCAGGCCATACCTAGTAGGATCTCAGATAGTTGCATATGTGCCCCATGCAACAGTTAAGGACATTTTCTCTCAGCAGGAAGTGACAGGAAGAAGATGCAGGGGGATTAACAAGTTACAAGAGTTCAACATTGAGATACAAATTACAAAATTGGTAAGGGGACAAGGTTTGGCTAAGATGATGACACAATCAAATTTGGAAACATGCCAGGTAAATGTAGTTCAGGATGAAGTTGTTAACATGTCAGAATCTGAATGGTACAAGGATATTGTGTATTATTTGCAGAATTTGAATTGTCCTTCCCATCTCAGTGATAGTCAAAAAAGGACCTTAAAGTTACATGCTATCAAATACATAATTATTCAAAGAGAATTATATTGGAAGAATCCTGATGGTGTACTACTTAGGAGTGTGGATGAAAATCAAGCTACCGATATTTTAAATGACATGCACAAAGGAATGTGCGGAGGACACTACACTGCCGAGACAACAGCTCACAAAACTCTTAGAGCAGGCTATTGGTGGCCGACCATTTTTTCAGATGCACAAAAGATGGTAAGAAAATGTGATCCCTATCAAAGGTTCTCAGGAAAACTTAAGTATGAAGGTACATTACCCCTTAGAGCTGTAACTGTGGAGGCTCCATTTCAGCAATGGGGAATTGATTTTATAGGGGAAATTTCAAAAAGATCAAGTGGAGGACATACTTGGATTTTGGTCGCTACTGACTATTTTACTAAATGGATTGAAGCCATTCCAACTAAGAAAGCTACAAGCAGAGTGGTCATGGATTTCATTTTGGAACACATTATTATCAGATTTGGAGTGCCAGTCAAAGTGGTCACAGACAATGCCATGTGCTTCAGATCTAGTGAATATGTTGATTTTTGCAACAACTATGGGATTGATATGTCATATGCATCACCATATCATCCACAAGGAAACGGTCAGACAGAATCAAGTAACAAAAGCCTTTATGAAAATCATCAAAAGGATGGTAGACAAGAACAAAAGGGCATGGGATTCAAAGTTAAAGATGCCACTATGGGCTGACTAGATAACAATGAAGAAAGCAATTGGAAGGTCACCTTTTGAGCTAGTGTATGGCACACCAACTAAGTTACCTGTGAGTAATCTCTTGCTAGTTTATAGATTCATACAAGAAAATGATAGAGATTGAGGACTTAATGAATGAAAGGATAAATCAACTGGTTGCATTGGATGAAATTAGAAAAGAAGCACAGAAGACAAATATCAAGAAACAACAGAAGGTGAAATATTTGTTTGATAAAAGGGCCATAGAAAAGAAGTTTCAGATAAGTGACTTGGTCCTTGTTTGGAATGCAAAGACCCAGGATAAGGGCAAGCATAGTAAATTTGAGCCCTTTTGGATGGGCCCGTATCAAATCAAAAATATTCATGGAGAAGATTCCTACCTTCTCCAGGCCCTAAATGGTTAACTATTGGAATTGCCTGTGCACGGTAAATTCCTTAAACCTTATTTCTCATGAATGAATATCTTGTGTGCACATTGTATGTACTTTCCTTGTGTGGTCGAGGTTTTGCTTTTGTACGTTTTGCCTGGTCTGTTCCTAGGTGGTATAGTTCTCGCTACAGCCTTGTGCCTGCACATCCCCAGTCGAAGCCAATGTTGGTGCCTACCTAGGGTTTGGGTTTCGAGCTTGAAAATCTATTGGTCTTTTTATTTAAACCCTTAAAATTCTAATTCCCTCGGCCTTCTGCATTGTATTTTCTGTTGTGTCGTCGGCCCCCTTCGCCTTGTGTTGCATCCTTTTCCCATTGCATCAAAAATGGAGGTCAAAAAATTTCCATGCAGCGGTGGGGTCGATGATTGCATGTATTGTTGTATGTTCCAGATTGTATCTAATACGCAGGTTCAAATGTACACTGGCGGACCTGGAATTGGAGTTAAATCGGCTTCAAAAAGTGAAAAACTAGTTGTGTGCATCGTTGTATGCATATCGGGTTTGTACATGACATTCGGGTTCATCTCCGAGTGTGAAAACGTGGTAGCGCATCGCAGATTCCGTGCTTGTATGTAAAAGTTTGTATGTTTATGTTGTTGTATATTCGATATACAACAGGTAGATACAACGCCGGACTTCAAAGATTTTCAAATCGGGTTGAAAACAATGGTCGGGCCCGCGGTTGTATCAAGGGGATTGTATGTATGTGACAGATACAATTGAACATACAATGTAGAACGTACAATCCCGGATTTCAAATATTACTAAATCGGGCCTGGCGGGTGCATACAAGTGCAGAGTTGAAAAGTCAAAGCGATTTTCTTTGTATCTTGCATTGTATGTATCTGCGGCATGCAACTGCATATACAAGTGAATGTACAAGTAGGCATGTGCAAGGGCGAACACGGCCAAAAAGTTAATTGCATTTATGAGCCACGTGAAATATGCGGTTGTATATTGGGGTTGTATGTACCCAATATACAACCGGACATACAAGTAAAGATACAAATGAAATATGCAAGGCGGGAGCAGTCAAAGTCAACGGTCTTCAAAAGCATGGTGGGCCCGCACAGTTGTATGTCCCGGATTGTATGTATATGCTATATACAATGCAAAATACAAAGCGCACATACAATCCCGAACGCGAAGGAAAGTTTGTTGTGGCGGATAAGTGGTTGGGGTCCGCGGGTTGTATGTTGCACATTGTATGTGCGATATACAATGTGAGATGCAAAGGTGTAGATACAACGCTGGATTTCAATATTTTTCCAATCCCACTGATAAATGCAATGGATCCCGTGATTGTATGTATATTGCATTTGTACAATGTGATATACAAGGTGATATACAAAGGAGTTAGATACAAGGCTTGGACCCGATGGTAATTTCAAATTTGTTTTACAAAAGATTTGGGGTCCGCCCTTGTATGTTGGTGATTGTATGTATATACAATTGCATATACAACCACAGGGGCAAAAAAGAAGATACATTTTCTCGTCGATGAAGATGCAAATACACAGCGATGGAGAGCCAATCAGGGGGTGACACGTGTCCAAAGGCAGTTGTATGTATATACAACTGCATATACAAAGATTTGAAGGTGAAAAGGCAAAAATGGACGAAAAAGGTAAAATGTATCTTCACGCTGCGAAAAGTCAAAGGAGCAAAAAGACACCTGCGAGGCACATTTTCATTGGCCGATGACTTTTCAAAGCTGGTGACTGGATTGCCCGATCAAATTGAAGCCGCAGATCTCGGCAGGAGGAAATGAATCGATGGCCTTTGTTCAAAATTTTTAGAGTGGGGAATCCCTGTGTGTTCGCTGCATCTTTTCAAGCAAGAAGAAACTTTAGAAACACGTGAACCGTTGTTGCATCCCAAAATCGGTAGGTTGGGCATTAATGGCAAATTTGCAAAGGCATGGTCGATGAATGACGGGCCACCTACCATTTTTAATGGGAAAATCTCCAATCGGCTGTGTTTCCCAAGTTCACCTATTTTTTCTCCGTTTTCTACCTGGAGCATTGAATGTTTTAGGTGCCATTCTGATGGTGCACTGTATCTAGCGGAATTTTGAGGTGACATTGTACTTAATGCTGAGGGCACGTTCTTGCTGTATAAGAGGACTGTGTCACTCATTTTTCTGGAGGAAAGACTGGGCAAATTTTGGTGAAATAATAAGGTACAACTTTGTTGGTGGCTTTGTTTTGGTGTCTTGTGAGTTTATGAATCATATGTTGAATGTTTTATGCATAGTTTTGTTGGTTTCATGTTGTTTTTATATGAGAAATGCATCGTTGCATGTGTTTAGTTGTTTGTCTCCAAGTTGTGGGCATCTTTTCTTTTGAATCTAAATAGCTAAGGGTTACTTGGGATTCAGGAACATGGATTTTCTGTGTTGAATGTTTAATCTCTTATCTTTGTTCAAGGAACAAATTAAATATTTTAGGTTAAGCATTGGGAAAGGTATGCTGCAACAGGGATATCATTAAGTATGAATGACTAAATGCTCAGTCTTGGGAAGTATCTGTAAGGCAGACACTAAAAAATTTCCCCTTGAAACTTAGTTATTGATTCAAGTTTATGGTAATCATTCACATGTGTATGTCTATTGACTCCGAGCCCCAAGATAGGCACCAGTCTGGTCTTGTATTGAGGTTACAACCCAAGGTCCCAATCTTGCATCCAAATACAAAATACAAATTCAAACTTCAAATATAAACCTTTAGGACATTAGAAGTAGTTTTAGGACCAAAATCCTCCGTTTCACAACTGAGCATAGGCCCAAAGCTAGCCCCTTTGCACTTATTTTACAGTTTTGGTCTGCATAAGAGAGGATTTATCTGCTTTGTGTCAACATCCCAGTAAGTTCACATGCATATTTCACGGATGTTGAATAGGGAATACCGCCCTTGGTTCTGCAGAGCCTAAAGATGGAGAGGAGATATTTATAGGGTCTATCTCCTGTACTGTTGGCCCCTGGCCCGGAAATCCTGTTGATCAATGATGGCTACCTTGTAGGGATAACTGGGAAGTATCCAGTTTGGGAAAGAACCCAACACTACTAAGGGTGTTCGAATTGCCAAGGCCTCCAAAAGGGTTGAAGGTTTGGACGTGTCTGGAAGGGTTCAAGGAGCAAAGAAACATCCCAACCAGAACCTCCTAAGAAGAAGGTTTCAGACACTACAATCACATCAAGCAATGTTGACCCCTCTAGCAAATTGACATGTGCCGAACTAGGTTTGAACTGAAATTTCTGAATTTTGCCAATTTCCAAATAAAACCCTAGAACTGAATTTTGTTGAATTTCTGCACCTTTCAAATATGACTTTGCCAAGCATGTAACATGACTAACAAAATGCAAATTGATGATAGAGCAAATAGATATGGGCAGCCTTATCTATGTGAATTACAACATGAAATACACTCTATAATAATGACAAATCTAATTCAGATCTTGCTGGTCACAATTTAGTCCTCACAAATCTTCAATTACATCAATTCCAAGGCTTGATGACAGCCAATACATCAAACAAGAACTGCTGTTACAGTTCAGAGATAAACAATGAATATCAACATACCAATTTGTGTCTAAATACAATGCAATTGATGATGGCAATTTGCTGTAGTAGATCGGACCTCCTGTGATGATGGAATGCAGAAGTGAAGTCCTTCAAGGCTGGCCACTTGACTCCTAGTGCTGCTCGCCCCTTCCTTCCTTCCTTCCTTCCTTCCTTCCTCCTTCCTTTTGGAAGGAGGAACGGGGAAGGCCCAACGGCCGACCGCCGACAAATATTCTAAGGCATTCAGCCATTCCGCTGAGCCTTTTAGAGGGACCCACAACTGGCCTACGGAACCGCAAAATGAGGACATGTGGCGGGTTCGGCGGGCGTTTCTCTTTCATTCCTTCTTCCTTTTGGAAGGCGGAGTGTGGAAGGCCCAAAGGCCGAAGTCCACCTAAGGTTTGAAAATTTTACTAAGTAAAGCGAACTCGGGGGGTCGGGGTTGTGATTGTCTCTTTTCTTCCAAGCAAGCGAAACAGCGAAGGCCTGAAGGCCGAATTCCGACAGGTCCAATGTAGCACTAAGTATGTCGAAGGTCAGAGTTCGGGCTTCCTTCCTTTCATCTTCTTCATGGAAGGCGGAAGGCCCGACGGCCAACCCCCAACAGGTGATAATTTTTCTAAGGCATTCCGCCATTCCATAGAACCTTTTGGGTGGGCCCGCGGCAGGCTTGCAGAATTGTAAGAAGCTGCCAAGTTGATGGCCGTGACGTCATGACGCAAGCTGGAAGGAAGAAGGCCCAAGGGCCGACCCCAGCGACCTTCATGTTCTATGTAATCGGGTCAAGCACTCTTCTCCTTCAAATATGCAAGTTGTAAGGCGGAAGGCCCAAGCTCCGAACTCCAATTTATCGGAGCTCAACTTCCTGGCCTTGTTCTTTCAAATATGCCAACTACTTCCAGGGATAGCATTAATGTGAAATGTGTGGCGCGAATGCAAAATCGCTTATGTCAAGATGGTTGTTGGAATAGTGTTTGCCATCAATGCGCAACTACTCGAATTCAACGGGAGATGCAGTATTTCAATATCCCATTTCTTCTACAGTGCCTCAAGGACGCAAAATCAATTTGTGAGGCATGGGCGCTCGAAATATCCGCCAATTTCTCTGACTGGGCCATGCGCCACATTCAATGCAGCGGTTGCTTGTTGACTGAATTGTCCAGCATCTAGAAGCTGCACGATGAGTTGAATGGCTATATATGCATCAGTTGTTGACATTCTCAGGGTTGGTCGCTAAACCTAAGGATTTTCTCTGGCATCAACACACGATCTGTCTAGTCTGTAAGTGAAGGGATATGTTCAGTATAGAGTAGGAAGGTTATGTAAAACAGATTTAAATGTAATGGTATGTCTCCATGGGATTTTGTAGTGATTTTGGTAAATATATAATTGCAGTTTTGTATTTTCCTTTGCCACATTTGTTGGTATATGATTGTAACAGATGTTTGGAGATATGTGACAGCATCCAAGTTAATACAAGGCTTTGTATTTGCCATTCTTTTGTTGCATAGGAATCATTGCAGTTCTCGTTTGAATTATTAAGTACGTCCATTGTATGAAGATCTATCTGAAGTCATATATATAAATGTATGCCTAGTTCTATTGATCCTTTGCTGTGTATTTCCTTTCCTCCTTGCATTCTATGACTCTGTTGCCCAATGGAGTAGGCACCAGTCCATATTGGAGAAGGATCAAACACGCTTTTGAATTAAACAAATCATTCACCTGTGGTTCAGGGAAAAAACCATCTTTCCTGTGCATGTACATTCGCACAACTGAATCAACTATATAGAGGCCTGTGCAACCAGTTTGTCTTGACCTAGTGACATCTCTTGGGGTCAAGTGTACATTGAGTGTGGTTGTGTTTGTTTATTTTGTTCTATTTCATGCCTCTAGGAATATCCCTCCTAGGTCTAGCTGAGCCTGAAGTGCAGAGGAGTATACCCACTCCTGTTAGTTGGCCAAAATCCCCCTTAACTTGTTGATAAACCTCTTCCTATCACCCTGACGACAATCCCTAGCCTAGGTGATTTAGGAGTTTTACAGTTTTGGGTTGGCTACTATTTTGGGTCCCAACAGTAGTAACAAGGCTATGTCCTTGAGTCACCATACCATTGTACCACCAATCAAGAGCATCTCCCTCCAAATGTAGAGTAACAAACTGAATGGCATCTCTCTTGAACATAACGCTCAATGTGAAGTAGTTATCCAATTTTTGGATCCATGCTTGTGTTGTGATCTTCCCCGAATCATCAAAAGAAGTGATGTTCACCTTACCCAATTTCATTTGCAAGTCATGATTATTATTGTTGCCTCTTTCTCCTCTAGGTCTATCTCTGTTTTTGTACTTAATATTACAAAAATCATTCCATGGAAAGGCGTCTCGGCATTCTTCACTTAATGCTAACCATTCTCTTTTGTAGTCATCAAAGGTCTCAACTGCAACTTGCAGATCATTCTCCGGAGCTCTTGGCTGATCCAAGAAAGTAGGCATAAGAGGCCTAACCACGGATGCATGAGATGCATGAATAGGAGTGCCGCCATTATTTCCGAAAGTGCTAGCATCTCCATTATTGCCATTATGTCCATTGCTTCGATTACTTCCATTGCCTCCATTATTGCCCAATATTATTCCACATAAGTTGAGACATCATTTGCACTAGATTTTGTTGTCCTCTAGCAAAGTCTTAGAGGATATCCTTCATGCTAGGTTCCTCATCACTTCTATCACCCATTTCGTCTTCTTCTTATTCAAAACCTGTATCAAAATTTCGCTGCCTTCTCTTATAGGTGATAAATTCTCTATCTTCCGGATTCATACATGAAAAAGACCCTCAGGCTGGCAAGATCAAAGCTCTGATACCACTGTAATATCCCCAGTGGGATCTGCACTAAAATTTTGAAAATAAATTTCTGAATTCTACCCTAATTTTCTACACTTTAGTTTTCTACGCAAAACCCTAAACTCTGATTTTATTTTCTGCTCTTAAACAAATTATCACAGTGAACATATATATGCTCAAACATTACAAACAAGCATGGCAAATGATGCTATCAAATGATATTCATAACAAACATGAATTACACCATGATACACACAATGTAGGGCATCCAAATGCAACAACCAAATCTGATTTTCTGTAGAAAACTCTGCTGCTACAAATCTGAATATTCTGATCTGATTTTTACAATGAATTCTAGGGCACAAACATGACAAACAATGCCCAGATTTCTGCACTACAAATCAGACCTAGAAAATATGTTTGTACATACCAAATACATGCACAATAGAAGGCAAATGATCAACCCTAGTTGGGCGAATACTCCATGAGGTGCGCCTAGGGTTTGCTGCTCCAAATCGCGCTTCAAACAAGTGAAATTGCCCTCAAAGATGGGCGCTCCAAATCTGCCCAAGTGTGGCACTCAAAGTAGGGTAAAACACTAATGCAACATGCTCCAAAATGCCACCAAAGTGCTGCTCCACAAATGATCTTCAAATCTGAATTTGCAATGAAGTTGTTCTCCTCCAAATGATGCCAATGAAGCACAATTAGGACTCTGTGATGAATCCTCCACAATGATGAGCTATGGTTTCGTCCAACTCACCACATTGGCAAGGGTTTTCGTCCTTGGAATGAAGGCTAGCAATATTGCAGGCAAAGAGTATGAAATTCAAGCAAAAATATGATGTGAATGACGATGAAAATACCTCCAAATGACCTTGTATTTATACACAATTCTTCTCCCTCCTCAAGCTAGCCGACCTCCTCTTAAAATCTTATTTTATTTCCCTTTTTTTCCCTCTCATAGGGCCAACCTCATGCTAGGCGCCCAAAACATAAAATTATTTTATTGTATTTCTCTTTCTTCCTCCTTGGCCGACCTAGACAAGGTATTTTATTTTTCTTATTTCTTTCCACTTTCCAAGTGGAGCAAACCACTTAGGCATCTCATACATCATGTTTTGACCTTCAATTAGGTCGTCCACCTCCAAGGGAAATTATCTTAATTTATTCTTATTTTGCCTCAAAATATCCAAGGCATTTTCCCTCTTTTTCTTCCTTCCTTTCATTTTTCTTTTCTCTCCTTGGTCGCTCATCTTTACGGCAAATTATTTTAATTAATTTAACTTCTCCAATAAATTCATAAAAATATACAAATCCATCCCTTATGATCAATTTGCCCTAATAAAATTGATTAAATATGGAATCTAGTCAATTAGGTTATTACACACATGTATTAATGGACTCAACATCAGAACTTTTAATAACTTGAATACTTTTACTCATACTATCACCCATTGAGCTGATTTTGGACATTTTTCCCAAGCCTATGTAATTGATAGCTTCCAACCTTTAAGAAGAAACTTTTAGTTTGAAGTTTTGAACCATGTACATCATCCTACATAAATGAACCATTAAACTTTTTGGAATCGTATGGTTTCTTCACTTACTTCTTGTCATCTAGCAGTCTGTGTTCCCTTTCATTAATCTTCATAGCTTCAATAACATAGTAGTTCAATAAAAACACTTCATAGTCCTCCATTTGCCAGTGAAACAGGCCACAAAGAGAGTTTGTTTCATCTTCCAAACACAACTATAATTCCAAGATTCCTTCAGCATTCAACTCCATGGGAACCTGATCATGCTTGTTTGTCCACTCTTCTCAGGAGTCAAAATATGATCATGTAGTTTGTGTTGGTGTGGCACTCTACAAACTATACACCATAAATCTCTAGGCTCTTTGCTAGATTCTCTATCTACTTTTAATTCCTTTCATATGGAGCATATCTCTCTATAATGCTTGCATCGATCCCAATTCACTATCACTCCTTCATCCAAGTCATTGTCTTCATCAATTCTTCATTTGGATCTTCAAGATATCATGTCCTCACTTTCTATGTCCATTGTTCTATTGTATACTTTTGTGTACGATGACGGTGGAACTATTGTTCTATTGTACACTTTTTCCAATTTTACTAACAATTCCTTGAGCCTCTGATTGGAAGCTGTTATATTTTCAAATTTCCCTTGCCAAGTGTTGCAGATTTCTGCAACAATTTCATTGTCATCCGAAAGAAATCTAAATTCTTCTTTGAAAGACTTCTCCAATTTCTCCCACATATTTTGACTAGCTAAGTCAATCTCTAAGTATCAGTCAATTGCCATACCTCTGAGGGTGGCTAAGAATGAACATGGCCAATATGTTTTGTCATTTTGTGCATTTGTTGCCCAAATTGTTTCGCAAGGCTTGCAATGCCTCACTAGATCCTCATATCCATTTCTTGTAAACTTACGCAACTTCTCCCTCTCTACAGTCAAGATTGCTAATGGATTCACCATGACTTGACCTTAATGCAAATTCAGTGCCTAGAACCTTGTCCTCGACAAGCTCTGATTCAAGCATTTTAGTGCTCTCCCAACACTCTTGGACATGTGAGAATCCTTAACTCTTTTGGAGACTTTGGCATTTTGCACGTTCACATCGCCCTCATGTTTTCTTTTCTCCACTCCAATACTTTGCCCTAAAGCTTTTGGCTTGGTTTCCTCTTCTTCTATCAAAAGCTCTGTGATGCCTCAAAGGTTGCTCTCATATATGCTTCACTTTCTCTGTCTATGAAGAAGTCTTCAAACTCCATCTCCCAAGGAAGACTTTTCACATATAGGGGAGACTTTGTCAGTTCCTTGTATGAAACTTGGTCCACGAGATCCATACACACTTCTTCCGAAAGGGGAAGATTTATGGCAATCTCAACCCACTCTTCCTCCATATGGTTGTTCATAGCCAATTGAATGTTATGTTGTCTTCACTACCTACTACAGCTCCAACTTAAAATTCGACTTTGACTTTTGCTTTGGCTTTCACTTCAAACTAATTGATTCCCTGCAACCTCCATCCTCCTTGTTGTTCAACCAATTGGAGGAATTGTCTTACTTCACGATCTGCTCCTTCACTATGCTCTGATCTTCTCCCACCTTTGTTCGGCATTAATTTCATTAGTCTCAAGTGTAGTTGTCAATAGTTATTAACCAATGCTAGTTCTTTATGAATCTAACCCAACTTCATTATAGGCAGTGGCACCAAATGTTTACTGCCAAATAATAACAGTACCTAATGCAATGTAAATAGAATACAACAATCCATAACAAACAATTGTAAATGAAACCAATGAATACTTTATTTTAGGATAGCGCTTGTACAATCCAAATGTAGAGGGAGGATTTGTACTACTGTACCCAATCTGAAACTCAAATTGTTACAAGTATCTTCACCATCTATTGGTCGTTTGTATGTGTCGTTGAGATCGTAAAACTCCAATGTTCGTCTTAGTTGTCATAAAACCGAATTGATCATCTCCAAGTCAATCACATATCAAGTCATAATTCCAACAGTCATTGCATCAAAATCCAAGTCTTCGTAAAACATCATCAAAATCCATCTTATGGAAATCCGGATGTCAAGTTTTTGAAGTATTGTTCATTTGTCCGTAAATTTTAATTTTAACATATTAATTTATAATTGACAATTCATTATTAATTATTTATTAAAAAGGTCAAATTTAAATTTTCGTTGTGTTTTTGTTATTGCCGAAATTTTAAAAATTATAAAATATTATTGTTTTTTCTAATAAATATTATTAATAATATTTATTATTAAAAGTAATCATTAAAAATCAAATAATTTTTTTTTTAAAAAGGAATAAAAATAAAAATCTTAATATAGGCGTGTGCCTTGTAAAAAGCACACCAAAGGTGCCTATGTTTAGAATCCCACTCGCTCTATCATACAAAGAACAAGCAAAATAAAAGTAAAAAAGAAGTCTTTGAAAAGGCACGCAACATGAAAAGGATGTGTCATGTTCCCATTTTTGGAGTGATCACCTAGAGGAGTTAGCTAGCCTATCCTATTCTCGTAGGCTAAGCCGAAGGGCTCAAGAAATGACCTAATAGGCGAGTTTTCACACTTAGCCAATTTTGTAGGGCAAAATGAGAATGGAAGATGACCTGGCATATTTTTGTAGGATTTTTTATTAAGTCAAAACAAATAAAATAATTTGCCCTAATGTGGAGTAACTAAGTAGGAGGTTGAAAAATAGAAGAAAATATGGAAAATACCTTTGGAAAGATGAGAATAATTTTATAATGATTTTCCTTGAGGAGGGCGACTTCATTTGAGGTCAAAAATATGTTATATCATGTGCCTAAGTGGTTGGCCCTTGGAGGATGGAAAGGTGAAAAAATAATATAAAAATAAAATAAGGGTATTTTCTTATGTTTTGGCGCCCAAAAGGACGTCAGCCTAGGAGATAGAAAATAAAAAAGATATATCCCTTGAGGTCGGCTAGCTTGAGGAGAAAGGAATGTGATTTATCTCTTGGAAATATGATTTTGGTATGTACAAACCTATTATTAGGTCTGATTTGTAATGGCAGATCTCTGAGATGTATTTGAGCATGTTTGAGCCTATATATTTTTGAATATTCAGAAGTTCTGATTTGTAGCAGCAGACTGATTAATTCAGAAATCAGATTTGTTCCCTATATTTGTTTGCATTTTGATGTCATATATGGTTGGATGAGTTCATGTTTGAACATATTACCATAAGGGTTCATTATTGCTATGTTATTTGAGCATTTTGAATGCATATATGTTCGCTGTCCATAATTGTTTGAAATACGAAAAATAAATCAGAATTCTAGGGTTTGGAGCAGAATTCTAAAGTGCAGAAAACTAGGGCAGAAATCAGAATTTTAATTTCAGAATTTAGGGCAGATCCCATTGGGGATATTCCAAAGAAAAGCACCTATTCAAAAGGCAAACAAAAATTAGACTTTCAAAAGCGCTTCACAATGAAACTCCACACGCTTCAAAAAGGAGAGAGTCATGCACCAAGATCACCAAGCATGCCATTCAACAAGACCAGCAAAGAAAATAAGCATTCAGCACTATATTTTGAACCGCCTTCCTCAAGCACCCACAAAAGGAATCCCACACACCTTATTAAAGGCAGGGCCTCATAAGGCATTTGAACACACCCATACAAAGAGGAGGTGTCAAAAATTAAAAATTAAAAAGTTTGCTTAGTCAACACACGACTCACAAACGCCTGTGAAGATACCTCAATGTGCCTCCAGTCAACTACAAATCAACTCTCATCACCAACAAATGTCAGAGGATAAGTGGATAAAATCACTATAGTTAGAGAAAAAGGTTTTCCATAAAAGACAAAAGCATTTGAAGTACAAGTAGCATCCACATCAACCTCCACAACAAATCCCAATCACCTACAAGACAAGAGACTCAACGCCCCATACCAAAACAGGTCGCGCCAGCCAAAGGGAGGTGAATGCAACAATTAAAAAGATCAAAGCACTTGCCAAAAACAAATGCACCTATCTACAAGAAATCAGCAAGAATAACTAGGACACACCATCTAAGAAAAAAGGACTGAGATAATTTTAAAAGGAGAAAGTAGCGCCCAATCTACAGATAAATTATATTCAACACAAATTCGAGTCACCAAAATTCATAAATTGCCAAGATTTTCAGTGCCTCGTCAAAGAGTTTGCCAAACTTTGACAGATGATTTGCCATCCAGAGCAGCCTTCCCGAGAAACTCTATTTTTAGCCCGCGCTAAAAATAGATCGTCATCATTTTCGAGAAAGGAGAACAACTTCAAACTTTGCAATTTTTATCAGATATTGCGCTATTTTTAGCATTCACTATTTTTAGCATTAGATTGGAGTTGACTTTTGTTCAATCGTCGATCTCTCGTCATGCAAGAAGCAAAAGCTTTCAAGGGATAATTATAATATGTTAATCATCATTTGAACTAACAGTTGCATGTCTATAGTTTAGATGTCTAATCCTTGGTTGATCATCTCTAGTCTACTTCTATGTACAAAATTTCATATGAATAAAGTTATACATCTATTACTCATTCTGGTATGAATTGTGTCTTATGTTCATTTATGCAAGTATTAGTCTTATCAAATAAAGGAGTAAACAAGGAAAAAACAAAACTCTACAATTCATGCTGAAAATGCAATGTTTTATCATATGATTAATTTGTACTTTTTTTTAAATCATTTTTTTTAAAATGGTTTTTTTTAAATTCCCTCCAGATGTGCCTCGAGGATAGTGGGTACTCAAGCATACCCAAGGAGTACCTCTAATCCCAAGTACATACCCTAGGCAAACCAAGGCTGGGACTTGTACTCAAACCAGTTTGGTATGGATGTGTCCCTCAGTGCAAGCATACCCTACAACATTATAGAAATTCAAAGGACCCATAGTAAACAATCTAAGTTGCCAGTTCAAGTTCAGGTTCGAAGTTTGGGTACACAATACGGCATTTTTTTCCCCTAGGTATAGGTAAAGGTTAATGTATATATAAGGTGTAGATTCATTTCAAAGAGCTTGGAGAGCATTCACAAGCACAAACAAAAGTAGTCATGTGATGTAATTGTATCTTTCATTCTTTTTGGGTGCAATATAATCTATTGATGGTCACATTGCAAAAGAGCCCGAAGGCAAGCGAACAAAGTAAAGGTTTGCCTTACTATTTAACTATTTGTTTGGTTCTAATGGAGCCTTGCTAGTCACAGGTTCAAACAAATGCTCAAGAATTCGATCAAACAGAGATTCAAAAACTAGTGAAAGGAAAATTAATATCGTTTATCTAAAATGACAGGAAGAATTCATGTGCAGACTATATTGATAGAGAAATAACCAAAAACAGAGTGTAGAAATTCAAATCCTTCATATTCTATTTCATGAACAACACATTACAAAGATCTATCTATCGGCCTGCAGAAATCAACCTTTACAAACTGCATGAACTTGTTTTTCTCCTAAACTCTACTCTAATTGCCACCTTCCTGTCGTTTCACTTCACCTCCTCTCCTTTCTCTTTCGTTCTCCTCTCTCCCTTTTCAACCATCGGTCTCTATTCCCTTAGCTGTCGTCGATTTGTCTTCTAGAATCTTCCAAGGGTGTCGATTCCTCCTCCAAGCATTCTGCAACCGTCGGCCATATTCTTCTGGACTGTGGTCGCATCGGTTTCCTCTGAGTTTCTACACATCTTCCCAACCTATCGTTGCATGCTCAGATTCTTTTCTGTCATGCGCCATTTGTCATAAAACCGCTGGCAGAAATCATTAACTCCATCGAGGGCCGCCATATGCTCTGCATTCAATCATTCCCTGTGACCATTCGAGTTCTTAACTGCCAAGAAACCGTCGACAATTTTAAACCCCTTTATCAATTGGATCCTGGCACTCTGGCGACAGGAGCTTTCAAAGCAAACCAAGTTTACATAATGTAAGATGCTGCGACAGGAGCTTTTCAGCTTTATCAGATTATAGCTTTACAAATATAGGAGTTTACAAGATGACGACAGAAGGCAAAAAGCCACCTACAAAAACAAACAAAAAGAACAAAAATGGCAAAAAGAAGAAAAACAAAAACTAAAGGGCAAGATGCCCCTGCATCAAACTCGCCGGACGAAAAGAAATCATGAGTTCCTGCTCATGAGGTCTGCAACTGGATGACCCTACTTGATGATCTCTTCCTTAGTGAGCCATGAAGCATCTTCAACCGGATGATTGCTCCATTTAACGAGATACTTGTAGTACTCATGCTTACAGGTCTTCTTCAGCAATTGTTTGTCTAGAATGCATTCAATCTGTGGTGGAGCAGCAACTGTCCCAGATTGTTCTTCATGAGATGAATCAGCTGCTTCAGCGTCATCTGCCTCTTTATCCCCTTTGTATGGATACAAATCTGCTACATTAAAAATGGGAGATATATTCAACTCTGCAAGCAGTGATATTTCATAAGCATTGGCAAAGAATTCCCTAAGGATTTGGCATGGACCAATCTTCTTCATTTGAAGTTTATTGTATGTTCCTGTAGGAAACCTCTCCTTTCGAAGATGTGCCAATACAAGATCTCCAACCTGAAACTGCAACTCTCTTTTCTTTTGATCAACATGCTTTTTGTACTGCAAATTGTTGTCTTCAATGTTAAGCTTCACCTTCTCTTGAATGTCATGAATGACTTGAGCAAATTCTTCCCCATCTGCACTCCTCTTCTCCATTCCAGCAAGATCACGAAGTTCAAATACACCTCTTGGATGCATACCATACACTACATAGAAAAGACCAAAACTTGTGCTTCTATTTGGGGAATCATTATATGCAAATTCAGCTTGTGCTAACATGAGATCCCAACTTCCAGGTGAACTACCAACAAGTCATCTCAACAAATTGCCAAGGCTTCTATTAACAACCTCAGTTTGACCATCCATTTGTGGATGATAAGCAGAACTAAAATTCAGATTTGTGCCCAATTTCCTCCATAGATACCTCCAAAAATGACCCACAAACTTAGTATCCCTGTCAGAAATTATGCTTCTTGGAATACCATGCAGCCTTGCAACTTTTTTAAAGAACAAGTTTGCAATGTTAGTGGCATCACTAGCCTTCTCACATTGTATAAAATACACCATTTTTAAAAATCTATCTCCTACAACAAAGATTGAATCATTACCCCTTCGTGTACGAGGCAAACCCAACACAAAATCCATACTCATCGAATCCCAAGGCCTGGTTGGAACTAGTAATGGCTGATAGAGCCCAGCATTTTGACTTCTTCCCTTAGCATGTTGACAAATTCTACACCTTTCCACATATCTTTTTACATCTTCCTTCATCTTTGGCCAATAATAATGAGTGCTCAGGTGTAGAAAAGTTTTATCCTGTCCAAAGTGACCAGCAAGACTTCCACTATGTTTTTCCTTCAACAAATTATCTCTCATGGACCCTCTAGGGATACATAACTTGTTTTCTTTAAACAACAAACCTTCTTGAATCATGTTATCCGTCCATGGCTCTTTATTCCGGTAAATAGGATCATTGCAAGCTGCAAATGCTTCTCCAAAATCTGCATCCTCTGCATATAACTCTTTCAAACTTTCAAACCCCACGCTGTTAGTTTGTATTTCACTCAACAATAAACTCTTCCTACTTAAAGCATCAGCAACTCTATTCATTTGACCACTTTTATGCTTCAAAACAAAGTTAAAACTCTGAATATACTCAACCCATTTAGCATGCCTTTGATTCAATTTATGTTGGCTGTTAATAAACTGCAAAGCATGGTTATCTGTATACACAATGAATTCTTTGGGCAAAAGATAATGTCTCCATTTCTTGAGGGACTGAACAAAAGCATAAAACTCCAAATCATAAGAAGAACACTTTCTTTTTGCCTCATTTAATTTCTCATTAAAATATGCAACCGGTTTTCCCTCTTGACTTAAGACTGCCCCAATAGCCAAACCACTAGCATCACACTCTACTTGAAACACTTTATCAAAATCAGGCAAAACAAGTATGGGTTGTTCACTCACCTTCCTCTTGAGAAATCTGAAATTTTCTTCAGCCTCTTTAGTCCAAACAAATGGTCTTTTATTCCCCTTAATAGTCTCCAATATAGGTGCTACAACATGACTGAAATTTCTTATAAACTTTCTATAAAAACTAGAAAAACCATGAAAACTTCTTACCTCCATGACACTTCTTGGTGATGGCCAATCAAGTACGGCCCGAACCTTCTCCTTATCCATCTTTAGCCCTTCTTTTGACACCACAAAGCCCAAGTAAACCAGCTCGGTCTGCATAAACACACACTTCTTCAAATTGATCTGCAACTTTTCATGTAACCTCCTCATAACCTGCCTCAAATGCTCTATATGCTCCTCTTTAGACCTGCTAAACACCAAAATGTCATCCAAATATACAACCACAAATTTACCAATAAATGGTTTCAAAACCTCATTCATTAACCTCATAAAAGTACTAGGGGCATTAGACAATCCAAAAGGCATAACCAGACACTCATACAACCCATCACTAGTCTTAAAGGTTGTTTTCCATGCATCCCTTGGTCTGATTCTTATTTGGTGATAACCACTTTTCAAATCTATCTTAGAAAAATACGTAGAACCACTCAAACAATTCATTAAATCTTCAATTCTAGGTATGGGAAACCTATATCTTATTGTGATTTTATTTATTGCCCTTGAATCAGTACACATACGCCATTCCCCCTCCTTTCATTGGAACCAACACTGCAGGAACAACAAAGGGTTTAGACTTTCCCTTATCAAACCCTTCTTCAAAAGGTCCTCCACTTGCTTCCTTATCTCCTCATTTTCCATAGGTGTTAACTTATATGCAGCTTTATTTGGAAGGCTAGCACCCGGAATCAAATCCATGTGATGGCCAATGCTTCTAATAGGAGGCAATTCATTAGGCAAATTATTTGCAACAATGTCCATATTCTCATTCAAAATGTCTTGTATTTCAATAGGCAAATTCTCCAACTTTGTATAAGTCATTACACATCTAGGTTTAGGAACCAAAGCATAACCAATTTCTTCATTCTTCAAATCATTCAAAAACTCTTTACCACTTACCATCATTACCTTACTGCTGCTGCTGCTGTCCTCTTCTTTTTCCTTTATGGGCAGCAAGGTATGCTTCTCTCCATCCTTCTCAATGGTGTAAGTATTCTCCTTCCCATCATGCACTGATTTCCTATCAAATTGCCACGGTCTTCCAAGCAAAACATGGCACACATCCATGGGCATTATATCACACAAAACACAATCCTTATAACTGCCAATCTGAAAATCAACATAGGCCTGCTCACTAACCAATATTTGATGGCCTTTTTGTAACCAAGTCACTTTATATGGAGTAGGGTGCTTAATCCTTTTAAGATTTAACTTTTCAACCATCTCAGTTGCAACAATATTATCAGTGCTACCACTATCTATAATGAGCTTACAACATTTACCTTGTGACTTACACTTGGTTTTGAACAATGCTCTCCTTTGAATTGGCTCTTTCCTCTCTTTTTGTGGCTTCAACAACACCCTCTTAAGCATTAAAGAATCACCTGATTCTACTTCATCCTTGTGGTGTACTGGTGATCCCACACTCTCTTGATCGGCATAAACAACTTGATTGCTTCTCTCAAATTTTGAAGGTCCTCCTTGTGATGATTCAAAGCATTCCCAACTCTTATGCCCATATTGGTTGCACTTGAAACATCTTCCTGCAAATCCTCTTCCTCTACCTTGTGAACCACCTCTTCCATAAGACCTTCCTCCTCTATTTTGATAACCACCTCTATCATTGTTGGCTGTCCCACTGGAACTTCCAGCCTCTTCACCTTGATGATGCTACTATCCCCTACTTGTTTGCTATCCTCTACCTCTAAAACCTCTTCCTCTCTTCTTCTCTTGCTAACTTTGCTTCCTTTGCAACTTCTCCTCTACCTTAAGAGCAAGTTGATAAGCCTCTTCTAGGCTCCTTGGGGACAAAAGACTCAATTCGTCTTGCAAACTGTACTTGAGACCATTCACATATCGGGCTATCTTCTCCACATCTTCTTCAGCATGCCCAGATCGGATTATTAACTTGTAGAATTCCTCCGTATAATCCTTCACAGACATATCCTTCTGCTTCAAATTCTGCAATCTCTTAAAGAGATTTGCTTGATAATTACTGGGAAGAAATTTGGCCTTCAACTTAGCCACCATTCGATCCCAAGAGTTGATCTTTTCCTTATTTCTCTTTCTCCTCTCCGTTTGGACAAAGTCCCACCACATGGCCGCATGGCCCTTCAATCTGGTGTAGGCAAACTTCACTCTTCTTTTCGTCTGCTACACCCTCATTCAAAATATTTATCCCAGTCATTGATCCAATCGATCAAGTCTTAACCATTCAAGCTTCCAACATAAGTTGGCACCTCTATCTTGGGTTTAGAACCCAAACTCATGACTGACTTCAGTAGTCTTTCACCAAATTCTTCTTCTTGATCTACCTGTCTTGCCTCATTCTCTTCTCTCTGTTGTTCTTCCACGTCACTTACATCCTCAATATCCGGGTTTCCTCTCCTCTGTGCCCTCTCAAGAGCTTCCATCCTTGCAACCAAATTCTGCAACTCAGAGTCACCATGGTCTCTTCAGCCTCTGCCTCGGCCTCCTCCTCCTCTGCCCAATATTCTTGGAGGCATATTGACCACTTACTAATGCCCAATCTTAACCTTGTGCTCTGATACCAATCTAATGGAGCCTTGCTAATCACAGGTTCAAACAAATGCTCGAGAATTTGATCAAACAGAGATTCAGAAATTAGTGACAGGAAAATTAATATCATTTATCTAAAATGACAGGAAGAATTCATGTGCAGACTATATTGACAGAGAAATCACCAAAAACAGAGTGTAGAAATTCAAATCCTTCATATTCCATATCATGAACAACACATTACAAAGATCTATCTATCGGCCTATAAAAATCAGCCTTTACAAACTGCATGAACTTGTTTTTCTCCTAAACTCTACTCTAATTGCTGCCTTCTTGTCGTTTCACTTCACCTCCTATCCTTTCTCTTTCGTTCTCCTCTCTCCCTTTTCAACCATCGGTCTCTATTCCCTTAGCTGTCGTCTATTCGTCTTCTAGATTCTTCCAAGGGCATCGATTCCTCCTCCAAGCATTCTGCAATCGTCGGCCATATTCTTCTGGACTGTGGTCGCATCGGTTTCCTCTGAGTTTCTACACATCTTCCCAACCTATCGTTGCATGCTCAGATTCTTTTCTGTCATGCCCCATCTGTCATAAAACCGCTGGCAGAAATCATTAACTCCATCGAGGGCCGCCATAGGCTCTACATTCAATCATTCCCAGTGACCATTCGAGTTCTTAACTGCCAAGAAACCGTCGACAGTTTTAAACCCCTTTATCAATTGGATCATGGCGCTCTAGTGACAGGAGCTTTCAGAGCAAACCAAGTTTACATAATGTAAGAGGCTGCGACAGGAGCTTTTCAGCTTTATCAGATTATAGCTTTACAAAGATTGGCGTTTACAAGATGACGACAGAAGGCAAAAAGCCACCTACAAAACAAACAAAAAGAACAAAAACAGCAAAAAGAAGAAAAACAAAAACTAAATAGCAAGATGCCCCTGCATCAGGTTCAAATTTTGATCATTTGTTCCCCTAAAACTCTAGGACATGCAATGAAACTCTATAGCAAACTGTGCAATGCAACTCTAGGACAAATATTCAATGCCCTCTATCATCGACTATCTCCTCTGTGATGAATTTCTGCATGGGGATTAGTATCAAATATAGCCCAACAAACCCACAACCTACCCAAGGTGCCTAGGCCAAACCCTAGGCAAACCCCAAGTCGTCTTGGCCCCGAACTAGAACCCAAACTGCATTTTCACAATTCGTCACATGTTTTTGAAGGACCTGATAACATAGTCAAAAATAGTTGAGTTGTCAATGGTAGGAAGCCAAAAAGAGGGGCACAGTCCTAAAAGGTAGGCAACCTATCATTAAATTTCTATACATGTAGATTGGGACCATATGAGCTATTAATACTCCAAAAACTCATTTCATTTTTCATCATCATTAGAAGTGTGTTTGGCAGCTCTTGCACTACAGAGATGGCTCATATACTACATTTTCAGCTGAATTTCTAGGGGGAAAAAAAGGATTAATATGCACAACTAAGGAAAGTAGGCCAAAGTGAACTCAACAATTCAAGAAGTTACAATAGCTAACCAAAAGTGTAGGAACTCCAACAGCCAAAAATAAAATATCTAAACTATAAGTATGAAACAAAACATGAAAAAAGACATGTCCCCAAGTCCCAATAGCTTTCTAGTGGAATTTTATAAGAAGGCATGACACAATGTTGGTCAAGTATTTTAAAAGCGTGATGGGAATCATAGGTGAGCTTGTCAATGTGGGTATCATCAGTTTCATACTCAAAGGCAATAAATGAGAAACAGTAGGGGCTGGCAATCTATCAATCTTTTGAGAATCTCTTATTGAATTATAGGAACAACCTTTGCCCAAAGGATCAAGCTGCAAGTTTGAATTTGAGAAGGCCTATGGCAGGATAGAATGAGATTTCAGTTTGAACATGCTTGACTGGTTGGGATTTGGATCCTTCTTCCACAAGGCAGTGGCAACCTTTTTTTCACAATCTTCAACACAGGTCATTGTGAATGGGATTCATACAGACCTCATTGATTTATAGAGATCCATCAAACAAGGCTGCCTTATCGCTTCTTATCTCAACATCATTACAGCAGATGCCCTTGGTTATTTATTGGAGGCAGCCAGTCTTCAAGGATATATTAGAGGGATTGCTTTGCCAAAAGATAGCCAGCTTCTATATGTTCACTTTGCAAATGATTCTACCTCCTGAACTAAGTCAACAATCAGTTGAAGGTGAATGCTTTGCTTAGACACTTTTGTTTAGAAATCGGAGGCAGTGGTGAGTGAGGGTTAAAAAGAAATTTTGCTTATTCGGTAAAATGGCTTAACAAAGATGGAAAATATAAAACAAGTCAAGATCATTCCAAATTTGGGTATTCCTTTTGGTATTCAGCTTTCTCTTGTTGATCAAGAGAGGTGGATAATGGAAAAAATTGGGAAGAAGATACAATGTTGGAATATTTGTGATCTCCCTCTTGTTGGGAAGATTACAATCATTCACAAGATGCTTGTGACAAGTGTTATATTCTACCCCTCTTGCTTTTTTTGCTCTCAAACAACATATAAATAACTATCAAAGATCCAAAGTTTTTTTTGAGAAAACAGGGTGAGATATAAGGACTTCCTTTGGTTGCCTTGGATGTTTGGAGTCTTCTGCTTGATTAAGGAGGATTGGAATTTTCACATATTGGAGCTCAAGGAAGATCCCTTGCAGTTAAGTATTGTGTAAGATCAATGGAGGGGGAAGCCCCCTAGCAGGTGCTTGCCATAGAATTGCTACTGCAAAATACACCTAAAATATATAGGGCCTTATTTGAAGCTATATTATGTAAGTGGCAATGCCAAGGCATGTACTACTTCTTTATCAGCACTACTTAAGACAATATAGGCAGCATAGCAATTACTTTCTGACTTCCTTGCTTGGCTGTTTGAAGGCCCAAGAGATGCTTGAGATCCATTTCACAGCCTTTCCAGACATTCGATTCTTCATAAGGGAAGATATTGCCTTCTGCCTGCATTTGTAAGTAATGAGTTGACTAGGAAATGAATGATTTGCTAGGGGCACAATAACACTTTGAGTTGGAAAAGTCGCATTCATACATAATCTAAATAGAGATCAAATGCTAGCCACAGCATACTAAACAGTCTTCCATAAGCTTTGCAATTTCATTCCTAAAAATTGTTTAATCAATCACAATTAAATGTGATAGGAGCTTACTGGAGGGATTGAAAGTGGAGCAATTGGAAATCCTCCAACAGTAATGACACAAATTACTATCCTAAATTTCTAAGCGAGGCGCTCCTTTCTATTTCTCTGCAGTTGAATAAGGGATGAAAAGTTTAAGAATCGATATCATAATGGCAAAGACATTGTCATACCACTTGGACATCAAGGACCTCCTTAAAGCATAAACTTTTGGTATGGCTAGTGCTTCATCAAGATTTGGCAGCCAAACAAACCAAGGCTGTACAAGATTGGAATTACAAACTCTTCATTTTATGTAGAAGGAAGATGGCTGAGCATATCTTTTGGAGGTGCACTGCAGCTAGGGATTTTTGAACTTTGTTGCAGGCCGAGTTTAATTTCCATTTATTTCCCCTCTCTCATAATGTGCGCTCCTCCTAGCAGACTATTTTATGATCAAGGGCAGCTGCAAAAATATTTTCCAAATGATTTGGCTAACATCCCTGAATTTTTTGTGGAAAGCAAAATGCAAGGCAACTTTTCAGGAGGATTCTTCCCCACTGAGAATGAGTAAGATGAAATTTTTTTAAGAAGATTTGCATGTTGTATCCAAAGCCAAGTGGAAGTGTGTTCTTCAAAATGTGTATACTTTTGACTACTGGGAGACAAGCTCAAGTTCTTTCTTTCCTTGCTTTCTAGGGGCTTTATTTTTTATCCTTATACTCGGGGGATGTAAATTAGTGGTTCAATGGGATAACATAAACGCATTTTTTCTTAAAACAATGAGAAAATAGAAACAAATAAGGAGTTAAGCCTAAAATGGGTAAAATCCTAGAAAAGCAAGTGTATAAAAAAGCCATATAGTACAAAACAATACTATGAACAAGGTCCCTTCTCAAAAGAAATTGCCAATAAAACCAAGAGAAGGGGACTGTTGATGTGTTTTTTATGACAACAACATTATACTTGAATGTCAAGTGCTCTATCCTCTCTTGAACAAAGTATCTCAAATGCTAAACAATGTGATCAAGTGAGATTACTCCAAGGTTCCTTGAATGTCAGGTCTTGACGTGCACATGGATAGACTCAGTGAAATGATGTGATAATGCTGGTAATCACAAAGGGACTTACGCTAAATTGCTCCTTCTTCATGGACAGGTGAAATTCATTACTCCTTGGATGTGTGAATGAATGGAACTTTCATCAAACTAAAAGAAATAACAACAGGAAAGGGTTAAGAGAGATCTAATCTACTCTAAGGACAATGAAATGATGGATGATGCTTCGATAGACATACTCCTTCAAACCAAGCTTCGCTTCGCCATGAGAACAACAACTACACAAAACTAGTGCAATCTTCAAACGGAATGAAGGATTTTCAAACTGTAAATAAGCATCCAAATACCCACAGCTGGCGCAACTTGAACAAATATCCACAATCGAACTATTGCAACAAGAGGTTCAGGGTAACTTTGCATTGCAAATTACAAGCGGCAATCCACAAAAAGTATGAACCAAGGAATTCATCAAATATCTCCACATTAATTCACCATATCAATGAACTTCAACTAAAATCTATCTAGTTTGTTTTGAATCATCTTCAAGAAATTGGAAACCATGCTAACATCCCAAAATAACACAATGGTCACCAATCTTCAATGAGAATGTATTGATTTTGGTAGTATCTTTACAACAATTGCCAATGTCTCTTCAATTCTTCAAGAGCTTCTACTCTAATATCTAACTTCTAAAGAACTCTAATCATAAGAACCTTTACAAATGAAGAGAGTGAGCTTTATATAGAGCTCAAGATTACAACCAAGGGCCCAGATTGATTCTAGAATCAATGGCCAAGATTAATACAACACAAGGTAGTTACAAGTACTACTACCATCGACCAATGAGATGTTTACAACATGATTTTCTAGAAAGCTCCATCCTTATCTCTATCTTGGTAGCCAAGTTCAATGAATCTAGACATGGCGATGTGGCATAATGTGATTGGTTGACGATGACTAGATGCCACCTCAGCATGCTTATCCTTGAGTGTTCCTTGAACTTGGAATTTCATGTTGTACTTCCTTTGGATTTCTTGCATTGGCGTTGATTTCTTGGTGCAATTCTTGATTTCCTGATGTTGGGCTCGATTCTCTTGATGAATGAAGAACTGGATTCTTGTTCCTGAATTTTCGAGGATTGTTCCTCTTGTCCCAGAATTGAAGTCCTTGATGTGGAATTGTGTAATATCCCCAATTTTTGCAAGTAACTTAAATGTGTCTAATTGTAAATTAATTTTATAAAGTATTTTAATTGCTTTATAAAATTAATATTTTATTAAGTTACTTGAAAAATACTTTATTAAATAAAGTATTATTGTACACACATTTAAAAAGGGTCATGTAAAAGCATTTAAAATTGTAAGGTGTGATTGTGTACATAAAAACTTTCATTTAATAAAATTAGGGCCTGTCCTAATTGATGAAAGTTTAAAAGGGCTGTTGAGAGTCATTGTTGAGCATGTCTGTATGTTTTGGTTTTGTGTTTATGACTTTTGTCAAGTTGTATTCAACTATTGTCAAGGTGATGGCCCCTTGCATTTGCTGAGCCGAGGAGATGACCCCTTGGTGAATTGTAGAGGTGAAATCATCTCAAATTTCACAACTGAGCTTCAAAGTGTATTTGGTTCGATTGTTGGGTTTTCGCCATTTGGTCGGAGACCATTTGGTAAAGCTTCATTGAAAATCTTGTTTGAAGATTTTATGCAGAGGGTTTATTGACAAATTCATTAATTTGTAAACAAATATGAATTTGTGAAGGTGGCTCGATTTATATATGTCTGATATGAATAATGCAGTTTAATAAGAGACAAAGTTTGACAGCAAGCCAGCCATAGCCTTTTGTCAAAATATCTTATTCATATTGAAAGTTTATTGTTTGTTGTTCAATGGGAGACCAAATCTGACGCCTCAGCTCAGTCAGCCAATTTCATGTTTTAAAATTGTTTCCAAGGAGATACGTGAGGTTTCAAGTTTGTATTTAGAAGACAAAGGTGAGATAAATTGTAAATTTGAAGTTTGATATTTGTTTGCTGGTAAATAGGGGACAAAGTCTGACGAACTGTTCCAGTCAGCAATTTCATTAATAAATCTGTATTTCATCAGAAGAAATATTTGCAAAGAAGAATTGTAGATGTTTTTAATTGTTTATAAGAGGTGGGTCCCAAACCCCACTATGAGAATTATTTGAGTTTGTTTTTAAATCTGAAGAAAAGAAGCAATTCGTGGGTCCCTCTTTGTATAGCAAGGAAAGACATTCATTTTGAAATCTTTAAAAGAAAAGTTTTGCATCTGTCGTGGTAAGGAGAATTCGTGGAGTTAGGAAGCACACAGGCAGGCAGCTCTGCAGGAGTTCGTGGGTCCCAGCAACATATCAATCGCAGCCTTTATCAATTAATTTGGCACTAGATAATATTGAAGGTAATTGCTGAGTTAGGCGTGGGTATCTCTGAGGAATGTGTGGGCCCATTTCAATCCAGCTGGTCATAAAATTTGAAGCATAGGAGGCACGTAGGAAATCAGAAATTTCATTCATATATCTTTTGATGCCGGACACATATCATTGAGGAGTTTCAGCTGGTGATAACAGATATACTTCAGGCATGCGCTTATAACAGCAACAGCATAATTGAGATTTTATTGTGTTCCCCATCATTAGAATCGCTGAACATGTTAAGAGAAGTTTATATCATTTGGTCTGGTTTCACTTGACAGTAATCAGCTTCAGAGTTATCAGCACCCTGTCATCAAATCATAGTACAACAGCAGGTTGGGTTTGAGTTAGTCATCACCCAATCAGATTCATCCATTGATGATTTGGTTTCATACCTGGTCCCTGTATTGAAGATTAAGTTCTGGTATGTCTAGTATAGAATGTTGATGTAAAGCAATCTCTTTAAGTATTCAAATCTTTAATTTGAATATAATGATCTATTCTGCTGTTATAGGTGTCTTTGGGATTGATATTATATCCATAAACAAGTGTTTGTTATTGGCTATTGAAATATAAGATTATAAAAGACAAAATCAGAAGTCCAATCAGAACTCAGTTTGTGAATCAAATGTCAAGTGTTTGACGAAATGTCAACACATTAAAGGTCTGAAATGTATGGGAATAAGCTGTAATCCGGATAGGGTTATTTCAAATTGTTCTTTGTATCACTTCATGTCTTGAACTTTCTTTGTCTTCATCGGAATTCTGTGAAGTCTTCTTGTCATTTGAAAGTAGTTTCCTTGACCGGCGTGGAACTCTTTGCATCCACCTTGAACGGCTTTGATCATCCTTGCATCCTCCTCATGGAACTTATCCTTGTTCTTGAATTCCTGCATAAACAAAGGAAAACCTTGAATAGCAAAGGCGGATAAAATTCTTTAACGTAATGCACTATTAAGATAAAACATGAATAACTTTGCATGATTCAATAAAAATAAACGATTTTGATCAATTTTCATTCACAAATGCTTGAACAACTGAAGGATCTCCATTTCTCCTGCATTTTCCACACTTGAACTGACTTTTCCCTTAGATTTTTTTTATTAAATTTGTCATGTTCTAGGTTCCAGGTCGGTCAGGAATTCTAGGCGCACATTCCATGTTCATCAAGATTTTTTTCACTTGGAATTCCAGGGCGCACTTCTAAAGGTGTCCTGGATTTTTCATCTTTGGAGCGCAATTCTAAGGGTTAGGTGGAATTTTTACATAGAGCGCATTTGATGGAGGATCTTGGATTTTCCAAGGAGGAGAGCGCTTTTTCCATGTTGAGGTGGATTTTGGCACTTGGAATTTCATGTCTTAAGGAGGGCGCAAATCCACTAGGCATCAGGAATTCTGCCCAAAGAGGGCGCAAATCCAGGGTGGAAGTGGATTTCTTGTCTGGAGAGCGCATTCCTTGGGTTCATCTGGAATTTTCATCCTTGGGCGCATATTCCATGTGATCAAGGATTTTCCGCCCAAAGGTCTAAGATTTTGATGAAAACCTCTATCACTATGACAAGTATTTCAAGGAAAATGGGCGAGGAATTGTTCACTTTGACAAGGAATTTACCCTTCTAGCTTAGGATGTATCTCTAGTTGATAAGGAATTCCAAGTTTTCCTAAGGAATCTTACAATTTGGTTGAGGAATCATGGAATTTTACAATTTTGAGGTCAGGAATTTCAAGCATTTTCTTCAAGAATGACAAGGAATGATTGAGTTTTAGGCGATTTTGAAGGTTTCTGCCTAGGGCGCACCAGGAGGTTGGTCCTGGATTTCCTGATGCTCTGAACACATATCCATAGGTGCCTTGGATAATCCTTGAGGAAGGCACATTTTCCTTGGAAGGGAGGATTTTCCAATGGAGCGCACTTTGGATGATGTCTTTCACTAACTTCTTGGCGCAAGTTCATAGTGCTCCTTCAATTGTTTCTTGTTGCACATTGCAAGGTTTTGTTCACAAATGTTTGAGCGCATTTCCTCAATGTTCATTCAATGTTTCTTGAGCGCATTTGCCATTGACTCCTTCAGTGATCCTTTGGAGCGCAATTGTCATGTGTTCTTGCAATTCTTGCCGCATTCCCCTTGAACACATTCAATGATGGGCGCAATTTCCCTGTTTCCATTCAATGTTGAGAGCATTTCCCTTAGACTCGTTCAAGAATTCTTAGGCGCATTTCTCATGGTGTTCAATTTTCCTTGAGTGCACTTTCTCTATGACCATTCACAATCTTTTTGGACGGGATTTCCATAGGAGCATTCCCAATGATGGGCGCATATCTAAGGTAGTCTTTCAGTGTTGAGAGGAAATCCACCTAGGTACAAGAATCCCGCCCTACGAGGGCGCAAATCCTGGTGGGTACTGGAATCCCGCTCTCCTTAGGAAGACTTAGATTTTTCATGAATTTTGTGAACAGGATTTTGAAGGTCCCTACCTGACGTATATTTCAAAATATATTTAAGTACCTATACTTTAAATATTTTGAAATATACCGTCAAGATGTTTGAGATAGGTCCCGGATCCATGGGATTTAACATGCATATTCTAGATTTTTGAGGATCCACCAAATTTCAGACTTAGTCAATTTTTCAGGATTTTAGGATATCAGACTTAGCCAATTTCAGGGTTTCAGGGAAATGCATCAAGGTGAAGGCATATAGACTCCTTAGTGAAATATCCATCCCTTAGGCAATTTCTTCAATCACCTCATGGATTTCTTCAATTTGTCCTTAGGAAAATCCACCTTTTCACTTCATTGTTTCAACATTCCTTAAGTATATTCCAAATTTCCTGTGAGTTCAATATATTGAAATTCTTCCTTCAGTCAAGTATTCATGGATTCCAAACAAGAAACTTGGCTAGACTTGGGCAAATCTATACTACCAAATCAACAAACTCAAAGAAAAACCAAAATCCTAAAGCAACTAAGACAGAAAGCGAGAAAAAGAGGGGGTCCCTATTTGCAATGGGGCGATGTGTGAAAACGTCACAACATCTTGCACATTCAAAGAACCTTGGAGTAGTCTCACTCGATCACATTGTTTAGCGTTTGAGATACTTTGTTCAAGAGAGGATAGAGCACTTAGTGTTTTATTCTAATGTTGTTGCAGTCATAAAAAACACATCAACAGGGACCAATGGAGAAAAGGTTCTAGTCTACATCTAAGTCCAGTGTAAAATAAGTATCTGCATCCTCATCAATCATCACAAAAGTGCCAATACATGATAGGATGATATTTTCAAAAGAAAGGCTTGTCGTAAGAGGACCCAATTAAACAATCTTGGGAGGAGAAAAAGATACTCCTCCCAATGCCTCTCTTCACATCCACAACCAACAGTCCCCTATATATGAGGAGAAAATTTTAATCTGCCCCTGTAGCCTTGACTTTTCGCAAGGAGGAGAATTTAATCCTCTATGCCACCTGTAAGAATAAGATATCTGAGTTGGGGGCTGTCTCATCGCTCTGTCATCATTTGTGCTACTGAGTGCAGTTACCAATATGCATTTGACATCCCCAGTGGCTGAAATAGCTTGAAAGAAATATGATTTAGTGGTCCAAGAACTATCTTGTACGACCTAAGAAAAAACGTGACAAAAAATATTTTCTGACTTTAGTTGTATGGCACAAAATTCCTGAAGATTCTGAAGCCAAGTTAATCTTTTTCGAATGTCCTCAATGCTGTATATGTGATAGATATTTGCAAAGAACTAATGGATGGATGCTTTATATGTGATGTATAACGCAGATGGAGGAGCAGCCTGTAATGAAATTCTAAAAGTCATGGAATGAGCACATTCTAGAACCAGTGAAGGAAAAGAAACTTCTGCTTGTAGCCCAATATTTGGACTGTGAGGACACACTGAAGGTGACATTCAAGAGCACCAAATCAATTTTGCCAGTTCATTGGACCTTATACTCTGCAACTGGCCAGATACTCCATCAAAGCACCTTTCCCCTAGGACCCTGACGCTAGCAGTAGAAAGTGTAAGATACCCAACTAGTTCTACCAAAATTTTTCCTTACTTAGACAATTTTACTTGCTATCAACTCATCAACTACTTCAACAACACAAAGATATACATCAAAGATAACTACTTGAATGGGAGTCGGGTACTTGTTTATTAACTTGATTCAATCAACTTGCAATGTCTTATTACATGGATAATGCTTTCAATAGCATGAAGTTGCAACCTTATCAAAATGGAATTACAAAAGGAAGGCCTTGAAGCCTTGATGTTTACAATGTCTTCTGTACTTGATCAACTCAATTGAACTCGATGTCAACTAAATGTCGACACCTCATAGTATCACAAGGGAGCATCACCTTGCTTGTTGAGGGAGCATCACCCCAACACTTGAAACTCGCAGGCCTCAAGATTACAAGCTCAACAGCTTTGCAGAGAGAATTTTGTCAAATGAACCGATACCAAATGAATGAGAGAGCTCCTCCTTTTATAGGCCTTTCAAAGGCAATGAAGGCACGTTTTACAATGCACAAAGAGGAACCAAGGCATGTTTCCCAAGAAGCATATCCAAGGGAATATCCCATCTGATGACTCATTCTGAGTTGGCAAGCTTATCTGGAGACCTTGACACGGATCCCAAAGACATTCTGTGGACCAATGAGAGCTCAAGTAGTTACAACTACCTTATCTCCTACCTAGGCGCTATAATTTGCAAAGTCCTCAATGCTAGGCGCCAACTGAAGGTTGAAAGGAGGAGAATTTGAGATCCAACTTACTAGGGCGCAATTCCAGTGATCTCTTGACTTGGGCGCTAGATTTAGGTTTCTGCAAAGGTTTTGGCGCCTGGGGAAGGATGTGACATCTCCTTGCAAACATTTTCGCCTCAAGCCATATCTAAGGTAAAAATACCAACTTCTGCCAAGCGCCCTCCACATTGAGTGAATTGAAAGGTCTTTTCATGCTTAGGCGCATCATGGTATCTGAGGAAAGGTGAATTGGCGCCCCCCCCTCCTCTTGAGTGGTTCATCTCCCTGCAAGTGTTCAAAAACATCATTCTCTTCATGAGGCGCATTTTGAGATGAAATGACATGAGTTTGGCGCCCAGTCTAGAATTAATAAAACACTTGTCTTATCAATGATTATCTTCTTATCCTCTGATGGAGCGCCTTGTTCCAACTTTGGTCTTGGGGACTGGCAACTCCCTTAGGCGCACCTTTGAGGTCATTTTGACTGGTATCTGTGCCTAGCAGGATGAAGTCCTTTGAAGTCTTCAAACAAACCAAAATACTTGCCCGGCATCAGGATAACCTTAGGCGCTTCAAGAAGGAGGTTGGAACATGAATGGGCGCCAACTTGTCTAGGCGCAAACCAAAGCTTGTGGAGGATATTCAAGGCGCCCAAGATTCCTTGAAGACATCCAAAGTTCCAATGCTCTTAACTTCTTCTGGTTCACTCTGGAGCTAGGCGCTGTAACTTGATCTAGGCGCACTTACTGGTAGAAAGGGTTCTAGATAGGCGCCTTTAGATAGGAGAGGTCTTTCCTTGCAAGAAACTTCAACTCAAGCATCATTTGATTCAAAAATATCTTCTTCTTTCTAGCGCCTATTCATTTGGAGGACTTGGAATCCATTTCATCAAGGAGGCGCATTTCCTATGTCATGGAATCTTGCTTTGGCGCCTTGGTGAGTTTAGGCGTTCATTTCATAACATTTGATCACCCTTTGGCGCCTAAGGTGAGAACTTATCCTTGTCTGCCTTAGTCAACATTTCGCATTTTAGGGTTTACAAACTAAAGCTGTGGCGCCTTGATGCAGTTGATAGATCCTTGGGCGCCATTTGAGAGGATTCAAAGCCTAGGCGCTAAAATGGAAGTATCTCACCAGAAAGTACAACTTCATAGCTTTCAATCCATCAATTACTCATGCTAGGCGCTCAAAATGGAGAGTTTAAACCTTATGAAGGTTAGGCGCATTCTGAGGTTGAGTAAGAATAAGAAAGTGCGCCTAACTCAATTAGGCTCTTCCAATGACTACAAACATATATTAGGTGAATGAGTAATTGCCAGTGATGCTCAATTAGTTCATGGATGACTTCATCTTCCTGCTTGTTGCCTTCAGAACCCAAGGTGCTCATTCAGGTGAGCTCAGTCTGCTATTGGCGCCTAAGCTTGAAACTTCATTTCTAACATCTTCGCTTATCTCAGAACTGGGCACTGAGTCGGATAAAGTAAACCACAAGGAGCGCCTCCAGTTGAATGCTATACTGAGAGCTAAAATGAGCTTTGGAAGTTGGTCGCCAAAGTGAACCTGATTTGTCAAGGAGTGCCCCTGACAATGGTGATCATTGGGGTTGAAGAAACTCCTCCCAGACTTAGTCAATTTACAAGTTTCTGACTTTGATCCTGCAAGACAAAAGGTTAAGTCAGTCAAAAACCAGTTCATTCCCTCATTACTTAGAATTAGCCTCCGGGAATGAGGATTAGGCTAATCCATTATACACTTGATGATCAAGCCGGAAATGGGGACATGACAGAAAGCTTAACAGCTTCAAAGCAGATTACAAATTATGAATCTAGGGAACCAAGTCACTGCATCAAACCTTCAGAACATTCAATTTTTCATGGGCAGAAAATTCAAAAGAATTATACCTCCAATTTACATACAAGTTTGATGCTCTCTTTACTTACTAGAACACAACATTAGGATTTCAGTTTTGCTTTGTTTAATAGTGATATTTTCTCAGAAGTGATGGTTTTCAAATAATATTTTGTATTTTATTGCTTCAGAATGTCTCGCTCAGAAATATAGTGAATCTGAATCAAGGACTTCAAAATCAATAGTATATAAGTCCTGCATGGTCCTTTTGGAGTGGGAGTTTTTCTAATGTCTCATTTTGACCAATGAAAATAAAACATTGAACAAGGGAGACTCCCCGGCTAAGTAAAGAAATCTTATCACAGAGCATTTTGCTTTTAATTTGGACATTGCCTGGAATTAGTTAAAAAATAAATGAGCTGTTTCTCATTCAACTTAGAAATACAGAAGAAAAAACAACAAATACATAGAAATGTTTAATGTGAATAATCATGCATTCAAAACACATATAAATGAGTTGTGAATAGATGGAAGATCATGTAATTCAATGCTCCATAAGACTGTAAATAATGGAGTATAGACTTTATACAGTACATGAGCAGGAGCTCCAATTTAGTAATCAACATACGCACAAACATGTTAAAATGAGAGCACAGATAACAAATATATTTGCAAATTATGTCCACCAAGGCCAAGTACTAGAGATTCAGAATAGTCGTTAAACTACAACATGATATGGAAAACTTACAAGCCAATGACAATAGTTGCACTTCCATTGTCACATACGACACCAATCCACTTATCAAGGCACGGATTACTTCCAATCCAAAGCGCTTTAAGTTGAGAACTATTAGAGAAATGTTGTCTTATTTTAGACAAAGATAGTCCTGCAATATAGCAAGAGTTCAAAAAAGTGGGTTTACTTGAGAATGCATCCAATACAGTGTTCGAAATTTTCCCAAATTCTACCATCAAACTCATAAAATAATTGAAGTCTATTTGACCACATGAAATGTAAAGTAGTTATGAAAGCTCACATAATTGGCTGCAAGTGTATGCTTGTATTTCATACTAAATTTTCAAATTATTTAAAAATTTGAATCAAAAAGGTAGAACAACCAGCTAGGCTACGGATTAAAACACATTTACTAGTTTATGAAACCTCATTTTCTTATAGTCTTTAGAGAATATAAAGCAAGGAAATGCAAATATACCCAACATATTTCAAATTTAAATAGACTGAACTATAATTTAACTGTTGCAACAATTTGGTTATAGTGATACTAGTACACTTCATTATCCTAAATAATAATTCATCAAAGAAATGGACTTAAAGGGAAGATGACCAATAGTTTTGGTACTAGAAATGCTTGGAAACTATTAACAGGCCAGACTTGACTCACTAGGCCCAGCTAACCATTTTTACATGATTTGGTTCCCTCTTTTGACAATCTAACCTTTCAATCTTTGTATTTTTTTTTATTTTTATTTTTTTCGGTTTGATGTCAAAACAGTCCAAATTCTGTTAGGGTCAAAAACTCGCATATCTTTCAAGTTATGAGAAGACTGGATTACCAAATGGAATCCTAAAAAGCATTGGAGATAAAATCCAAATCCTCAAAGACCAAGGACGCAGGGAAAAAAAAATAGAAAGTTGGCACTAACATGTATGCTCTTGAATGGTATTAACTGTATGCTACTTGGCACCAAATCCGCTGAAATGGAATAATTGGTTCATAGGAAGACAAGGGAAAGGAGCAAGAAAAAATTAAAAGAGAGATGAAAAGGAGAAAAATAAAAAATCACTGTTCAAGCACCCATTAGTCATTATGGTAGTATGTGTGTTGTCACTTTTTGTGTGCTGTTGTGTTGCTGGGTGGCCACAATAATTTCTACAAAATGTTATTGTGGCTTTGAATTAAGTTGAAAAAGCATCAACTAACATATTTATAAATGATTTCAAATATATCATTCTCATTTAAGACAGCAATATTATCCGATACAAGCAAGATGATTTTTACTTTTTTGGTCTTTGTCTTTCTTTTCTATAGAAGTTTCTCCTTTTTAGGCATTATTGTTCATTGTTGTTTCTGACCAATGTACTCCAATCCCATTGAATCATAGATATTAATGTAGGGTTTTCTTCACATGATCCGAGATTCAACTCAAAATGGCATAAAAGGGATAGAGGAAAAACAGTGTTCATATTTATGGTCCATCTAAATCACCAACACAGACCATTTGTCATATACATAATGTAATAAGCCAATGGGCATTAAGGGAATAAAAAGAAAAATAAATAAATAAAATAGATAGGAATATATCTTAGGATAGAAATAGATAGTTCTATAAAAAAATTGGTCAGCAGGAGAATAAGTCTACTTTAGACATAAGTCTTGAGTGGAAGTAAAATTTTAGATGTCTAGTTGGAAATTTAGTTAAGTAGCAAATAGTTCACACTTGCAGTGCTAGAAAGATCTCCAGCATCTTTAAAGGCTTCTGGTTGTTTTTACTTTTACAGTGGTTTCTTCTTTCGGGGGTTTCGAATAGAATAACCATGGGAGGTGACAAGGTGAGAACAGAGCCTACCTCATGTGCTGAGTTTAAGGCTGATACTATGCTCTGGAGTATTTGCTACAAAGGTGGTCTCACTCCATTCTTGGAGTGTCTCAATGGCTATGACGAGAATCTCTCGGTGCAATTTGCCATGACATGGAACGACTTGAGGACTGTTCGGGTGGGAGGGATCCAATTTGAGGTCAGTGAAGACACTATTGCTCAAGCCACGGGCTTAACTTGTGACAGGAAACATCTGAAGAAGCAAACCAAGGTGCAAGATTAGGAAAGTATGAACCAGTTTTTCAAGGAGGGTGAGAAACCTATTCGACTGCAGGGTGGTTTTGAACGTGACAACCTAATTCATCCCTGGGATAAGGTATGCTTCCTCCTAATGAAATACGTGACCCTATAGGGTAGTTTCAGATGCTTTTATCACTACCATTTTGCCCTTTTAAATAATTTTAGGCATAAAATCCTCATCAAGTTCCCATTTTACCTGTTGACCTCTCTTGAGTCTTCCGTTGAAGTGGTGAAAACTGCCCATGCCAATAATCCTAGCATTGTTGTTGTGCCCTTGCATCAAGGTTTAATTTTTCGCTTGTATCATTTTCACCTTGCGTTGTGCCCCCCCAAACCTATTAGGGCTTGCCTATTCGAAGAGGTTCAGGAATGACCAATTTGATGATAACATCCTGCTGATAATTAAGTTTGGGGGTAGCCCTCCTAAGGAAAAGGCCTGCAGACCCCTATTAAGTGTGCTCCCGCCCCTCCTGGGTTCCCCCCGAACCCTAAGATTCTTGCTACCGAGAACCCGGCCCCCCAGTCTAATAATAAGAAAACTACTAGAGCCTCCACAGGTGGTAAGAGAAAGGCTTCTTCCCCGGTGGGCCCTTTTGATTTACCCTCCCCTACTGGTGTTGTGTATACTGGGTCCCCTGGTCAATCTTCCCAAAAGGTGGCGGCCGAGGGCCTTGCGATCTCAAAAATAGCCCCACACATTTCGGAGATAGAAAGCGGGACAAGAACATATTAAAATAATATTTACATAGTTTATTTAATGGTCAATATTGTAATCTTATTAGTTTAGATTGTTTCTAATCTGTTGCTTTGTTAGCTTTAGTTTCTTTTAGAAACATCTGTATTGTAATTCTTTATATAGAGCCTTTGTCTCTATTGTTAATACATTAAGATTTTACCATAACATGGTATTAGAGCGGGAACACATTTTTTTGAAATTTTTTTATCTTTCAAAAAAATTTCTAGCGCTCTTTGCAAAAAAAATTGTACTTCGTACTAACGGTCCTACGTTTGTACAGCGTCGTATAGTCTGTACTGCCTCCTCGACCTCTGCGTAGGCAGTTTCCTCGCAGACTGCAGGGTCTCCACTTCGGCTTCGGCTTCATCGTCAAACTTTGGCTTTGTTTCGCAGTTTAATGGTGGCAGTTTAAATCTACGGCTTAGGCTCACCGCAGGGTTCAAAGTACCTTGGTCGCAATCTTTAGTGGTCACGGTTTGCAAAGCCAACACTCACGGTCTAAAGGTTTGTGGTCGTCGTTTTAAAGTGTTTGGTCATTGTTTTAAGCGCCCATGGTCGGCACCCTTAGCACCAGCACCGCCAATGGCTCCGCAGCTCCAATCAACAGCCGAGCCCTAATCTCCACATCCTAGGCCGTGGTCATATTTGCCACAGGCACCAGCGCCTAGCGCCTAAGACACCAACCCTAGTCCACTAGCCCTCTGCAGTCAACTTTGGCTCCATTTTTGCGGATTTGAAAGAAAATCGCGCCGGCTAGGGTACTGGACTTTGTCTTTTCTACAACCTAGGGTTAATCAAATTGGCCTCGATATTTGTGATGGCATCTTTGACCAACATTTTGTTGGAAAATAGTCAGAAGTTCAATGGCTGCAACTACAACACGTGGAAGCAATGCATGATGACGATATTTGAATATCGTTGCCTTGATAAAATCATTCTGGGTACAGAATCTCGCCTTGCAACAGCGGAAAAGGATCAGGACAAATTTGATGAGCGCGACCGGGAAGCCGTAATGCTTATCAAACTTTCAATTACTGATGATCAACTGTCTCAGGTGCCATCTGGCAAAACTAATAAATAAATCTGGGATCTTTTGAAAGATCTTCATGAAACATCCAACAAGAGTCGGGCGTTCTTTCTAAAGAACATGTTGTTCTCCATCATGATGGATGAGAAGCAACTCTGTAGGAGCACTTGACAAAGATCAAGGATATTTGTGATCAGCTAGAGGCTATTGGTCGGAAAATGGAGGAAGATATGGTGGTCATAACTCTGAAGAATCTGCCCAAATCATATGAACACTTTATCGAGACGCTCAACATTACATCAACGAATGTTGACCTGAAGTTTCCTGATCTGTGCAACAAACTTCTGCAGCAAGATCGTTGGAAACAGCAGTTTGGAAGTGCTGCTAGTTCATCCTCCGCGGAACAAGCATTTCAGAAGAATAAGGGCAAAAGTCAACACTTTCAGCAAACCAGCCAAGGTCAATCCCAGGACACCTCCAAGAAGAAGAATATTCAATGCAATTATTGCCACAAGTATGGTCACATGAAGAAAGATTGCCAAAAACGCTTGGCTTCTGAAAAGTCCAAGCAAGGAGAGCCTAAACCTAAAGCCCGTATTGCAGAGCACACTGAGCTGAAGGAGTCTGCTTTCTATGCGTTTATGGCCAAGGGACCAAAAGATCATGTTAAATCCTCTGCCTCGTATATTGATTTAGGTGCATCTCGACATTTCACTCATCGTTGAGATTGGTTCACTGAGTACACGCCATTCAAAGATTCTATTATCTTTGGAGGAGGCAAAGAGTATATTGTTGTCGGAAAGGGCAACGTACAGATTCAATATGAAGGGAGAAATTTAATATTTCTCAATGTATACTTTGTACCTGGCATGGAGTTGAATCTGCTATCAGTTAGTCTTCGTCACTCTCCTCGGCGAGATATTGTTTTCAGTTTGCATACATGCAGCATTGTTGATAGAGAGACTCGCATTATAGTTGCTAAGGGACTTGACGATCATGGTATTTATAGACTTGTTGATTCAGGTGATTCTCAAGAGCACGCCATAGTAGCCAGAAGTACTTCCATCAGCAACCTCTGGCATCAGCATTATGGGCACCTAAATGTGCATTCTCTCTCAGTTATCTAGGTAGGGTCTGGTTGGTGGTCTACCTGAAATTCAGACTCAGAATCATGGAGCTTGCAGAGCTTGTCAAGCTGGAAAGCAGCATCAGACTCCATTCTCTGATGGTGACACATGGAGAGCTTCCAAGGTATCACAGTTGGTTCACGCTAATGTATGTGGACCAATGAACACTCCTTTAGTTACTAGGTCCAGATATTTTCAGTTATTTGTTGATGATTTTAGTAGAAGAATGTGGGTGTATTTTCTCAAAAAACAAATCAGAGGTGTTCAATATACTTCAGCAGTAGGCCTTAGTTGAGAAAGAGTCAGGCTCTCAGATAGTCACTCTTAGGTCTGATAATAAGGGGGAGTTTTGTTCTTCTGACTTCTCTAGTTTCTGTGTTGCACATGGCATTAAGCGCCAACTTACCACACCCTACACCCCTCAGCAGAATGTTGTCGTTGAGCGTCGAAATCGCACCATTACTGAAATGGCTCGTTCTATGCTGGAGCATAAAAATGTCCCTAAGAAGTTTTGGGCTGAAGCAGTTTACACTACAGTCTATCTTCTGAACCGGTCTCCTACTTATGTCGTTAAGAGATGACTCCTGAAGAAGCTTGGTTTGGACGCAAGCCTAAGGTCAGCCACCTGAAAGTCTTCGGCTCTACTGCTTGTGTGTATTCCAAGAGCCAGAAACTCATGTTCACTGGTTACAGTGATAATCATAAGGCATATAGGCTGATTGATGTAGATACAGATCGTCTCATCTTCAGTCGTGATGTCGTGGTTGATGAAGCGAGTGGGCCCTTTTATCTGTCTTCTCCTACTGTGAGCCCTGAGGATCAGCCTTTGAAAGCTTCTAATTTGGGTGTTCGCCTTCCCCTAGCACCACCTGATGGGAGGGATTCTACAATTGTGGAGGCACCTCGGCATAATGTTACACCACCTGCCCCTCCTCAGGACAATCTAGATCCTCATCCAGATGACTTTGTTCCAGCCACCCCAGGTGATGTTGTTCCTCCTGTTTCAGATGTTGGTACTACTCCCGGACCTAAATGGTGGACTAAGACCATAGGTGATCTTCATGATGATGAATTAATTGAGGGTAGATTTATTCGGAAAAAGGGCAAGCAACAGAATACAGTTAATTTTGCTCTTATGGCCAACATTCACAGCATCTCTGAGCCTCGGACATATTCAAAGGCTAAAGGCATAATGTTACAACACCCGCCCCTCCTCAGGACAATCTGGATCCTCATCCAGATGACTTTGTTCCAGCCACCCCAGGTGATGTTCTTCCTCCTGTTTCAAATGTTGGTACTACTCCTCGACCTAAATGGTGGGCTAAGACCATAGGTGATCTTCATGATGATGAATTAATTGAGGGTAGATCTATTCGGAAAAAGGGCAAGCAGCAAAATACAGTTAATTTTGCTCTTATGGCCAACATTCACAGCATCTCTAAGCCTCAGACATATTCAGAGGCTAAAGGCATACCTGAGTGGGAACAGGCTATGGAAGCTGAACATCATAGTCTTCTGAAGAACACTTGGGTCCTCTATGATCTTCCACCTCGAAAGAAGCCCATTGGCTGCAAATGGGTGTATAAAGTTAAGTATAAGGTTGATGGAACTCTTGATAAGTATAAGGCTCGGTTAGTATCCAAAGGGTTCTCACAGACAAAGGGCATTAATTATGAGGAGACTTTTGCTCCCACCACCAAAATGAGTACCATACGACTTGTCCTCGCTATTGCAGCCCAGTTTGGATGGACGTCAAGAGTGCATTCCTCACTGAGAAATTACAGGAAGAAGTCTATATGACGCAACCACCTGGTTTCAAGGTTGCTGGTAAAGAACACCAAGTATGCAGACTAGTGAAAGCACTCTATGGCCTTAAACATGCTCCTCGGGCATGGTACATGAAAATTGATAAGTACCTAGTTGATCATGGTTTTCAAAGGAGTCCTGATTCTAATCTATATGTCAACCAGTCTGGTGATGATATTCTTTTTCTTGTTGTCTATGTTGATGACCTGATCATCACTGGCAGCTCGGCACATTTGATTGAGGAGATCAAACATAATCTCAGTCAATCATTTGACATGACAGATTTGGACTTCTGCATTATTGTCTAGGTGTAAAGGTTTGGCAGACAGATAGTAGCATCTTTATCTCTCAGTCCAAGTATGCCCGCAGTCTGCTTGATAAGTTCCAGATGAATAGTTGCAAACCTGCATCTACACCTATGGAGAAAGGGCTAAAACTATCCGCCAACTCAGATTCACTTGTGGAGAATGAATCAGCGTTCAGGCAACTAGTGGGCAGCCTCATTTATCTCACTGCCACTAGACCTGACCTCAGTTTTGTTGTGAGCTACATCTCTTGCTTCATGACAGCCCCTAAAACTGAACATTGGGTTGCAACGAAACGTGTGCTGAGATATGTGAAAGGCACTTCCAACTTTGGCATTCTGTATGGCAGGTGCAAAGATCCTAAGCTGATTGGCTTTACAGACTTAGATTGGGCAAGTTCTATTGATGACAGGAAGTCTACTTCTGGGTATTTTTTCAATTTGGGTACAGATGCAGTTACATGGACCAGCAAGAAGCAGCAAGCAGTGGCTCTTTCCTCGACTGAAGCTGAATATCGAGGAACTGTTAAAGCAGCTTGTGAGGCAGTTTGGCTTCGAAGGATGCTCTCTAACATGCAAATGTCTCAAGCAGGCCCTTCACCCTTGTACTGTGACAATCAAGGGGTGCTAAAACTTGCCAAAAATACAATCTTCCATGAACGGACCAAGCATGTTGAACTTCATTGTCATTTCATCTGCCAGCTTGTCGAAGATGGATCAGTGATGTTGCAGTATGTTCCAACCGAGGACCAAACTGTAGATATTCTCACCAAGTCTCTGAGCCCGGACAAGGTTGTCTAATTTAGGGGGCACCTTGGTGTAGTTGATAGATTGACCATTAAGGGAGGGTATTAAAATAATATTTACATAGTTTATTTAATGGTCAATATTGTAATCTTATTAGTTTAGATTGTTTCTAATTCTGTTGCTTTGTTAGCTTTAGTTTCTTTTAGAAACATCTATATTGTAATTCTTTATATAGAGCCTTTGTCTCTATTGTTAATACATTAAGATTTTACCATAATAGGACAAAGGTGGGTTGTTTGTGACCGAGAAGTCTGTCAGGAACAAGAAATTCAAGACCACGGCCTCTGGGGAGGAGGCTAAAGATCTCTCCCCTAATGGCAGTCATAAGGGTGACAATCGGGTGAAGGGTGAAGAGGAGGTTTTGAAGGGGAAAGATAAAGCTCTCAAGGAGAAGACCAACGGCGCTACCCCTGATAGGAGACCTAGCATTCGCCGCTCTAGCAGGCTGGCTGGTGCTAAAACCCCCGTGGTGAAGATTGTGTACTACTCGTCGGCCTCTAACCCTGAAGAGGAGATTGAAATCAAGGAGAAGCTTACTTCGGAACAGCCTGATTTCCAGGAGGGAGCCAGTCTTTTTCAGGAGCTAAACAATTCCTTTTATGATACTGAGGAGGAGGATGCTGAAACTAATTCTGACCAGAATGATATGGACTTGTCGGTTAAGGATGTTGCCAGCCAGGGCAAATGTGAAAGTTGCAGTTTGGTTAAAGGGGAAGTGGCAGAGCTGAAAGAGAGAATGGCTACTCCTGAAGATAAGATGAGGGTTATGGCTACTGTGTGTTCCAAAGTTGCTCATCGGGCAGCTACTTCATTAGCGGTCCTGCAGGACATTCAAGGTGACAAACATGGCGATGAGAAGACCTCTGCTAGCAAAGATGAATTGTTCGGGTTCCTCATGGAGGACTGGAATAAGCTCCTCAAGTAATTTTTGCTTTGGTCTTTCTGTTAGTTTTAGTTATGGTATTGTATAAACTCTAGTATGTTAATTTGCTGTTATTGTACTTTTGTTTGGCTGTTGGTGCCTTGTTGGCCTATTTTGTTGCCTATGGGGCGTTTTGTTAAAGGGATCTACACCCTCATTTGCAGCTTACCATAATCAAAAACATGCAGTTAGAATTTCAGTTATGCATATTAAGTTTTAACGTTTAACTAAAGGTGACTAGACAATTAGGAAAGATAACTGCAAGCAGACTCCTCTTCTCTCCTCGGCCCTCTTTCTTTATAAAGAGTTGAGAATAATCATTTCAGAGGGTTGGAAAATCATATATTCAGAATACTATAGCAGTTTGTCCTGAAGTTTGGTTGTCTTCACCAGTTGGGAGTGGCTCACCTCAGAGCTTGGGGTGTTCCAGTAAGTCTAGAACAGATTTATTCCTTTCAAAGTTCTCTTTCTCTACTTTTACAAAGTGATAATGATCCAAACGAATAACAATCTTCTTAAAATGCATGTATTGTAAAGATTTTTGTCTATTTTAGTTTAGATTGTGGAAAGGATCATTACACATAAATTTAGAAGCACATAAACCTCCTTAAATTTTATAGTTTTATGAAATGATAGAATTCAAAAAGTATATGAAGGTGCAGAGGTCAATGTTATCTCTATTTCTATGCCAACATCTATGCTGCTTTTATGCTTCAATATCCCTGAGAAGTTGAGAACTATGCATTACTGATGCCACAGCTTTTGAAGAGTGAACTGACAGAATTGTAACTGTCCTAATTTATATTATTAATGCCTTGGCCTGAATTGTAACTGTAGCAAAGTATGCCGCTGCTTACTCAAGTGCTAAATTCTGATTGCAACCTGTTAAAAGACAACTTACTTTTTTCTAGAGCACATTTGATGTTGTTGTTGGTTAACTTATATATTGTTATTGATTGTATTGTTGCTTTATTACCTCATTCTGCAATCCTGCTACTTTTCAAAAAATGACTTGAGTGGTCTCAAAATGAATTGTTCTCTGTTAACCTCCATATCATGAACAGTTATTCTTTCAAAATCCCATTGCTTTTTCAATTTCATCATTAATTTGAATGTCTTACAATCGTTACCTTTACTTGTTCATTTTGATGCGAAATCGTAAACATCATTAAATAGCCAACCATCCATACCTCTGACGTTGAACCTGCTAGGCAAGAGAGTTGTCCGACTCGGTGCTAACATTGCATTGCTGTCCTTAATATTGCTATTGTCAGGTATGTAGGCCATTGGATTTGTAGTATGTATAACTCTATCCATGATTCCATACCATGAATGTACTAGCAAGTCATCTACGGTATTAACTTGCAAACTCCTAACAAATCGCCATCCTCATTAATGTTGTTATTTGTACAAAAGTCCGGCCATTTGCATGTAGACAGTCCATATGGATTGTCCAGATTGTACAAACCACCCAGCTACAATTTGGCCATAAGTTTCCCTTATTGTCCAGATTTGTACAACTGCCCAGCAACAATTTGACCATGAGTCTCCCTCATGGCCTCAATTTGTCAATTATGCAAGTTATCCTTCAAGTAGCATTGGCAATTGTATTCAACATACTGACTACCATTTCTCCAGTACAGGTTGTGTAACTGCCAGACTTCATCTTAAAGAAAGTTCTCACAGGGAACTTCAATTTCACAAAGTCACACTCAGCCTGAACCAAATTGACAGCAATTGAATTACAGTTATAACATTTATAGGGCTACTTGTAGGAATTATAGCCTTTTAATTCGAAATAATTCGCCAGATTTCTGAGTGCCTTCCAGATTATGTAATACCACTCAGGCAGAACTATAATGCAGACCAATTGTATGCCCGAGAATTTGCCATTTAAACCATGTGGAGGTTCTTCTAAATGAATGTGGGAGAGCCAATGTACAATCAAAGTATGTTTACTAAGAAACACCACAACCTTGAGGGAGAATTCTTGCATGCAAATCAACTAACAACTTACCTTTCATTGAATCACAGACTTATTGGTGCAAAACAAAAATGCTTGGTAATCAATAATAGAAAGTACAAAGTAATTAGTGAGCAAATAATATTGGAATTTCTGCACAACATGCACACCAAATTCCCAAGCTCTTCCACCTTTTTGTGAAATTGTTCACCTCATCCTCAGACAATCTTCTGCTCACAAAATAGATGTTGTGGCCCAGCTTTTTTATGCCTTCTGCTTTTGTGCACCTAATTACAAACTTGGGAGGATTGAGACAAAAGTGAAATTACTTATTCCAGTCCACAGCACAAACAAGGGAGCACTGCCAACTTCAAATCATCAAAGACCACATGCCATTCCCTGTTCCATTCAAAGGGCATACCTTTTCTGCAAGAATATTAAAAACCATCTCATAACAGTCAACATGGCCTAAGAAAAGATCTTCCACTATGGCTCCCATTAGGAATCTCCATATTTAAAAACTGTTCTCCAGACCATTCTTCAACCAGATATAATCAATGACATTTTTAAGAAGTTTTAGATATGGTACCATGAGAGACCATTTCATGGGATTTAGTGGAAGCTTTTCTTCCTTACAAAACTTCAAACACTCTGTGAGTTCTTGTTGATGCAACTCCTGCTAATAAATAGACCAACATTAGAAAACACCTTAAGATTTTCCCTGCTATTCTCTAAAAAAATTGCAGAATATTCAAGAACCATTTCCACCACTAGAAATCCACTAAAAAATGAAAATTTTCAGAAATCTGAAAAGTATTTCTGAAAAGTTTAACTATGGCAAGTTGAGTTCATGAAAGGATTGAAAACTAAAACTCATTTAAAAGCATAATTTATAGACACGACATACAAGATTTCTTGTTCATATGGTCACCATCACTCTATGAGGACAGAAACTTGTGCCACGAAGGTAGTGTCAGCAACTAAAACTGTGCGTTGTGAATGCAGTCCATTTAACTCTGTTCCAGAAAGGGAAATGCCAGCAGCTAATACTGCATAACAGTTCTAGACACTGTTTGTTGCACTAACCTGTACCTCATTTGAGTTAAATGCAACCCTTTACACTGGCGTGCAAACAGGATTTATGTTATTGATCGGCTACAGTCCTGATCTCTGATGCTCACAAACTACTAGTATTGGAATCAAATTGTGTAAATTTGTGACAAATCTTTCTTAAAAAAGAAAGTGTTTTGCTGAAATATCCCCAGTGAAGAAAACGTGGGTCTAAAGTTCTGAAACCCACCAATAATTTCAATCTCAATTATCATTTCAAACTTTGAGCTGGCAAGGCTCAGGTCTCAAACAGCAGCAAACCCATGCTTCTTATCAGGACCCCCAAGTTCAAAGCTCTGCTGCAGATAAATTTTCCAGCAGAGGGTACACACTGGTTGCCAGACAACAGGCAATTCCAATGATCAGGCAAGTACCCCTAATCACATAAGGAATCACCCCCGTCCTGCAAATGCTAAAACCCCAATAATCTCCCTTTGCTTACCCAGCAAAAGGATTAGCTCAGCATAGCTACCTATAATTCACAAGACGAGAAAAACTATAATTGAACAAATGTAGGAGCAGATCGGTAGCCCAATAAAAGTTAACAATGATGTGTTTCCACTTTCGCATCACCATTGTAACATGGCACTAACATGATGTTTTGAAAGTGGAACAGCCTCTGAATACAGCATCAAACTATCCCCTAGTATTTAACAAAAATATTTTACATAAATCCCAAACACTCTGAAGTAAATCCAACCAGAGAATAAGCGTGCTGCCATGACAGCAAAAACCGGGGAAAAAACATAAAAGGTGGAAGTTCAACTAACCGTCTTCAGAGAATGTTGTCGAATAAGCATATGTCGAACATTGCAGCAGTAGAATAAATACAGCAATATATACTGTAGCACTTTCCATTTCCGCGTCTCATAAGCTTCAGATAAACCCCTAGCAATGCCTGCAGACAAAAAAAGTACTCGTGGATTTCTTGATATTTACCAGGTCTCAAAAGCCAAAGGATAAAAGAAATGCCATTTCCTCAAGTTCTGCAAATAAAATGGGACAGGTCGTAATATTCTGCGCTTCTGCGTTTAAATTAAAGCGATATTCTTCCTGCCATCTTTATAGCTATTCCTGTGCAATATATTACAACGAATTTTTCACCCTATGGGTTTTCCAGTCCCTAATTATGAAGCAAATGCTCAAATTTCGCTTTATGCTTTGATAAAATATAAGAAAGATTCCAAATCTAAAACATATTATAGCCAGTACCTTTAATCAGAGAAACATTCCGCCTATGTGCAGTGCCTGCAAACTCATTAAAAACGCACGTCAGTTATCAAAATCCTGAAGCTTAACTTCACTCTATTAAATTTCTTTGCAAAAAATAAGTATTCAAAGTCAAAAAATTGGTCTTTCTGGCCGTAAATAGTGAAGCAAATGCTCAACATTGTTTTTGTTCTTCGGGATAAAAAACCAACAAAAATTCACAACCGCGACATTTTCTGGGCAATACCTTTAATCAGAGAATCATTGCACATACAGGCGGACCTGCAAGCTTACGAAATAAGCATGTAAGTTCTCAAAATGTCAAATCTTTAAGCTTTAAACTCTTTCCTCCGTTAAATTTCTTTATTCCAAGCAAATATCAAAATAGAATAGACAGACTTTTGCTTTATGCTTTTGATAATAAAATCGCGACCTTTACTGCTCAATGGCTTTAATCAGAGAATCTTTGCGCACATGAGCTTGTCTTAAGCTTTCAAAATAAGCATACAAGTTCTGAAAATGCCAAATATCCTTGTGCTGCACATAAACATCAAAGTATAAGAGAAATTTTTAGTTGCATTTACAGGAAAACGAATGCAGTACTCTAAGATTTACAGCACATAAATATTCCTTCAGACTTACGAGAAAAAAGCCACTTGAGCACTCAAAAAACCAGAATTTTAAAGAGATAAAAAACACTATAGCATTTGTCACCGCAATTTCAAAATTTAAGCAAAACGAAATCAAACATCCTAAACAACAAAATATCCACATGTTATTAGGCCTGATGTAAAGCCTGCACAAATAATGCACAAAATCGCTGCTCACCGACCACAACTTTCCAAAGATAATGACGACTTTGTCACAGTGAAGCGAAAAACTCCGCTGCTCTGTCGGCAGATTAGTAAGAGCGCGACTCTTACTATTCAAAAGTTAAATAAAAAATATCAAAAGTCAGATAAACAGAAGATTAACAAACCTCGGTAAAAATCGACAGCATAGCAAGGACAAATCTTCACTTCACATTGCGAAGGGAATATTAAAGCACGAAAATAGCTCTTCTGTTCTTGTTCGCATCTGTCCGTCCGCAAATCATTGTCACCGTAAGCTTCTTTGGCCGCATTAGCCTTATTTCGCCAAAAAGAAAGACAACAGAAAAGCTTTTTTAAAAAATCTAAACGCACCATTGCATAGAAAATGCTTTAAGATGCGGCTGACAAGATCGAACCGAGTAAAAAAGGTAAAATCCTTAAACTTTTCACAGCCTTACCTTGCAGGGAGTCGAAACCGTGACTTCTGAGCTGGTATAACAAACGAACGACTGGAAGTTCAACGGCGTTTTAAACGAAGAGTTAAAGTTTGATTACTTCACTCAATCCCGATTGATGTAACTACTGCCGAATCTTTTTTAATTGTGTGATGACGTGGCCTTGTCAATGTGACACGTGGTGACTGGTTTACCGCTAAGCTAGGCACTTCAACCTATGAAAAACTGACGTGGAATTATAGAGTTCGTACCCTGTCCTTGACTGTAAGAAAACCTTTTCCTTTGGGTTAGGTCTGATTTTCAACTGATCTTAATGGGACTTTGTGATAGGGGAGAGGAGGTAGTAGTTGAACATCTTAACTTCGTTCCTCTCAAAATCGTACATGGCAATTTTGAATTATCTACTCTGAAATTTTTACAGTAGTTTACTTGGCAAGGCCCATGCTTATAACTAAGATTTCAGGTCCACATCAGCATATTTTTTGTTGAGGTGTTCAAAAAGACTCAAAAAATATTGGACCAATAGTATTTTATTTATTTTTTAATGGGATAAAGCTTAAAAAATCAATTTACAAAACCAGCAGGGATGGACAGCTACAAAAGAACGCTGACAGCACCACTACATGCCAAATATTAGAAACCTAATAGTTGTGCATTAAGTCATGTTTTGTTGGTGTGCCAATGTGGCATCACATGATTTGTTGTTTTTTAGAAATTCCATTCATTTATAAGAACTTATGTTCAACATTTGGTCATTTTTTATGAAAGCACACATTTATATGAAAAAAAATGAACGAAAATAAAAAATAAAAACCATGATTCCAACCAAAAAAGTTGGAAAAAATAAAAAATCGAAATTATTGAAAAAAATAGAGAAAATCACAAATATGGAAAACTCAAAAAACAAATACATAACCTCTAGAAAATATCTTGCAGCATTCTACACTCACAGTAACCGCTAAAAGATTTAGATTCCCACATTTAGATTCTGTAAACAAAAATCATAAAATATTTAAATAAGTAAATTCATGTAAATAAGGTTCATTAGAAAAAATGTTTGTCCAATTTCTTTTTTGGTTTGATTTTCTTATTTTCAATTTCTTTTTTGATTTTTAGTTTTTTATTTTTTCCATTTTTTTTTAGTTTTCAGTTTTTATTTTTTCCAATTTATTTTTTTGTTTTTATTTTTTTTTTCGATTTCTGTTTTTTTTATTCGATAGTTTTTGTGATTTTCTTATTTTCAATTTCTTTTTTTATTTTTTTTTTTATTTTTTCCAATTTATTTTTCAAATAAACTACATGGAAAAGAGATATCTCTCTACATACTTTAGATTTTTTTTTAAATATAAATATACTAGTTATTTACATTTGGAATAATTATTTACAATATATAGTATATATTTAAAAAAAAAATCAAAAATATTACAACTTTATTACTATCTATAGGTAAACAACTTGACCTTATAAACATTATTAAAAACATTCAAATCAAATACACCTAAAAAAATGTGCACATTTATTGTTCCTTCAAATCAAATATAATTAAAAAAAATCACACACTTATGGTTCCTTCAAATCAAATACACGTCTGAAAAATGATATTAAAATGACTTCCACAAGCATTAAAACAAAAAAAAACTCCATATCTAATTCCACCTAACAAAAATTAAACCAAAGCAACCACATACCTAAGTTGCTTTCCTTTTTTCAGAATTTTTTAAACTACTTTTTATCAAGATTCTTTATTGAATTCAATTTTTAAAACTTTGTAGTTATGACCCGTACCTTCGAAGCGACGTTGCCGACAAACAGAACAAACTATACAGAATTTGGTAAGTTAACAGACGTGACATAAAATTTAGGTGACTGAAATAACAGCGAAGATATATTGTGTTAGAGGGCTGAGATTTATCTGTCAGACATGAAAAAAGTTCGGTTTTGGCTTGAAAACTAAGGAACACTTATTTACCAAATTTTGCAGCTTTTCTTACACGCCAAAAAAGCCAGTGAAGTTCTGTCTACTTTATTACCAACTTACGGGAATGTTTTGACGTAGAATTATGGTGAAGAAAGTATGGACTTCTGCGCTTAACGGGGGATCGTTCAGTTGATATTTGTTTACCCACTTGATTAAAAGGGTTTATAATTTTCAGCGTGGCTCCGGACATTTCAAATAAATGATGGCAATGCGCGTCACCTCAATCCAAAGCAAGAATTTGTTTTTCAAAGTTATTATGAGACCATGTGATAAGAATCATTGACCTTCAACAATATTATATGTTTGATGATTGTGTGGCATTTAGTGTGAGAACTGTTTCATTGTGGGGCTTTTTCAAAGAATATCATAGGACATCATGACTCATTATATTTGGTTTTTGTATGAGTAATTATAATGGAAAATGGAATTGAACCCATAAGTTTTAGGGACGTAATTTCAATTGTTAAGTTATTGGAAGACATGAATAATGGTTGTAGATTTGAAAACCGACAAATATCAATGATGTAGGGTAAATTGTCAGCGTATGAATTATAGGAGGTGCCTATTAAAGTCTAAGAATGGCAAGACTTCCCATTACCCAAAAAAAGTAAAGAAAAAAATTTTTTATAAGTCTTTTTTTTCTCTTTATTTAAGTGGTGTGAATATTTGTGTCTAAGAAGGATGTGAATGTTCATAATAATGTCTAACTTTTACAACAAGGTTAAAGACGAATTACATTGATTATATATCTTTAGAAATATACTAAATTTTGTTCAATGTAAATTTATAAAAATATTTGATCTCATATAATGTTTCTTTTACATCTTTAGGAGTTAGGTTTCATCATTTGATCTCTTATTATGTCCCCTTTATCGTCAAAGCAGTGCATATTCTTAAAGATATATGATGTCATTTTTTTTAATTGTAAACTACTAGCAATGTAACAAATTTTGTCAATAAACTTACAAAGAATATAATGTACTACATTGTTTCACTGAAAATGTTGTCTAGTGTACTATGTTGTGTGTTTTTTTATCAACACTGACATTTGATGCGACAACAACTATCACCACCTAACAAAAATATTCGTTTTGATGAGATGATTCATTTTTTTTTGTTTTTTGCTTTTTAACAATATGTATAGGATTATTAAGTTCTTTTGTATATACTTGGAGAGGCCTTACATAGCAATCTAGTTTGTAACGCATTAAAAGAAGTCGTACCACCAAATGTTCATTTACTATTTTATTTTACAAAAAAAATAAGATGTTAGCATTATACGAAACCAACAAAAGACATGATTCACTAGTGATGCAATTTAATTAATATAATGAAGAGTTGGGTTCAAATCTCAAAGAGGAAGAGTCAAGGTGTCTATAGACAATGAGTTAGTGTGCTTGAGTGCAATTTGAAACATTGCTACAAAAAACTCTTACACGATTTTAACCAAAAGCCTATTAACCCGTTTACATGAACTATGAAAAATCATATCTTTAATATATACTAGGGGAGAGGACCCAGTAGTGGTGCACCCTAACTTCACGCCTCTCAAAATCATGTGGCAATTTCGAATCACTCCAAAAAATTTACAGTAGCTTATTTGACAACGCCTCTGCTTATAACTAAGGTTTCAGGGCCAAATCAGCATGCTTTTTGTTGAGGTGTCAAATAGTTTCCCCAAAAAAAGGTTGGACCAATAGGTGTGCATTAAGTCATCTTTTGTTGGTGGGCTGATGTGGCATCACATGATTGGTTGCTTTTTAAATTTAAAGGGCACATTTCATTCAATTATTAGTACTTATAGTAAGAGTAACAATCTTAAAATGACAACTACTAGTACTAAACTTAAAAAATATTAAGCCTTAAATGCACATATACTAGTACTAAACTTAAAAAATATTAAGCCTTAAATGCATATATACTGTCTCAACCATTGGAACTATCTCACCTATTAGGTCTTTTCCCCTAGGTGTGATCCAAAACATCCATTCAAAAGCTCTACACAATTTCAACTAGAAGCATACTAATTTACATAGACTATAAAGAAGTAAAATTCAAAAATTAAATCACTTTTATTAAAAAAAAACTCCCATAATTTATAAAGAATAGCCAAAACAAATTACACTATCCACATTTTATTGGGTCCTACACATTTTATTTTGTTTTAAAGACATCAAATGTCTTTTCTTTTTTCATCATCAATCTGATTGATTAAATTCGCAGTCCTGTCTTTTCGACATCGATTAAATTAAAAATAAAAAATAAAAAAATTCAAATTCGATTAGTTTATATTCAAATTTCCTTTTCGTGACAACTCAAGGAAATTCTCAAACGTTGTGAGCATAGACGTTGATCAAAATCTTAAAGACTTTCTTTTTCAATAATAAATTTGCTTGAATGACCTAAAAACTCTTCTCGTGATGCATTTACGGTTGGCCACCAACTCTAGAAAGTGTGAAAAACAATACCTTATTAAATACGAAAACGAATAAAAGAAAAATGTAGCATTCTTGATATTGATATATTAGAATGATAGTTGGACGTTAATTAATATGTTGTGGACTATCCAAGGTTTGGACAATGAAATTATTAGTTGTTTTTTTTTGGGGGTTAAATGTTAGTAGTCTAATTATACTTAAGCTAGTACTGGTCTTCCCAAAATGATAGGATATTTTTTTTCTTATCATCCCCTCGATGTCAATGAGTTAGTGAATTGTGGTCCCAATATGACTTGAGTTCTATCATTGTTTTAATGAATTTGTGCTCTTAATGATTTTTCCTCTATTTTATTTAAAGAAAGTAGAGGATGTGGGGATAAAAGATTTTAAGTAATGATGGAAGAATAATTAAACAAAAGAAAGAAATTGGATGAATTTTAATAAGCAGAGGTATTACTTGGTGTGAATGTCAACATTACCCAAAAGTATATATAGAAGTAAAATTGAATGGAAATTGAAGTCACTCATAGTTTAATTAAAGACTAGCTTAGTGCAAGAATAGGAGATAAAAAACCTCGAAGGAAAGATGGAGAGAGTGAATTTATCTATTTGGTACTTCAAGTGTGGGAGAAAAAGAAACATTATATAGAATGAACTATATAGGACAACATTTCAACTCACTATTTAAATCTTCTATATGAGGTTTTTAATGTTTGCTTTCTTTCAAACATTTGACAAGAATTAAGAAAACTAGAGAACTTCTTACTTAAATGAATAGTAAGAGGTGCAATTTTTAATGTTGTGTTTAGAAGTCCTTAATTATATCTTAGGCATTTTATATAACTAGGAGCGAAAACAAATTCAAATGGATCAAGAAAGGGGTCAACAATATCAAGGAATATAAAAGAAACGTTGAACTTATCGTGGTAAGTGTTAGCAAAGACAAAAGAATCATTCAAGCAAATAAGAAATTTTGTTCACTTATTTTGAAGATTAAATAAAATGATGAGCTAAAATTGGCACTATATCATGGATAGTCTATATGGCATATCAATGTCTACCCACTTGGAAGCTAGGTGTAAGGACCTAAATTCCAAAAACACCAAAGCTTAAGCACCAAATTTATTTTCTACCATTGAAATTACTAAGTGATTAATCCAACTATATACTCAAGCACTTTTATCCATATAGGATAGGCATTCGTCCAAACAGAACTAGCATCTATTCATATGGAATAGACAATTGTCCATACGGGATAGTTAATTTTCCATCCATTTGGGATGGCATCTATCTAAATGGGATAGATATCTAACCACATAGGGTATACACATGCTCTGGCCAGAGACTTAGACTCGTCGTGATCAAACGGATCCTAAGTCACTCGTTGATGACTACACCCTCCCTATTGAGAATACACTGAGGTCGACATCATTCAGGAGTATATAAATTCATAATTTAATACGCTTGATTCTTGCCTCAAAATTTGGCCTCAAGCCTTGGGGAGTCTTGAGTAATCCATACGGGATTCTTTTGAGTATATATATTGATTGCATCTTATCTTAAAACATTCCTATTTCGGTCGGGTTGAATGATTCTCTTGGCAAATGCTATAAGTTGAACAGTCAAATTTGAAAGACCAAACTTGGAATTACTCCCCAACCCCGTACCTAAAAACCTGCATAATGAGAACATTCTTCGTTCCCTAGAAAGCCTACATACCCACTTCCAAATGAGATAAAAGTGTAATATATATGTAGTTCTATTTTCTACTTGCTATATTTTATGTGAACTGTTTAGTGTGGGTACGTGGCCCTTTCTAGGGCCCAATTTCCTCAGACAATTCCTCTTCGACTTCTACCCACAAAGGGAAGCATTTAATTCAAAGTAATTGGTTGCCATGACCAAAACTTGTTTACTAGAAAATCTACTTCCTAATCCTATTAAATGATATGTCTAGAAATTACACGATTTAAGTTCCCCTTTTTCCATTCAATAACTTCATCCCTTCGAGCTATGAGAAGGTTGTTATGTTTTCAATGAAACTATGTGATGATGAACACAATAATGCTCCTAATTTCCTTGTAACTGTAAGATAGCGGAGACCCTCTAACCATAAAACTATTGTTTATTCTTTAATCTTGTTAGTTTGGTGATATCCAAGGAAGATTACCTATTCCTTGAATTTACAAATTGGTGTCCCTTATTACTCCTTGATGATTTGTAGGGACAATGCCACAGACGTTGTTGTAGCTATGTTAGGCAAGTAGATGCAGTAGTTCAAACGTGACAACATTACTCATAAATGTGAACTAGAGGCATCATTATAACCAAACACTACGAATGGTTTTCAGTTTCACATCTTGTTTAAGGTTTAACTAACTAATTGAACAAAGGAACTAGATAATTCAATGGCAAAATTTGTAAGTCAGTAAACTAATCATTTTTGCTAGTATCAAAATTCAATCAATACGAGAATAGATGTATGATCTAACACAAAGAGAAAAGGCTTAACTTTGCTCTATAATTACTTGGTTGATCAATTTAGTCAAAAGAATATAGAGTCTCTCATCTGATACTAACTTCTATAAGTAATGTCATTTAAAATATGTTACCACAATAACAACTACAATTAAAGAAATTTTAGTTATCGGGAACCCAGACGATCTTCATTTTTTGCAAAATGATGACACAAGTAAAAAGGAAAGAATGAGATCAAGTACTTAAAGCTAAGGTCATTACACTATTTTCAATAATTGTTGCAATATAACTATGTCCTTAATACTTAACTAATCTTTTATAAGTCTTTCTAGACATCAAACCTTCTAGTGAGTTAACTACCAAAACTCAAATTGAAAAAGGGTCCTATTGATGGTGACAAGTTGTCATTGATGTCAAAAATATGTTCAGTTGCCATTGTTGTTGACAAGAGCAGGAGACATCATCTTGTGTGTTCTTTCTATTATTATATCATAGTTCAGTATGGTAAAGTGTTTGTGTTTATCTTGTTATCATGTTGTAGTACACATCATGCCTAATAAGGTCAGAACAGCTTGTCAAGATCAAATGTGCTGAGTTCAGTGACAGTGGGTTGTGTTTGAATTAATGTCTTCATTATGGAGTTCATTTGATGTTTCATAAGAGGTCATGAAGAATAACTCATTCAAGTCATGATGCAACATTACTAGCAGAGAGATCAGTTCATTTGAGGTTGGTTGTGCTCAAGACAAGATTGTCAGGTTGTACTCAAGACAAGATATGAGATGTGATCCTGATTCATGGTTTACCTTGTTTACAAAGATTGTCTTCACAATCATGTTGGACAGTGGGATCTTGCTTGTTTACAGTGACATCATGTTGGTTACAAGTGATAGTGGCTTGATACAAATAGCAAGGATAATGGTCATCATTCATAGTTGAGGAGATTTCAAATAAGTTTACATGCTTCATGATAAAAGGATATTCAAGTTCAATTTATATCTCATAAGTTTGTCAAGTTTATAGTGATCACATTATTGAAACACATGCAGTTGATTTAAATGTGCTAAGTGATATGGTTTTATGTTTTGGTGATGACTTGCTATGGCAAGTCATAAGATCTTAAGTTATTTTTCTAAGGGCTCTTAACACATTAAGAAAAACCGGCCCCATCCATCCCTTTCACCTTATACCGGTGGCAACGATGAATTATTTATCTTTGGTTATGAAAGTGCCAAAAGGCATTTCAAATGCAATTAAAAAAAAAAAACCGGATGCTTTTTAAGGAGAATCTAACTCAAAGCTTTTAAAGATTTTAAAGGGCCTGATGCATACCCAAAAGGGGAGTTAACTAAGTTTTTTTTAGCTACTTATATGCATCGAATTGTTAGGAGCATGTTTATAAGGAGTGGAGCCCGATGCATTTATTTAAATTCAAAATATGTTTTGATAAGTAAAAAGGCATCGAATTGCCTTTTTTAAAGGAGTATGTTATATGTTTTTTTAAAGTTTCTATTAAAACCACTATGTGGTCGGTCCACATCATTTTTTTTTTTTAAATGGTGATTTTTTATTTTTGTGGTGATAAAATTAGAAATTGTTTTTTCTAAGAGATTGACATCAAGATTTTTTTAAGGAAAGATTTTTTATGAATGGTTTATTTCCATTCTTGTAATTTGGAAACAAATAAGAAAATTTGGTGGAGATTTTTTTGTGGAAGCATAAGAGTTTTTCTCAGGATCCCAAGGAAAGTTTTTTTTTAAGGACAGATGGATTTTTTTTAAAAAAGATTTTTTTTGTGAGAAGATGCAGAGGAAGATGAAAAGGCAGGTTGATAGAAATTTTTGAAGATTGATTTGAAATTTTTTATTGTAAAAGAACATCAAAGAATTTGAGGAGTTTTTGAAGACATTTTTTATTCTTACAGGAATATCAAGAGATGAATTTTTTAAGGAACAAAATGTTTTTTTATCAATTATTTTGTGAGCAGGGCATTGGATGAAGATTTTAGTTTTGAAGATAATATTTACAGAGAAGAGAATATGAAAAGATTCATTTGAAGACATTGAAGAAAATATGAAGAGGATTCAAGTAAAAGAGATTTTATTTTCTCCTACAAGGCACTATTTTTTTTTATTGAAGACAAAATGTTCAAATTGAAATGAATATGAAAGGCCAATGAATTTTTGAAGAGGATTTTTGCAAAGGAAAGGAATATGAAAAGATTTTCAGAATTTGTATATAATGGTTTTACAAATACATTGACGGAGTGTGTGTGTGTGGAACTGCATACAGAAATGAAGACATTTTCTATGACATCCTCTTGAATGATATAGATTGATTTGAATCAAGCAAGAAGACAATATGAAATTGAACATGTAGGAATGAATTATTTGAGCATCAGATGCAGGATTGGAGAAATACACATGGAGAAATCACAAATGGAGTTTGTATTATGCAGAGATGAAAATTGAATTGAATGGAAACAGAGTGTCCCTCTGATCTTGTTTATTACTTCAAGTGAAGATTTGGTTTGCCAGTGAGGCCTTGTATTAGCCAGTGAGGCTTGTTGGTCAATGAGACCTATTTGTTTACCAGTGAGGTATATCAGTGTTGGAAGTGGGTGCTTCTGTTTGGTATTGGAGTTGGTGCTCCATAAGGAGTTGGTGCTCCTAGATACATATTGTAGCCAGTGAGGCATGTTTTATCAGTTAAGCCAGTGAGGCAGTTCTGGAGTGGTTTTTCTACCCCTGGAGGGTTTTCCACTCGTGCAATTCTTGTGTCTTGATTCATATTGATCATCTCTCTATGATTGTATGTTTTACTCATGAGTTTTGTTTATGTGTTTGACAAAGTTATGTGCATATGTGTTTGACAATTCAATGATAACTTTCTCACCTTTATGCTCTGCAAGTTAAAGTTTGAAAAAGATTTGAAAATTCACACAACACGGATTCACCCCCCCTCTCAGTGTTGTCCTTGGGTCTAATATACCCGTAAATAAAATTTTAGACACTATCCATGTTTTTACATGCTAAGTTGATTCTTACTGAACAAAGTCTTCCCAAACTACTATCTAGGAATGCTTATGTATTATTATAAGAGAATGAAATCTATTAAACTCTATACTTAATCATTCATACTTTGAGCTTAGGTCAAGCACATAATAATTTACTGCAATAACAACTACAATTAAAGAAATCTAACATTAGTCATTAAGATAAAGTTCAACTTTATAAAATGTTGGAATAAAGTTCGTACTCAGTCCTAAGATGATTAAAATTCACTAACTTAGGACAAAAGTCATATTCATACAAAATGGTTCATGAGATTTGGTGTTTGTCTTTCGTAAGTAAATCTACAAATTGCTCTAGACTGATCCTTGTTAACTCTCGATATTTTATTCAATCAACTAAATCCTCACCTAATAATCCAATGTAAGGGTTTCTTATTAACTTTAAAACTTAGTTAATAGATTTAGTCTTGTGAATATCTTTCCAAAGAAATATTTCAAAAGTGCTTATTCCAAATCTTGAAGAGTTTAGGTAAAATTCCAATATTTATACTAATTAGACACATCAACAATATTTTACACATAATTAACAACTTGATAACAATAATTGAGAAAAGAAACTACATTTACTATTTCACCCATAAACATAAAAATATCAATTATAAACCTATTATCTATTTCAAATGACACCATAATTATAATTTGGGAGAGGTTGATCTTATTGGAAATTGCTGAAGTCTAAAAAGACAAAAGAGGTCGTAGCCAGTGTCAAAGAGAAAATCTCTAGAAGAGGTTAACTCAAGCCTCAAAAGAAGATTCCATTTATTATAAGTTATTTTGGTCACTGAAGTAAGTCACAGATCTGGACATAAAGAGCCACTAAAGGAGTTTTAGGTGCCAAAGGAACCACAGGAGAATATATAGAGTCGTTGATGCCATCATGCCATAGAAAGAGATCATTGCCCCCTTTTTTACAGTTATCAAAAGAATTTTAGTTCACAAAATTGCAAGAGGTGTTAGCTATAGAAAACAACATAAAAGTTGCCTGTCAAGGTGATATTAAATAATCAAAAGTAGAAACCACAGTATTTTGGAGACGCCATAAAAAGGAACAAATTGTTAAAGAAAGATTTGATTTGGCCACAAGAAAATTCAAGTTTTAATGCTTGGTTGTAGGGAGATAACATTAGCATTTGCAAGCAAATGGCGGCGGTATGGGCAAATTTGCTTAATCGAAACAAACTATATTCTTGAATACCAACGTATGGATAGTCCACATATTCGAAGGACAAAACAGAGAGAAATACCATAGGCTCTATAAAAAGAAAAGGGCGTTCACTTTTACAATGAATTTTATGCATGCAAAAAGTGGAGAGAATGTAAGGTAGGTGAACCATTCATACTTCAATATACTTAGTTCTTTGAATGGATTAGAAGTTTGAAGAAGAACATAAATCATGTAGCATTATAGAAAACAAATCAAAAAGCAGTGTCCATTTAAATACTCCTAAGTTGATTCTATTGTTTTCAAAATGATTTATATTTGATGATCAAGAGTATGTGAACTAATGGGAAAAAGGAACAAGAATTTGTTGAGCAAGAGTAAGAATGGTGTCTCTGTATTCAACAAAGGTGGACATGCCTATCAATCAGTCATTACCTATTGATACATTGAAGCTCTGTTTCACAGTGTTTTGGGTAGAAACAATAGGGCGGAAAGTTTTAACAGTTATTGAGTAATTGTGACAATAGTATAACAGAAATAAAGGTATCATGAACTAGATTCTTAGTTAGTGCAACAATAATTAAAATTTATGATTTCGTTGCTCAAACTACAAGTTTCGATAAACAACAACAAATGACGTAAAAAGGCAAAGCCATTCCTCTTAAAGGTGCAGTGGTTAGACTCAATCATAACAGATTAACATGCAAGGATCCAAAACAATAAATCCAAATGCAACAATAAATCACAATAAAACCATACAAGCGATAAACGAAATTCATGCAAGTCGAGAACTCATACCCAAATGTCCAACTACTACTCACCATCAATCCTTCTCTATTGAGAAGTCAGAACAATGTTCCCAATTCCAATTTTGTAGAACTAATTTAAAACCCTTCCCAACAAAATTTGCTTCAAAATATGATCACTAATTTTTCTCATACGCAATTTCTCTTGTTTAGTCGTATTTATAGACATAATTTTGCTTTCTTATCCTGCCTTTTCCTTTATCCTTATCGTTATTTTTTATCTTTATCTTTATTTTTATCTTATCAAAATATCCTTTCTTTTTCCTTTGCTTTATTCCAACTTTCTATTTGCTTTTATTTATTTTTGTTTTAATTCTTAATTTGCTTATTTATCATTTTAATTTTTACCCAAATTGCTTATTTAATATTATTATATTTTATCCAAAATATATCTAATTTAACTATTAGTATTATTTTCTTTTATATATGTAATTTCAAATTTATTATTTATCTACCATTGCTATAGTTGAATAACTCACAATTTTTTTAATAATTCATTCAATAATATCAAATACAAGTACTAATCATGAAAATAAGAGTTTTCCCAAAGAATTAAATTTGACAAGGAGAGGGTTGTGACATCCTCCCCCCCTTAAACTTTGCTTCATCCTGATGCATGATGGTAGTCTTAAATGTAAGATAACAATATACATATTCTTGCCAAGCTTCCTTGGGGTCCAATAATCCCTATCATAGTTCTCAATTCATAATCTATGGATTCTTTTCTATGTTTCAAAAGGTGTCGATATTCACCAATAATTATAAAGAACTTGCAAGTAACTATCTTCTTCTATTTCCTTCTCAAGAATCAAGTTATCTAGGATGTCTCTTTCTTATTATTAGTTGAGTTTGGTATATCGTTACTCCTAACATTCATATTCCATCTTGTTATCCATTTCTCACTTCCTTTTTAAACATGAACCTCCTTGATTGATTAACATGTTATTCTTATGATGAGAGCTCGCTCTGTAACTTTCTCGCTCGCTGCTTGAATTTTGAATTTGAAATTTTGATGGCTGTCGGGGACCCAGGAGATCCCCTGGACCCTTCCACGTAGGGTGTCTCGGGAGATGCTTCGATGATTGGGACTATTCCAATTGGGCTGGATGGTGGTGTAGGATTGTGAATCCTCTGTTCACACACTGCAAAAAAAGGAGTTGGGGCCCAATGCTTGGAAAAAGGCCCTGTTTAGGGAGGAGACGGAGAGACCGTGTGTTTCTCCAAGATTTTGTGATTTGGTAGATGGTTCAGATCTTGTGCTCCCAGACAACACGATGGATAGAGTGGTCTCCTCCATGGAGAATGCTCTGGTAGGGAAGTTTTTTTCCTTTAGACCTAACATAGATGCGGTCAGGAAATGGGTGACTACCAAATGGATAGTGAGGGGAAGTGTTTTGGTGAATGCTATGGCTGGTGGGACATTTCTCTTTAAATTTATAGCTAGAGAAGATCTGGCCTCCATTTTAGCGATGAGGCCTAGATGTATGGGAAACATAGTTTATCCCTATGTAAATGGAAGCCAGGATTTGATAGTGCTGCAGACCTCAACAAAACGCCGGTATGGATTAGGCTCCCAGGTCTTCCCCTGGAGTTCTAGGATGAAGAGATCTTCATGTGGATTGCCAACTCATTTGGTCACTTCATAACTCTCGACAACACCACCAAGAACAAATCGAGGTTAGTCTTTGCTAGATTCTGTGTTAGCATTGATATTAACAAGATCCTTCCAAACAATATTACTCTTGAATCTAAATTTGACCAATGGATTCAACCTATATTTTATGAAAACTCGACAACCTTCTGTCAAATCTATAATAAGAAGGGTCACTTAGCTTCTCAGTGTAAGGCCAGAAAACCTACCCCTGATCCGGATAACCAGGCTACGGAGAATGAGGAGGACTACCTGCTTAGGGAAAACTCACTGACTATTTTTGACCCTCCAGAAAAAAACAAGGTCGTTGAGGAAAATACAATTAATCCTCCACAACAAGACCTGGAAACCAATGATCACACCCTATTGGGGAGCCAAAAGGCTTTTCCCACTTTTGGTGCTGATAGTTGTACTGCTTTATTGCCTACTGGGCTCGAAGATTGGGAGATTCACCAAGAGGAAATTCTGGAAAAAGAAGTCTTAGCAGAGATGGTGATTCCTCCAGTGTTGAATGGCCCTTTACTACCTAAGGGGGGTAGCCAGGATGGATGCGAAGTTGGCCCAGGGGTTTCCTCCCCCAGCAACAAAACTCTAACTCTTACTCCTGGGGCTCATTCCAGTATTATTGACTCAGAGGGATGGACTACTGCTAGAAGGAAAGGAAAAGGCTCAGGGAAGAAGATTATGGACGTGGGAGTAGACACTGAGTAGGGCAGACCATCTCAAAGAGAAACAAGACAGAAGACGATTAACAAAGACATTGCAATGGGCAAACAGAAAACCTTGGAGATTGGCTCCAAGAAGGCCCCTATCAAATGAGAATTCTATCATGGAATATACGGGGGTTAAATAACCCTCACAAACAGTTCTTGGTCAAAAATTGTATCTTTGACAACAAAATAGATATTTTGATGATCCAAGAAGTTAAGATGAAAAGTGAAGGATTTCAAGATGTGGCTAGGAATCTATGGCCTAATGCACAGTACCTGAGTTGTGATGCCTGTAGTGCCTTTGGGGGTATTGTCACTATGTGGAACAACAAGATTGTCAAAAGAAGGATTATTGATAAAAATAAAAACTTTATGGCAATTAGGATGGATTCTAACAGCTACTCATGGAACTTGATTAATATTTATGCTCCCAATCAGAGAGGCACAAGAAGGGAGTTGTGGGATATTATCTCCTCCCTGATCACTAGGACCCTGATAGTTGTTGGATGTTAGCAAGAGATTTTAACACTCCTTTATTCCCCTATGAGAAAAATGGGGGAACCATGGATTACACTGACAGCATGATGGACCTGAATGACTTTTTAAATAAAGAAAGTCTAATGGATCTTGACTTACAAGGAAATAGGTTTAGCTAGTCAAATCAAAGAAAAGAGAGGAATCTGATCCAAGTCGAGCTGGATAGAGTTTTGGTCTCCTCCAGCTAGAAATTTTTAAGCACCCATGACCTTGAAGCTTTGCCTCAAAAAACTTCAGATCATAACCCCAAGCTTCTCTCATGGAAGGAAAGGAATGGTAAAGGCCCTTACCCTTTCAGATTTGAAATTATGTGATCTAAACACCCAAATTTTAAACATAAATTAGCTAGTTGGTGGAGGGAAGAAGTCCAAGGAACACATATGTTCAGACTAGCATAGAAGCTACTGATGGTCAAGAAAAAAGTTAAAGGATGGAATAGGTTCAACTTTGGGAACATATTTGATGAAAAAAGGAGAATAAATGCTAAACTGGGAGAGTTATAAAAGAGATTGGAGGAAGGAGACACCACAGAGGACATTGTGGAGGAGGAAGAGAGTATGAGAAGAGATTGGAGAGAGTTGCTGTTGAAAGAAGAGATTTTTTGGAAACAGAAGTCAAGAGTGCAATGGCTAACAGAGGGGGATAGAACACTTCTTTCTTTCATCAATCCACGGTGAAGCATAGGAAAAGAAATAGTATAACTAAACTGATGGATGACAGAGGTATCATGGTTGATTCGGACACTCAGATTGGGCTGGTGGTAGCTTCCTACTTTCAGAACTTTCTTGGAGCTCATGATAGCTGTATTAACCAGGAGCTCATAGATATCATCCCTACCCTCCTGAATGAGGGAGATAATGCTCAGCTTGGTAGACCTATTACAGAGGAGGAGGTCCGGGCTAGTCTTTTCTCTATGGGTGCCTTTAAAGCCCCAGGGTCATATGGGTTCCCCCCTACTTTCTTCCAGGAGCATTGGGATATTGTGGGAAAATATGTCACAGAGGCTGCTAGAGATTTCTTCGGGAAAGGTAAGCTGCTGAAGCAGCTAAATCATACATTCATTTCCCTTATTCCCAAAAAATAAGATTCGGTGTGTATGGGGGATTTTAGACCAATAAGCCTCTGTAATATTGTTTACAAGATTTTCTCCAACATCTTAGTGTTCAAGTTGCAAACCATCTTGGATAAGCTAATTAGCGGCTATCAAAAAGGATTTGTGCCAGGTAGATAGATCATGGACCCGGCCATTACCACTCATGAAATTATCCACTCCATGGAGAGAAGCAAAATTTCAGGAATGGCTTTCAAGCTCAATATTTCAAAAGCTTATGACAGAGTTAATTGGGAATTCCTTTTCACTGTTTTGAGGAAGTTGAGATTCCAAGGCAAATTTATGCAGCTTGTCAAGCCCTGTGTTACTTCTATCAGGTTCTCAGTTTTGGTTAATGGTATCCCTAGGGGTTTCTTTAATGCTGGTAGAGGGATTAGGCAAGGTGACCCCCTATCCCCCTACCTCTTTATCCTTCTAGCTGAATCCCTAAGTAGAGGCTTCCTCTCTCTTTTAAATTCTAGAGAAATTAAAGGTGTTAAACCTGCTTCAACAGCTGATCCTGTTGTCATACAGCAATTTGTGGATGACACCATTCTATTTGGGGCAGCTTCAGTGATTGAGGCTCGAAAATGGAAAAAAGTGTTGCAGGAGTATACGACATCGATTAGCCAATGCATCAATTATGATAAGAGTCGTGTCTACTTCTTTAACACCCCATTAGTTCTGCAACAAAAGATTATGGGGATTCTAGGTTGTTTTGTGGGATCTTTTCCCATGATTTATCTGGGACTCCTCTTGTCGGTGAAAGATGCTACTTCGGAGTATTAGAATTCTATTATGGAAAGGACTCAAAGGAAGGTGGCAGGGAGGAAAGGAAAACTTCTGAGCCAAGCTGGTAAGTTTTAATTACTCAAAGCCTCGCTCCAAGGAATTCCTATTTATTTTTTGTCCCTGTTCAAAATTCCTAAGTACCTAGCTGAGAGACTAGAGAAAATTCAAAGAAATTTCCTATGGACAGGAATGGAAAACAAAAAGAGGCTGGCTCTTGTTGCTTGGGATAAAGTGTGCAGACCTAGGTTACAAGGGCGCCTAGGTTTAAGAAAGTTGAACTTGCTTAATAAAGCCCTTATAACAAAGATCAATTGGAACCTCTTTACTAGGGGAAAAGACTGGGGTAGCATTATGAAAGCCAAATATTTGGGGAACTTAGCTCCTTGTTCTCAAAATTAGCTACGCTCGTTTTTGTCGACAACCCCTATGAAACTTGTCTGTCTCGTAGCCTACACTCTAAGTTTACAAATTGAGACAAGTACTCTTGCTCTCATGCGAAGTCATCTGATATCCTAGAAGAGTTTACGACATTTCCTTATGACGATATCTCAAAAACCATGAAGCTTGATTTGGTCGTAAGCTCGCCAAAATATCAATTATTGAATATTTTGGAGTGTTAGAAAAGTTTTTATTATTACATGCAATAGCGGTCCAAATAACCGCTATTACATGTGTTTTGGTTGTTTTGTGTGTAGAGTCGGTTCTTTCTGCTGCTTTCACATATTTTACTAAAATTTTCTTTTTACATGCGAGAGTGGTCCGAACATCCGCTCATGCACGTCCCTTGACCTATTAACATGTAATAGCGGTATTTTTCACCGCTTACACATACTTTTAGTCATTTTCTTTTTACATGTTCGAACGATCTTTTCCCTCGCTTGTGCATGTTGATCGCCTAATGTAGTGACGATGAAATTCACCGCTCGAGCACAATCTTGGCGAATTGCTCAACTTGAAGTTGCATTAATGGCACTCATGCCATGTTTTAATGCAAATTTTAAAAACCTATTTAATTGCTTTTAATTCATTTTGTTTGTTTATTATTACCAAACCTCATATTCAACTGGTAAAACCCTCTTTGGGATCGTTTGATCGTGACACCTGCGAATTCAAGTGTATTTCGTTATTTGTGCATGTACTAGGGTTTCAGGTCGGCCTTTCCAGGTAAGCCTTTGTTTTTTGTTCTTTTTTCATTTTCTTGCTTGAATATAAAAGGTATGATTAGTATTGTTGTCATTTATTGTCGTTTCATTGAGGTTTTTTGACAAAATTCATAGTTTTGGTTTCGTAGTTTGTTGTTTATGTGTGTGATTCGACCTTTTATTGCCATGTCAGACTTAGGTCTTCCCAACAAGTTTCTGAACATGTATGAGTGGCCTTTTTTGCTGCGCTTACATAGTCTTTATGTATCTTTTTACATGCAAAAGCAGTCGATATGCCCGCCTTTACACATAACTTCAAGTTTTCAAAAATGCCTGTAGTAGCAGTCAATTTAACCGATGATACATCAAAACCCTTCATTCAACTTGCACCGACGGTTCATTTAGCTGACTTTGCATGTGCTTGAAGATTTGAATTTTTCCCACCTGCGTTGGCAGTCCCTTTCGCCGCCCATACATGAAAATCTCACTTTTCCCACATGCAAGGGTGGGCCTTTTCACCGCCCTGACATGAGATAAACTTTCTCACATGCAAGAGTGGTCATTTTGACCGCCCGTGCATGAATTTCTGCAAAAAATTCCTAACACTAGGAAATTCCTGCAAATGATACATGTTAACCCACTTTTGCCTTGTACCTCGATTTATGCACACTCAATCCCTTCAATGCATGCTTTCCTGTTCATGATCATCGAATCGCGGTTATCCCAGTTTATCCTTTTTTCCCCTAACTGTGAGATCATGGCCTTTTGCAGTTTTCAACAAGTGTCTGTGTAGATATCTCTTCCACAATTCTCTTCAGAGCTGATATCAGAGTTGTCTCCATCCAAAGCCAAAATAATGAAGTACAAATATCAAGGGGTCTTCCCTGTCACTTCAATGCAGTCGAATATTGATGAAATCAGAGATACAGAAATAGGACATGTGGATATGGCAGAATTTGTGGACAGAACTAAACAGATAAACCCTTCCAGACACATGCAAAAGATCATTGACAGCAATATTCACTTGGTTGCCTCATTTCCAGCTTCTACCCATAATCCCGAGTTCATTCTTTAGGTGGCTAGCCATTACAACAGGGACACTAGGGTTGTGACAAATTCCCAAGGGAATGTGATCATGAGGTTGGATGTAGAATTCCTTGATAAAATCTTCATGTGTCCACCTATTGAAAACAATGGACAGATTGATTTTGCTCAAGGGCAAAAGGACTATGATACAGATGTGGAAGTTGCAAGAAGGTATATAAACAATAAATGGTTGAAAATCCCTACAAGTAATTTGACCAGATGGCCGAAGGATCTCCATAGGAGTGACTTTGTAGAGGATGTTTGTGACTTGATCACTCTCTTGAGTTGTATCAAAGGACTCCCTTCTTCCTCCAAATTTCAAGAATGGATGTACACATACATCAAGGTGATCCTTCGGGGCACACAGAGAATATTCTGGGGAGAGCAGATCAGTAATGCATTGCATGAACAACTGGTGAAGGCCAACACAACATTCAAATTCTATATGACCTCGTATCTTGTATATGTTGATGCTAGCATGAGAAGCTTTCCTGGTTTGAATCAGGTTGGTGACGGGAGATTGGTTCCTGTATATGAGTATTATCCTCAAATTACTCTGAAGGGATCAATCCATTATTTTCGAAGGGTCAATGATGTCTTCTTTTCAGTATTCATGTGCTTATGGGACAATGAACTTGTTCAGAAGAGGGTCTCAGATGAAGCTTGGGAGGTTGTGAATTCTTTTGGCTGCTTGTTCTTACAATTCCCCACTTTCACATATCTCAGGGTAGGGTATTATCCCAGCTACCCTTATATTCTTCCACGGTATCCCAGTGACTGTATTGTTCTCATGGAATTATGTAGGCAACTGATTGTAGTGCATAATAAACAAATGGAGCTGAAGAAGTTAGGGATAAAGTTTCTTGTTGAAATTGGAACGTACTCAATTCAATTAGCTAACAAGGCAAAAATAGTTGATTCTGAATTACAACTGGTTACTATGAAAACTTTCAAGAAAAGGAACCATTTTGACTTCAGGAGAGTACAAGATAAGATCAAAGGGAAGTCAACCTTTCATGTGCCTATGGTGGAAGATATTTCGACTGATCTCAGGACACAAAATGAGATCAGGAAGTTAGACTACTGTAGACTTCATCTGAGCCAGATAGAAGAGCTGGGCCTCGCTGATATTCCAGACGGAATGGAGAATGATGGGGATGTTCTAGATCCCAAATATAATACTAAGAATGTTGAAGTCTCACCTCTTCTAGAGGTGAAATGGTCAATTAAACAGGAAACATCCATAAGGAAAAGATTTCAACTGATCCTGGCTAATACAAATATATGGTTGGAAAGCAAAGGGATCAAATTCAAGGAATTTCTCACAGGGTCAAAGACTGAAGCACAGGAGCAAACAGGCAAGAAAGTAGAGAATAGGACCAAGAACAAGAGTGACACCCCTTCTTCCTCAAAAATATGAAAACCAAAAATTAAGTTTGTATCCAAGGGAGGGAAGATGAAAGAAGTGGCAGAAACCTCTAATGTCACTGAATTAGGTGCTGAAGATACAAATGTTGATCAAATGGAGATTGAAGATGTTGAGGCTGAAGAGCAAAATATTCAGAAGTCCACGGATGCTCAACAAATAGAAGTGTCTGATAAATCTGATGAGGAAGATGAAACTGAACAAGGCAAGGATGAGGATGCAAAAAAGGAACAACTTGGCGATCCACATCTTTCCCCTGAGAAAGATCTTCCCACTGAATCACAAGTTTCTACACCCCTTCCTCATGCTCCAGTTTCTGGTAGTTTTCCAGTAGTTTCAAGTGTTCCTCTTTCACCTATTTTCATTGTTTCTTCTGATAATACCCCTAATTTTGTAAGAACCAGTTTTGGGACCATTTTTTATTCTTTCGGTTCTATCCCAAGTTTATCTTCTCTGTCTTTTGACATTGGTGAACAATCTATTTTAAAAACTCTTCTGGATGCTTCAGAGAAGGTTGTTGATACAGGTGTAGTTTTTACCAACACCAGTCCTATTGTGACCATAACAGGTGTAAATATGGATCTGGCGAAACAAGTAGTGGACTCATCTCCGATTACTAGTGCTTCTATGCTTCCCCCATGGTTGTCCACATATACTCCCAAGAGAAAGAAGCAAGCTATTTCGCCAGATGAGATTGATATAGAGAAGCTGTCACCTGTGAAATCAAAGACTCTGAAGAAGAAGCCTAAGACTATTTCTAGGCTCATCAATGAAAAAGGAATCAGATGTGCAGAGATTGCTAAGCCACCAGAAGATGCTACTGTTGACAATTTTGACATGAATGATTATGTCGTTTCAAGGGTTGAGTTAGGTAAGCTAACTCATGAAGGCATAAAAGTAGATTTTCAAACTACTACCAGCACCTTGCTCGAAAAATATGATGAAGTCAAAAAAGAGAAAGAACAGTATAAGGCTAAAGCAGAACAACTTGTTGTAGTTCTTCAAAAAATAGTTAAGTCATCTGAAATTGTGGAACCCATGCCAGTGACTGTAGAAGATCCCCTGATCCAGAAGGTTGAAAAAGATCAAGCCAGAGGGAGGGTGGTAGGAGATATTGTGGAATGTTTGCTAGCTCAAGGACGAATTCTACTGAAGACCACTGTAGAAAGAAAAGAGAAGATGGATAAAGCTAAAGCTGAGCTTGATGACATGGTTGACTTACTCTCCCAAGAACTGTAGGATCAAGAAGAGAGCTTGGAGGAGTGGATAGAGATGAAAAAGATTATGATAAACAATCTGATCACCATCGGGGTCATTGCAAACAGGGAATCATATCTTAAAACCAAGGAATCTCTAGTTCATCATATCCACATAATAAAAGGTTTACTTGAAGATCTATGTCAAGCTTGAGAAACTAGTGAAGACAGCGATGTCACGCTTCTACACAGGCTGGAAGAACTTCCATGCACCCTCGCAGGTGAAGATCATAAGTTTCTTTGAGCAGATAAAATGATAAGTTCCTTCGAAAAGATGATTCAAAGGAAATTCAAAGAGGAGGTGCCCTCAGTACTTTCCATGGATAATCTCTATGATCAGCATTCGACTTTTGAGAACTTGAAGGACAATCTGGACAAACATGAGAAGGCAATAAAGGCAGTAAAAGATGCAATTCTTCAAGCCTGCACTATCTCAGAAAATATAGCTAAACCAGATGCATGTGAAATGGTAGCCATATAGGCCATGTACCAAAATTTTCTAAAGAAGAATGATGGAGGAAGCTGATACCTTAGTTTATCTTATTCTTGTATATGTGATTTGAATTCTGTTGTGGACATATTCATATGTAATTTTCTAAAATGTAATTACATGTGAGGCAAAGGAAGTCCTAAGTCAAATAGGACTCTTTTGTTTGAATAAGTTAAAGTAGTTAGGATTTTCCTATTTTTGCTCTCGGCTTCTCTTATAAATAAAGAGGACCCCCATTGTAAATGATCATCTTTTTTTCTATTGCAAAGAAACTCTGCCAAATTGGAAAAGATTTCAAGACTTTGAGCTTTTATGTTTATCATATCTTTCAAGTGAATATCAATATAAGTAGGCAATTTGAGTATCAAACTTTGGGTTGAATCATATTGTTTTATGATATCAATGCTCTTATGTCATTGGTGTTATATTATATTGAATCATTGTTGGAATCGTAGAGTTTATTGAAATTTGAAAGGAGTGTTCTTGTTTTGGTTGAATAGACTTTGTGCTATTTTTCTCGTTGCGGGAGTGTGTATTTATTTGTGAGAACGGAATTGTGTAGAGACTTTGTGCTATAAACTGTTGTGTTTAAGTTAGTTATATCATATTGGGTGAAAGTGGATCTACTTTGGGCTACATTTGAATTCAATTAAGTTTGTTTGTGAGAAATAACCCAAATAATAGAAGACTTTGTGTTTCTATGGTTTGTATCGGTTTAAGAGTTATCAAATATCATCTATTGTGAAGTTGTTATTTTGTAAGAGAGAAACATCTATTCTGAAAAAAGAGAATAGGATGCTATGAAAACACCCCAAGAATAGTTTTAGTTTATTTAAGTATTAAAAGCTATTTGTTAGAAAGAGCTCATTATCTAGAGGGAACCTCCCCTTGCTGAGAGGAGAGACTCAGTCTCATCATAGCTGTGGCGATATAACCATTTTGTCATTAGTTAGCTAAATGACAAAATATTCACCCAACACTCCTGAAGACATTCTATTTTCTTCTGACTTTCCCAAAGGCTCCGTGATCTGGAATAACATCATGAAGTGTAGAACTGTTATGCTGAGAGGGGTTAAGTGGAAATTGGGGGACGAGGTATCTATAAGATTTTGGGAAGACAACTAGGTCAATGGAGGGCCTCTTAAGAAGTACCAGAACATTCAAGAATTGATGAATTTAGCTATTAATCACTTTGGTTGTTGGGTTAGGGATTATTTCCTTCCTGGCAAATGTGGGTGGGTTCAGTTGTTTGGGTGTTGTCGAAGGCAGGCTGAGCTTGTTGGGATGACTGATGATACCCAAGTTTCCCTAAAAGAGTGCAAAATTCCTCTCTTCCCACAAAAAGATAGATTGATATGGGCTAAGGAGAAATCTGGACGTTTCAATGTTAGATCAGCCTATAATCTTCTTCTTCCTCAAAATGGAGATAAATTATGGAGGACCATCTGGAATCACAATCTTGTCCCAAAGACTAACTGTTTTTGGTGGCTGGTAGTGCAAAACAAAATTCTAACTATTGATAACCTACAGATTAGGGGTTTCCAAATCCCCAACAAATGTGTTCTCTATATGAAATAAGAGGAGACTATCTCCCATATCCTATTACACTATGACTTCTCTTGGGAAGTTTGGAGCTTTGCCTTGAATATCTTGGATGCTTCTTGGTGTGGGAATGGGAAATTGGAGGATTGCATCAAGTCCTAGATCCCTCCCTTCTCCAATCTGGTTTATTGTGAAATATGGGCCCAAGCTCCCCCCATTCTGTCTTGGTGTCTCTGGATAGAAAGAAACAATAGGCTCTTCCGTGAGAAATTCAGGAATCCTAAGGAAGTGTTCGACTCAGCTGTCAGACTGTTGCAGGACAACACCATCAACAGCTCCTTAAAGGCTACGAAAAATCCCCCAAATGTTATGGAAACTAATATCATTAACCAGTGGACTATTCCAATAAGTACTTGTAGAGTGGATGATAGAAAGAATAAAGCCAGGGTGAACACTAACTGGTCCCCTCCTCTGGATTGTTGGTCCAAGATTAATTTTGATGGTGCTGCCAAAGGCAACCTAGGATTGGCTAGCGGTTGAAGTATAAGATCTAATAAGGGTACTCTAATAGTTGTGTTTGTTGGGAGACTTGGGGAAAACACCAATAATACTGCGGAAGCCACGGCTCTCTTTTGGGGGCTCAAAATCGCCTTAGCTTTAAGCATCAAGCACATAATTATTGAAGGTGATTCCATGATTGTCATTGAAGTTGTTAAAGGAAATGTTAAAGTTGGATGACAAATAGAAGATATTATTGAAGATATAAAGGGTCTTCTTTCAAAGTTTGAAGGAAAAGAGGTGAGACATATTTATAGAGAGGGCAATAAAACTGCAAATCTCATGCCTAATCTTGGGATTAATGTTAATCCCCTAAGATGCTGGAGGGATTTGGATAATATGCTCTGGACGGTTAATGAGTGCATTCAGAAGGAGGCGCTCAATATCTCATGATGGATTGTATCATTTTTTGTATTGCTTGGTGTGGTATATTTTCATGCCTTCCTTTTGTTATGGGAGGACGTGGCTTTGATGACATTAGTAGGAAACCTACTCATCCCTCCTTGATGACGTGGCTGACTGAAGATTATGTGTACCTTGAACAGCTCGGTTACAAACATGTTTGGCAGCATGATATTTTGATATGGTCTTGTCACCCGCCATTTGAAGAGCTAGCTTCGAGGGACTCGCACAAGCCGTGCCTTGATGGCAATTATGATCCGAGTGTGCTCAAGTTTTGGATAGACATGCAAGGGAAATGGAATAAGAAAAAGGAATTAAAGTTTTTTATTTTTTTCATTTCTAGACTATTTGCTCGGTGCCTCTCTATTCTCTGCAATGACTTCCTCAGCGGTGAGCTTTCTTCAATTCTCTATAAAGACTTTCCTAGGAATGAGCTTTGGTTTTATAGGAATATGGGTAGGGAGAAAGTTAGAATGGAGAACATGAACTGTGGTGAATTCAAAGAAGACCTTCATGTCTGGAGCATAGCGTATGAGGGAGGAGTGACCCCATTTCTTGAATGTCTGAACGACTATGATGAACACTTATCGACACAATTTGCTGACTTGTGGGACGGGAGTCGAAAGGTGAAAGTGGGGGGAGTCTAGTTCGCGGTCTCTGAGGAATCCATTGCTACTGTAACTAGCCTGCCTTGCTTGGGGAATAGGCTCAAGAAGCAGACGTGTGTCCAAGACATTGATGGTTTGAAACTATTCTACAAGGAAGGAGAGAAGCAAATTCGTCTTCAGGGGGCTTTGAACGCGAAAGCTTGGTTAGTTTGTGGAACCGAGTATGCTTCTTGATTATGAAATATTTTACTCTCGAGGGAAGATACAGAGTGTTTTACCACTATCACTTTACCTTTCTAAACCACTTTCGACACAAAATGCTAGTCAATTTTCCCTCTTTTCTGCTATCCAACCTTGAGGCTTCTGTGCTCCAGACCAAAAAGGCCCGAGAGGGCAACCCGTAGGTGGTTACCTTGCCTCTGCATTAGTGGCTTATTTTTTGTTTGTATCAGTTTCATTTGGCTTTGTGTTTGACTAAGACCCCTGTTGCTTGGCTTGTGGAGGATAGCTCCAACAAGGACACCAAGGATAAAATCCCTCTTAGTGTTAGGCTTGGGAAGCCATCCAAATTGAAAACCCTGATGCCCTCTCAGCCTGCCTCTCCTTCTAACCTTCCTATGAGCGGTCCTTTGGGCCCTTCTCTAGCTCTCTTGTGTCTAAGGCCACCTCTATTTTGAAGACTCTTTTTGGCAATCGTATTCCTGTGCATGTTACTCTTGAGGATTCGCATGATTAGTCCCACACTGTGGCTACTGAAGGCCTATGTAACCTTAAAAATAAAAACCCTAAACTGGACAACAAAAAACATAAGGGAGGTAAGCCTACTCAAAACAGAAGTGGTAAGAAAAACTACAATGAAAGTGTTGAAGGGAAAGGAGATGAACAACAAGCTTAGAAAATAACTGATAAATAGGGGAAACCATTGAAAGAGGAGGTGATGGTTATGAAAGAGAAGGCTATGGGGAAGTCCTACTCTGTCAAAAGACCAAGCATAAGGAGATCTTCTAGGTTGGCGGGGGTTTCGCCCCATGGTCTGAAGGTTGTTGATTACTCCACTACCTCGGATCAGGAGGACACTGTGCAAGATGTTAACATAAAGGAAACCAAAACCACCCTTGTGTAGGAACAGGAGGGCGCTAGCCATTTTGTGTCCATGAATAACTCCTTCTACGACACCAACATTGAGGACACTAAAATCTAGGAGACCCCTGATAAGGAGGTTATGAGCGCCAGAAGGGAGGTGGACAACAAGAAGCTGGAAATGGAGCTAGCGGAGGTCAAAACCCGTCTTTTAGCTATGGAAGACAAAGTCAAGGTGCTGGTCAAGATGGTTATATGAGGTCTTCCCACAGGGTTGTTGCTGCTTTTTCCATTCTGCAGGTGGACCGAAACAAGGGAGTGGATTCTCTTCTTGAGGATTAGGAAAATTCGCTTAAGTTGATCTCTGATGATTAGAAAATTATGCATAGCTAGTTGTTTCTCTTGTCATTATTTTAAAAATCTCGTTATCTAGTTTTTGATGGTTTTTGATGTACTGTTGATCAGCTGTTTGTGGCCCTGGGCATGTCCTGGTGCCTTTTGGATTTTTGTTATCGGATTCTGCACCTGGGTTTGTAGCTTATCTATATCAAAAACATGTTATTCTTATAATTCCAAACTTCTTTGTCGTTATTCTAAGGTGTTAGCTAACAATCTTTATTTTATCTTTTTCATGGTGTCTTATCAAGAGCTTTCATTCTTAGAACTAAACATCGTAGGTGCAATTCTTGTTCTTCATCGATAATTCTCTTCATTCTTATGTTGGGTTACTAAAAATGATAGATTCTTCATTTGAAATCAAATCATCTGAAATGAAATCATTATAGCCATCTCAACTTAGCAATTTTTTTAACTTAGTAAATTTAAAACATTAACCTTCAATACTTATTCATTCCACGAATTATTACAATATTTATACTAGCTTGTGGTTGTCAATCCAACTCAAAATCTTGTAAATCAACTATAGTTTTCAAGTAATATATGATTTATAATTGGATTTCATATCATCCTTATTACACATCATTCTGACTTAATTTCCTCTGGTTCATCCTCATATGAGTCAATAGTTATCATTCCTCCAATAGGGTGAACTAGGAGGTACTCTTTTGATACTTCCCTACTTATAGCGGGCGTATTTCACTCACATCCAAAGGGAAAATCCCAAACCACTGATGGTTTCTTCCCTTTTGGTCTTTGCTTCAGCTTATCTTTCGGCATAATTTTAACTGGGGTTTTCTCCATCCTATCTTGCCTTGTCCTAATCTCTTGAACTGTTTACTCCAAAGAGATTATTTCATCCCATTGCTTGTTTAGCAATTTGATTATCATTTTCATCTCTGCCTCATTATTCCCTTGAGTTTTTTGTGGTTCAATAGAGTCCTTTTGCCCTTAGGAAGTTCTATCTCGATGTGCTCTTGCCTTATCCATTAATATTTCCTAAAAAAATCAAAATTCTAATCAATATTGCACCCATGGTTTGTGTCCAAAGCTTAAAGTTATACTTTCAATATAGATTGCTTTCAATTTGTGTGAGTCATAGTGGGCTCAAGGCCTATCTTCCAAACTTGGCTTTGATACCACATGTAAGGACCTAGATTCCAAAAACACCAAAGTTTAAGCAAAAAAATATTTTCTACCATTAAAATTACTAAGTGATCAATCCAAAAGTATACTCAGGAACTTCTATCCATACAAGATACACATTCATCCAAACAAGACTAGCATCTATTCATACGAAATAGACAATTGTCCATACAGGACAATTAATTTTCCATCCATTCGGGATAGCATCTATCAAAACAAGATAGATAACTAACCACATAGGGTAGACACATGCTTTGACCATGTCACATCTCATTTTGGGATTTTATTATTATTTTAGATTATTAGACATTTACTATGATTGTTTTACTATGAGTGATTCCACATGTGTGAAAGTAATTGTTGTAATGTTATAAATACGCAATTTTTTAAATAAATTTAACAATTGAATATTATTGGTACAATTATGGATGTACATTTTGTTTTTCTTCGGCTATGATTTTAGGGAACTAACCTATTAATGAAAATCTAAGTGCGACTGGGTGTAGGAGAAATGTCGAAGACGAGAACATGGTTGAGGTAAAGATGTTATAGCCACTCGGCAAGAATTGTTGGGATGGATAGATTCGATGCACACACACACACACACACACTCACGTAGTTTCATATCATATTGCATCATTGAATGGTTTTATTGTGCATCATCATGTGGTTGTTAGTCTGGTTGTGAATTTTATACAGTGAATGGACATGATTGATGCTTAATAATTAGATATGCGATTTTCGATGCTATGGTATGTTCACTTGAAATACATAGTTAACCATGTCTGTATTATGTTATTCGACTTAGATACATATATTAAAATTGCATAAGCTATTTTCTTTAAATTATTAAATAAATAATTTAAATGCTTTTCTATATATAAAATATTATTTTCTATATATAAAATATTACTATTTGAAAACAATATATTTGAAGTGTTTTCTTTATTTGAATAGTTTGAATAATTAATATATAAAAATATTCTTGTTAGATTTGCATGAATATGCCTTATTATTCTAAAAGATAAATATATTATATTAATGGTATATTATATATAGAAATCTAAATATATTACTAATAATCCTTTGCATGCAAAAAGGGGAGTGACAGTAAGCAGTTTATTAATTTTTCAAGAAAAATATATATGGTTTTGAATGCCAAGCAGCATGCAAAACAAAAAGATAACTGAAGTGAAAACCAAAATGCATGGTCTAAAGATATGGGATGCAAATTTTAGGAGGAGGATGGATTAAAAACAAAAACGGAAGAGGCAGAAGGCACCATTATTTTCAATGACAGAAGAAGGAATAATGAATTGAGATCAAGTAGCAATGACAAAGGGAAGAAAGGAGAATGGATTAGTATCGACAGGAGGACTATTATCTACTCCAGGAGGAAGGAACCAAGGCATTTTCTGGGTATTTTTCTTTAAATTTAAATGCAAAACTTGTTGTGTAAATTGTTAAAAATCATGATCAAATCTGACTTGCACATAAACTTCCTTTGGTCCACGTAATGCTATGGATGGTCTATTGTCGATTACTACTTTTTTGTATTGTATTCAAACCATGTCGCTTACTTTTATTTTCCTTTGTGTTTTCTTTTGGGATCGGCCTTCTTTTCAGTGGTGTCAGCCTGAGATTTATCCTTCTATGCAGTCACTAGATCGACCTATACAAACCAACCGTCGTTATTTATGTTCCATCCGTGAGCATTTGCCTTTAACCTATCTATTCTAAATATCGTGGTTAAACCTGCTTTTATTAGCTTGACTGCCAGAAAACTATCCTCTATCTTCCCCTAACAACTTGTTTAAATGTTTTGTCCTATGTAAAAGAAAGTCTTCTTGTAGTTGTCTGTTGTTCTTACTGTCGCATCAAGCTAATTCATTTCCTATCACAGACCTATACAGTTCTTGTCGCAGCTATTTTACTGTCTATCTTATTGTTATAGCAGATCTATTAAGTTCCTATCATAGATTAATTTACTTTCTTTGGCAATTCTTCACTCTATTATATACACATACTACCCCTGCGACAGATGTTTTTGTCATGGTTATGCATGTTTTACCATCGTTAGGTGGTATCTTTAGATAACTAAACATATTTATCTTGTTCCTATCACAACAATTATTTACTATATTTCATGTCATGGTTAGTTTATTTCTGTCACAGCTTTATGGTGTTTCTGTCACAATAATTATTTACTGTATTTCCTATCATGGTTAGTTTATTTATGTCACAATTTTATGGTGTTCCTGTCATAGCAATTATTTACTATATTTCCTGTCATGGTTAGTTTATTTCTATCACAACTTTATGGTGTTCCTATCATGGTTAGTTTATTTCTGTCACAGCTTTATGGTGTTCCTGTTGCAGACTATTAAACTTATGTAGCAAACTTCTAGGAATTCTATTGTTTTTATTTGATACCCTATCACAGTTAGTTTATTACTATCATTGTCAAACTTCCTGTCATAGTTAGTTTATTATTGTCACTGTCAAACTTCTTGTCACAATTAGTTATTTCTTCTTGTAGTAGTTATACGGGTTTGATTGTAAATTTATTGAAATCCCAGTGGCAAATTAATTCCTTCTAAGTAGCTGTGATAATATATATTCTAATTATACCTATGCCTTTGAGTTTACAATAATAATTTTTTGGAAAATATTGCATGTCATTTGAAATCCTTGTTACAATTAATTGCAGTGAATTTTAAACCAGCTTACGGGTAGAAAGTTTTAACTCTAAATTTCCACTAGATATTGGAAAGATTGAAATATGGGTTAGGGAATATAACCAGTTTATGGTTTCTATATAAATTTATTCTAAATGAATAAATGATTTTCTTTTGATTACTTGTTTGAAAGTGTGTTTCCATTGAATGTGCAAAAGAATGGGAGTAGAAATGGTTTAGGCGAACATGGGTTGTAATTTATTTTAAAAAGAAAGTAGTTATCTTTGTGAGTGTTTTGGGTTACTTTCTGGGTTGGGATGCCAAATGTGGGCAAACAGAGAAGGCTTTTCCTCTTTTTTAGGATTTGACTGGTACTATTTAAATGCTTGGGCCAAGCTGGCAGGCCTAGAATTTGATGGTCTATTTGACCGTTTTTGCCATTTTAGACCATATTTTACAACTTTAAAATTTATTAGACCGTATAACTTGACTTGCTAAATTTTTACATAACCGTATATATGACACTCTAAATTATTGGTAAACTGTAAAATTTTATTATAGGGTAATATAATATAATTATTATAATATTTATTATTTTATAATAATTTGTTATGGAAATATAAATGATGTTTTCTTTTACAATGTTTGTCTTGAACATTTTTTAAATTGATATAAAAATATATATTAAATTAGAATACTTTCAAAGATAATTGTAAATGATATTTTAGAATGTTTATCTTCAATTAAATTTAAAAATTAATTTAGAAACAAATCTTTGCTTTGTTTTATAGTTTTTATTTTTAAAAATCAATTTAGAAGCAAATTTTGCTTTGTCTATATGACGAGGGTCGTTGCAGTCCTCATCATTTAATTTTAATAAATATCAATCCAAGTCGGTGTCCATGGCTGTATGCAAAAGGGAGAAGGAATAACTTGCATGGCAGTCTTTTCTACAGAAGGGATTTGACAATAATTGCATGAAACAAACTAGGTTTAGCTCTGCTGAAAATGACAATTTAATCTAAGGAAAGCAATAACTTGAGCAGCTGATCTAATTCTGGGATAAAAGAACAGCTAAAGAAATTCTGAATAAACAAATTGCATAACAGCAAAGCAACTAAACAAACTAAGAAATGTAGTCTCTGCCCTTTGGTTGGAGTGGGCCCTTGCTCCTTCCTCCAGAGAGACTAATCAATTCCAGCAATCAACAAATTTGTAGAACAACTTCTTTTATTCAACTTCAAGATCTAAAGTACATGCTGTTAGAAAATAACAGAGTTCTTTTTTCCTTCAAAAAAATTCTTTTACAACTTCCTTTTTTTTAAAAAAATTCTACGCCATAGTTCTCTATATATAACTATGGTTATTAAATTCTAATTGAGAGTCTCTCTAGAGTAGAGAACTTATTCATGTAGCTAACTAAACTTATTTATCTAGTTAACTAAACTTATTCATTTAGTTAACTAATTATACAATTGTTGATTACAAGGCAAAACATGCAGTCTTTTAGAAAGACATGCAATGACACTAAGTGTGTATTCTTTGCATGGAATAATTACTCATAATTAGATCTATTAATTTAAGAGTAATTATAGTCAATCAATCCTTTAGAAAATCTTGAAGTGTGTGTTGGTAGATTGGAAGAATTCGCAGCAACTTCATAAAGTATTTCTGGAACATCTTCGGAGCTTGTGGAATAGTCAACTTCCGTCATAAACTGCTTATTTAATTTACGAGATCTCCTCAAATGATTTCTGGGTTTTGTTTCCCTAACTTTCATCTTTCTAGAACATTTTGAATTTCTAAATTTTGTTAAGAAATGAGAGATATTGTAGTTTTACTGAAACTAATTTTCTTGACTTTTTTGTTCTGCATCTTCGCGTTCTGTAACAGTCAACTTATATCATTAACAGTTTATTCATTTTAATGAATCTCTTCAAAATGCCTTTATAGATTTGTTCCTCTCTCTTTAAGCTTTTTGGATCATTTTGAAATTCTAATTTTTGTTAAGAAATGAGTGAGATATTGCAGTTTTATTGAAACTGCATTTTTGACTTCTGCATCTCCGGTGCTCTGTGCATCTCCGGCGCTCTGTACATCTCCGGCGCTCTGTACATCTCCGGAGCTCTGTCCATATCCGATGCTCTGTCCATCTCTGGCGCTCTATGCATCTTCGGAGCTCTGTCCATCTCTGGCACTCTGTGCATCTCTGGAGCTCTATCCATCTCCGGAGCTCTGTCCATCTCCGGCGCTCTGTGCATCTCCGGAGCTCTGTGCATCTCCGAAGCTCTGTCCATCCCCGGCACTTTGTGCATCTCCGGAGCTCTATCCATCTCCGGCGCTCTGTCCATCTCCGGCGCTCTGTAATTCTGAAACTCTGCAACTTAACATAAAATAGACTTTCTCTTCACTTTATTGATAAAATAAATGCTGATCTCAAAGTGAACATGTAATATCAAGATAAACTCATGCATGGCATTGATCGTTGCATTTAGACAAGTTTATTTGATATTTAGCTACAAATCTTCAAACCCATACTCAAGTGCACTTCAAAAACTGATTTAATGAAGAGAAAATATATGCTTTTATTTGACTAAAGATGAGACAGTTTATGGTCTCATCATCTCCCCCACACTTAAGAGGTTGCAGGTCCTCCTGCACTTCATAATCATCTTTTTGAGGTAACCTCTTTGCTTTTATTGCAGTTGCTCCAGAGATGCCTTGTAGTTGCTATTTTGGTGTTCTCTGGAGTAGCTGTTCTAATGATCTTTGGATTTACCATTCTGATAATCTCTGGAACTCATACCCTATTGTGCATCTGCAAATCTGATACCATGTTGATCCCTAGAGTTGGTGCTTGTTGTTTATCTTTGGAGGTAATACTTTGCTGATCTCCAGAGCTAATACTCTGTTGATCTCTAGAGCTATTGTTCTATTGATATCTAGAGCTGATTCCTTGCTATCCATCTTAGTCTTCCATGTGACCATCATGCACTAATTGGTTCTCCATCTTTTAGCCCATGTTTTGCATGATGCATGCAAAGAGGTCTTCAACTCCTTCAAATGCCAAAATATCTGCAAGAGTTCTTGGAAGCAGCAAATTGTATAGAAAAAGAATGTGCAAAGCACTTATTTGCAGAAAAGAAACCTACCCTAACCTACTCTACTTAGTGATGTAGAGATAGGTTACATAAAACTATTAATTGGTTGGGAAAAATAACTTCCTTTTATCAAATTATGGATCCATGCATTTAACTTTCTAAAAGAAAAGGAAAACCATGAGAAGAAGATGACTGAAAATTTGAAGTTTGATGCTTCACCTTCCTTTGAAATAATAGCCTCCTCCATAATTTCTGACTCTAGTACATGCATGGGCTGATTAGAGGGATCCTGCAACCCTTCCTTACATTCTGATGCATGCATGATTAGAGACAGTTCCTTGCTGTTCATGGGCTGATTGGAGAGATCTTGAAACCCTTCCTCATATTCTGGTACATGCATGATTAGAGGCAGCTCCCTGTTGTTCTTCAAATATCTGATCGGGCAGCCCTCCTTAGACTTTGAAGGCATCCAAATAATACTCTGCCATACAAGCTCCTCCACTGGAGACAAGATTTCTTCATTATATTCATTACCTATTGCAAGCAATAGGGCATCAATGTCTCCTTCTAAAATGTATTTTCCCTTACAGGACATTGGAGTCATGGTCATCCAGTTGAAGAGGCTGCACAAGAGTTAAAATTACAGAACAACAAGATTTTTCACCTTCTTTGCATGCAAGAACCTTATGATTTGGATCTATTGTTTGGGGAGGTTTTTGGCATATAGATCTCTTTTGAGGAACTTCTTTTATCTACCTAGACTTCAAAATAATAAATCTAAACAGACTACCAAACCAATTTTCCCCTCTTTTTGACCTGCTGTCACCAGATCAATAGCAACTCCCTAATGACACCTATCCCCGGCAATGGTGCCAAAAATGACGAGGCTCATTGCAGTCGTCATCATTTAATTTTAATAAATATCAATCCAAGGCGGTGTCCATCGCTGTATGCAAAAGGGAGAAGGAATAACTTGCATGGCAGTCTTTTCTACAGAAGGGATTTGACAATAATTGCATGAAACAAACTAGGTTTAGCTCTGCTGAAAATGACAATTTAATCTAAGGAAAGCAATAACTTGAGCAGCTGATCTAATTCTGGGATAAAGGAACAGCTAAAGAAATTCTGAATAAACAAATTGCATAACAGCAAAGCAACTAAACAAACTAAGAAATGTAGTCTCTGCCCTTTGGTTGGAGTGGGCCCTTGCTCCTTCCTCTGGAGAGACTAATCAATTCCAGCAATCAACAAATTTGTAGAACAACTTCTTTTATTCAACTTCAAGATCTAAAGTACATGCTGTTGGAAAATAACAGAGTTCTTCTTTCCTTCAAAAAAATTCTTTTACAACTTCCTTTTTTTTTTTAAATTCTACGCCATAGTTCTCTATATATAACTATGGTTATTAAATTCTAATTGAGAGTCTCTCTAGAGTAGAGAACTTATTCATGTAGCTAACTAAACTTATTTATCTAGTTAACTAAACTTATTCATTAAGTTAACTGATTATACAATTGTTGATTACAAGGCAAAACATGCAGTCTTTTAGAAAGACATGCAATGACACTAAGTGTGTATTCTTTGCATGGAATAATTACTCATAATTAGATCCATTAATTTAAGAGTAATTATAGTCAATCAATCCTTCAGAAAATCTTGAAGTGTGTGTTGGTAGATTGGAAGAATTCGCAGCAACTTCATAAAGTATTTCTGGAACATCTTCGGAGCTTGTGGAACAGTCAACTTCCGTCATAAACTGCTCATTTAATTTACGAGATCTCCTCAAATGATTTCTGGTTTTTGTTTCCCTAACTTTCATCTTTCCAGAACATTTTGAATTTCTAAATTTTGTTAAGAAATGAGAGAGATATCATAGTTTTACTGAAACTAATTTTCTTGACTTTTCTGTTCTGCATCTTCGTGTTCTGTAACAGTCAACTTATATCATTAACAGTTTATTCATTTTAATGAATCTCTTCAAAATGCCTTTATAGATTTGTTCCTCTCTCTTTAAGCTTTCTGGATCATTTTGAAATTCTAATTTTTGTTAAGAAATGAGTGAGATATTGCAGTTTTACTGAAACTGCATTTTTGACTTCTGCATCTCCGGTGCTCTGTACATCTCCGGAGCTCTGTCCATATCCGATGCTCTGTCCATCTCTGGCGCTCTATGCATCTTCAGAGCTCTGTCCATCTCCGGCGCTCTGTGCATCTCTGGAGCTCTATCCATCTCCGGAGCTCTGTGCATCTCCGAAGCTCTGTCCATCCCCGGCACTTTGTGCATCTCCGGAGCTCTATCCATCTCCGGTGCTCTGTCCATCTCCGGCTCTGTAATTCTGAAACTCTGCAACTTAACATAAAATAGACTTTCTCTTCACTTTATTGATAAAATAAATGCTGATCTCAAAGTGAACATGTAATATCAAGATAAACTCATGCATGACATTGATCGTTGCATTTAGACAAGTTTATTTGATATTTAGCTACAAATCTTCAAACCCATACTCAAGTGCACTTCAAAAACTGATTTAATGAAGAGAAAATATATACTTTTATTTGACTAAAGATGAGACAGTTTATGGTCTCATCATCTCCCCCACACTTAAGAGGTTGCAGGTCCTCCTGCACTTCATAATCATCTTTTTGAGGTAACCTCTTTGCTTTTATTGCAGTTGCTCCAGAGATGCCTTGTAGTTGCTATTTTGGTGTTCTCTGGAGCAGCTGTTCTAATGATCTTTGGATTTACCATTCTGATAATCTCTGGAACTCATACCCTGTTGTGCATCTGCAAATCTGATACCATGTTGATCCCTAGAGTTGGTGCTTGTTGTTCATCTCTGGAGGTAATACTTTGCTGATCTCCAGAGCTAATACTCTGTTGATCTCTAGAGCTATTGTTCTATTGATATCTAGAGCTGATTCCTTGCTATCCATCTTAGTCTTCCATGTGACCATCATGCACTAATTGGTTCTCCATCTTTTAGCCCATGTTTTGCATGATGCATGCAAAGAGGTCTTCAACTCCTTCAAATGCCAAAATATCTGCAAGAGTTTTTGGAAGCAGCAAATTGTATAGAAAAAGAATGTGCAAAGCACTTATTTGCAGAAAAGAAACCTACCCTAACCTACTCTACTTAGTGATGTAGAGATAGGTTACACAAAACTATTAACTGGTTGGGAAAAATAACTTCCTTTTCTCAAATTATGGATCCATGCATTTAACTTTCTAAAAGAAAAGCAAAACCATGAGAAGAAGGTGACTAAAAATTTAAACTTTGATGCTTCACCTTCCTCTGAAATAATAGCCTCCTCCATAATTTCTGACTCTAGTACATGAATAGGCTGATTAGAGAGATCCTGCAACCCTTCCTTACATTCTGATGCATGCATGATTAGAGACAGCTCCTTGCTGTTCATGGGCTGATTGGAGAGATCTTGAAACCCTTCCTCATATTCTGGTACATGCATGATTAGAGGCAGCTCCCTGTTGTTCTTCAAATATCTGATCGGGCAGCCCTCCTTGGACTTTGAAGGCATCCAAATAATACTCTGCCATACAAGCTCCTCCAGTGGAGACAAGATTTCTTCATTATACTCATTACCTATTGCAAGCAATAGGGCATCAATGTCTCCTTCTAAAATGTATTTTCCCTTACTGGACATTGGAGTCATGGTCATCCAGTTGAAGAGGCTGCACAAGAGTTAAAATTACAGAACAACAAGATTTTTCACCTTCTTTACATGCAAGAACCTTATGATTTGGATCTATTGTTTGGGGAGGTTTTTGGCATATAGATCTCTTTTGAGGAACTTCTTTTATCTACCTAGACTTCAAAACAATAAATCTAAACAAACTACCAGACCAATTTTCCCCTCTTTTTGACCTGCTGTCACTAGATCAATAGCAACTCCCTAATGACACCTATCCCCGGCAACGGTGCCAAAAATGACGAGGGTCATTGCAGTCGTCATCATTTAATTTTAATAAATATCAATCCAAGGCGGTGTCCATGGCTGTATGCAAAAGGGAGAAGGAATAACTTGCATGGCAGTCTTTTCTATAGAAGGGATTTGACAATAATTGTATGAAACAAACTAGGTTTAGCTCTGCTGAAAAAGACAATTTAATCTAAGGAAAGCAATAACTTGAGCAGCTGATCTAATTCTGGGATAAAGGAACAGCTAAAGAAATTTTGAATAAACAAATTGCATAACAGCAAAGCAACTAAACAAACTAAGAAATGTAGTCTCTGCCCTTTGGTTGGAGTGGGCCCTTGCTCCTTCCTCCGGAGAGACTAATCAATTCTAGCAATCAACAAATTTGTAGAACAACTTCTTTTATTCAACTTCAAAATCTAAAGTACATGTTGCTGGAAAATAACAGAGTTCTTCTTTCCTTCAAAAAAAAAATTTTACAACTTCCTTTTTTTTTAAAATTCTACGCCATAGTTCTCTATGTATAACTATGGTTATTAAATTCTAATTGAGAGTCTCTCTAGAGTAGAGAACTTATTCATGCAGCTAACTAAACTTATTTATCTAGTTAACTAAACTTATTCATTTAGTTAACTGATTATACAATTGCTGATTACAAGGCAAAACATGCTGTCTTTTAGAAAGACATGCAATGACACTAAGTGTGTATTCTTTGCATGAAATAATTACTCATAATTAGATCCATTAATTTAGGAGTAATTAAAGTCAATCAATCCTTCAGAAAATCTCGAAGTGTGTGTTGGTAGATTGGAAGAATTCGCAGCAACTTCATAAAGTATTTCTGGAACATCTTCGGAGCTTGTGGAATAGTCAACTTCTGTCATAAACTGCTCATTTAATTTACGAGATCTCCTCAAATTATTTTTGGGTTTTGTTCCCCTAACTTTCATCTTTCCAGAACATTTTGAATTTCTAAATTTTGTTAAGAAATGAGAGAGATATCGTAGCTTTACTGAAACTAATTTTCTTAACTTTTCTATTATGCGTCTTCGCATTCTGTAATAGTCAACTTATATAATGAACTATTTATTCATTTTAATGAATCTCTTCAAAACACCTTCATAGATTTATTCCTCTCTCTTTAAGCTTTCTGGATCATTTTGAAATTCTGATTTTCGTTAAGAAATGAGTGAGATATTGCAGTTTTACTTAAACTGCATTTTTTACTTCTGCATCTTCGGCGCTCTGTGCATCTCCGGCGCTCTGTCCATCTCCGGTGCTCTATCCATCTCCAGCGCTCTATGCATCTTCGGAGCTCTGTCCATCTCCGGTGCTCTGTGCATCTCTGAGCTCTATCCATCTTCGGAGCTCTGTCCATCTTCGGCGCTCTGTGCATCTCCGGAGCTCTGTCCATCCCCGGCACTCTGTGCATCGCTGGAGCTCTATCCATCTCCGGTGCTCTGTAATTCTGAAACTCTGCAACTTAACATAAAATAGACTTTCTCTTCACTTTATTTATAAAATAAATGCTGATATCAAAGTGAACATGTAATATCAAGATAAACTCATGCATGGCACTGATCATTGCATTTAGACAAGTTTATTTGATATTTAGCTACAAATCTTCAAACCTATACTCAAGTGCACTTCAAAAATTGATTTAATGAAGAGAAAATATATGCTTTTATTTGACTAAAGATGAGACACTTTATGGTCTCATCACTATACTTATTATTTATTGTTTTTTCTAATTTTTAAAAATCAATTTAGAAACAAATCTTTGCTTCCTCTATACTTCTTAATATGTTATTCATGGTTTATTATATATGGAATAAGTACAACTTTGCAAATTACAATTTCTAATTAAAAAGAAATGGAAAATCTGATTTGGAAGTTAAAATGTTTGTATTTTAGATTATGCACATATTGTTTTTCTTATGTAACCTTCCATCTAATATCACCAAAAATTGATACTTAGAATGAACAAACTATTGCAATGCTTGAGACCAGAGGATCAAGGCAATTATATATATACATGCTATGCAAATACAGAAATATAAGATAGAATCTCATATTAATCTACTAGCAGTCCATTGACTGTTCTTTATTTTACTGTGATAGCGTTAAATTTCAACGATCATCTTTAAGAATCCTCTGTAGCCAAGGGAAGATTAGTATAGTTGTGAATGCCAAGGTGATCCACTTGAAACAATTGATCTGAGATAATCATTGTGAAGTTTCTCTAAAGGAAGAGGTCTTTCCATTTGTAGTTTTGTTTGTGACTGTGATGTTGATTGTTGCTTTTTTCCGCAGTCTTTAGACAACTTTTTTGTAACCTACATTCTTTCAATATAAAAAAATCACTCAACATTTCTTTGACAAGTTATACTTTTCTTAAAACGTCAATTGAAAGGTAGTTAAATGACCAAACCGTCATAGAAATTTTATATGACAGGTAGGGGTGACCGTCAAATTCTAGGCCTGCAAGCTAGGAATTCATTTAAATAGATGAATATTATCTAGCAAAACTTTTATATATGTTTCTCTGTCACATCCTATTGTGAGATATTTGCATATCATTATTTAGATTTCCACTTTAGACCTCAGGTTGCATCGGGTGTTCCCCCTTGCCAGTTGTTTCTAGGTAGCACGTTTTGTGTAGGGCTAGGTTTCCTTTGTGTTATAAAGGGATCCCGGGAAGTGTAATTGCTTCATGGTTGGGCGGAAAAGCGCCTGGGCCATGTTCCCATCTCTCGGCTTGCAGAAGACCATGAGGGTCAATGACGGCTGGAGTTATTTGATTTAGAAATTATTCATTTCTTCTAGTAGATTATTGTACTTATTATTTCATGTGATTAATTGTGGCCTGCATGCCAAGTTGGACATTGTATATATATTTTTAGTGATAATACCTAGATTAAGCACATGGATTATGATGTAATTCATTATTATTGATACGATTATAGAGATATATCTTTTCACTTGACTTGATGTAATTAAGTGGATTATTTACTTCAATAATTTTTGTGTTAGAAAGCTTTACTCTTACAGACCAAAGACTTAGACTCATTAGAATCGAATAGATCCTAAGTCACTCACTGATGTCTAAACCCTCCTTATTGAGAATACACGGTCAATGTCATTCAAAAGCATATAAATTCATAATTTAATATGCTTGAGTCCCGCCTCAAATTTTGGCCTAAAGCCTCATGGAGTCAGGTAATCCATACGGGATTCTTCTAAGTATATATATTGAATGGATCTTATCTTAAAACATTCCTCTTTTGGTTGGGTTGAATGATTCTCTTGGCAATTTTATATTTTGAACGGTCAAATTTGAAAGACCAAACTTGGAACTACTCCCCAACCCCATACCTGAAAACCTGCGTACTAAGAAAATTCTTCATTCCCCAGACTGCCTACATACCCACTGCCAAATGGGATCAAGGTGTAATATATATACAGTTTTGTTTTCTAAGCTATGTTTGATGTGAACCATTTAGTGTGGGTATGCAACCCTTTCTAGGGCCTAATTTCCCCATATAGTTCCTCTTTGACTGCTCCCCACGAAGGGAAACATTTAATTCAAAGTAATTGGTCGCCATGACCAAAACTTGTTTACTAGAAGATCTACTTCCTAATCCTATAAAATGATATAATTTCCAGAAACTACACAATTTAGGTTCCCCTTTTTTCATTCGATAACTTGATCTTTTCAAGCTATGCGAAGGTGTTTATGTTTTCAATGAAACTATGTGATGATGAACACGATAATGCTCCTAATTTCCTTGTAATTGTAAGATAGTAGAGACCCTCTATCCATAAATCTATTGTTTATTCTTTAATCTTGTTAGTTTGGTATCCGAGGAAGATTACACATTCCTTGAATTTACAAATTAGTGTCCCTTATTAATCCTTGACAATGTATAGGGACGATGCCACATACGTCATTGTTGTAGCTATGTTAAGCAAGTAGATGCAATAGTTCAAATGAGACGACATTACCCATAATCTTTAACCAGAGGCATCATTATAACTGAACACTACAAATGGTTTTCAGTTTCACATCTTATTTAAGGTTTAACTAACTAATTGAACAAAGGAACTAGATAAATCAATGGTAAAATTCATAAGTCATTAAACTAATCATTTTTGCTAGTAACAAAATTCAATCAATACGAGAATAGATGTATGATGTAACACAAAAAGAAAAGGCTTAACTTTGCTCTATAATTACTTGGTTGATTAATTTAGTCAAAGAATATAGAGTCTCTCATCCGATACTATCTTTTATAAGTAATGTCATTTAAAATATCTTACCACAATAACAACTACAATTAAAGGAATTTTAGTTATCGAGAACCCAAACAATTTTCATTTTTTCAAAATGATGACACAAGTAAAAAGGAAAGAATGAGATCAAACACTTAAAGATAAGGTCATTACACTATTTTCATTAATTGTTACAATATAACTATGTCCTTAATTTAACTAATCTTTTATAAGTCTTTCTAGACATCAAACCTTCTAGTAAGATAACTACCAAAACTCAAATTAAAAAAGGGTCCTATTTTAGGGTCTAATATACCCGTAAATAAAATTTTAGATGCTATCCATGTTTTTACATGCTAAGTTGATTCTTATTGAACAAAGTCTTCCCAAACTACTATCTAGGAATGCTTATGCATTATTATAAGAGAATTAAATCAATTAAACTCTATACTTAATCATTCCTACTTTGATCTTAGGTCAAGCACATAATAATTTACTGCAACAACAACTACAATTAAAGAAATCTAATGTTAATCGTCAAGATAAAGTTCAACTTTATAAAATGTTGGAATAAAGTTCTTACTCAGTCCTAATATAATTAAAGATTCACCAACTTAGGACAAAAGTCATATTAACACAAAATGGTTCATGAGAATTGGTGTTTATCTTTCGTAAGTAAATCTATAAATTACTCTAGACTAATCCTTGTTAACTCTCGATCTTTTATTCAATCAACTAAATACTCACCTAATAATCCAATTTAAGGGTTTCTTGTTAACTTTAAAAACTAGTTAATGGATCTATCCTTGTGAATATCTTTCTAAAGAAACATTTCAAAAGTTCTTATTCCAAATCTTGAAGAGTTTAGGTAAAATGCCAATAGTTATACTAATTAGACACATCATCATTTTACACATAATTAACAACTTGATAACAATAATTGAGAAAAAGAATACATTTACTATTTCACCCATAAACATTAAAATATCAATCATTTAAACCTATTATCTATTCCAAATGACACCATAATTATAATTTGGAAGAGGTTAATCTTAATGGAAATTGTTGAAGTCTGAAAAACAAAAGAGGTCGTAGCCAGTGTCAGAGAACAAATCGCCAGAATAGGTTAACTCAATCCGCAAAAGAAGATTCCATTTATTAGAAGTCATTTTGGTCACTGAAGTAAGTCACGGATCTGGACATAAAGAGCCACTAAAGGAGTTTTAAGCGCTAAAGGAACCACAAGAGAATATACAAAGTCTTTGATACCATCATGCCATAGAAAGAGATCATTTTCCCCTTTTTTATAGTTATCAAAAGAATTTTAGTTCACAAAATTGCAAGAGGTGTTAGTTGTAGAAAACAACGTAAATGTTGCTTGTTAAAGTGATATTAAATAATCAAAAGTGGAAACCGTAGTATTTTGGAGACGCCATAAAAAAGAAACAAATTGTTAAAGAGAGATTTGATTTGGCCACAAGAAGAGCCGATTTTTAATGCTTGGTTGTAGGGAGATAACTATTAACGAGCAAGATTGTACCCATTTATGCCAAGCTGTGAAGCTCAACAATCCTGTGTAACATAGGATCAAACTCAGGCTGTGGGTGACCTATGGTGAGCTTGAACCTCCAGATTATTGGTTGGTTCCCTTGTAATTTTTTAATGGATTAATAACTTGGTAGGAAAAGGGTTGAAAGGACCTACTGAAAGCACTAGAACTATAATTTAAAGTGTGGTGATGCACCTAATTTGATGGAAAACTACAATTCTAACTCACAATAGATCTCAGAAAATATATCCACACAATCCAGTTTTGGCAATATGATCACAAAAATGATTCTAAGGGAGGTTGGAAACAACTTTCTTTTTGAAGGAAAATAGGGTTCTCACAATATGAAAGTAAATTTATTCTAATTGCAGAACTTAAGACTTGTGATTTCAATGATTTTCAATACATGCAAGTATAAATGAGATAATGATTTGAAAGGTTATGATATTAAACACAATAAAATCTCATCAAATCATTCACAAAAACAGCTTTAATGAAAAGGTAGACACTTGATTCAACTGAAATATAAAGGAACACTTGCATAAAAAGACAAAGAATAGAACCTGTAACCTGTTGTAATCTCTATAAATCTAAAAAATATGAGTTACAAAACCTCCTTCTCTTAGCAATGTGTAAGATGGCAAAAAGGCAAGAACTAGAAAAACCTAAGTTTTTCTTACAATATATAATATGCTCTCTCAAAAAGACATAGAAAGGTCAACTGCAATCAACTGCCTCTAAAAATAATCTCTCAAAACTGATCCATGAGCAAGCATGAAAATCCCTAAAAATAAGGGCTATAACTATCCCAAATTGAGCTAAAATAGCTCCAAACTGCTCCTCTCTATTAGTTTGATCAAAAGGTAAACCAAAATCTCCAATTTTGACCAAAAAACCATGCAAAGAACTCCAAAGAACCTTAGTTAACTCTATCTCCTGATTTTGCATGACTTGGGCATGAGTAAAAGCAAAGTGAATAAATAATAAAGTATTCAAGATGATTTACGTTATTATTTATTATAGACTTGTCTATTTTCACCATCTTTGCATTTCTATGATAAATAATAAAGTAATTTATAACTCATTACTTTATTATTTATTTTACATTTGCTTATTTTATCTCTAACTCATGCAAAAAGTAAAATAGACTCCTTTTATCTCCCTTTGGATTTGCACAATTACATTAATGCATCTAATGATGATGCCAAAATCAAACCAATCTCCATGCATGAAAAAGATAAAAATATCCTCTTTTACCCCCTTATGTCTCCCATGCAATATGGTAATCTCCTCATGCAAAAAAATATTATGCATTTGCATAAATTTCATGTATTATCTCAACCTTATGACTCCCTAAGGCATTATGTATCAAACTTAATACATCTCACAATCAAGGTTTTTTATCCCTTATGTCTCCTATGCATATATACATGCATTACATTGCATCAATATGTGTCTTCACACCTTATAACTCCCATCATCATACCTCATGCATTATTTGTCACATACCATACCTTTTATATATGCAACACCTTATCACTCCTTATGCACTAAGGTATAAATCTCACCTTTGAATCATTGCTTATGTTGACCTTTGAAGGAATAAAAAGAAAGGTAAGAATGACATTTTTGGCCCCTATGGTATCATTAGGTTGTATCATTAGGTTTTAAAGACTTTTGAAGTCTTTACCACGATATCAAATGGATAACAATGATTTATTTTAAAAAGAGAAGTCAAAAACATCAAAAAGATTCTAAGTCACTCGACCAAAAGGGAAGAAGTAACCCTAAAACTTTGTCATTTTCACTTTTCATTTGTGCTCCTCCTAAGCCGCCACCATACTTGCTAGGGTTTGAAGACATCTTTATCATTCTCTGCAACTTTTTGAAGGTTCTTGATGCAATCTTTTGAGGATTTCAACAAGAATTTGAAAGGTGAGTATGTTTTGCAATAGTTTGACCCATTTCTCTTTATTTTTGGATGCAAAAAATGGCCTACAGGCCACAGCCATGATATAGTTTCTTTTGAATCATTATTTGTAATGCTTCATCTTCTTAATGTGTCTTGTTTGCTTCTAGTTTGAGGCCGTCATGGCTGACTAGTTTTTGAATTTTAAGAGCTCCTCTGTGAGCACACCTGTGGCCTATGAGCATGTATCATCACCCAGAACAAAATAAGGTAAGCCTTCCTTTCATCTCTACACCATTTCTGAGTGTTTCTACATATATCATGATAAGGGTTTGAAGCAAAAATTTTCTCTTCTCTGTGTTTCGGCCTCCATGCATAAAAGATTTTGTGAGGGTTTTGTAAGTATTTTTCTTCATAGCTAGTAAAAAGAAACCCTAGTTCTTACAATACCCTCCTCATTTGTTCAATATACTCTTTCCTTTTACACATGGCATAGGAACAATACTGCATCTGTTTTGAAAAAGAAAAGGTAAAAAACTTCACTTGTATTCAATCCCTAGTAGGGTTTTGGTAAACTGGCTACTCCATTCTTGCTTTCCTTCTTCATAAAAGATACCACAACTCTTTATTCACTTATTCACACTTTGTAATGTCTTTGTAACACCTTCAATGATGATGTTGAGCTTCTACATAAATGACCCGACCTTTGTAATTGTTCTCAGACTTTCACATCCTTCATACTTTCATTGTACTATGTCTCTATCTATGGATACTATATGAAACATTATCCTCTTGTCAGTCATCAGGTTGCTCTTTCATTTTCTCTGGGCCTATGACTGTGTGGACTTGTTGAAACATTATAAAGACCACATGGATTACAATAAAACCTTATTAATATTTGATTTCATGATGCTCATAGCTCTTATGCATGCAATAAATATGCTCCTTGTAGAATTGACAAATAACCCTTGTAGGAGGACCTTGTGTCACTCACCCACTATGATATATGCACCTTGAAATGCTTGGTGGGAATCCTCTGAGCTATATTACTATACTTGTTGACTGCATACTATCCTCTACATGCTCATACTATCTACTTATATGACTGCTATAGTCTGATTGCTCTGCATGCTTTATGTTACATAATGAATTTGTCTTCACTTGCATTCTTTGTTCTTCATATGACTGTGACAGTCACTTGGAATTGTGTATTCTCCTTTGATGATTTGCATACTCTCTTGTGCTCTTCAACTACTCCTCAAGGTTCATTCACTGTATATGATCATGCCCTGGTCACTTGGACTTGATTGTCCCACATATTCTATATGGTATAGCTGTTCCATCACTTTGTCTTTATATTCTTGACTATGTATGAACAAGAAAGAGGCTTTCCTTATAGTTGTTCCACTTGACTGTATATCTTATGACTCCATTAGGTTGATTGCTTTCTATCACAAGTTCTATTCATTGAAAAGTAAAGAGAAAAAGATAAAAAGTCTCTGTATGTGATGAATGTCTTCTGCTTTATATATTCATGGTAGTTGTTCCTCTTGATGGTTGTAGCATGGTGAATCTTTATTATTAGCTTCTCAACTGTTCTTTAAGGTTCATTTACCTTCATAGCCTACTGCTGCTATAGGTCTCAATCCACTTGATATTTTTAATGTAGCTTTGATATGGATGAATGATATGCATGATATTCTACACTTGATGCACCCTTTGAAAAGATGATTGTACCTTCTGGTTATCTTGATGGCACAATAGATTCTTTATGATTGTACCACATGGCATTTGACTTGGCTATCCCACGTGGCATTTTATGATACAGTTATTTTCTTCATTTGTACTTGTTCATTGATGAGATAAGGATCATGCTATGGTTTCCACATGTCATTTGACTGTATTTGTATATGTTATGATTGCAACCTCATGATAGACATGGCTGTCCTCTTTTGGATGAGACCTCAGTAACTTCTCAATCTTCCTTTACTGTCTTGATGACATATATGAATATCTTGATGATCAGATTTTCTTTCTTAAAATTATGATTGTGTTGATGTAATGGAATGTTCTTGATAATAAGAAGACCTCTTCTTTATACTAGCATAGTCATGGTTTTGTAAAATTGGTCTTCAAGGATTTCATTATCCCTCTTAAGTGAAACAAGAGGGTAGCATGCTGGGCTCAACCCTTGTGGGAGCCCACTTTGCACCACATGCTGAAATGTCTTCAAACCAGCAACATGACTTCTTCTATACCTGCACAATGAACAAAACAATTTAGCATATAAAACATGCCTTTAAAAGTTCAATGCTCTTTCTCATGATGATTTGGCTTTCATCTGATGATCTGATCTTTGCATATGTCTGATAATGATCCAATTGTATTGATGCATAATGATTACAAGTTCATAGATTTGTTGATAAGGCATATGACGAGTTTGTATATCCAAAGCTTCTAACAAAACCTTTTCCAACATTGTAGGTTCATCATTTTGATTAGGAGTAGGAAGCTGAAAACATGAAGATCAAGCTGAAGATAGGAGGATCAACCTTCATTTCAAGGCAATGATGGATATCACTCTCCTCATGTGTTCCTTTTCTTTACTTTATCTTTAGATGTATAGCTTGCATGCCTTGTTGCATTGGCTCAGTGTAGTCATTCCCACAGCTTGTGTGGGACATATTTAAACATTCTCTTGAATATAATTAGTTATTTTATTTTATGCAATGATTTATGTATGTTTTGCTTTCTGAATCAAATGCATAGCATAAAACAACTGAATCTGCTTTAAAACACATGTTTAAAACATGATGATGAAATGACAGTTTATAAATACCTTTCCTTTTGCACTGTATTGTGGCACTTGAATAATTAGTAACATCATAACTGAAAGATGAAATCAGTTAGATACATGTCATTCCTTGAATGCCTGTTCTCTTGTCTTTAGATCAGTTCACTTACCAAGATGGTTTGACAGCCCAGTTTGAGCTGTCACATTATCCTAATAAGTGAACTTCCACTGCTCTCTTGTCAAGACAATAGGCATTTGACTGAGTGATCATGCATATAAAAAATTTCTTTTATCCCCCTTGCAACAACTACAATCTAGGCCTTGCTAAATTAGGTTGCAAACATAATTTAGTAACAATAACATTAGAATTTGCAAGCAAATGATGGCAGTATGGGCAGATTTGCTTAATCCAAACAAACTATATTCTTGAATAACAACATATGGACAGTCCACCTGTTCGAAGGAAAAAACAGAGAGAAATACCATAGGCGCTATAAAGATAAAAGGATGTTCACTGTTACAATGAATTCTATGCATGTAAAAAGTGGAGAGAAAATAAGGTAGGTGAACCATTCATACTTTTACTTAGTTCTCTGAATGGATTATAATATTGAAGAAGAACATCAATCCTGCAACATTATAGGAAACAAATCAAAAAGCAGAGTCTCTTTAAATACTCCTAAGCCGATTCTATTATTTTCAAAATGATTTATGTTTGATGATCAAGAATATGTGGACTAATGAGAAAAAGAACAAGCATTTGCTGAGCAAGAGTAAGAATGTTGTCTCTATTTTCAACAAAGGTAGACATGCCTGTCAATCAGTCGTTACCTGTTGATACATTGAAGCTCTGTTCCGTGGTGTTTTGGTTAGAAATAATAGGGTGGTAGGTTTTAACAGTTATTGAGTAATTGTGACAGTAGTATAACAGAAATAAAGGAAGGTACCATGAACTAGATTCTTAGTTAGTGCAACAATAATTAGAATTTATGATTTCGTTGCTCAAACTACAAGTTTTGATGGACAACAACAAATGACATCAAAAGGTAAAGCCATTCCTCTTAAATGCGGAGTGGTTAGACTTAATCATAACATATTAACATGCAAGGATCCAAAACAATAAATCCAAATGTAGCAATATATCACACTAAAACCATACAAGCAATAAATAAAATTCATGAAAGTCGAGAACTCATACCTAAATATCCAACTACTACTCACCACCAATCCTGCTTTGTTGAGAATTCAAAACATCATTCCCAACTCCAATTTTGCAGAACTAATTTAAAACCCTTCCCAACAAAAATTTCTTCAAAATATGATCACTAAATTTTCTCTTATGCAATTTCTCTTGTTCAATCATATTTATAGACATAATTTTGCTTTCTTATCCTGACTTTTCCTTTATCCTTATCCTTATTTTTTTTCTTTATCTTTATTTTTATCTTATCAAAATATCCTTCCTTTTTCCTTTGCTTTATTCTAACTTTGTATTTGCTTTTATTTATTTTTGTTGTAATTCTTAATTTGCTTATTTATCATTTTAAATTTTATCCAAATAACTTATTTAATATTATTATATTTTATCCAAAATATATCTAATTTAACTATTAGTATTATTTTCTTTTATATATGCAATTACAAATTTATTATTTATCTACCATTTCTATAGTTGAATAGCTCACAATTTTTTTAATAATTCGTTCAATAATATTAAATACAAGTACTAATCATGAAAATAAGGGTTTTCCCAAAGAATTAAATTTGACGAGGAGAGGGTCGTGACACTAGGTAGGAGTTACGAAAACTAAATGACTTTGATCAAAATTAAATGTAAGAGGGTCAATCTTTAACCCAAATCAACAAGTGCTTGAGCTAAATCTTAAGTTTCAAATTTTCTCCTTCAAAATTCCTCACTTTTTTGGCACTACTTTATATCATTAGGTTCCAAAAATTGTTTTATTCTCGTGTATATTATTAAGCTTTATCTATCTATTATCTTGCATTGTTGTTATAAAATACATTAATAGCCCCCCACTTGATTAAAAAAGGGAATTTTGTTCTCATATATCATTAAAAACATCAAAATCTGGGTAAGCCACTATATCTATACGTGACACTTAGATGTTGAGTATATGTTAGAAGATTAGTCAAAAATATAATAAAAACATAATAAAAAGTCATTTATTAATGTAAAATAATACAACATTAATTTCCTACATATTAAGTTAGGGAATGTTTTCTAAAATGAAATCTATTTACTAAGGACTAATACTCATGCCTTGCACAATGAAAGTAATCATTGGATTAACCTAAAAAAAATTTAGATTGAGTACATATGAAAAATGTGCAATAGTAATAAAGTTGAGGATGAACACTATTGTCTTCCTCATCATATTCTTAATAGAGTGAGAAGAAAATTCACCCAATTTCATCATTCAAATAATCAAAATAATTAAGATACCCTCATTTACACTACCTGAAATATAAAAATACTATTATAAAGAATGATGACCCTTTTATTTATGAAGAGTTTTAAAATGTAGATAAATGGAAGAATGACAAAAAAAATACAACTCCAATAATACTTTGTACATTAAATTCAACTATCTATTCAAGTAATTATTCATTTCAAAGATCCTAAAAATAATAGTTATAACAAATTGGATCCATTGCACTACTAGAGTAGCGTTAAACATCAACCATTGACCATCTCTAGGATGAAATCCCACCCCAGTGATGACATCTTCCAAAATAGAATTGAGTCCCTTATGCCATCGTGGCCTTATCAATACCATAAATACAGACCTAATCGCATCTTTCGTCTCCTCTACCTCTCAAAGAACAACTACAAACATGGAGGAGATATCTATATTAACACAATACCTATGAGCAATCCATAGAAATAAATCCCCCAATGTCATTATGATCACATGAACTATTATCACCGTACAAAATTTGAAGATCTTCAATCATAAATCAATTATTTCCCCTAAAAAAGAGATTTACCCCTTCTTTGTATTCAACCTGACATTGGTATCCATGAAATTTTAGGAAGAAAGTCATTGAGAATATGGATGAAGTAATGCATTTAATCAAACAAGCTCCATATCTTCCCATAATCCACCATTTGCTAATACCTTGACTACAACTGGACATTCTCCCTTTATTACACATGCTTGGAAACCTTTCCTTGTCGTCATTGCATGAAATCTTCACTCTTGATGATATCAGGTCATCATTGAAGAGACTGGACATTTGAAACTTCCATTTATCTAAACTCTCTCCCTCAACACACTCTGTATCATAATCTATGGCAAAGTTGGCCAAAGAGTCCACATGGGAGTTAATAACCCTATAAATATGTTTAATTGTGAATTCATCCAATTTTTCAATCAATGGCCAAAATTTCCCTAAGATCCTATTCATCTTTGAATTTTGTGCCCCCTTATTCCTTATGGCCTTGACAATGACCATATAATCCCCCTCAACTTACACTCTTTTTTTCTTGAGACAGGCACATGCTTGTAGGCCTAATAGAAGCGTTTGGGCCTCAACTTTGTTATTTGTTTCATTCCCTAGCCCTTTTGAGACACCTCTAATCAGATAACCCTCGTGATCTCTTAATATACAACCTACATCGAATACACCAGGGTTGTCTCTAGATGCATTGTCAAAGTTTAGCTTACACCATTAATCGAGAGGTGTCATCCATCTGATGTCTTTCCTTGGGTTTGAAGATAGATTATCCCTGTTTGTTCCCAAAATACATGATCCAAAACCCTAGAGCATTGTTGCAAGTATGAGGTGAACCAGTGTTGTCATTGATGTCAACATACTCATATTACATTGACAAGAAGGATTGGATGAGCTGTGTGTTGAGGATATTGAGAAACTTAGCCTCAGTCAGGAACAGTGAAGAACAGTGATGAGAAGAAGGCAAATATATTGGATAGGTTGAGAACCGGAGGATGCGGATTAAAGGGTTTGCAGATATGAGTCTTGAGATGCTTCAGTCAAGTTTTCAGAGGTCCGCATGAAGACCTGAAGAAGTTATGGCTGTTTGTGTGGAACCGGTTCCGGCAAGTGCTTAGAGGTGACAGAGGATCACAGAAAGGTCCGGTGAGGTTCAGAATTGTACAATCCTAATCTGCGGATTGGAAACAGTGTTTGGGATGTCCTTGTGATGTGCCATCTCGAGTTGTATATGATTTGGAGGTCTGAAAGTACCTCTTGCATTATGACAGTGGCGACAGACTGTGTTCTTGAAGTTCCGGATAAGGAGGATAAGAGATTTCAGTAAGTAAAGGAAATGCGGACGTACTTGGTCATTCAGGCAGGCTTGTGAAGGTTCTTGGATCATGTTGAGGTTGTGTTGTTGGTCCACATTGATGATTTGAAGGTTCGGAAGTACCTTCTACAGTGGCGACAGACTGTGTTCTTGAAGTTCCAGATAAGGAAGACAAGAGATTCCAGCAAGTAAAGGAAGTGCGGATGTATCTGGTCATTCAGGCAGGCTTGTGAAGTTTTCTGGATCGTGTTGAGGTTGTGTTGTTGATCCGCATTGACAGTAGAGCCCAGAATTGAAGTTATTCTTCCGGATGAAGTTCTTGCTCTGTTTAGCCGACCGGATGAGTTGTTCATCCTGCGAATGTTCTTGTGGTGGCCGACCGGATGTGTTATTCATCTTGCGGATACTCTTATGATTGTTTTTCGACTTAGATGTTTGTTCCTAAGTCGATGTCTTGTATAAATAACGGTCTGTGAGTTCATTTCGAGCAGTGGTGTGTGTGGATAAGTGTGGCATAGGGAAGAGAAGAGCGAAAGGCAGAGCAGAGGTTTTTGGGCGTAAATGGAACTGATCCGGACATGGTAGAGATGTCATTCTCCAGTTCAAGACTGTGATTTTTATCACTTTGTAGACAGTGTGTCTCCTTGTAGGCAGTGGGCCTCTTTGTGAGCAGTGTGCTCAGGCAGTGAGCCCTAATTGGCATGTGCCATTCATTCTTCTTTATTCTTCTAACAGAGAATAATTCTTGGGTTAATCACCCCGTGGTTTTTCTCTTAACCGGGTTTTCCACGTCAAAATCTTGGTGTTCAATGTTTATCTGCTCTTGTGTTTATGTATTATGCTTTCATGAATGATTAATTGATATGCTGCTAACTAACAACGAAGAATCAAGTGTTTGAGAAAGAAGAAGTTTTATACAACTGATTCACCCCCCCCCTCTCAGTTGTATGCCCTAGATCCAACAATTGGTATCAGAGCGAAGTTCCTCTGATAGGAGCTTAACCGCTCGAGGAGATCCAGGATGTCGTCATACAAGAAGGATAGTCCGAAGTTCGATGGAACCAACTTCACTCTCTGGAAAGGTCGCATGAAGTGCCACTTGGAATGTATGGGAAAAACATACTTGGCTATGGTCTCAAAACCATATGTACCTCCACAAGGTGGCCCGACAACTCTGAATGAAATCACAGAAGTAGAAAACAATCTGCGGACCAAGGAAGCTCTTCTAAGCGCATTGAATGACTCAGATCTCTCAAATGTTATTGACCTACCAACTGCATATGAGATCCTGACTAAACTGGAACTTCTGTATGAAGGAGATGAGTTTTTCAAAAGTGCAAGGTTGTAAAGTCTGAAAGGGAAATTTGAAAGATTGAAGATGAGAGATGATGAAAACATCACTACCTTTATGCCAAGAGTGAATGAGCTGGTATGTGGAATCAGAAATGCTGGTGGAACTTTAGATGAAAATGAGATTGTCTGCAAAATCCTAAGATCCCTTCCTGCTACCTACAAAATCAAGGTTGCTGCCATTGATGAATTCAGAGCCCACACAACTATCACAAGAGAACAACTGGCTGGCAAACTAGCTGCATTTGAAATGGCCGAGTTTGGAGATGATCCTCCCAAGACTGAATCTGCTTTCAAAGCCAGTGCCTATGTGAAAGGCAAACAGAGATTTGATCCGGGAGAAAACTCATCAAGGAAAATGTCATGGTATGATCAAGCAAGAAGAGACATGGAAGAAGAAGAAGCAGAAACAGCTCAACTTGAAGCCCTCATTGCAAAGAGACTGCCAAGAGGATCCGGTAAGTATGAAGGAAAACTACCCTTTAAGTGTTTCAACTGCAATAAGATTGGTCATTTTGCTTCAAGATGTCCGGAAAGATCTGCAAGGTCTAATACTAACAGACAAAGGTTTCAAAAGAATTGCTATTATGTTCATGAAGAAGATGACAATGAAGGAGTAACAGATGATGAATCAGAACTAGGAAGCAAATCCAGAAATGAGTGGGTGTTTATTGCCATCAAGGAAGAAGATTCAATACTCTCTGAATCTGTCAATCACAAAGTTGTTGAAAAAGCTTTGGCTGCTCAAGTGGAAGAAAAGGATGATTGGGTTATTGACAGTGGATGTTCTCACCATATGACTGGTGACAAGAATAAGTTCTTGAATTTGGAAAGGTATGAAGGAGGAATGGTAAAGTTTGGTGACAATTCTGCTGGCAGAATCAGAGGCAGGGGAACTATTTCCTTTGATGGAAAGAGCAAAACAGGTAACGTACTATATGTTGAAGGATTGAAGCACAATCTTCTCAGTGTTGGTCAGTTAGTGGACAAAGGCTATGATCTCCGGTTCAAGAATGGAAAATGCAGAATCTTTACAAGCTCCGGAACTGAAATTGCATCCGGTACTCAGACAAAAGGTAATATCTTTCATCTGGTTGGTTCAAATAAAAGTTGTTTGTTTGCTCAAATTGATCAGAGTTGGTTATGGCATAGAAGAATGTGTCATGTAAACTTTGATAACATCATCAAGATAAGCAATACTCAGGCCGTAAGAGATCTTCCAAAATTGATGAAACCTACAAATAGTTTGTGCAAAGAATGTCAGCTAGGTAAACAAAGCAGAGTCTCTTTCAAAAGCAAAGATCAGTCTTCTACCGGATTGTTGGAATTAGTACATACTGATCTCTATGGTCCGACAAGAATCAAGAGTCTGCAAGGTGATAGATATTTCATGTTGTTAATTGATGATCATTCCCGGATGATGTGGGTTACCTTTCTAAAAGAAAAATCAGAAGCATTTGAGAAGTTCAAAATCTTCAAAGCTATGGTAGAGAATCAAACCGGATTGAAACTAAAGTGTCTAAGGTCTGATAGAGGTGGTGAATTTACATCTGGTGAGTTCATTGACTTTTGTGAGAAGCAGGGTATAAGGAGACAGTTGTCTGCTCCTAGGACTCCACAGCAGAATGGAGTAGTTGAGAGAAAGAACCGGACCATCCAGGAAGCTGCCAGGACAATGATGTTGGAAGCAAATGTTCCTCAAATGTTTTGGAAGGAAGCTATCAGCACTGCAATCTACACTCTCAATCGAGTTCAAATCAAAAACAACACCGGTAAGACCCCCTATGAACTCTGGTTTGGCATCACTCCTACTGTGAAATATTTCAGAGTATTTGGTAGCAAGTGTTATATTAAAAGAGATGAAGATCTAGGAAAGTTTGATGCTAGAAGTGATGAAGGAATTTTCTTGGGTTACTCCACTCAAAGCAAAGCATACCGGTGTTACAATAAGAGATTGAGGAAGATGATAGAAAGCACCAATGTGAAAGTTGATGAAGGAATTGAGAAGCCTTCAAGATTCTATGAGTTTGATGAAGATGACCAAGACAGTGTTCAAGGACCTCAGTCCTCTCCGGTGAGACAGAGTCAGCCTGATCCGGTAAATCAGGAAGAAGAGATAGGTTTGAATGAGCCTGATCAAGAAGCAGCAGTGCAGGATACTCCCAAAATTCCAAGGTATGTAAGACTGAACCACTCTGAAGATCAGATCATAGGTGACAGAAGCAAAGGTGTACAAACTAGAAGGAATATTGCTCAAAATCAGGATGAATGTTGTCTGATTTCAAAGATTGAACCTAAAACAATAAATGAAGCCTGCAATGATGAAAACTGGACCAAGGCAATGGAAGATGAATTGATGCAAATTGAGAAAAATCATACTTGGGATCTTGTTCCCAGACCTAGAGACAGGAATGTAATTGGAACCAAGTGGGTCTTCCGGAACAAACTAAATGAAGCTGGTGAAGTAATCAGAAACAAAGCTAGATTGGTCTGCAAAGGCTACTCTCAAATAGAAGGAATTGACTTTGAAGAGACTTTTGCTCCGGTGGCAAGAATTGAAGCAGTCAGATTACTTCTTGCATTTGCTGCCTTCAAAGACTTCAAGGTATATTAGATGGATGTCAAGTCTGCCTTCCTAAATGGTGATCTGGAAGAAGAAGTCTACATTGAACAACCGGATGGATTTCAATTGTCTGATAATGATAATATGGTCTGCAAGTTGAAGAAAGCTTTGTATGGATTGAAGCAAGCCCCAAGAGCATGGTATGAAAGGTTGGATAAGCATCTTGTGCAGATTGGATTCAACAAAGGTACTGCTGACAGTAACTTATATTTCAAAATTGATCATGAAAACATTTTGATTGTTGAAGTGTTTGTGGATGATATCATTTTTGGAGGAAGAGATAGTATGTGCAAAACTTTTGCAAATCAGATGAAAAGTGAGTTTGAAATGTCTATGCTTGGTGAAATGAATTT